>CM062289.1:248200112-248920112 GCA_031216915.1 Pictodentalium vernedei
AAATGGAAATCAAGGGAGGGTGGGGTGGGGTGGCCTAATAACTACCCTATATGTGTTGAAACACAAATATTGTTCAATAATGGCAATTTTCATGAATAAGAACACGAGTCGGCTTGACCAGGATTTTTGTCAGTTTCAACTAAATGTTTTATCATAATGATAAGTTAGACAACGAGAAGCTCACCCTAGCATACATACTGGATTGCTACATTGAACACAGCAACAACTGTCAATGAAATAATCAGCTCACCCACATTGACATATCAATATTTTGAAGAAACAAATTTCAACAAATTTGCTCCATCCAAACACTGAGATGGTTATGTGAACATCTGGACTATCACGTATGTGCTCAAACAGCCTGACTGCCAGTGTAGTGACACAGGAGTCACAATAGACATAGTAGTTTTGCTGTATTTGTCAGAAAGTGAACTTTAACCACATTGGTAATGGGTCTCAATAAAATAAATTAATGTTTTTAAAATGATTTATTTTGTAAACAACATGTAATAATAAAACAAAACCATAATAAAATCATTTGAAAGTATCATTTTATTCCTGTCTTGGTTAAAGGGTTAAAGCTGATTTAAACAAGCAGCTACAGGGAATGTATCAGGTTAATTAAATGGAAGTATAATACATGTGAAACCTAGGAAAAAGTTGTGTAAAACGCGAGTTTTTGGTGATACTAGGGGATGGGTCCCCTCTCAGAAAAGGAAAAAAAAAATTTTTCCTCCTCAAATGGGGTGGTGGGTGGTGTTGGGGCGGAAAATTTTTTTTTCAGCCTCGTGTATGGGACTTTTTTCCAGACCCCCCCCCCCCCCCCCCCGGTCTGCCGGTCTGGCTCTTGACTCTTGTAATAAAAGTATGTCATTAATAATTGTGCATTGAGAGTTGGAAATTCTTGATTGGGGGCTACCAGGGCAGGGAACTGAACCAAAGTGACGAGGCTTGTCAGTAGGGGATGTTTGTTTATGTTGAGGACGAGAAAAACAACAATTCAATAACGGCCCTCCACGCTGCCCTGCACACGCATACGATGGAACAGAAGGGTTGATAAACCACAAAACCCAGTTATGGTTTTCTCGTGTTTACTATTCACTTTGTGTGTGTATATATAAGCCACTAGTGCAGAGTACATGCGTGACGTATGTCAAGGTTGTTCGTACATCTAATTGCCCACGCTCGTATACAACTATAGAGTACGACATATACGCGCTGATTATTTAGCTTTCTACTATCCTTGATACAATTACAATCATAATATGGTGTGTTGGGATATTGCTGATGTGCCGATACAGCAGTTTACAACCAGGAAGGTGACTATGTGCTGGGTCTCAGTGGCGTAGAGGCAGGTGGAGGGTGGGGTGGGGTTATTTCCCTCCAAATATTTTCTAAACGCATCTAATGAAAACATTGAAAATGATCATATGGTTTGCTGCATAGAAGTGGAATGTGCAACCAAGTTTTTTTAACCCTTTACCCAACGTAACGACCAATACCGGCCAGCGGCTATTCACAAAAATCACCATTCAATTTTCGTTATTTTTTTAATTTTTTTGTTTAAAAAACATAGCTTATGACCATGATTGGAACGAGCTTGTTGAGCTCGTTCCAATGAGGGACCACAAGCTATGTTTTTGACGCAAAAAATAGAAAAGAATAGTTTTTCACGATTTAATTTACAAGTGTCGTCTGCCTTTCGTGTAAGGTATAGGTATGAGGCCAGCGTCCTGGGAAGTGAAGCAGTGCTTGTTTACTGTGGTAAAAAAGCTCTGTTTTAATGGTGAAATATGACCCGGTCACCAATGCCAGCTGTGGAAGTCCTCTAAAATGGGCATGTTCGATATGACTTTATGGCCATGTTCGATATGATTGGAGTCGTTTGAACAATGCCTGTTCCAGATACTGCTCGACTGACGGGTGCACTTATTCGCAGTGGGCAGGGCTAAGCTGAATGAAGTGTGGTAAGGAGGAACTTTGAGGGGAAAATTAGCTCACTAAAAGCGCTTGTCAACTTTAAAATTTATTAATTCAACGACGGTAATCTGTCGTTCTTCAACTAAAAGTCGGGAGCCAAACCATTGGTTTCAACAACATTAGGCTATATACAAAAACAGTTACTCATAACAACGGTGGATAAACGTAACTCCAAAACAGTAATTAAACATTTTTCAAATACAAGGTTTGTCAAGCAGTGTGTAACTGTTATCTGAAGGACTAATCAGCGATACTCAGCTCATGTATACTAAGCCCTCACAAACAACACTGCAATTACCGCATAATCACTACAAGAATTAACACTTAAGCTTTCATTTTATAATTTTAAAATACGCTGTGGAATAGTTATCCTTCGGTAGCCAGCCTATAACATAAGTGTTCAATTGGAGTAAGTCATGGGTTAAGACCAGAGATGGCTAGGAGTTGCGAGGACTGTTTTAAACGCTAGGATGATAGTAGGCAAAGAAGAGATTGGGATACGTAGAAATCGAAAATTCAGGGAAAATCCTAGCCCCTAGACGTCATCTTGTGGTGCATTGTGGGTGACACGTGGGTTGCCATGGTAGCCCGCTTGAGCCACCATGTTGTCACGTCATTGTCATGGTGACACGTGTTTCCCTCGTCCATTTTGTATACTGGAAGCGATCGTTTTGGTTCCTTTAATGGCACATAGCTGTTCGAACGAGCTGATTTGGTCCATAAGATTCGAGTCTTCCGAGCGATGCCTGTTCCAGTCAGTACTTGATAGCTTTATTTGCTCGATAAGATTTGAATCGTAAGAGCAAAACCTGTTCCAGTCACTCCTAGAGGCAAGGCCTATTTTAAGGATTTATTGAAGAAGTACGGGAAATATAGAATCCAAATCGCGAGCGCCAAAGGCGCGAAGTGCTTGACGGGGGGTCTCCCCCCAGAAAATCTGGGAATTCTGGAATCAATTTAACGCTCTTTCAGGCCTTTCTGAGCGAAAACTTTTCAAAGCAGGCAAAATTTCATGTTTTTAACCTGGTATTTATTAAAACATAACTAATGGTGGAAAAATGGGCCGTCAGGAACAGATGCAAAATCGTGGTTACAATTGTGCATCTGCATCTGGCGTCTCATTTGCTGGCACGAAATTCTAAAGCACAAATTACACAATTATATCAAGAATAATATGGATCAACATGGGACTGATGACAAGGCCTTTGCTGTTCAAGGCATCAGCAAGACAGTTGCCAGTTGGTTTTAAAATAACACACGCACGCACGCACGCACGCACGCACGCACGCACGCACGCACGCACGCACGCACGCACGCACGCACGCACGCACGCACGCACGCACGCACGCACGCACGCACGCACGCACCCACCCTCCCCCCCCCCCCCCTTGAATGATCCTGTATACAAAATATCAAACATTCTGACATGTGGATCTGAAGAAAAAGATTCTTGAAGAATTCAAGAATTTTCCCATATTGCATTAACTAACCCCCCAAACCGACCAGCGCTATTCTCAAAATCGCCAGTTAATTCTAATTATTTTTTCAGTTTTTTGTCTCAAAAACACAGGTTATGACCCCTCGTTGGAACGAGCTCGTTCCAATGAGGGGTCATAACCTATGTTTTTGAGACAAAAAAGTTCAAGAGTTTGTTTTTGCAAGTGTCGTCTGCTTTTCATGTTAGGTAAAGGGGTAAGTTAGGGAGCCCGAATCCAAATATGAAGTGAGGGATTTGATTTGTATGGATGTTGTATACAGGGGCGCGGTGGATCAGTAGATAAGAGGTGCAGACTGCAAGCCGAGAGGTCCTCGGTTCTAATCCCGCCGCAGTGTGTCCTTGGGCAAGACACTTCACCCCAATTGCCCACGTGGTGGCACGATGGCATTGTGTATTAAGGCGTACTGCACGCCAATGGTGCACTTGTCTTCAACCAATGCCAACCCTGTCTGTATGGAGTTCGTATGTTGGAGAGCGTGGTCATGATTAGCCATTGTGCAGAAATATGTGACCTTAAACACCAATAAATAAATAAATAAATAAATAAATAAATAAATAAATAAATAAATAAATAAATAATGTTGAAAACCAAATTTAAAAAAAAAATCTGCATGGATGCTAACAGATGTATGCCCCTTGTGGGGTTTCTTGTGGGAGTGGCAATCTTATATAACACTCTTGAATTGACATACGATAAAGAACATGCTAATACCAAAATTGGTTCAATTCGGGTATTTTTTTTTTTTAGAGAAGTGGTCAATATAACGTTCACGACGGACGACGACGAATGCCAACTGATTAGTTTAGCTCCCTCATGTGAAAGCTAAAAAATACACATTCACTATTTGTATATAAATGTGTTGAGGAGTAGGGGTGATCTTCGGCAAATTGAGAATAGTATATTTGTTTTGTCCCGGTGGGAACCCCGGAGAGTGGAACAGGGCTTGTTTACCGCGATAAGCATGTTATGCTTTACTGGTAAAATAAGACCTGGAACCAACACCTGGGGTGGAAGTCCTCTAAAGTGGGCAGCATAGATATAAATTCATCCCCATAATTCGGTCATCAAATAGCCAAAGATGCTGAAAGTGACATTAAACACCAATAAATAATAAATATGTAAACAAATATTTGTTTTCTCTTCTTCAGTACTTATTTATTTTATTTATTAAGGTTTAACGACACTTTAA
Organism: Pictodentalium vernedei; assembly: GCA_031216915.1. Taxonomy (NCBI): domain Eukaryota; kingdom Metazoa; phylum Mollusca; class Scaphopoda; order Dentaliida; family Dentaliidae; genus Pictodentalium; species Pictodentalium vernedei. The sequence continues at coordinate 248,204,781 of CM062289.1, forward strand.
CAGCCAAGGTCATATCGTGTCGGTGACAGTTTTACGGGTGGAGGAAGCCGGAGTACCCGGAGATAACCACCGAGCAACGACGAGCAGCTGCCAGCTCCCTAACATCATAACTCCGCACTACAGCACAGACAGGGTTAGATTGTTTGAAGACATGCGCACCATCGACGTCCAGTACGCTTTACAACACGGCGTCATCGTGCCCCCACGTGGACGGGGGTTAAGTGCCTCAGTGTCCGAATCGATCGCTCAGAGCGTCACCCATCCATGGACCCATCGACGTTGCTTAACCTCGGTGATCTAACGAGAACCGGTTACCGCAACACCACCGCGCCCCATTCTTCAGTACTGTACATGGGGATGTGAACGGCTTTATACAATATAGATGCGATGCGGGCGTTTTGAGGTTGCAATAGAGTAATATGGGGGTCTAAATAATGATTTTACCTCTCCAGTGTCAGATGTGGAGTTTTTAATCACAGCCCAATTTTGACGTAAGAATTCGTTGCGTCAAAATCATGTTCAGTGACTGAGGCTAAAGAAATTATTCTTTTGATTCTCAGACAGCGTCGCATTCGTTTTTTTTTTCGGTCCGCGTTCGTCATATTTATTTCGGAGGCAAAATTCAAAATGTATAAAACTATCATAGTTTGTGATTTTAGCGGTATCACATCGCGATTGGCAATGTAATATGCCGTATACATTGATACAATATTGTTATTCTCTTCGCGAAATGCGACACGATTCTCATATGTATGTACAAAATAAATATTTATTCAACTGGTTGAGAGCTAGATTAGTTTTGGTGATCTGAATTTGTTCATCAAAACTTGTTTTATTACAAATTATTGTAGAGTGTCAACATGCACTCTCCAATAATTTGTAATAAAACAAATTTGTGTAGACAAACTATTATTTACGTTTGACTGAATACGAAACATGGGTGAGGAAAATGTTGACTTTAGCACTGGTACTCTCATTTTTTTCGGAAGGCCTAATTGTGGCTTCTGTGGCTTCTAGCACTCAACCAGTTAAAGAGCTCATTATTATTTTTGATCTCCATTTTAGTTGTTCTATATTGATTTTGTGTTGTATGATCACTGTTACAAAAAAACTATCAGTGAAATCAACATGGAAACTCTAGTATGTAATTTTAGGCTCTCTCAACTGGATTTTAGGCATCGGTGTTTATTCCATCAGGAATAAAAAATAAAAAAAACCTACCTTCCTCATTCGTTTTAAAAAAAAAATGCATGAGAATCAATTATTTAAGTTTGTTTTGCCTAATATTTCATTCTGCACATTGGTCAAATAGTAGTGTGTTTGTTTAATGGGATTTAACCCTTTACCAAATCACAGGATATCAAATTTTTATTATTGCTTTTTAATTTCTAAAAAAAATTTCTACGAAACCATATCACGTAACTTCTGGGGCGCGGTGGCGTTGCGGTAACCGGTTCTCGTCAGATCACTGTTGTTAAGCAACGTCGAGCCCGGTTAATGAGTAGATGGGTGACCGTCTGAGCGATCGATTCGGACTCCCGCGTTGTGTCCTTGGGCAAGGCACTTCACCCCGATTGTCCACATGGGGGGGGGGGGGGGGGGCACGATGACGCCGTGTACTAAGGTGTACTGAACGTCGATGGTGCGCATGTCTTCAACCAATCTAACCCTGCCTGTGCTGCAGTGCGGAGTTACGATGCTGGGGAGCTGCCAGCTGCTCGTCGTTGCTCGGTGGTTCTCTCTTCCTCCACCCGAAAACTGTCACCCACACGATATGATCCTGGCTGTTAAAGTGTAGTTAAACCCTAATAAATAAATAATAAATAAATAATCACGTAACTCCTCATTGGATCAAGCTCGATGAGCTCATTCTAATGAGGGGGGGGGGGGGGGTCACATGATAAGGTTTTGCTGAAACTTTTTGAAAAATATATTTTGTTCAACTATTTAATTTGAAAATTATGTGGGCGGATGCGACCGATTCCTTAACTGAAGGGTTAACGACACTTTCAACATTCAGGGTCAAATCCTGTTGGACAGTTTTACGTGTGGAGGAAGCCGGAGAAGCCGGATAGAACCACCTAGCAGCGGCGAGCAACTGTCGGAGTCTCCAACTTATAGCCCGGCTCAAGTCGAATTACTAGAGGTTAAGGCAAGTTAAAGGCAAGGGCACCATCGACGCGCACTACTCTTAGTACACAGTGATCCCCGCGTGGACATGCAATAAGGATTAAGTGTCTTGACCAATGACACAACACGGATGACGCGGGTTAAGATCGAACCGTCGACCTTTCGATTTAAAATCCAATGCTCTAACCAATGAGCCACCGCGATCTCCTCACTGTAGTAAGCATTAGAGGCATCGCCCCATGTTGAAATTGTGAAGTGGGATGAATGTTACGTATATGTTAATTTATTGCAGCGCTTGCCCAAACGCTCACATAGCATTTAGTATGTAAGTCCATGCCTTTATCAGGAGTTCGCGAACATGAGCGATAGGGGGAGGGGATTCAAACCCGATTTGTCCCGGCTGGCTAATATTCCAGCTACATCCTCAGGGCATGCCTTCTTGATCATGAGTTAGAATATTACTGAGTCAAGTTTACAGTTAAAAAAACCCATCAAGACATCTCAGACATGATTGTATGAGTGAATAAATAAAATGATTGTTTTGGTCTTGTTTAACGAACACGTTACCGGTAGTTCAAATTGGTCATGTCAGACCCTCAACAGTCCCCGGGCGCTACAGACATCCATTTAGATGACTGATTGTGGGTGCACACAAGTCCAAGTTATCAAATCAAGTATTAATCCTTTACCCAACGTAACGGCCAAAACCGGCCTGAGCTATTCACAAAATTCACCTTTCAATTTTCAATACTTATTCGTCACAAAAACATAGCTTATGACCCCTCATTGGAACGAGCTCATTGAGGTCGTTCCAATGAAATGTCAGAACCAATGTTTTTGACGCAATAAGGGAAAAAAATAATAGTTATTCAAGAATTTTGTTTGCAAGTGTCGTCTGCTTTTCATGTTTGGTAAAGGGTTGACCAACTACATGATAACTAGCAAGAGAACATTCATATCCTAGAGTCCAACCTTGACAAAAATGTCTCGACTTGAAAAATTATTTGGGGGTGGGGAGGAATCACACCCACCCCGCTTAGCGACGAACGCGCGTGGTGTTTTAATGTTTGTCCACCTCACGCCTGGACACTCTTTCTTGCAAGACCAGAAAACACTTGAAAACATAACAAGCAAATTGACGACCAGATACTTTACTATGTATAAGGGTATATATACTAACGTCTATCTGCAGGGTCAGGGGCACAGTGGTTAGAGTATTGAACTTGAGATAGAAGGGTCGATGGTTCGATGCCGACTCGCGTCATTTGCGTCGTGCCAATGGGCAAGACACCCCCCCCCCCCCCCCCCCCTCCCCCACTATACGTGAAACATGCGCATGTCCCGGGTGAGACAGCAGAGTGGGATATTTCTATCCCACCCACCCCACTTGACATACTCATTTGCATATTTTATTAGGTCGCCGGAAGTATTTCATCATCGTCTGCGCAAATGTAAATAAACAAAATGGCTTCACGATTTCCCGCATGTATTCCACGTGCCATTCAAAATCAACAATGTTGATTTGTTTCAACCCCCATGTTTCTCTGCAGTTTTAATAATATCACTGCGCGAATTTATCTATCGATCAATAATCTCCCAATGCCCTTTACATTAGAGTTTGACACGCGCAAATTCATTAACCCCTTAACGGACAGTGTTACAAATCATTTTTTTAGTATATACATATGGTATATACCTAACTTTTGTGCGATCTTTCCGATGAAATTGTTCGTTTTTCGAAAGGATTACGACTTGATAAATTGGGTATGTCAGCACGTGACCGCCAATTATCTATAATGACGTAATCCTCGTGTATGTGAGGAGGGGGATCATCCTCGGTGAGTCTGAAGGTGGGAATGGGGAAATCTCACCATCGGGGCAAGATATCTGAACCAGACCTTCGGCAAGCCTCGGGACTGGTTCAGATATATTGCCCCGAGGGTGAGATTTCCCAACCCACCTCCAGACCCATCGGGGATCATAATAATCCCATGCGAGAGCACGGTAGCAAGGTGGAGAACACGACGACGTGACAGTTTCCCTAGACCGATGCTAACCATGCCTGTGCTGGGTTAATAAGTTAGATAGACCAACAGTTTCTCGCTGTTGATCGATGATTCTCTCCTTTTACAACCGTACGTCTACCAAGCTTCACCCGGAAAACTGTCCCACACGATATGATCCTGGATGTTGAAAGTGTCGTTAAACCATCAAACAAGAATACATCTTCTACCGGGTAGACTACCCGGTGGTCAGGGGTGCTAATTGACTTGTTGTGTCCTCAAGTTTCCGTTCGTCAAGTAAGGGCATGCACTGACGTTTATCCACTGAGAAGTCGAAAACTAATTTCCCTTGTGCGTGGTGAAAAAAAAGTTTGTTAAGCTTCGTACACATTGATCCGGTTTTCTTGCAATGGCGATGCGGTGACAACAACGCGGCAAAAAGCCCCCAAAATCGGTCAAAATAGATTTGAATCGGTGTGCACACATATCTACGGCAGCTGCGACGGTACCCGGTAACGACAGTCCGATTGTCCAACTATTTTTCAAATCGGCCTGGGAGCTACTTTTCGTCAGAAACTAAAAGAGATCGCCCTACGCCAAGCTGGGGTTCAAACATCAAAATGCCTGCATTTGATTCAAAATTTGGCCCACGAGAAGCCAGAGAGCGACAAAAGAAGATTTTGCGGATGAATGAACATCTTCAACAGCTGGGCATATCCGTCACCCATCACCACTGACACCCTCGCCCCCTACGAAAAACAATATCCTAGCCCACAAACCGGAGAAGAATGCTCTAACAGGAGTGAGGGAACAAAACCGCCATACCAGACCATATACATGAGTCTGAAGACAAAGCAGCCGTGCCTTGGATGCTGAGACCATACTGGAAGATTTGTCTGCAAGAGTCTCACGATGGTATCCGGGACCTTACTTAATCGAGAATACCAACCACGTTAGAAAACATAACATCGTAACAACATTCTGTTGCATTTAGGCAAAACCCAGCGGTTCTTTTTAAGGACCACCTACACTGGACAGAAGGGTACTTTCCACACAAAACGCTAACCGAGTGGCGCAACAAACAAAACGAAAACATTACCTATACTCCAGTCTAAAGCATAGTTTTCGGCCACCCGGTAGCTCTCCACTTTATGGGTGAAGTTTCCGTAACGCATCTCTCATAAAAATGACATGAACCAATAACATGCCCATTACCAACACAGGACCCAGAAGCGGGACACTAATATAAGAGTCACCATTTCTCACTTGACTTCTCCGCAAAACACAACCTCTCATTTCTCCCACAACAACTCACAACATCAAACCTGGGCCAATACTAAAAAACTTTTACAACTGTATTTGCTACAATTGTATTTTCTAATTATGACTTCAAATATTATATTGAACCATTAGCATATTCAAAGATATGACAATTTGCCAGTTGGCAAATTGCCATATCTTTTAAAATGCTAATGATTCATTTTAGTTAGTTATATTAAATTATAGGTAGAAAATACAATTCTAGAAAATACAATTGTAAAAGTTTTATAGTATTGACTCCTGGTCTACGATTTCATTAAATCTAGCATCGGTATACCCTGCTCCAACACAGTACCAGGCACCGACACCAACCAATATAACGAATATTTACAGTCACAATCCGATTTCCACAACCAAATCCCCATCCAAAGTCACATATTCTCCGAAACCCAATGACAAGTCTTTACAACTTGATGTATAGGATATCCACAAATGAAGTCTTAAACTGAAATGAGAACTGATTGAGAATGATTAAGAGGACAGAGGACTGCCATCTAATTTCTGTTGGTGTTTCGGCCACACGATCACCCTCTGGATCGGGGCTGAAGGGTGTGTGTCTAGTCTATCTTCACTTTTCCACATACCATCCATCTCAATGTGGGCTTGGACGTGGCTAGAGTTTCCGATGGGGGGGGGGGGGGGGGGCGGTAGGGTAGTGAACTTTCCAATTAGGGGGAGGGACCGGGAGGGGTTTCCCTCTATCGGTCCCTCCCCTAGTTAGAAATTCACTACCGAGAAAAAATTTGAAAATGAAACCATGAAAGGGGGCATAACATTGATTCTAGTAACTGAAATGCCAACACATTTGATAATGATAGAATTATCAGGTTATTATTATTACTTGGTATTATTCTGGAATTGAATATGTGCTAAACAAATGTTCAAGGTGAGAACTCTGAGCAATTCACACTGTCCTAACATTAAATCAGATCTTATGCAGGAATGATCAATTTTCGATGTTCATCATTTTGTAACTGTGAATGATTGAATTACTCAGTATAACGATTTTACATGATGCCATTTCTTGAAGTGCTTTTCGAGGATTTTTTTATTACGATAAGTAAACATACTATAGAATCTCGTACCGATTGACACCATGTATACTTATGAAGCTCGATATTGCGTACACTGTAGTTTTAAATAGTAACAGTTGGAATTTTGCCGATTTGAAACCGAGTTGGAATTTTGGGATGTAAAGAAGACATCAGCATCACCAAAGAAGCTCTAAAATCCAGATAGAGGGAATTTCCAACTACTCATAACTTGCCCTCCGAATTTCCAACTATGGGAAATTTTGGCCAGAACTGGGGGGGGGGGGGGGGGGGGGGGGGTCCCCCACATCCTCCTGTCGCCACGTCCCTGAATGTGAGGTTTTTGCAGTTTTGCATCCAGTTCAGTATTTCATCGAAGTAATGTACACACCTTAACCTTTGACGAACGCATTGTCATTGCCGAAACCGTTACCGTATGCAAAATCGTTGCCGGAAAAAAAACGAATAAATGTGTACAGTTGTTTGATCGGTTCCGAACCTCTTTTCCTTAAATTATCTTTCTTGTTAAAACTGATGCTTTGCGAACAAAGCGATTAGCATATTTTCATCAACAGAAGTGTTCCGTCATAGAAAATAAATGTTTTGTAAAATAATTTTTTCCTGGGCGTTAAACCGTAGCATGTTTTGAGGGGTTGTGATTTGACCAACTCAGAACCCTTTTGAAAAAAATTGCGTCAACATGGTTGGGTGATCAGAGTGCCAAAAAATGTTCATAAACAGTTAATGCATTTTTTCCCCTTTTTCACTGTTATGGCATCTTTTCTGCCGCAAACAGTAACAGTAACAGAAACAAGATGTCACCAATTGGCCATAAAAGTCCATCTAGAAGCAGTATTAACAAAATTAATCCCCTTAATATGAAAAATATTGGAGAATTTCACCCAAAACTGACTTGAGGATAGGGGTGAGTGTCCGATATTGAATGGAGAAAAATGTCCGACAATTTTCTCGTAGGGGGGGAGGGGGGGGGGGGGAGGGGGGCAGGAAAAAATGCGTGAACATAGATGGAAATTTTTATTTTGCCGATTTTTTTACCCACACACCCTTTCCTGCATATTATTTCCATGACATTTTGGGGATCCACCCCTTCTCATACATTTTATATACAAAACTTTGGCACTTGAACACTAACTCGAAACGCGTAATGCACACTGATTCAATGCAATTTTTTTATATGTCCAAACATTTTTCCATTTACTCTATCAAATGCATTTTTCAAGACTTACCAGATTCACATCAGTTCACAAAGACACATTACCGTATAGCTTGAACCCCATGTGGACCCGGGTATAATAGGTCCACATTTGGTAGCCAGGTTGTTAACCCTTTACCCAACGTAACGGCCAAAACTGGCCAGCGCTATTCTAAAAAATCGCCTATTAATTTTAATTAGTTTTTTCATTTTTTGTCTCAAAAACATAGGTTATGACCCCTCATTGGAACGAGCTCGTCGAGCTCGTTCCAATGAGGGGTCATAACCTATGTTTTTGAGACAAAAAGTGAAAAAAATAGTTATTCAAGAATTTTTTTTGCAAGTGTCGTCTGCTTTTCATGTTAGATAAAGGGTTAATGCACAACAGCGATAGCCTGGCCGTTTATACAGACATTTTAATACTATATTGATTTAATATCCATATTGATTTAGCTAATTCTAAGGAATTTGTTTTATCCTTATATTGAGGTGTCTGTATGGATGAGCTTGTTAGTTCCTCCAGCGGTTGGTGGATTCCTCAGGCCATCCAGTGGATCTGTTTTAATAATTCTACCTTCATCGTGGGAACTGACAACGTTGTGATGAAGGCATCATATAACCATAGTTTAGTTGTTGAAAGCGATGCAAAACCCTAATCAAACCAGATTAGACAATCGAGACAAACTAAATGTGTAGCTTAATATTCTTACAAATCCAGTGTCTCGGTGTTTACCTTGCAAATGGCACTCAATTATTCTTTTTCCCAGAAACCTTTGATTTTAAACCAAATTTAAATAAGCTTTTCCTAATTTTATCCCTGATATGCAGTGATATGCACTTCGAACAGTCTGGTTTCTGTAAATCATGTCATATGCAGACGCATGTGAGCTCTGTGCCTATTGTGCCCATAATTAATTTACTACTGCTTATACTGTAGCTGTGTATAAGTTGCAAATATTGGTTGAGTAAATGGGAACTTACTTTTATTCTGGCCCAAGAAGGGCAAACCTTGTGTTTTTGTTTTTGTTATCGCACCTGCAAACAAGGATAGTGATCAAAAAGACTTTTTTGTTGAAATAAAAATTAATATTTTCAATTTTTTCATTTTGACAACGCTTATCCCCACAGAAACCTTAATACAAGAATGGAACAAATTCCTCAGAATTTGCTACATCAGTATAGTGAAATGTCTATGTGAACTGCCAAGCCATCGCTGCTTTGCATTAACGGGGTTCAAGCTATTCAGTAATGTGTCTTTGTGAACTGATGTGAATATGGCAAGTCTTGAAAAATAAAAATATCCACCTATGTTCACGCATTTTTTCCGCACCCCCCCCCCCCCCCCGCCCCGGATTTACTTTTGTAAAACGATTGTTTTATTCAGCAAGAATCAACAATTTTTCAATCGGGAAACACAAAGGTCGCGTTTTCTCTCTTATCCTTCGCCTTATACACAAATACATATTGCAGACAACAGCGTCGAATTTTTGTCTCGAATAGTTAAAATACCGTAAAATTTTCATATTTTCTTCTTTCAAAATATACTTTATTATCCATTTATATCATGACGTGCTCGTTCCAAGAAAGGATAGTAAAACTATGGTTCGAAAGATTATAAATGAAACGTAAATATTAATTTTGAAATTATATTGTCGCTGGGCGAATCTGATGAATTTCCCATCAAATGTTTAAGATTTGGGTCGATTTTCGCCACAGCTGTGGATGTAGCTATCAAGGGGGACAATCAGCACACAAACACAGAACGACACACGCGTGTGAATGGGTTAATCGATATGGCACGAGTGCCAGCGTGGAATGATAGAACGAGAGGCCACAGACCTCGAGTTTTATCTTTCCACGCTGGCACAAGTGCCATATCGATTAACCCATTCACACACGCGTGTCGTTCTGTGTTTATTAAACACCTTCACGTCTATAAAAATAATTATTAGAAGGACACTCAGCAATTCATTTATCAACTATCAACACAAAGAACACATTCATCTTGATCGATCCAATAAGTAATTGATGGATTAACCGTTACTCTTGAACTACTGTATTATATGGGTCACCAAAGGAACATACTTAAACTTACTCCGAAACAGGCAAACATTGTCACACTGACACACATCAATTATATGAGACAGAGTAAAACATGCAAGTTACTTGCTGACGTACTTGTTTACTTGCATGATCATCATATTGTATCAGTAGCTGGAAATGGTCATTCTTAACCCTTTACCCAGGAGTAAGTAAAGGATAAACATAGGTTGGATCAATAGCCCCTGCACAAATGTAAACACATGCGTGTACTATCGAATGCAGTCGGTATGTATGGCGAAAGCTTGTCATAATTGTGTTCATATTTTCGTGTTTTCAGTTCCCCGTCAACTGACTGGTCAATTTTATAATGGATTTGAATTGGAAGAATCTGCACGTAGGGGGGTAGCCACAACATTCAGATCGCTGAACTTGGTGGAAATCACACCGAGCGGGTGTCTTAGTAAAAATTCTATGCGAAGGACCTACTGTGCAAATAACACAATTTAATTATTATAACATACAGTACAGTCGTCGTGGACTGGTTGTAATCAACGCGTGGACAGTAATGTCCACGCATGCGTTTGCCAGGTAATAAAAATCATCATCAGCAAAATTTTAATTAACGAAGCACCGGGTTGCTTAACCCTTTACCTAACGAATCGCCCTCATCCGCCCGCGTAATATGCAAACTGAGCAGTTGAAAAATTTTAATTTTTCAAAATATTTCAACAAAACCATATCATGTGACTCCTCATTGGAACGAGCTCATTGAGCTCGTTCCAATGAGGGGTCACATGATATGGTTTTGTTGAAATTTTTTGAAAAATTTTAAAAAATTATATTTAAAATAATAAATTTTGATATCGTTCGCGTTGGGTAAAGGGTTAATTAAAGTTTTTATGATCATTCCTCTAATTAGTGCTTGGAATCTTAATACTAGTGCGTCTGTGGAAATATTGCCCAACCGTGGAAAGTGAACAGTCTACGGTGGCTATACTGTACCTACAGAACAAACAATCGTAAAAATATACCTTATGATCCACTTTTCGTGACAAACTCGTTAAGGAAAGGATTTTGAACCATGGGTCGGAAAAAAATTTGCAGTACACCATGTCGGTTTTTTTTGCATTCGACTGTCCCGGGCACATTGTCATCCCTAAACCGCAAGATATTTCGTATTTTCCGCATATGTTTTTCCTGTAATTTTGAACACCCACCCCATATTCTGCAAAAAAAAAAAAAAAAAAAAAAATTCGACACATTTTGGACACCCACCCCTCTCAGCATCATATATCAATTTTCTAAGCACTTTTCCTGTGTTGTTGAGGATCATTTCAAACGTGTTGGGGCATTTCTTATGTGACCCCGAGATTTTACAGAGGTATTTGACACAGGGAATGTCATGCGATTGGTTTTATAGAAACCACTTTTTGACACATGAACCTGTGCTGGCCTTTAAGTTGTGACTATTTTATCCAAGTGGGACATGAGAGCTTTGTTTTACTTTTTCGTTAATTTTACTTTTTATTTTAACACTGATTGTGTGCAATTGTTATATGAACCATTTGTTCTACTGTTAGTTGTGTCTTGATTCTTGATGTATGTTAAAAATAATTTACATATACTTAAAGTCTTTATTTCTTAAGAGCCATGAGGAATCTAAAAGACATTTGATTATTTGTGATGATAAGAAATGTTTAAATCTGTTTAAATGCACAAATAGAATATGTAGTGCATTTAGAAATCGAGACACCCAAGACCCAACAGACTGCTGGTTCAAAAAACCATGGGCCCAGCACTGGGCTCAGATAGCTCACCATATTCATCAATACAGCCCCCTAAAAGGAGGACCATAATGTGTGTCTTTGAATTATTTTAAAGTGCTTACTTTGGCATAAAATGGCACCACGAAGGCGTTGGTAAAAATGTGTTTTTAGCCGTGTGACCACAAACCCACTCACCCAACCCGGCATCGCGTACTGCAAATTTCTCTCTCTCTCCCCCCCCCCCCCCCGAAAAAACTGGAGATTTGAATCGATTTGTGTTGAATTTCCTGGCAGATTTAGATTTAGATATCAGGAGGGACAATCATTCAAGAATTTACATCTTCGCATTAGCCTATCAAGGGGGACAATTATTTTTTAAAAATCACCATGGCTGGGAACTTTCTTTCTCAATAACACAAATGCACATTATCATTTTTCTCCGTTGGGTACTGACAAGCGACAGAATTTTCACCCCTGAGTAACAATACAGAGCTGATTTTCTAGTAATCCTCTGTGTACTGATGTTGAAACATTAAAATATAAAGCTGTCAATTTTACCCACAATGCAACCAGGGATTTGATCAAAACCAATAAATATTGAACTGGTTAAATTTCTGGTTTCATCAAAGGAAAGAAAAAAATCATGGCAACTTCAGCTAAGATACCTACGGTGGCTGGAAAGGACATCCTATGGTTTTATTAGCTCACCTGACTGAAAGTCAGGGTGAGCTTTTCTGATCACTTTTCGTCCGTCGTCCGTCGTCCGTCGTCCGGCGTGAAGGTGGTGTTTGGGTCTTTTTCTTCCAAACCACTGGCCGCATGTTAATGAAATTTCATGTGAGTAGGGGTTATATAGCGGCATTTTGATTTTTGGGCAAATTAGGTTTCGGCTCATATTGAGCAGAGGGGTGGGGCAAAAATGCTCCAATTCTTAAAAAATCTTCTTCTCAAGAACCAGCAATAGCAGAGACTTGATATTTGGTATGCAGCTTCCTTTTGAGGTGTAGACTCAAGTTTGTTCAAGAGAAGTTTGTAGGTCTATACTTGGCGATGTTATGGGAGGAGCAAAAATTTTGGCCCCACCCCAAATTTCTATTTTTTAAACCGAGAGGCCAATTTGAACCAAATTTTATGTGAGGGCTTATTGGGTCATAAGTACCTAATTTATGCAGAAATTTTTTTTCCTGTAGCCCCGTGGGAACCGCAGGAGCTAAAAATAGAAAAAAATTAAAACGCCCATATCTCCAAAACTGCACGGCACCGAGAATTTTTATTTGGTGTGAAGCTTCCTTAGGACCAACAGAAAGAACTGGTAAAAAAAAATTGCCATCGGTTTTATCATAGGGTACAGTTTCGGGACTTTGAAAAAATGCTGAGTCAGCACTTTTTAACACTGTAGGCAATGGGAAAAACATTAAAAAATCTTCTTCTCCAGATCCAGCAGGCAGAATCTTTTGATATTTGGTATGCAACATTGGAGGGTGGATCTGATTCAAGTTTGTTCAAATCGGCCCCCTGGGTTCATATTTGGGCTCAGTATAGGAGCCCGATTTCGAACTTAGTGCATTTCAGGCAAATTTCTTAAAAAATCTTCTTCTCCAGATGCAGCAGGCAGAATCTTTTGATATTTGGTATGCAACATTGTGGGGTGGATCTGATTCAAGTTTGTTCAAATTGGCCCCCTGGGTTTATATTTCGGCTCAGTATAGGAGCCCAAATTTGAACTTACTGCATTTCAGGTAAATTTCTTTGAAAATCTTCTTCTCCAGATCCAGCAGGCAGAATCTTTTGATATTTGGTATGCAACATTGTGGGGTGGATCTGATTCAAGTTTGTTCAAATCGGCCCCTTGGGTTTATATTTGGGCTCAGTATAGGAGCCCAAATTTGAACTTAGTGCATTTCAGGCAAATTTCTTTGAAAATCTTCTTCTCAAGATCCAGCAGGCAGAATCTTTTGATATTGGGTATGCAACATTGTGGGGTGGATCTGATTCAAGTTTGTTCAAATCGGCTCCCTGGGTTTATATTTGGGCTCAGTATAGGAGCCCAAATTTGAACTTAGTGCTTTTCAGGCAAATTTCTTAAAAAATCTTCTTCTCCAGATCCAGCAGGCAGAATCTTTTGATATTTGGTATGCAACATTGTGGGGTGGATCTGATTCTATTTTGTTCAAATCGGCTCCCTAGCTTCATATTTGGGCTCACTATAGAAGCTCGAATTTGAACTTAGTGCATTTCAGGCAAATTTCTTCAAAAATCTTCTTCTCCAGATCCTGCAGGCAGAATCTTTTGATATTTGGTATGCAACATTGTGGGGTGGATCTGATTCCAGTTTGTTCAAATCAGCCACCTGGATTCATATTTGGGCTCACGATAGAAGCCCAAATTCGAACTTAGTGCATTTCAGGCAAATTTCTTTGAAAATCTTCTTCTCAAGATCCAGCAGGCAGAATCTTGTGATATTTGGTATGCAGCATCCTTAGGGGGGTGAGATTCAAGTTTGTTCAAGCCCTGTCCCTAGGTCCATATTTGGGCTCACTGTGGGAGCTTGAATTGTAACTTTGTTCGAAATGAGGAATTTTCTTAAAAAATCTTCTTCTTCAGATCCAGCAGTCCGAATGGTTTGATATGTGGTGAGTAGCATCCTTGGGGGGAGGGGGGGATTCAAGTGTGTTAAAGCCAAGTCCATGGGTCCATATGTGGGCTCCCTGTGGGAGCCCAAATTATAACTTAGTCAATATGAGGAATTTTTCTTTAAAAATCTTCTTCTTCAGATTCAGCAGTTGGAATGTTTTGATATTTGGCATGGAGCAACCTTGGGGGCTGAGATTCAAGTTTGTTCAAGCCAAGTGGTTCATATTTGGGCTCACTATGGGAGCCTGAATGACAACTTAGTTCAAAATGAGGAATTTTCTTTAAAAATCTTTAGATCCAGCAGATGAATGCTTTTGATATTTTTTATGCAGCATCCTTAGGGGGGTAAGATTCAAGTTTGTTCAAGCCATGTCCCTAGTTCCATATTTGGGCTGATTGTGGGAGCTCGAATTGTAACTTGGTTCAAAATGAGGAATTTTCTTTAAAAATCTTCTTCTTCAGATCCAGCAGTCGGAATGTTTTGATATTTGGTGTGCAGAATCCTTAGGGGTGTGAGATTCAGGTTTGTTAAAGCCAAGTCCCTGGGTTCATATATGGGCTCCCTGTGGGAGCCCGAATTATGACTTAGTTCAGTATGAGGAATATTCTTTAAAAATCTTTTTTTAGATCCACTGGTCAGAATATTTGGATATTTGGTTTCAGCTTTTCTTAGGAGGAGCAGATGCAACTTGTGGAAATCAATTCTCTGGGTTGATATTTAGGCTACCATGTCAGGTGAGCGCCCTCAGGCCCCCTGGGGCCTCTTGTTTTTCTTGTATTATCTCGATCGATCGACTTATTATCTCGATCGATGGACTTAGTATCTCGATCGATCGACTTATTAGCTCGACCGATCGAGGTTTTTTTTATCTCAATCGATCGACTTAGTATCTCGATCGATCGACTAAGTGAAACTGATTTTTGACGATTCGTACCTCATTACCCAGAGCTTTGCGGGAGCAGCTAGTGATAAATTCTCATTTTATCTGGCTATTCAGCCTAGGTAGTACGCAGTGCACCCTCCAGTGGAAGTTTAAACTCAGGTCCCCATCTAAACGGGGGTGAGATTTGATTTTCACCCCAATTGGAGCGTGCACTGCACACTGACATGGTACCAATCACTCAAGTGAAGGGTAAAATTTACACTTCAGTTTTCGGGTGATCTCAAGATTTTTCGGTTATAACTGCCCCCACCTCTGGAAAAATCTTGTACATATGGGGAAAACAGTATTTCGTGAGAAAAAGAATATCGAAGACTCCCACCCACTCCAATAAAATAAAATGGAAGGAAATAAAACATGATCTGATGAAAGTAAAATATTTGATCGTACTACAGAAAGTGGTGTTCCTTTGCCAGTTTTGTGCCGTTAGCACTACCTCGTGCCTTTTTCGCCAGTTTAGTGCTGTTTTCTCCAGCGATACTTGACATTACATGGTGTCGTTTTCGCCAATTCAGCACTGTTTTCGCCTGTGAAAATTGGTGCCGTTTTCGCACGGTGCCGTTTTTGCCTGAACGGCTTCTGTGATGGACGTTCCACGAACATGAAGACGATTTCCATCGGCCCAAGCATGAAAGAAGCAAATTGCTTAAAAGCTGAATGATCATGATTTTCAGGTTTCTTTAAAAGAGTTTCCTGCAGCACAGATATCTAAGAATGTAATGTGAAGTGGACATCATGTGCAATAAATAGATGATTTAGAACGAGTCAACAGTTTATATCAAAATACAAAACGAACTCGGTAAATTAGGCCCAGATCTCATTCACTGGGCGAGTTTTGTAAATTTCGACACAAACTGGGGACGAGTTGAAGATTCAATTTACTATATGATCCAAAAACCCTACAAAAGACACTTGAATACCCATGGCTCTGTTTCTGTTAATGTGTGGCCGTGCATGACCATTTATAATGAATGGGCTTAACCCTAACGTAACGTAACGGTCAAAACCGGCCAGCGCTATTCTCAAAAATCTCCAATTAATTTTTATTATTTTTTCATTGTTTGTCTCAAAAACAGGTTATGACCATGATAGGAACGAGCTCGCCGAGCTCGTTCCAACGAGGGGTCATAACCTATGTTTTTGAGACAAAAAGTGAAAGCAATTAGTTATTCAAGATTTTTTTTTGCTAGTGTTGTCTTCTTTTCATGTTAGGCAAAGGGTTAATAACCAGAAGAAGGGTTAGATCATATAATAAAACTACATTCAGTTGAAAAATTTATTCCAGAGGAATTAATAACTGCAAATTTGTCTAAAAATTGTACAATTGTGGCTGTCGACACTCCAACATTTCTTTGCCGTTACTGACAGAAAAGTTTCAAGTTTACACACCCACAAATGCTTTAGTACTAAAATCAGTACGCTAGTAAAAGAGGAAGCTGTCTGTTTGACTGGGAGGCAGTTGGTCTGACAGCCAATTAGACTGGGAGTGGGGTTGTCGTGGCTGCGAATTCAACAGGAGGGGCAGTTGTCCTGCTTGCCAGTTTGCCTGGGGGCAGTTGCCTGACTGCACTTTTTGAATGTGGTTGGGCACTTGTTCTACGGTTCTACCACCATAATTTTTGATATGACTGGCCTTTTATCTAACGGTTTTCTTTCGGCCATGTTCTTGCCATTGCAATGTAATGTTCGAAGGTCAAGACCGTAGGTCAAATCCGAAAGTTATGTGGTAAAAATGGTAAGCTTTGCATCTTGGGCGTTATTGATACAAAAAAGGGAGGAAGGAAGATGTTACAGTGGCGAATCCAGTGTTTGGGGGCACCACACATCAGATCATGGGCCGCGGCTCTTGGGAGGGGGGGGGGGGAGCACATGCCTTCTGAACGTTGGAAGCCAATTTAATAACGTCCCATACCACAAGAGACACGTGAAGGATCCATGGATATATGCATGTGGTAACATATTATCCACGACAACACATGATCATCCATTATACATCAGATGAGCAGTAGGTGGCCAAATTCATCTTATTATTCAAATCGTCGTTAAACAGACCTTACGGTACGAAAACTATTAGCACTTAATTGTCAGTAGTGGATTCAGACTTGCCCGGAGCAGGTGTACGCATCTCTAAAATTGTCTTATTTTTTACAATCGAGTTTTTATTGGTTCAGTGTCGATAAAGTATACGAAACCCCATCGTACGTTTCACGTTTATAATTTACAAATACAATTTTAGTCCTAATATCGCATACTTCCGGCAACTTTACGTACGAAGAAATGGATTCCAGTGGGGAAAAACACAGCGAAGGGATGGTTCCTGCTTGGCAGTCATTCAGTTGAAGAGGGGGTGTTTGGATTTGCGACCCCCGCCCTCTCAATAATTTTTCCATTCGAGACATTTTCTCGGGATTGGAGTCTAAGATATTTTATCGGATATCACGTACAAGCAGAGTTATCATTGGTTGAAGACAAGTGCACCATCGACGTACAGTACGCTTTAGTGCACAGCGCCATCATACCCCAACGTAGGCAAACGGGATTAAGTGCCTTGCCCTTTTACGAGTGGAGGGTGGAGGAAGCCGGAGTACTAGGAGAGAACCACTGGGCAGCGGCGAGCAACTGCCAGACCCATAACGTACTAACTCCACACAAGCAGGGTTATCACTGGTTGAAGACAAGTGCACCATCGACGTGCAGTACGCTTTGGTGCACAGCGCCACCGTGTCCCCACGTGGGCATTCGGGATTAAGTGCCTTGCCCAAGGACATAACGTAGTACCCCCCTCGTCCCCTGAGTTCCAATGTGTTCTATGTGCCAGTAGGCACATAGAACACATTGGAACTTAAGAGACGCCCTGGCGGTGATCTAACCCTGGACCTTTCGGTTTGAAGTCCAATATCGTAACTACTAAGCCGTCGCGCTCTCAGATTTGATATTTGGACTTGTGTCACACATACAGTTGGTCACACAAAAGGTCTGTAGGACCCGATTCGAGCTGTTACGTATCATATTAATGAACGCATGCAGTATTGGGCTAACGTTTAATTTAAATCTGTAAATGACAAGCGCAGCCACTTTTGTCAGTGAACAACATATTTTATACGAAATTCTGGTTACGAAAGTTGAAGTCTGCAAGTGAGATGCTAACATTATTCATAGCAGTGGCGTAGCGGGGATTTAGGGGGATGCCACACCCACCACCAATAATTTTTCCAATTGGAACGTTTCCTCCAGATTCGAGCCTTAGATATCGATTTGCTCTTGATCAAGCCAGAAAATAAGCAGGCTGTCATCAGCAAAATGAGGTCCCAGAGGGTGAATTTAGTAATGCTACCTGCACAGCAGGTGGCATCACTAAATTTACCCTCTGTGAACCTCAGTCTGAATCAAGGTCTAAAAATTAAACAGAAAGAAGTACCCAGAGGATATATTGGCCGACTGTATTGGATAGCCTCATCAAATTCACCCTCTGGGAACCTCATTCTGCAAATGTCAGACTGCTTATTTTCAGGCCTGCTCTTGATAATAAACTATTTATTTAAGCTTATTTGTTTTACAAGGATTGGCGAACAAGTTATGCAACTTATATTAACGCCCCTCCTTGGTCCAACTGCGCCGGCGCAGGCGCAGGCGCAGGCGTGTGGGGTGACCCTCGTAGAGGCAACTTCGTGGCCTCGTTCTTCTCGAATATATAAAGGGATTTTAAATAGCCTGCGCGGAGTATGTCTCTCTCCGCTCAGAGGACAGCCATTTTACGTCCCCACCCGATAGGACGGTACACTGTGACAGAATCAACCCCACAATTGATTTTGACAGAGAGTGTTCCGACATCTCGAGAACTTTCCTCGACCGGGGATCGATCCCGTGACCTCTGGCATGAGATACCAGCGTACTTACCCACTCTTGCTAATAGTCATTGGCCTCATTGTGAGACCAGATTTGATGCTTAGATTTAGGTCACACACACAGTCATACAAATTAAGGTCTGTAACAACCAATTCAAGTTGCAAGAGGCTAGCACGACCAAATTTGGAGTCCTGGTACGGTTCGTGTTAATTAACTACGAAGTTGCGTCCCGACTACTACATATATGTATATTTTATTCGTCCACAAATAAATAATTCTCACAAAAGTCGTGATTTTCTTTAAAACTATAATGCGGAGTGACTAATATTTCCACTATATCATCGAGGCATGCCTTCGGCGAAGGCTTGCCTTGATGAAGTAGGTGGAATATGTTATCAGTCAGGACTTGAGCCATCACGATTGGGAAGGTTTACACTCTTTACCCCAATCGGTCATCTCCGCTGTGCCTTTCCTTCCGAGTGGGAGTTTGGTCTCCAATAGTTGCAGTTGGGCGAATTAATAAATCTTTGTGCGATTCTGATCATGGGAATGTGGTCGCAACCAATCGCTTCTTCCAACTGCTCGAAATATCTGTGGAGGTGCAGGTGTTTACTTCTTAACTCGCATGACAACATGAAAATCTGCAATTCAGAAAACGACAGCAACTGTCAATAAATCAACCCGTGTGTAGGCCTATTTATCTGCATAGCTGTGGGTTGATGGAAATACACCAAGTACGAACGAATGCCTGTCAACCGCAATTCAACTTTCTTGGTTTTGACACCAGCAGCAGGGGTGTCAGCCGCCATATATGCTGACGTCAAACACTATGCGGAGTAATTTTCTTCAATGTGAGTCTTGCTTAGATTAAAAGCAATGGTATTTAATCGAGGCAGTTGGCATGATTTCGCCTTCATATTCACATGCGTGCATTTGATCAATGGTCAACTATTGAGACTATGAAATGTCCAACCAAGTTAAAAAATCACGTTCTTTCTTGACACTTTGAAGCCCATCAGTGGCGAAGTTATTTCTTGGAGTCCGAACATTTTAAAGTGACGTTTGTTATACATTGGCCAACTTTTTAGGCTTAGGGCCAAAAGCGGATCAGGAAACCACCAGCCCACCCTCACTCGACATTAACATTCAATTTAGACCATTCCTTTTCAGCCGTCAAGATTGTTTGATTTCAGAAAACGAAATATACTTCTGAATGATAGAGTGATTTCAAAAATTATTTAAATTTGAAGATATTACCCATTTCATAAGAGATCAGCCTGTTTAAATCTACAAATTTGGTGATTAAAGAATTAGAAACAATCTTGAGTAGATTTCCGAAAATATTCATATCATTTTTAATATCGTCGCCTGAGTGTTAGAATGTTCTATGTGCCATAGGGGACATCCAACATTCTAGCGCTCAGGCGACGCTATGCTTAACCCTTTACCTAACATGAAAAGCAGACGACACTTGCAAAAAAAATCTTGAATAACTAATCTTTTTCATTTTTTGTCTCAAAAACATAGGTTATGACCCCTCGTTGGAACGAGCTCGACGAGCTCGTTCCAACGAGGGGTCATAACCTATGGTTTTGAGACAAAAAATGAAAAAAAAATAATGAAAATTAATTAGCGGTTTTTGAGAATAGCGCTGTCCGCTTTTGGCCTTTACGTTGGGTAAAGGGTTAACAAGAATAATGGTTTCGCGTACATTTTTCCATTTTTATGAACGCTTTTATCCCCCCCCCACCCCTGCATTTTGCCATTTTCTTCCGGCATTTTCATCTAAAATCTCTTGATATAGAAATCTTAAAATGGTGTTCGAATTTGAGATGATGCTAATATGACCAAAAATGGCGGAAAATTTTGTTTGTGTTAAAAAACATATGACCACTTTCTAAAGAACACTTTCTAAAGCATGTTTTAAGTTTTCTTTTGCAACCCCTTCTATGCTTTTTGGGAACATTTAGACATTTTTTAACCCTGTGCTGGGAAAGTTTGATGGAAATCAAAAACACACTTTCTAGTGAGTTTTAATTTTTCACTTAGCAATATTTCTTACACAGTATCATTGTTTCACAATTATAGATGGGAGATGACTCATTACTTTAAAAAAAAATATGTGTTGTCCCTTAAAAAGTATCAATTCATCTTTGAACACAAAACAAATTTTCAGCCATTTTTGGGTCATCTGACCATCACCTAAAGACTGGACGAACAATATTATTGCACGAAGTGAAGTAAACTATAGATATGGCAGAATGTAAGCTTTACAGTTCCCAAGATAACGACACGCCAGACTATTGTAATTTTTTTTTGTTTCCTTAACAACACCATAGAGTAGAGAAGCTCTATGACAACACGCACTGTGATCTTCGTGCTCGACCTGGCATATAACCACTATCAGAAAGACAAAACAGACCACAGAGAATGAACAATTGTCATGAATGCACTGAGTGAGGTTTGATCGGCAGTTAATTTCACAGCTTCAATTTGACCATCAGTAGTTTTCACTGGGATTTAACGACACTTTCGACACAGCCAGGGTCACCTCATGTCGAAGAGTTTTACGGGTTTAGGGAACCGGAGTACCCGGAGAGAATCACCGAGCATCGGCGAGTAACTGTCAGACTACCCATTGTACTAACTCCACACAACCAGGGTTAGCATTGGATGAAGCCATGTACAAGCAGTAAGCCCTAGTGCACAGCGCCACAGTTCACCCACGTGAAGAATGGGTATCACCTGCCTTTGCCCAAGAACACAACGCAGTTGCCCCTGGCGCGGAAAAAAAATCATACTATAGACCTTTCTGTTTAAAGTCCACTTAGCCACCGCGTTTCGAGCAGAGGATTATTTTATTAAAAGATCACACTGCATTTGAAACCTAGTTGTATGTGCAGCTGTTTGAGACCGATTATCGAAAAATGTTGAATTGGCTTATAATTACGTATATCAAATTTTTTCCTGCTCTGCGAAGTCATATCATTACACACAAAATAACTTGTTTAACCCTCTGCGTACTGTTGACGAAATATCAATTTACGGCCTTCAGTTTCTGTAAATTTTGAAGCAGTGTGTAGAGAATTAACTGTTGAAAGACAGCGTGGCGGGGGTGAGGGTGGGGGGAGGGGTGCTTAATGGGTTAACCCTTTGAACCTGACAGACTATTTTTCCGGGCCAGGAAAATGATAGGTCATAATTTCATTACGTAAGGTGTGGCTACTCAGTGAATTTGGGGGTAGACTAATCAATATGTTCAACCAGCAGCCTCGGGGCTGCACGTTGAAAATATTCATTGGTCAACCACCAAATAATAATGAATATGGACTCTTCCAGATGCCATAATGGTTCAAAGGGTTAAGAACAAGTATTTCATCAATGTTAAGATCTTGCGCATCACAAAGTAGTACAATCTCTTAGAAGTCACGTTTTGAACGGCTTAAGTTATTCCAGTTTTCAATATTTCACAAAAAATATTTCCTGAAAAAAATTCGGAATTTTTTCGAACTGGAGATCGTACCAAAATATTGTAGTGTCTCGTAACTAGCAGCTTCTTTGATAGCTAATATACTGTGTCGAACAGGAGCAAAACCATATATCTGTTATTGTCAAAAAAATATTTATTTGAATGTTTTGAGGATATGAAAAGTGATGTCTGAGAGCAAAAACACCTGCCATAAAATTTTCGGAGCTTTGTTAAACTTCTCCCACAGAAGGATGTCCTACACTATACGTAAGTAAAGTTCTATTATTTACCCATTTCAGCAGGCGCGTAGCCAATATTCTATAATAGGGGGTGGCCTAGCCCCCCCCCCCCCCCCCCGGGGGGGGGGGGTATGCAGGAATATATGATTTTTAACTTTCGACATGTTAGACCACCCACCCATCCCTTTCCCCAATTTTATTTCCATTTTCGACAGTTTTTTTCCAACCAGTTTCGATCACCCACTCTCCCACCCCACTTTTATGGATATTCACAGTCCTTCTCGGTATTTACTACAGTTTTAAAATGTCCACAGGGGTGGTCTCTATATCTATATCATTTTCTCCAGTATTATTTGCCCAGAATCTTTACAGGAAGTTGATGTCTGCTTGATGAGCATGTTGTATTGAGAAAAAAAACGTCCTCACAATATGGTGAGTTTTCTTTAAGTTCGTGGTCTAATATCCTCCTATAACAGTATTGTGGATTTACAGTTTGGATCATGGGGCAAGATAAATTAAATGGTGACAGCTGATCATATGTTGAAAAAACGATTTAATTTTCACAAATCCTAACTTCCAGAATTGAACATTTTGAGTTGTCTGCTTGTATCCATGTTAAACAGACATGGACTGTGAGATACCCAAATAGACCAATGTTTTAATCAGGTTGCCCAGGGAGTGTACCACCAAATATTTTTGCCAGGCTGCTACTAAAGGTGCTAGATAAGTAATGGAATTTTGTTTATTTTGAAATTCCCACCTCTGATATTCTTTAAATTCAAATTAAATATACACAAATTATACATCAAAATGAAGGTTGGGGCGTATAGCACACACAGGCCTGCACCCAGGGTCGGCGGGAGGGGGCACGTAGGGGGGACCTCCCCAACCTGGACATAATCCCATCATTTTTCCATCCAGAATCATTTTATCCCCCCCCCCCCCCCCAAGTGACTAAAGTTCAGTAATTTGGATACATCCTGCCAAACACATGTGCGCCTGGCCGACCATGGTTCGGCCCGGTATGGAAAAAATTTAACATTTGGCATTAAAAGGCGCAATTTCCTGTCTTCTGAAGGATCAATTCCAACTTCAACATATCCCACGAAGTTTTATTTTTTCTGCTCAAATAACAAGAGTCATTATTTGATTTTTTTTTTTTTATTTCTGCCCACTAACTTTTGAATTACCATCCTGAATCATTTTACCCCCCCCCCCCCCCCCCACACCCCCGCCTCATAGTAACTAAGTTCCACTAATTTGGATACACCGTGCCAAGCACATGTGCGCCGGCTCGACCAGTTCGACCCGGCATGGGAAAAATTTTTAATTTGGCATTAAAAGGAGTAATTTTCTGTCTTCTGAAGGATCAATTCCTACTTCAACATACCCCAAAATTTTGCATTAAAAGGAGCAATTTCCTGTCTTCCGAAGGATCAACTCCTGCTTCAACATACCCCAAAAAGTTTTATTTTTTCTGCTCAAATAACAAGATTCATTATTTGCAATTTTTTATTTCTGTCCACTAACTTTTGAAGGACTATTCAGAATCATTTATCCCCCTCCCCACCCCCTCCACCTCGTCAAAGTGACAAAATTCCACTAATTTGGATACTCTTTGCCAAGCACATGTGCCCCGGGTCGACCATGGTTCCATCCGGCGTGTAAAAATTTTAAAATTTGGCATTAAAAGGAGCAATTTCCTGTCTTTGTCCCGTGGAAAGCCTCTGTTTGCGAAGGCATTTCTCCTACTTTCAGTTACGAGTAACCACTCATCACTTGAAATTTAACCTGCTCTTGAAGACAGCTAATCTCTTCTGTTAATTTGGATTTTCCTGAAAGGAAAATCTATTTGTTATTGCCAAGATTATTATTCTTTTTTTTTTTTTTTTTTGTTTTTGTTTTTTTTGTTTTTTTTTGTTTTTCCAACACATCGGGGAAAGAGTTTTCTCGAAAACGGTCTTTAAGATTTTTTTCAAACTTTGCACGATCAATGACGGCCATGAGTTCTAATAAATAAAACCACCAGTATTTGGGGGAAAATGTTTCTTGGTGGGCAAAAACGCCCCAAAACGCCCAAAGCTTTGTAGGCCAATATCTCATGAAAGAAAAAAGCTATCGATTTAATTTTTTGACAGACTTGTCAGAATTACTCTTGTCTAAAACAATATAATCGGTATTTTTTTCCATTTTTTATGTTTTCTGCCAAAATTTTTCACAAAACAGAAAGTTATCTCAAAAATCGGCCATTTTGGATTGAAATATCGAGATTTAAATATAACGAGCCCTCTAAAAGGGTTGCAAATTGAAGGAAGTAATACCGCTTTATAAAAAAAATCGAAAGAATTTCGTTTCGATTTTTCGGTAATCCAAAATGGCGGCCGAAAAATCGAATTTTTATTTTCGGTTATTTATGTGTTTCAGGCCATTTGGAGACGAAACAAAAAAATTTTTTGCACCAGAAAAATTTTCGGTTAGGACTTAGAAATTTTCGACCAAAAGTCGGAATTTTTTGTTTCCACCGGGCTACTTTGCCGTCACAGTACTCATCAAGTGGGACGATTTGAAAGCTTCTAAGGGTAGAAATGTTGAAGTCACAGTGTACATGAACAGTTATCATCTTTTGGAAATGGAGTTGTTCTTAATTTGGCTTCCGCTAGCAGTCAAACATGGCTTCGGGACACTGTGACCAAAAATTGAAAAAAAATTTCTTGTTTTCTTTTTACTTTATTATGTCTAGATTCATTATTTCTCATAAATAAAAACTATCAATGACGGCCATAAGTCCTAATAAATAAAACCATCAGTATTTGGGGGAAAATGTTTCTTGGTGGGCAAAAACGCCCAAAAACACCCAAAGCTTCGTAGGCCAATATCTCATGAAAGAAAAAAGCTATCGACTTAATTTTTTGACAGACTTGTCAGAATTACTCTTGTCTAAAACAAATATAATCGGTATTTTTTTCCATTTTTTTATGTTTTCTGCCAAAATTTTTCACAAAACGGAAAGTTATCTCAAAAATCGGCCATTTTGGATTGAAATATCGAGATTTAAATATAACGAGCCCTCTAAAAGGGTTCCAAAGTGAAGGCAGTAATACTGCTTTATAAAAAAAATCGAAAGAATTTCGTTTCGATTTTTCGTCAATCCAAAATGGCGGCCAAAAAATCGAAATTTTTTTTTTCGTTTTTTATGCGTTTTGTTCAATTTTGAGACGAAAAAACATTTTTTTTTTACACTGAAAATTTTCGGTCCGGTTCGGACTTCCGAAATTTTCGACCAAAATTCGGAAATTTTTGTTTTTGTTTTTTATGTGTTTTGTTCAATTTTGAGACGAAAACAATTTTTTTTTTTTTTTTACACTACACCACCAAAAAACGAAAATTGGTCTTCAGACTGGTACTTTGACCTAATTATACTGTACTACCGGAGTGGGTTAAAAGTGGTGATGATTGCGAATGTGTAGCACATATATAGGTTAAAAGATTCCCCATAGTTTGGAAGCACAATTTTGTTGCGTTTGCCTTCGGGCGGTCGCCAAAAGTACACTCTCGGCCTCTCAACGGTCCGTACACCCTCTTTTTGGCATGAGAATACTCGGCGTTCTTGACTCGTATAAGGCTTCCGTGATTCAAATGGCAACATTCACAGTCTCCTTTAACCTTTCCCCACCCCATGGGAATAAGGTTTTATTTCACTTGGCTTCTGATGGCTGGAGAACTACCACTCCGGTTCGGACTTTTCGACCAAAATCCGGAAATGTTTGTCTTTATTTTTTATGTGTTTTGTTCAATTTTGAGAGGAAAAAAATTTTTTTTTTTTTTTTACACTACACCAAAAAAACGAAAAATCGGTCTTCAGACTGGTACTTTGACCTAATTATACTGTACTACCGGAGTGGGTTAAAAGCGGCGGTGATTGAGAATGTGTAGCCCATATATAGGTAAAAAGATTCCCCGTAGTTTGGAAGCACAATTTTGTTAAGTTTGGCTTAGGGAGGTCGCCAAAATACACTCTCGGCCTCTCAACGGTCCGTACACCCTCCTTTCGGCATGAGAATACTCGGCGTTCTTGAATCGTATAAGGTTTCTGTGATTGAAATGGCAACATTCACGGTCTCTTTAAACCTTTCCCCTCCCCAGGGGAATAGGGTTTTATTTCACTTGGCTTCTGATGGCTGGAGAACTACCGCTCCGGTTCGGACTTGAAAAATTTTGAACCAAAATCGGAATTTTTTTTTCGGTTTTCTGTGCGTTTTGGTCAATTTTGAAACGAAAAAAATTCTTTACCTGGAAGTTTTTGGTCCGGTCTTCGGTCAGCTACTACGACCTGATTATACTTTACTACCGGAGTGGGTTAAAAGCGGTGGTGATTTGAAAAATGTGTAGCCCGTATATAGACAAGAAGATTCCCCATAGTGTGGAAGCACAACCTTGTTGCATTTGGATTCGGGCGGTCACGAAATGTACACTCTCGGCCTCACAACCATGCGAACACCCTCTTTTTGGCATGAAAATACTCGACGTTCTTGAATCATATAAGGCTTCCGTGGTTGAAATGGCAACATTCACCGCCTCTTTAAACCGTTCCCCCACCCCACGGGAATAGGATTTTATTTCACTTGGGTTCTGATGGCTGGAAAACTACCACTCCGGTTCGGACTTGGAAAATTTTCAACAAAAATGGGATTTTTTTTTTTGGTTTTCTACGCGTTTTGGTCAAGTTTGAGACGAAAAAAATTGTTTTTTTACCTGGAAGTTTTTGGTCGGGTCTTCGGACAGGTACTATGACCTCATTATACTTTGCTACCGGAGTGGGTTAAAAGCGGTGGTGATTGAAAATCTGTAGCCCGTATATAGATAAAAAGATTCCCCGGAGTGTGGAAGCACAATCCTGTTGCATTTGGCTTCGGGTGGTCGCCAAATGTACACTCTCGGCCTCCCAACGGTCCGTACACGGTACACCCTCATTTTGGCATGAGAATAATCGACGTTCTTGAATCGTATAAGGCTTCCGTGGTTGAAATGGCAACATTCGCGGTCTCTTTAAACCTTCCCCATCCCATGAGAATAGGGTTTTATTCCACTTGGCTTCTGATGGCTGGAGAACTACCACTCCGGTTCGGACTTGGAAACTTTTGAACAAAAATCGGATTTTTTTTTTCGGTTTTCTATGCGTTTTGGTAAATTTTGAGACAAAAAAATATTTTTTGTTACCTGGAAATTTTTTGGTCCGGTTGGGACTGAAAATGTTTGATCAAAAACCAAACTTCTTTCTTTCGATCGCCACTTTGATCTGACGAAACTGTACTACGAGACGGGTTAAAGTGGCCGTAATTCAGAATTTGGATGTTGAGGCTCTTCCTCCACCTGTAAAACTATCAGACGCGACTGCCCAACCCCCACCCAACACAAACACCCATTAGTTGGACTCTACATCTCGGGCGTCCATGCCAGGAAACACGTCTGAAAAACATTGATCATTTTGCACCCGGCGACCTCAACTTCAGTGAACGCTGTACATAATTTGAAATCAAAATTTTCAGTAAAACCCGCAAACATTGGTATTCGCGTTTCTTTTAAATATTTAGTATTACTTAATCAGTCCTTGCTGATAGAACACCAATTCAAATGATTTGTTGGAATTTGTAATATATTCAAAAAAATATGCGCTTTTAGATTGTATAGTATAGGCGTTAAGTGTCATTTTACGTTTTGAGTGAAAAATCATTGAAACATTAAGGGTGTCTAATTATAAGAAATAACCCGACAATTACCTACCTGCAACTATCCATTTGCTTCCTAACATTCTGACATGGAAACCAAAAGTAATAGAGCACCACGAAGGCCTGGAATTAGTTGCTGTAGCCAAATTGAGGACTGGGAAACTCTGCCCCCCCCCCCCCCCCCCCCCAAAAAAAGGTGGGTGTGTGACGGTGGCGAACCGCGACCCCAATAAACATCTCTGTCGAAAATTTACACATTCTGTCGGAAAATAATTTCTGACCAGTGTGGCATAGACTCAGAGCCAGCAGCCGACGAAGCTAACAATTGTCCAATGACCTCCTATATAACTTTTAGAATATCATGATTGTCAAAGAACTCATTATTCAAGTCGGCAAGGAGATTTCCCAACACCAGACCAGAACCGAGACCGGAAAGTGCGGGATTTAGAAATGTCACACGCCATTACGCAGAGCCATGCCAAGCCTCAAATGAGAATTGTTATCAGTGCCTCTTATTTAAAAAAAAGTCGGGAAGGGAAGCCTCCCCCCCCCCCTCAAATACCCTCCCACATCTCGGGGCTATGCACTTTGGATATGCCTAATATGTTACGGACTTTGGGTCCAAGTTTGAATTAGCTTTAGGTATACATATGCCCCCCCCCCCCCCCTCACCCCACACACATGTCAATTTTTTAAATACTGCTGACTTCGAGCCTGGGAAGTTGCCTTCTGGTACCGCGTTTCAATTTCAGGCTTTCACCATCAGAGCTCATGGCATAGATAAATAACTGAGAATTATTCATCTACCCGAAGACCCTCAACGTACATGTAGATAAGAAGCAACAGGAAGGGTTGTGGCAATATGACCAATACCTGGTGGAATTCCTCTAAAGCGGATAACAGTATACATAAGTGTTTAATCTTGACTTTCGGCCTGCACTTGTTGTGGTCGTACAATCAAATCCATCAGGTTTATTGAAGGAGAAGTAGAACTTATTAAGAAATGACATAAACTAACACTCCTCATACTGATTTGTCAGCTCCCACCCGAACCACCCCCACCCCCCCACTCCCAACCAATTACGCGCTCGTTTTTTATTTCTGAACTCTAGATATTTCTTCTGCAATCGTGAGGAACCACGACATCACTGCCCATCATGTAGTGTTTCCGCCTCCACGCATAAGAATCGGATGCAAAAGCATTTGGAAATCTTCAAAAGTAACCTTCATTGAAACACTTATGGTAGCAGTTGTTTTGGACTTCTGAATGGGAATTACAACTGACATGGATTTACTGGCAAATGTCGTCCACTCGTTGACATTTAATGAGGTCGACATAGTAATAATGCGCAGTTTGGAATGGCTATGTTTGTTCCAATGTATGGAGCCTTGGCGGTCAGTACAGAATATCATAAGATGTGACCTCTGGGAGCTGGCATACTGCATAGAGGTCTTGCAATTATATCTTCTACCGTCAGTATGTTGATAGGCTCATCAAAAATCCGTTTTTCTGTGTTCTCAATTTTGAGACGAAAACGCTCAGGAACTGAAAATACGAGGGAAATCCTGTGTATTGTGCGGGCACAATCACTTCATCTAGTTAGTTAATGTTTCGTATTGTCATAGTTGTGTATAATCTGTGTGTTGAATAAACACCTCAAATATAACAATGGAGACTCAGTCATGGGATTATATTCAATGTAATTACAGGTGTAAATTGACAACTCTGAGTTAATTCACTGGTACATAAAATGGATCAAAATGGTGAAAATTTAAAAACAGTGTCTGAAATTTTTCTAAGGGGGGGGGGGGGGGGCGAAAATGTTTCCAGGGGGAGGGTGTTGTCCCCCCCCCCTGGTTGCAGACATGAGCACATGAAAGATATATGAAATCAACTCATAGAATTAACAGCAGGCACCACTGGATCCTGCAAGTCGTACCAGAACTGATAATACAATAATATTCCCTGAGAACAACTTGTGGCCAAATGTGCTTCACGTATCCAAGAACAAAGCTGGACATTCAAAACACTTTTCGATGCAGCGACAGGGTTGCAATTGGAAAAAAGACAACACCGTCTGCATTTTTTATTGCAGATGGAATCCATGTTCGAGGGACATGAGCAAATCACTCGATACCACGAATTTCCATCAAAATTCAAAATCGTAATTCTAAGCAATTTCACCAGGTTCGTAAGTATAAAAAAATTAAGATGCCATAAGTCCTAATGATGAGATATTATCTCATCATTAGGAGATATTATCTCATCATTAGGACTTATTATCTCATCATTAGGACTTTTTTTATCTCATCATTAGGAGATAATATCTCATCATTACGAGATATTATCTCATCGATAGGAGATATTATCTCGTCATTAGGACTTATTATCTCATCATTAGGACTTATTATCTCATTGCTAGGAGATAATATCTCATCATTAAGACATACTATCTCACCATTAGGAGATATTATATAATCATTACGAGATATTATCTCATCATTAGGAGATATCTCATCATTAGGAGATATTATTTCATCATTAGGACTTATTATCTCATCATTAGGACTTATTATCTCATCATTAGGAAACATTATCTCATCATTAGGACTTTGTATCTCATCATTAGGAGATAATATCTCATCATTACGAGATATTATCTCATCATTAGGATATATTATCTCATCATTACGAGATATTATCTCATCATTAGGAGATATTATCTCATCATTAGGAAATATTATCTCATCATTAGGACTTATTATCTCATCATTAGGAGATAATATCTCATCATTACGAGATATTATCTCATCATTAGGACTATTCTGTCATCATTAGGACATATTATCTCTTGATTATGACTTATTATCTCATCATTAGGACTTATTATCTCATCATTAGGACTTTTTATCTCATCATTAGGACTTATCTCATCATTAGGAGATCATACCTCATCATTAAGAGATATTATCTCATCATTAGGATTTTTTATCTCATCATTAGGGGATATTATCTCATCATTAGGACTTATTATCTCATCATTACGACATATTATCTCATCATTAGGACAGATTATCTCATTGTTACGAGATATTATCTCATCATTAGGAGATATTATCTCATCATTAGGAGATGCTATCTCATCATTAGGACATATTATCTTATCATCAGGAAATATTATCTCATCATTAGGACTTATTATCTCATCATTAGGACTTATCTCATCATTACGAGATACTATCTCATCATTAGGAGATATTACCTCATCATTAGGAGATATTATCTCATCATTAGGGCATATTATCTCATCATTAGGACTTATTATCTCATCATTCGGACTTTTTATCTCATCGTTAGGCGATATTATCTCATCATTAGGAGATATTATCTCATCACTAGGAGATATTATCTCATCACCAGGAGATATTATCTCATCATTAGGAGATATTATTTCATCATTAGGACTTATCTCATCATTACGAGATACTATCTCATCATTAGGAGATATTACCTCATCATTAGGAGATAATATCTTATCATTAGGACTTATTATCTCATCATTACGAGATCTGCTCGTCCTATTTAGTGAAGAGTTAAATGTCTTCACATTCTCCTCGTAATGACTAGAAGGTTGTGGAGGGGCATGGTAGGCCAAAATGAAGTGTGGAGGGGGAAATATTTTACAGCAGCAGATAAATACTTTATCCCCCCGACTTCCTTTCACCTCATGCTGGGTTAACCCTTTACCTAACATAATGGACAAAACCGACCAGCACTATTCGCAAAACAACCTTTCAATATGCATTATTTGTTCATTTTTTTGTCTCAAAAACATAGCTTATGACCCCTCAGGGGAAGAGCTCGTTGAGCTCGTTCCAATGAGGGGTCATAGGCTATGTTTGTGACGCAAAAAATGAAAGAAAGTATTTAGTCAAGAATTTTGTTTACAAGTGTCGTCAGCCTTTCGTGTTAGACTAAAGGGTTAAGATTGTCTATTCCCCATAGGTGAACGTCCAGGGGAACGATATTAACTTTCTCTGCCAACTTGAGAACCTGGGTACTTTTTGAAGGCCAGAGAGTGAAAGAGTAACCATAGAAAAATGACCTGACAAATATCAGAGTGAAAGTACATGAACCAGTTCTAGGGGGTTCAGGTATGAATATATATAGTGTTCCAATTTTTCAGGAAGGTGGGGTGTTGGGGTGAGTCCCCCTCAACAACGCCACAAAGTGGTGGAAATTTAACTGCTCACTGAACACGACTAGCAAACATTTTAGCTGAACTTTGAACCCAGTTGTCCACCAAACTCCCTCAGAACTCCTTTCCAGTGACTGGAATAAAACTGAACCAGCACTACAAAATTTAACTGGGCCTCATTTCAAGAAACCCTAACTGTTAACTATCTCAATTAGGCATTTTAGTTATTATGTGCGTGATTGAACGCACGTAGCGGCGAGCTGTGACCGATCACGAAAGGGGGTATCCCATTTTCGTTCGTGGGGCCAGTTTTTCTGGGGATAATTTTGGAAAATGGAAAGTCAGAGAGGCTCTCCAATGGCTTCCTTGTACAAGAGCTCAATTTTTCCCATCAAAATACTCCTTGTATTTGACCTAGAACCAACGTCATAGCCCTAAACTAGGAATAGAAGATATCTCCTAATGATGAGATAATAAGTCTTAATGATGAGATATCTCCTAATGATGAGATATTATCTCCTAATGATGAGATATTATCTCATAATGATGAGATAATATCTCCCAATGACGAGATAATATCTCCTAATGATGAGATAATATCTCCTAATGATGAGATAGTATCTCGTAATGATGAGATAATATCTCCTAATGATTAGAGATTATCTCCTATTGATGAGATAGTATCTCGTAATGATAAGATAATATCTCCCAATGATGAGATAATATCTCCTAATGATGAGATAATATATCTTAATGATGAGATAATACGTCCTAATGATGAGATAATATCTCCTAATGATGAGATAATAAGCCCTAAAGATGAGATAATATCTCCTAATGATGAGATAATATCTCATAATGAGGAGATATTATCCCCTAATGATGAGATAATATCTCCTAATGGTGAGATAATATCTCATAATGACAAGATAAAAAGTCCTAATGATGAGATAATATCTCCGAATTATGAGATAATATGTCCTAATGATGAGATAATATCTCCTAATGATGAGATAACATCCCGTAATGATGAGATATTATCTCCTAATGATGAGATAATATCTCCTAATGATGAGATAATAAGTCCTAACGATGAGATAATATTTCCTAATGATGAGATTATATCTCGTAATGATGAGATATTATCTCTTAATGATGAGATAATATCTCCTAATGATGAGATAATATCTCCTAATGATGAGATAAAAAGTCCTAATGATGAGATAATATCTCCTAATGATGAGATAATAAGTCCTAATGCTGAGGTAAAAAGTCCTAATGATGAGATAATGTCTCCTAATGATGAGATACAAAGTCCTAATGATGAGATAATAAGTCCTAATGATGAGATAATATCGCCTAATGATGAGATAATATCTCCTAATGATGAGATAATATCTCATAATGATGAGATAAAAAGTCTTAATGATGAGATAATATCTCCTAATGGTGAGATAATATCTTCTAATGATGAGAAAATATCTCGTAATGGCGAGATTTTATCTCCTAATGATGAGATAATAAGTCCTAATGATGAGATAATATCTCATAATGATGAGATAAAATGTCCTAATGATGGGATAATATCTCCTAATGATGAGATAATACCTCCTAATGATGACATAATAAGTCCTAATGATGAGGTAATAAGTCCTAATAATGAGATAATATCTCCTAATGATGAGATAAAAAGTCCTAATGATGAGATAGTATCTCCTAATGATGAGATAATATCTCCTAATGATGAGATAATATCTCATAATGACGAGATAAAAAGTCGTAATGATGAGATAATATCTCCTAATTATGAGATAATAAGTCCTAATGATGAGATAATATCTCCTAATGATGAGATAATAAGCCCTAATGATGAGATAATAATATTTCCGAACCAGCACTACAAAATTTAACTAGGCCTCATTTCAAGAAACCCCAACTGTTAACTATCTCAATTAGGCATTTTAGTCATGATGTGCGTGATTGAACGCACGTAGCGACGAGCTGTGACCTATCACGAGAGGGGGTATCCCATTTTCGTTGGTGGGGCCAGTTTTCCTGGGGAACATTTTGGAAAATGGAAAGTCAATGAGGCTCTCCAATGGCTTCCTTGTACAAGAGCTCAATTTTTCCCATCAAAATACTCCTTGTATTTGACCTAGAACCAACGTCATAGCCACAAACTAGGAATACAAGATATCTCCTAATGATGAGATAATAAGTCTTAATGATGAGAAAATATCTCCTAATGAGAGATAGTATCTCGTAATGATGAGATAATATCTCCTA
This sequence comes from Pictodentalium vernedei, assembly GCA_031216915.1. Lineage (NCBI taxonomy): Eukaryota > Metazoa > Mollusca > Scaphopoda > Dentaliida > Dentaliidae > Pictodentalium > Pictodentalium vernedei. Next base: position 248,239,627 of record CM062289.1, read on the forward strand.
ATGATGAGATAATATTTCCTAATGATGAGATAATATCTCATAATGATGAGATAATATGTCCAAACGATGAGATAATATGTCCTAATGATGAGATAATATCTCATAATGATGAGATATTATCCCCAATGATGAGATAATATCTCATAATGACGAGATAAATAGTCCTAATGATGAGATAATATCTCCTAATTATGAGACAATAAGTCCTAATGATGAAATAATATCTCCTAATGATGAGAGAAGAAGTCCTAATGATAAGATAATATTTCGTAATAATGAGATAATATCTCGTAATGATGAGATAATATCTCCTAATGATGAGATAATATCTCCTAATGATGAGATAATATCTCCTAATGGTGAGATAATATGTCCTAATGATGAGATAATAAGTCCTAATGATGAGATAATATCTCCTAATGATGAGATAATATCTCCTAATGATGAGATAATATCTCCTAATGATGAGATAATATCTCATAATGATGAGATAATATGTCCAAATGATGAGATAATATGCCCTAATGATGAGATAATATCTCATAATGATGAGATATTATCCCCAATGATGAGATAATATCTCATAATGACGAGATAAATAGTCCTAATGATGAGATAATATCTCCTAATTATGAGACAATAAGTCCTAATGATGAAATAATATCTCCTACTGATGAGAGAAGAAGTCCTAATGATAAGATGATATTTCGTAAAGATGAGATAATATCTCGTAATGATGAGATAATATCTCCTAATGATGAGATAATATCTCCTAATGATGAGATAATATCTCCTAATGATGAGATAATATGTCCTAATGATGAGATAATAAGTCCTAATGATGAGATAATATCTCCTAATGATGAGATAATAAGTCCTAAAGATGAGATAATATCTCCTAATGATGAGATAATATCTCATAATGACGAGATAAAAAGTCCTAATGATGAGATAATATCTTCTAATTATGAGATAATAAGTCCTAATAATGAAATACTATCTCCTAATGATGAGATAATAAGTCCTAATGATGAGATAATATTTCCTAATGATGAGATAATATCTCGTAATGATGAGATAGTATCTCCTAATGATGAGATAATATCTCCTAATGATGAGATAATATCTCCTAATGATGAGAGATTATCTCCTAATGATGAGATAGTATCTCGTAATGGTGAGATAATATCTCCTGATGATGAGATAATATCTCCTAATAATGAGATAATATCTCCTAATGATGAGATAATATCTCCAAATGGTGAGATAATATGTCCTAATGATGAGATAATATCTCATAATGATGAGATATTATCCCCAATGATGAGATAATATCTCATAATGACGAGATAAATAGTCCTAATGATGAGATAATATCTCCTAATTATGAGACAATAAGTCCTAATGATGAAATAATATCTCCTAATGATGAGAGAAGAAGTCCTAATGATAAGATAATATTTCGTAATGATGAGATAATATCTCGTAATGATGAGATAATATCTCCTAATGATGAGATAATATCTCCTAATGATGAGATAATATCTCCTAATGGTGAGATAATATGTCCTAATGATGAGATAATAAGTCCTAATGATGAGATAATATCTCCTAATGATGAGATAATATCTCCTAATGATGAGATAATATCTCCTAATGATGAGATAATATCTCCTAATGATGAGATAATATCTCATAATGATGAGATAATATGTCCAAATGATGAGATAATATGCCCTAATGATGAGATAATATCTCATAATGATGAGATATTATCCCCAATGATGAGATAATATCTCATAATGACGAGATAAATAGTCCTAATGATGAGATAATATCTCCTAATTATGAGACAATAAGTCCTAATGATGAAATAATATCTCCTACTGATGAGAGAAGAAGTCCTAATGATAAGATAATATTTCGTAAAGATGAGATAATATCTCGTAATGATGAGATAATATCTCCTAATGATGAGATAATATCTCCTAATGATGAGATAATATCTCCTAATGATGAGATAATATGTCCTAATGATGAGATAATAAGTCCTAATGATGAGATAATATCTCCTAATGATGAGATAATAAGTCCTAAAGATGAGATAATATCTCCTAATGATGAGATAATATCTCATAATGACGAGATAAAAAGTCCTAATGATGAGATAATATCTTCTAATTATGAGATAATAAGTCCTAATAATGAAATACTATCTCCTAATGATGAGATAATAAGTCCTAATGATGAGATAATATTTCCTAATGATGAGATAATATCTCGTAATGATGAGATAGTATCTCCTAATGATGAGATAATATCTCCTAATGATGAGATAATATCTCCTAATGATGAGAGATTATCTCCTAATGATGAGATAGTATCTCGTAATGGTGAGATAATATCTCCTGATGATGAGACAATATCTCCTAATAATGAGATAATATCTCCTAATGATGAGATGATATCTCCAAATGGTGAGATAATATGTCCTAATGATGAGATAATATCTCATAATGATGAGATATTATCCCCAATGATGAGATAATATCTCATAATGACGAGACAAATAGTCCTAATGATGAGATAATATCTCCTAATTATGAGACAATAAGTCCTAATGATGAAATAATATCTCCTAATGATGAGAGAAGAAGTCCTAATGATAAGATAATATTTCGTAATGATTAGATAATATCTCGTAATGATGAGACAATATCTCCTAATGATGAGATAATATCTCCTAATGATGAGATAATATCTCCTAATGATGAGATAATATGTCCTAATGATGTGATAATAAGTCCTAATGATGAGATAACATCTCCTAATGATGAGATAATAAGTCCTAAAGATGAGATAATATCTCCTAATGATGAGATAATATCCCCTAATGATGAGATAATATCTCATAATGATGAGATATTATCCCCTAATGATGAGATAATATCTCCTAATGATGAGATAATATCTCATAATGACGAGATAAAAAGTCCTAATGATGAGATAATATCTCCTAATTATGAGATAATAAGTCCTAATAATGAAATAATATCTCCTAATGATGAGATAATAAGTCCTAATGATGAGATAATATTTCCTAATGATGAGATAATATCTCCTAATGATGAGATAATATCTCCTAATGATGAGATATTATCTCCTAATGATGAGATAATAAGTCCTAATGATGATATAATATCTCGTAATGATGAGATAATATCTCATAATGATGAGATAAAAAGTCCTAATGATGAAATAATATCTCCTAATGATGAGATAATAAGTCCTAATGATGAGATAATAAGTCCTAATAATGAGATAATATCTCCTAATGATGAGGTAATATCTCATCATTAGGACTTATGACATCCAATTTTTTTATACTTGCTGGCACCAATACGCTTCCATAGAAACTTAACTTGCTCCATTGAATTAAGTAATTCCAGGGCTGATCAAGCGAAACGAAGTGGGGGGAGAAAATATTTTCTTCTCGCCATGAGAGCACAACAATATTACCCCCTCACACAAACACTTCATTTCACCTCGCTCTGGGTTAAAATGATGCATACTTCGTCCATAGGTGAAGGTTCTGGGTCTTCCCCACGGATAGTAATTAACATCTCATACCAATTGGAGCACATTAGGTACTTTTTGAAGCTTTGAGTTCCCTGAGAGTGGGAGAATAACCACAGCAAAATGACCCACGATAATAAGTCATAATGATGAGATAATATCTCATAATGATGAGATAATATCTCATAATGATGAGATAAGAAGTCTTAATGATGAGATACTATCTCCTAATGGTGAGATAATATCTCCTAATGATGAGATAATATCTCGTAATGATGAGATATTATCTCCTAATGATGAGATAATAAGTCCTAATGATGAGATAATATCTCGTAATGATGAGATAATATCTCATAATGATGAGATAAGATGTCCTAATGATGGGATAATATCTCCTAATGATGAGATAATATCTCCTGATGATGAGATAATAAGGCCTAATGATGAGATAATATTTCCTAATGATGAGATAATATCTCGTAATGATGAGATATTATCTTCTAATGATGAGATAATATCTCATAATGACGAGATAATATCTCATAATGATGAGATAAAAGGTCCTAATGATGAGATGATATCTCCTAATGATGAGATAATAAGTCCTAATGATGAGGTAATAAGTCCTAATAATGAGATAATATCTGCTAATAACGAGATGAAAAGTCCTAATGATGAGATAATACGTCCTAATGATGAGATAATATCTCCTAATGATGAGATAATATCTCCTAATGATGAGAGATTATCTCCTAATGATGAGATAGTATCTCGTAATGGTGAGATAATATCTCACTTCGAATGTGCATTAAGATGACATTTCTAATGATGAGATAATATGTCCTTATGGTGAGATAATAAGTCCTAATGATGAGATAATATCTCCTAATGATGAGATAATAAGTCCTAAAGATGAGATAATATCTCCTAATGATGAGATAATATCTCATAATGATGAGATATTATCCCCTAATGATGAGATAATATCTCCTAATGATGAGATAATATCTCATAATGACGAGATAAGAAGTCCTAATGATGAGATAATATCTCCTAATTATGAGATAATAAGTCCTTATGATGAAATAATATCTCCTAATGATGAGATACTAAGTCCTAATGATGAGATAATATTTCCTAATGATGAGATAATATCTCGTAATGATGAGATAATATCTCCTAATGATGAGGTAATATCTCCTAATGATGAGGGATTGTCTCCTAATGATGAGATAGTATCTCGTAATGGTGAGATAATATCTCCTAATGATGAGATAATATCTCCTAATGATGAGATAATATCTCCTAATGATAAGATAATATCTCCTAATCATGAGATAATTTCTCCTAATGATGAGATAATAAGTCCTAAAGATGAGATAATATCTCCTAATGATGAGATAATATCTCATAATGATGAGATATTATCTCCTAATGATGAGATAATATCTAATGATGAGATAATATCTCATAATGACGAGATAAAAAGTCCTAATGATGAGATAATATCTCCTAATTATGAGATAATAAGTCCTAATAATGAAATAATATCTCCTAATGATGAGATTATATCTCCTAATGATGAGATAATAAGTCCTAATGATGAGATAATATCTCGTAATAATGAGATAATATCTCATAATGATGAGATAGAAAGTCCTAATGATGAGATAATATCTCCTAATGATGAGATAATAAGTCCTACTGTTGAGATAATAAGTCCTAATAATGAGATAATATCTCCTAATGATGAGATAATATCTCATCATTAGGACTTATGACATCCAATTTTTTTTATACTTGCTGGCACCAATACGCTTCCATAGAAACTTAACTCGCTCCATTGAATAAAGTAATTCCAGGGTTGATCAAGCGAAACGAAGTGGGGGGAAAAATATTTTTCTTCTCGCCATGAGAGCACAACAATATTACCCCCTCACACACACACTTCATTTCACCTCGCTCTGGGTTAAAATGATGCATACTTCGCCCATAGGTGAAGGTCCTGGGTCTTCACCGCGGATAGTAATTAACATCCCATACCAATTGGAGAACACTAGGTACTTTTTGAGGCTTTGAGTTCCCTGAGAGTGGGGGAATAACCACAGCAAAATGACCCATGAAATATCAGAATGAAACCAGTTTTCGAGATTTCAGCTTCGAATGTGTATTAAGATGACATTTCTCAGTGGAATGGGGCGAATCGTCCCCCACACTCATGTAGTTACGCCGCTGAGTAATTCTGTGTTGAAGGCAATTCACCCCTTGATTTACGTGACGACCATGAAATCCAACCGGTCACTGTTGGCTACATAAATCACCGTTCAAATGTTATCATTTTTTTAGTTTTTATCTCCAAAACGTAGCTTATGTTAGACTACAAATGCTACCCCCCCCCCCCCCCCCCCCACACACACACACACTCACGTGCGCGAATCCTGGGCAAGATTGTCAGCCATCACCCCCTCGGATGGCCCGTTCGTTAGAAAAATACGACTGTCACCACTATGAACAACACGGTCGTGGAAGGTTGTCTTTGGGGGGTATACTTTTTTGTTCCATTCGTCCCTTTCAGTGTTTAACCCTTTACCTACCATGAAAAGCAGACAAAAAAAGTTCTTGAATAACTAATTTTTTTCATTTTTTGTCTCAAAAACATAGGTTATGACCCCTCGTTGGAACGAGCTCGTTCCAACGAGGGGTCATAACCTATGTTTTCGAGACAAAAAATGAAAAAATAATGAAAATTAATTGGCGTTTTTTTAGAATAGTGCTTGCCGGTTTTGGCCGTTACGTTGGGTAAAGGGTTAAATGTGATTATCTGGAAACTCAAAAAATAACTCCACAAGTTTAAAACTGGGAAACGCAAGGAGTTCCCCTTCCTAAGACAGACTTAAGTGCCCTCTGAACTTTCTGTGATTTGTTTTCGTGGTCTCTTTTCCACGTGTGTTTATCATCGCTTGATTGGTTTCTATTTATAAACGTTACATTTTTCGGCCACTCACCGTTCACTATTTCGTCGAAATGACCCTGTGACCTCAGAGATTCCAACCAGGAAGTGTTCTCCATCACATGTAATCCGACAGAGATTTATTGACTTCCTGAATATCGATTTTCTTTGCATAAGTGACATCGTTCGGACCGCTGAGAACATTCCTCACCTGCAGAAACTTTTGTCAACTATTTTTTGGGCCATCTCAACTTGTATGGCGAAGTACTTCAAGTATGGCTCTTGTTCATGAAAATATAAAATTAATTTTGAAAGGTAATATTTTTAATTCATAGCTCATTGTCATTCTACTTTAATACTCAGCAGTATAATAAATCGCCTTTTAAGGTCCGTTCCGTGGAAAATTCTTATTGGTTATTTCATCAGCTGTACAGGCAGGGGGTGAGGGGTGGGGGATTCTAGGACGTATCGATATTGATGGAGGCGATGAGGAAATTTAACAGTCGACATATACTTTTCTTAGAAAACAAACTGGTGAAGCTGAAGAATAGGCGACTTTGAGTTTCTTCATTGAATATATTTTAATTGAATAAACCTGTTAATTGAATATAAATGCCAAACGTCCAAACACAAAACCATTTACCATACTGCTAGTACAACTTTGACCCCTGTTAATAGCACATAGGTTATAGACTAAACTCCTGTTTATTGAACAAAAAAAATGTAATTTGTCTTGAAATTACCCTGACAGTCTCCAAATTCCACTTGCTTATAGACCTATTTGGCTGCACTACATCCAATACAAATATTTAATCTATATCTTTTCTGAGGGTGCTCTATAAGCTCTGTCAAACAAGATATATATTTTGGTTATTACCAGTCTGACAGTTGCGTGCCACTGCTCAGTGGTTCACTCTGTGTACTTCAGCTTCCTCCCCCCGTAAAACTGTCTGACATGAGGTGTCCCAGGCTGTTGAAATGTTGTTAAACTGCAATAAATCAATAAATAAATAGGTTATTACCACCATGAGAGTCTTGACCTCCCCTCTGGGTCATATATCGACTCATCCTAATGGACTCATTGCTATAGGAACCAGAGGTGAGGTCGAGCCTTCAGTACACCATCTCAGAATCTCACATGGAGGTAATAACAATTGATCTTACAGCATTCCTCCCTTTCTTGACTTGGTTGCATATATTTTGACAATCATTCAGCAATCAGCATATGTGAATCGTTTTTTTTTTTTTATAAATAAAAATCATAAAGTCATGGTATTATGTTCTTCAGCTATGTTGGACGTAATCCTCATTCAGTATTCTTCCTGTACTATAACTGCCAAAGTTTATAGTAGTGTTTCAGCTGTCCGTTTTTTTTTATTTTTATTTTTCAGGTTTAACCCTTTACCTAACGTAACGGCCAAAACCGGCCAGCACTATTCTCAAAAATCGCCAATTAATTGTCATTATTTTTTCATTTTTTGTCTCAAAAACATAGGTTATGAGCCTGGGTTGGAACGAGCTCGTCGAGCTCGTTCCAATGAGGGGTCATAACCTATGTTTCTGAGACAAAAAATGAAAAAAATTAGTTATTCAAGAATTTTTTTTGCAAGTGTCGTTTGCTTTTCAGGTTAGGTAAAGGGTTAACACATGGTAGGCCTGCATAAAAATATCACCATGGCAAAAAATGATCTAGTCTATGTTATTTTGCTGAGTTGGTGATGTATTTATCATTTTATTACTGTTATCAAAATGTGGCCTCGATATGTGTAATCAGTTTTAGACAAGTGCAGGTAAAAAACATTCTCTTTCTGAATCGAATGATCGCACGTGTGGCTCTGCCCTCAATACAGATTTATATTTTGTCTAGACATTTTTACTTGTTTTGGGGGGGGGGGGGGGGGGAAGTACATTCCTGCCGAAAGATAATATAGAAGAAATGCTCAGTTTACCTCTAGAATGGGAGTGCGGTGGCTCAGTGGTAGACTGTTGGACTTCTGTGCTAGAGGTCCCGAGTTCGACCCCCGTCTGGGATGACCCACATTGTGTCCTTGGGCAAGGCACTTTATCCCGGTTACCTGCATGGGGGCATGATGACGCCGTGTACTAAAGTGTATTGCATGTCGATGATGCACATGTCTTCAACCTCTGTAACCCTGCTTGAACAGAGTTAGAATGTTGAGGAGCCGATAGTTGCTTGTCGATGCTTGGTGGTTCTCTCTGGGTATTCTGGCTTCCTCCATCCATAAAACTGTCATGGTCACAATTAGCATTTGTGCATAAGTATGTGACCTAAAACACCAATAAATAAATAAATAATAAATAAATATCTCTAGAATACATGAAAGTGAACAAATCCCTACTGATTGCAAACTCCTGTTAACTCTTTACCTGTAAAGAGTTAAAGATGAAACTTGCAAACAAAATTCTTGAAAAACTAATTTTTTTCATTTTTTGCATCATAATCATAACTTATGGCCCTCATTGGAATGAGCTCCATGAGCTCATACCAATGAGGGGGTCATAAGCTTTGCTTTTGAGATGAAAATTGAATTGTGATTTGTGTGAACAGCATTCACTTGTTTTTGACCATTGCGTTGGATAAAGGATTATTAATGTATAATCTCCACTTGGAAAGTGACTATCGTTTAACAGGGTTCCACTGTATCTGTTTTGAAGATTATTTTTCATGTTGTGTTTTCTTACAGAGGTGGAAAAGTTTCTCACAGAAACAATCAAGAATGATAAACTCTCGTCATCCTCAAAAAAGCACAAAGAGGAAATATTGGAGAAGTTATCCACCCTTAGAAAGGATTATCCAGCCTGGTCCTGGTCTTCTACTGGTCCCAACATATCAGGTTGTATCATGTTATACTTTCATTTCTAAATGTTGATAGGATTATTATTCATTCTCCATGGTATTGATGCCACTTACTAGGCAGACCTGGAAATAAAGGGCTTATATCATAACCCGTTGGCAGGTTATGCTATTTAGCATGGTGGTAATTCATAGGAAAAAGGGTGATGTGATGCTTCGTTGCCTTCTGTTTTATTACGCCAGTCATACTTTTTACATCTTAACCCTCTGCACTCTGATGTCGAAGAAACAAAATTTTAACCTTCAAATTTTTCCCATAATGCATCTAGGAAGTTAACCAATTCAATTTTGTTTGACAGAGCTCATTGAGCTCTGTCAAACAAGATGGAATTGGCTAAATTCCCAGTTGCATTTTGGGAAAAAGTTTCTGCTTGAAATTTCTTATTTTGACATTAGAGTGCAGAGAGTTAATGGGATTTCTATCTATGTAAATATCAACAACTAAACTTATGATCTTGCCGAAGCGAGATGGCACATTAGTTGTTGCTATTTATTTTGGCAGAAGTTCTTTTAACCCTTTACCCAACATGAAAAGCAGACAACACTTGCAAACAAAATTCTTGAACAAATTTTTTTCATTTTTTGTCTCAAAAACATACGGTTTGACCACTCATTGGAATGAGCTCGACGAGCTCGTTCCAAAGAAAGGTCATACCCTATGTTTTTGAGACAAAAAATGGAAATATAATGAAAATTAATTGGCAATTTTTGTGAATAGCGCTGACCAGTTTTGACCGTTACATTGGGTGAAGGGTTAAATGCTATTCTATTCATATGTGGATGCAATATGCAATCTCTTAGGTTGAGATAGTTCTGAAAGATTGCCAAGTCTTTCTGGCATAACATACAAGCTTAGTAATTTAAGAATATTTCTCCGTCATAACCTGTTGTTCGTTCGCATATTTTATAACTAATGTAACCCATAATGCATAACCAGAATGGTAATAAATTTTGCAGGTTATTTCCAGGCCTGCTAGGTAAGGCCAAAAAAAAAATACCTGTATTTAGGGCAACCCTACTGACCATAAGCAATCTTGCCTACTCAAAAAATTATGTTGGATAAAACCAGAACATTAGTATAAAGTGTGCATATTTTGTAAATGTACGCAAAGAAAATTCAAAACCTAAAATTAAAAAAAAACTTTGTTATTAGAAATAGAGGACAAGCTGAGTTATATTTAGCTCTGTACCATTTCAGTCATCGGTATACACCAAGAAATATATCTGTCCAACATACATCAGCAACACTTTTTCTTTTCCAAACTTGTAAAAAACTTTTGCACACACACAAAAAAAATTAAGAAAATTAAAAAAAAAAATCCTACCTAGGCCTATGAAAAAATATCTTGCTTCTCAAACAATTTTTCCTCTATTTTATGATGAGGGCGGGAGGCCTTTTTTTTGTTGTTTATTCACAAAAGAATTATTTTGATTAGAATCAGAAATTTAAATACTTACACTATTATATGGCAAACTATACCTTCTCTGAACTCTGTCACAGAAGGTATAGTTGGTTAAATATTTGTCCTACAAGTGCAAAATATTGTCATAGAAGAGATTTCCAGGTGAAAAAAGGTGACAAGGCAGATTTTCTATGACAAGGGAGGTGCCTGAGAAACAAGAATTTTATTTGACAAAGTCAAGCTGAGCTTACCTAATCGCTCTCCATCCGTCTGTCCATCCATCATCCATCCATCGTCAGTCAACACCATGTTTTGGTCTTCTCCTCCAAAGCCACTTGGCCAATTCAAAGTGAAAGTTTGTGTGAGTGATAGTCCCGAAGGGGCATTGCATTTTTGTTCAACTCAACATGCCCAAGCCCATAGGGAGGGATGGGGGAAAATGCTCCAAAATATTTTTAAAATATTCTTCTCATGAATCGGTGGGTACAATGGCTTGATATTTGTTATGGAGCTGCTTCCTTTTGAGGTGTAGAATCAAGTTTGTTCAAACAAAGTTCATGAAGCAATATTTAGCTTTGTAATGGAAGGGGTAAAATTTTTGGCTCCACCTAAAATTTCTATTTTCAGAACTGATGGTTTGATTTGAACCAAATTTGGAATGTGGCATTATTGGTCTCATAAGTACTTGAATTGTGCAAAAAATAAAAATTCCTGCGTCCCCATGGGCACCCCAGGAGCTAAAAATAGAAATATTTTCAAATGCCAACATTTCCCAAACCACACAGAACAGAGAACTGTTATTTGGTATAAAGCATCCTTAGGACCAGTAGAATTGAATGGTAAAAAAAGTAGCATCAGTTATGTTGTGGTGTCCTGTAGGGGACACATAAAACTTTGTTCAAATCGAGTGCCTGGGTTAATATTTGGGCTCCCCATGGGAACCCAAATTTTAACTTGCTGCAGTGTGAGGGAATTACATCAAAAATCTTCTTCTTCAGATCCACCAGTCAGAATTCAAGTCAGATTCAAGTTTGTTCAAATTGGGTTCATAAGTTAATATTTGGGCTCACTTTGGTAGCCCAAATTTTAACTTAGTGTAATTTGAGGAAATTTTAAAAAAAAATTTCTTCTTCAGATCCACAAGTCAGAATGCTTTCATATTTGGTATACAACATCTCTGGGGGAGGTGGGGGAGTGGGGAGGGGGGGGGGCAGATTCAACTTTGTTCAAATCGAGTGCCTGGGGTAATATTTGGGCTCCCTATGGGAACCGGAATTGGCCATGTAGCTGAAGAATTAGAAATTTTGTATTCAGTACTATCTAGAGGTGTGTTAGTAAGATTAATCCACATAGGTTGTATCAATGGGCTTCATAGGGGAGGTCCACTTTTTACATTGTGGTCAACTGAAGAAAAGGCATGATGCTTGGACTGTTTTAGTCATTCCTGAGGGGCTCAAGGATTGACAATGTATCGTATGGAGATGGATAACTTAATGTAGATTCATTCTTGGATTCTGTTTATATCGTGTTCTGTTCAAGGTGAGCGCTTCAGGCCCCATGGGGCCTCTTGTTTTTTAATAGCCCTACTGGCATTGGTTTTTCCTCAGGTTGCTCTTAACACAGGTATTTTTATGCTGCCACAAATTTGGCAAAGGGGCATTAAGTGAAACCCTTGTCTGTCTGTCTGTCTGTCTGTCTGTCTGTCTGTCTGTCTGTCTGTCTGTCTGTCTGTCTGTCTGTCCATCCATCTGTCTGTCCATCCATCCATCTGTCCATCCATCCGTCCATCCGTGCATGTATCCATCCATCCATCGATCCATCCATCGATCCATCCATCCATCCATCCATCCATCCATCCATCCATCTGGTACAGGTTGGGATTGATAGTAGGCATGGCCCGATACTTTTTTGGCAGCCATGGCCCTTTTAAGTTGGAGCATTAGTGTCCCATGGACACATTTGGTGTATTGGTGCTATGGTTTTATGGAGATAAGATAAGATTTTATTAATAAAATATCAACAAAGATAACTGACAAGAAAGTCATGCTTTGCATTGGGGGGGGGGGGGGGGGGGGGGCAGGGGCATAGCCACCCTTGGCATTGCACTTGTTTTTTTAGCCTAACAGAAAATATGCATATGCTGGGATATTGAATCATGATAAGGTTGTCAAGACCTAGATCCATGGAAATGTTTTGTATTAGTGGATTCAGACAATGAGAAAAATGCAGAATGTAACTTACGCAAATCTTGGGAAGTAATCTTAACCCTTTACCTAACATGAAAAGCAGACAACACTTGCAAACAAAATTCTTGAATAATTAATTTTTTGTGGGAGTGCAGTGGCTCAATTGTTAGAACATTGGACTTCAGTTTGAAAGGTCACCGGTTCAATTCTGATCTGTGTCATCTGTGTTGCGTTCTTGTGCAAGATGCTGGAGTCCAAATTCCATGTGAGAGCACAGTGGTACAGTGATTGATTTCATGGATCAGAGGTGGTGCTGGGGAAAGGGTGGGTTGGGGCAGTGGGCGCTATAACCCTGTCTCAGAGAGGTCCAGCACCCCCTCATGGAAACTGCTTCTTTCATTGTGGGCTTGTCAGGGGATATCCTACAGCTCTCCTGTTGAGGAGCACAAGTCGCCTTGTCAGGGAAATCCTGGTGCTTAACTGCTGTGTATATTATTATTTTGGCAATTGTAACCAAAACCACTGATTGGATGTATACACTCATGCAATGTTATTGATTAATATGAAAACAATAAAAATATTTTAAATTTTAGGAGGTGGGGATGAATCTTCAATGACAGGTGGAAGCAATACAGAAGATGAGGAAATAACATCAGCAGGTTGTGAGTATGAACTAAGATTTTTCACACTAATAGAAATAAATTTTTCTTTGACATTTTTCTTCTTCACCTTAAAAACAGCATGGCCTATCCTCCATTGTGTGTCTACAGTTGAAATAATGAGGGGAAGATAATCAAATTTTCTTTTTGCTGTGCATAGAAAGTAAATATGCTGTGCAGGGTTGCATCACCAAATTCACCCTCTGGGGACCTCATTTTTCAGATGACTTTTTGCTTATTTTCTGGCTTGTTCGTATGTTTATAGACCTTTTGGCCTCCATACACCAAGATTTAATCCAGTATATCTTGTTTAACAGAGTTCCATGAGCTCTGTCAAACAGGATATAATAGAATAAATACTTAGTTTGTCACAAAAACACAGGAAAATGATCCAAATCCTTAATTGAATACTCCAGTTTATTGAACAATTTTCAATTGCCATTCAATTAACAGGGTTTCACTGTATCAGGATGTTCAACATTTTACCTGACTCAAATAGCAGACGACACTTGTAAAAAGATTTATTGAATAACTCGGAAACATAACTGTGACCCCCAATTGGAATGAGGTCAACAAGCTTATTTCATTGAGGGGCCATAAGCTATGTTTGTGAAACAATAGATGAAAAAAAACAACCTAAATTTTAATGGCAATTTTTGTGAGTAGCATGGGTTGTGTTTTTTTTTTTGCATTACATCGGGTAAAGGGTACATTGGCTAAAAGGTTAATTTGAAAAAAATAGTCACTTTCAATTTATACTTCCAATCCTTAATCCTTAAAAATCCTTTTTCAGAAGTGCAGTGTTTGCTGAGGGGCTATTTCATATTCAGTAACTGATTTATGTTACAGTCTTCAAAATTAATTCAGGCAGTTTTGAAATTATCTCATTTTAGAAATGATTCTGGTGCATAGTTTTCAGCCCAACTAAGAAAATCTTAGGATGAGCTTATCCTGTGGCTCTTTATTCCTTGTTTATTGTTCAGCATCAAAACCATTTTTCAGACAGTTTCTTGTCAAGAACCACTGTGCTTATTTCAACCAGTTCTGATATGAGGTGTTATGAGTGGGTAAGATCCAGCTTGTTCAAATGAGGCAAGTCAGACTCTGTGGGGCCCTAAAAGGAGTAAAAAGGGGAAATTGTCTCTTCAGTCACCAGTTGACTCCTTGCATCTGCTGGGGGATATTCCTGACCAGAACAGAAAATCTGTTGTTTCTAAATTAAATATAAGTTTGGCACTTTTAATTGAATCATCGAATGATTAAATTTTCATGAATTTTTCATCAATCTAATCATGTCGGCTTCATAGCAGCCATGACTAGATTGAATTTGGCGATCAGTATGGGACATCAACTATAATGAAATTACTGATGACATACCAGATATTGCCCACAGGAGCAAGAACCTGGCTGTGATACAACAGTTAATATATCAGCATAGTTGTGTACATATATACATGTATTCGGGCTACCTAATGGGTTACCCAAATCAAGTACAGGGGGATGAACGATAGGTTATCAAAGCTCAGTCCAGGTGAACGATAAATGGGTTACGTAAAATTTAAAAAACAGCAGGCCTATACTGAAGCCTTCATAAAGTAGCAAGGGTGCACCAATTTGTGGGAAAAGTTGATTTTTCTCCCTGGGGAATATACCTTTGTTGGAAGACTTACTTTTAACCCAGCATGGGGTGAAGTGTGGTGAAGTGTATGAAGTGTAGCAGAGAAATATTCTCCCCCCACCCATTTCATTTAGTCTGGCTATGCCCCTGTTTACAAGGCATTACAGTTGTTTTATATTTTTTGGTAGTTACTTTTGTCAGAGTGGGTGCTTTCTCCCTTGGGTATGTTTCTGCTCAGAATAGAATCACATTTACTTGAGTATGGATGGGAATGAGAATTTGAGTTCTGAGTTGGTGTTTGACATGATCAGGTATGCAGTTTCTTTTATAACTTTAACATCTGAATAAATATACAAAGTGTTGTTTTTTGTTATCAAAGCATTTTACATTTCAGCACATATTGTGGACATGGCAGCAGACAACACAGAGGGTATCACAAAGTCAGGCTATTTAGATAAATTCAAAAAAGGTAAAAACATTTTCTTGTAAATTACCGGTTAGATTGAAAATTTTGAATTTTTGCTTATTTTTAAATTTACACAAAGAGTCTGTAATATAATTTGTTTTCAAAAAGAGCAGTGTTCTAGTCAGGATAAGCTTCAAAATTATAGTTGGTAGGTATTTAGATTTCAAATTCGGTTTTGGTATCAGTATTTTGGAGATGATTTACCTCAGTATCAGTACAGTTTCGGTGTCAATAACATACTGTCATCAATTGCAATATCTCCTGGTATTGTTGATATATATACTCTCCAGGGTCCCCTTTCTGCAGTCATCAGAGACTCAGAATGCTCATTTTCATCTTACAGACTTGTGAGGACAGGATAGGTTGTTTTACCAAAAAAGAACTGTTGTATTTGTCAAAATGGTGGAATAACAGGAACACTCACCACCATCATTTGATCTAACAAAAAGGCTGAGAGAAAATACCCAAGGGGTATTTTCTCTCAGCATTTTTGTTTCACTACTTTTTGACCAATGATTTCTTGAGTCTATTTTTAGCTGCGACGAGCAGCTCTATATGTGGCAATGACGGTCTGTCGGTCGGTCTGTCTGTCACCAACCAATTTAAAAAACACCATAACTCATAAAATACTTGATGGAATGACACCATACTTGGTATGCAATTGTATCTTCATGATGTCTATACCCTCTCAATAGTGCATGTCATTCGGATAATTTCTGTCACATTTATGGACTTGTCACCAATGAGTTTTTTTGTCACCAAGTTTTTTTGTCACCAACAAGTTTCAAAACATCATTGGCGTTGCACGAATCGTCACAGCTTTGGCACTGTGACAGTGCTTCTAGTTGTTGAATGTTTTCTCAAATCTAGTCATTGCTGCTTCAACTAGATTTGATAAAACTTATTTTAAAAATACTCAACGGGTTAAGTGTTGATGAAAGAAAGTAAAGAATTAGGCTGAAATATTCAAAGAGCTAACAGTGAACGTACCTTTCTTTTTGACTAATTAGTTAATGAAATAAATTAAAGAATTAATCTGTAATATGTAAAAAGCTAACAGTGAATTTATCTTTCTTTTTGGTTGATTAATTAATGGAAGAAATTAAAGAATTAAGGTGTAATGTATAAAGAACAAATAGAGAACTTTTTCTTTTTTAGCTTAACTTGACAAAGTCAAGATAAGCTATTGCCATCATGCCTGAGGAAGTCTGTGAGTCTGTTCTCATTTTCTTTAACACAGGCTACACTCCGCAGTTCTTGTCTGATCATCATGAAATTTCATATGTAGGTTCAAGGTCATATCTAGATGAGAATGTCCCCTTTTGGTCGCGATCGGTCAAACGTGACGGCTGTATGGGCCCGAAACCCCGAAACCCCAAAACCTTTAGCAGAGTCTACAGGTCGTATTTATGAAGGGATGTCAATGAAACTTGGCAGGATGACTCCTTATAATGTCTAGGTGAGAATGTCCCCTTTTGGTCACGATTGATCAACAGTGATGGCTGCGCAGGCCCGAAACCTGAAAACCTTTAGCACAGTCTACAGGTCGTTTTTATGAGGGGATTTCATTGTAGCTTTGTAGGATGACTCTATAATGTCTAGATGAGAACGTCCTATTTCAGTCAGGTTCAATCAACCGTGATAGCCGCAGGGGCACATTACCTAGATTCCTTTAGCACAGTCTAAGCTTGCATTTATGAAGGGATTTCATTGTAAATTGGTAGGATGACTCAGTATAATGTTTAGTTGAGGACATCCTGTTTTGGCCATGATTGGTCACCGTGATGGCTGCACAGGCACGTGACCTAGATTTGTTTAGCACAGTCTACAGTTCATATTTAAGAAGCTATTTCATTGTAACTTGGTAGGATAACTTGGAATGATATCTTGATGAGACTGTCCTATTTTACTCATGATCAGTCAACTGTGACTGCCTGACCATCACATGATCTAGATTCCTTTAGCAAAGTTTACAAGTTATATTTATGAAGGGACTTCATTGTTACTTGGTAGGATGACTCGTTTTGAAATGATTTTACTTTAACTTGGTAACTTTGGTTGACATACAATAACTGTGAGGGCCACATTAACCCAGGCCTCAATTCTTTAGTATAGTCTTCACCCCAAATTATTTTTATTGAAAATATAGATTGTAGGGAACAGAAATTAACAAATTCTCAATTATCGCAATTCTTGTCTTATTTCATAATCCTTTCATAAACATTGAACATTATCCTTTTCATCAAACACTACACACAGTCAAGTTAAGCTACAGTGTCATTGACACTTTCATTGATTGATCACATCACCTTGTTACAGCACCAATCAAAATTCTTGGTAAGTGGAAACCGACTACACAGTATTGCATTTTAAGAAAGGATGTTATGTACATGTATGATAAAGAGAAACAAAAGAAACAGAATGATGCATTCCATTTAACAGGTAAGGACTAAAAATGATAAAAATCTGTTTCTCAGGCCTCCCAGTCTGGTCATTGTGGCTTTTTGCATGCACTCTTTTTACTACCAATGCAAACTTGAAAAACAAAATTAATTGTTTCATGTTAGATATATTCCCAGAATTAATTAACCCTTTAACCAATGCAACAGCAAAACTGGCCAGCATTATTCTAAAAAATCACCAATTAATTTTCATTATTTTTTCATTTTTTGTCTCAAAAACATAGGTTATGACCCCTCATTAGAATGAGCTCGACGGGCTCGTTCTAATGAGGGGTCATAACCTATGGGTTTTTTTTTGAGACAAAAAAATTAGTTATTCAAGAATTTTTTTCGCAAGTGATGTCTACTTTTCATGCTAGGTAAAGGGTTAAATAGGTAAAATACACCACTGTCATGTATTTCTTTAGAATATGAGGCTTAAAACATAAAACAGACCAAGTTGATGAACCTCCAAGTGCAAAGAAATAATAATTACAAAAATAAAAAATAAAATAAAGAAACGGACACATGCATGCATTTGTATAATAGATGGCCAGAGGAACAGAAGATCTACTTTGTGTGGTGTAAATATTTGTATTTGTTCTGTGTGTGTACCTCATATACAGTGGATCCCACTTAATTGAGATCTCTTAGTTTAATGATGCTGTTAATTGAACGTAACTTCCAAAATGAACAAATTTAACCTCTTTAATTGGTAGAGGGCTGAATTATTTTTGGTCAGCAAAATTTGTTTTAACATGTCTTTACCTTGTTACACAGAATATGAAGCCTTTAACTTGTGGTTCCCACACTTCAGAGTACAGATCAAATTTGGGCTTCCAGCACTAAACCAGTTCATTGCTTTTGTGGTTCCAGGTCCCAACCATACGGAATGAAAGTCCCTCCACAGGACAGAGGTGAAGCTCTGTTTGTGAGCCAAAATCTTCACACAGTCGACAACATGGCGAAAAGCAATCATCTCATCATGGGATGGAATCATCACATTGATCTAGCTTGGTGGAGGCTAGTCATCATGGACATAAATGTCACCATGCTGTCTCTCTGTCATGGCCATCTGCCAAACGTCATAAAGGACAGTTTTGGCCAGATGCAGTGTCAGGAAAAGCCATTACACAAATGCTACAACTTCTTTCACATGCATTTACTTTTACCCAATGCACATGATATCAAAATTATTTTTTCCAGATTAGTAAAAATATTTCAGCAAAAATATATCATATGACCCCTCATTATCATTCACAAGTAAAGGGCTTTGTCCAATCATTTTTAGCTCAACTTGACAAAGTCAAGATAAGCTATTGCCATCATGCATGCGAAGGTCTGTTAGTCTGTGAGTCTGTTCACATTTTCCTTTAGCACAGGCTACACCCCGTAGTTCTTGTCCGATCATCACAAAATTTCATATGCTGGTTTGGGGTCATGTCTAGATGAGAACGTCCCCTTTTGGTCGCGGTCAGTTAACCGTGATGGCTTCCCGAGCCCAAAATCCCAAAACCTTGAGCACAGTCTACAGCTCGTATTTATGAAGGGATTTCATTGTAACTTGGTATAATGCCTCTGTATTATATCTAGATAAGAACGTTCCCTTTTGGTCATGATTTGTCAACTGTGACGGCTGTCCAAGCCCGAAACCCAAAAACTTTTAGCACAGTCTGCAGGTCATATTTAATATGGCGAGATTTCATTGTAACTTGGTAGGATGACTCCGTATGATGTCTAGATGAGAACTTCCCCATTTGGTTACAATCTGTCAACCTTGATGACTGCCCGAGCCCAAAACCCGAAAACCTTTAGCACAGTCTACAGGTCATATTTATGGAGGAATTTCATTGTAACTTGGTAGGTTATTTTCATATAATGTCTAGATGAGAACGTCCCCTTTTGGTCACAACCAGTCAACTGTGATGGCTACAGGGGCCCGAAAACCTTTAGCACAGTCTACAGGTCGTATTTATGAAAGGATTTCATTGTAACTTGGTAGGATGACTCCAAATAATGTCCAGATGAGAACGTCTCCCTTTGGTCACGATCAGTCAGCCGTGATGGCTGCCCAAGCCCAAAACCCCAAAACTTCTAGCATAGTCTATAGGTCATATTTAGGGATGATTTCATTGTAACTTGGTAGATTGACTCCATATAATGTGTAGATGATAACGTCCCCTCTTGGTTGTGACTGGTCAACTGTGGTGGCTACAGGGGCCCAAAACCCGAAAACCTTTAGTGATTTCATTGTAACTTGGTAGGATGACTCCAGATGAGAACGTCGCCTTTAGGTCGTGATCATTCATCCATGATGGCTGCCCGAGACCATTTTGTTTTTGTTAGAGTGAGGTTGGGGGAAAATGCTCCAAATGTTTTTAAAAATCTTCTTCTCTTGAACCAGTGGGTACAATGACTCAATATTTGGTATGGCGCTTTCTTTTTGAGGTTTACTATTCGCCTTTGTAATGGGAGGGGCAAGAGTTTTAGCCCTGCCTGAAATTTCTATTTTCCATACTGATTTGAACCAAATTTAGTATGTGGTATTATTGAGTTATAAGTACTTTATTCATGCAAAAAAAAAAATTCCTGTGTCCCTGTGAGAACCCCAGGAGCTAAAATTATAAATATTTTCAAACACCCTAGTTTCCCAAATCACATGGAACAGAGAACTGTTATTTGGTATGAAGCATCCTTAGGACCAGTAGAATGTAGAATGGAATGGTAACAAAAATTGCCATTGGTTGTGCCAGGGTGTTCTATGGGGGTGGAGTGGGGGGGGGGGGGGGGGGGCAGACATCGATAAAATGCTGAGTCAACATATTTGCAAATATTAGAATTTTAACTTGGGGCAATATGGGGAATAATTTTAAAAAAATCTTTTTCTTCAGAACCACCTGTCAGAATCTTTTAATGTTTGGGATACATCATTATTATGAGGGTCAGATTCAAGATTGTTCAAATAATTTCCTCAGTTAATATTTGTTTTTCCCATGGGGGCCCAAATTTTAACTTAGTGCAATATGGGGGACAATATTTAAAAATCTTCTTCAGATCCATCTTTCGATATTTGGTATACAGCATCCTTAGGTAAGTTATATCTACTTTTGTTCAAACCAAGTCCCTGGGTTAATATTTGGGCTTTCTATTCGAGCCCAAATTTCAATGTGGCACAATGTGAGGAATAATCTTGAAAACTCTTATTCTCCTGAAACACTAGTTAGAATCTTTTAACATATGGAGTACAGAATCCTTACCGGGACTGGATTCAAATTTGTTCAACTCCAGTCCATCAGTTAATAATTGGGTTCTTTATGAGAGCCCGAATTTTAACTTAGTGCAATATGGGAAATAATCTTTAAAAATCTTCTTCAGATCCACCATTCATAACTGTTTGATATTTGGTATACAGCATTTTTAGAGAGGTCAGATCTATGTTTGTTCAAACCAAGTTACTGTGTTAATATTTGGGCTCCCTCTTGGAGCCTGAATTATTACCTAGTCCAACATGAGGAATAATCTTCAAAACTCTTCTTCTCTAGATCCACGGGTCAGAATCTTTTTATATATGGTATACTGAATCATTAAAGCAGGGCTCGCCTTGAGTAAAATGGTCAGGGCCTAAAAAAAGTGCCCCACATATTGAGGTCGGGGCCTTTTCGGGGCTGATTTTCCATTTTGTTCATTATTGTTAGTGCTTTTTTGTGGAAAATGTCGGGGCCTGAAAAAAAGCCCCCAGTAAGTGCTCCTCAGGGCTGATCTCGGGGCCTGGGCTGATCAGCCCCGACTCAAGGCAAGCCCTGTTAAAGGGATCAGTAACAAGTTTGTTCAAATCAAGCCAATCGGTTGATAATTGGGCTCTCTATGGGAGCCTGAATTTTAACTTCATGAAATACGGGGAATAATCTTTAAAAATCTTCTATTTCAGATCCACTACTCAGAATCTATTGATATTGAGTATACCATATCCTTATGGGGGTTAGATTCAAGTTTTTTGAAGGCAAGTCCCTCAGTTAATATTTAGGCACCCTATGGGGTGGGGGCTAATTTTTAACTTAATGTAATATGGGGAATAATCTTTAGAAATCTTCTTCTTTAGATCCACCAGTCAGAATATTTTGATGTTTGGTATGCAGCATCCTTATGGAGGTTAGATCTCATTTTGTTCAAACCAAGTCCCTGGGTTATTATTTGGGCTCCCTGTTGGAACCCAAATTTTAACTTAGTCCAATATGAGGAATAATCTTTAAAACTCTTCTTCTCCATAAACACCTGTCAGAATCTTTTAATGTATGGCATACAGAATCCGTACAGGGGTTGGATTCAATTTGTTCAATTCAAGTCCATCAATTAATAATTGGGCTCTCTAAGGGATCCAGAGTTTTAACTTGATGCAATATGAGGAATAATCATTAAAGATCTTTTTCTTCAGATCCACCAGTCAGAATTTGTTGATATTTGGTATACAGTATCCTTAGGGAGGTCAGATCTAAGTTTGTTCCAATCAAGTCCCTGGGTTAATATTTGGGCTCCCTATTGGAACCCGAATTTTAACATAGTCCAGTATGAGGAGTAATCTTAAAAAATCTGCTTCTTGAGATACAATGAGAATCTTTTGATATTTGGCATACAGCATTCTTAGAGGGTTCAGATTCAGTTTGTTCAAATAAAGTCCCTGGTTTGATATTTGTGTTCCCTTGGGGGCAAATCTTAACATAATGCAAGATTGGTAATATTCTCAAAATCATCTTCTCCAGAACCACCACACAGAACCTTTCCTTCACGTTTGTTCAAGTGAAGTCCCTAAGTTGATATTTGGACTCCCTCATTTTGCATTACTGAAAACCTGGGCATTATTTATGTGGTGGCATCCCAATACTACCAAAAAAATCATCTGACATGGACAATAGAGTTATATATAATTAAATAACTTCATTCCACTGTTGTGTTAACCCTTTACCCAACGTAACGGCCAAAACCGGCCAGCACTATTCTCATAAATCGCCGATTAATTTTCATTATTTTTTTCATTTTTTGTTTCAAAAACATAAGTTATGACCCCTTGTAGGAACGAGCTCCTCGAGCTCATTCCAATGATGGGTCATAACCTATGTTTTTGAGACAAAAAATGGAAAAATTAGTTATTCAAGAATTTTTTTTGCAAGTGTCGTCTGCTTTTCATGTTAGGTAAAGAGTTATCTAGCCATAAATGCTATTTAAATCCTTCTTTAACTTTGGTCAGGTGAGCACCTCTGGACCGATGGGACCTCTTCTTTATAGAGTTATGGGTCTTTTTTGACTTTTTCCGACTTAGAAAACTTCAGTTTAGAAAATTTCAATTTTTATGGTTTCTGGATGATAACTTTAGTAGTGTATGTTGGATTTGAATGATTGTTTGTATGCTGATGGACCACCATGGGATGAAGTATATCCACAAGTAACAGGTTTTGTTCCATAATTTTTTTGTCAGTTTGTCTGTCTGTCTGTAACAACTTTAGACATCTGTATCTCGGTTCGTGCATGTCGGATTTGAATGATCTTTGATATGCTAATGAACCATCATGGAGGAAGGGATATTTACAAGTAACAAGTTTTGTTCCATCTTTTTTATACACCCGTTTTGAAAAAACGGTCGTATTATGGTATACCGCTGTTCATCCATCTGTCTGTCCGTCTGTCCATTCATTCATCCATCCACACGTTGTACAATAACTTGAAAATGCTTCAAGCAATTTTTGTGATTTTTGGGTGAAAAGTATATGCTGATGGAAGGAAGCTCTCTTTCGATTTGTGGCACTGTATGATTTGTCATGCCAGAGTTATGGGACTTTATTTGTCAAATTATAGACAATTTTCCACATATCGGACAATAACTTGAAAATTCTTTGAGCAATTTTCATGATTTTTTGATGGCAAATATATGTTGATGGAAGGAATCTCCTTTTCTATTTGTGTCACCATCCGATATGTCATTCCAGAGTTATGGGACTTTATTCATCAAAATATAAGCAATTTTCCACTGAAGTTATGATCTCTATAGACATATGATAAATACATGAAATTCAAATAATTTATTTCCAAATTAATGAACAGGGTATGTTGTTGCTTATGATTATTGTACAAGATTATAAAAAAAACCTGACAAGTAAACATGTATACTCATATTGTGTGCTTCCCTCTTGTAATTAATAACTGGCATATCATGTGCTCATGGCGCAGCTGTTTATTTCTAGAGTTATGGGCCTTTTTCAACTTTTTTTTACTTCAAAAATTTCAATTTTTGTGGTTTCTGGATGATAACCTTAGTAGTGTATGTCGAATTTGAAGGATCTTTGGTATGCTGATGAACTACCATGTGGTGAAGGATATCCACAAATAACAGGTTTTGTTCGATCATTTGTCCTAGGGTTATGGGTCTTTTTCAACTTGGAAAATTCTAATTTTTCTGGTTTCTGGATGATAACTTTGGTATTATATGTCGGATTTGAATCATCTTTTATATTGCTGATAGAACTACTAATAAAAGCCCAAACTCCAACTTTGTCCCTTTTCTAGTAAACCACTTCTCACTGAGGGATACCATTGGCATTGCACCTTGTTGGAATGTGCTCCATGAGCTTATTTCAATTGGGGGGGTCACATGATATGATTTTGTTTAAATTTTTTGACAGCTTTTTAGCTCATCTTGACAAAGTCAAGCTGAGCTAATCCCATTGCTCTCTGTCCGTCAGCCATCCGTCCGTCCGTCCGTCTGTCCATCCGTCCGTCCATCCATCGTCAGTCAACACCATGTTTTGGTCTTCTCCTCCAAAGCCACTAGGCCAATTCAAGTGAAAGTTTGTGTGAGTGATGGTCCTGAAGGGGCATTGCATTTTTCTTCAACTCAGCATGTCCAGCCCCATAGGGAGGGAGTGGGGAAAAATGCTCCAAAATATTTTTAAAATCTTCTTTTCATGAACCAGTGTGTACAATGACTTGATATTTGCTATGGAGCTTCCTTTTGAGGTGTAGTATCAAGTTTGTTCAAACAAAGTTCGTGAATTAATATTTGGCTTTGTAATGAGAGGGGTAAGATTTTTGGCCTCGCCCAAAATTTTTATTTTCTGACCCCATGGTCTGGTTTGAACCAAATTGGTATGTGGTATTATTGGGTCATAAGTACATGACTCATGTAAAAAAAAAATAATTCCTGCATCCCCATGGGAACCCTGGGAGCTAAAAATAGAAATATTTTCAAACGCCCATATTTCCCAAACCACACGGAACAGAGAGCTGTTGTTTGGTATGAAGTATCCTTAGGACCAGTAGAATTGAATGGTAAAAAAAATTGCCATCGGTTATGTTAGGGTGTTCTGCAATGGGCATCGAAAAAATGCTGAGTCAGCATATTTGCAAAAATTAAAAAAAATCTTTTCTCCAGAACCAATCATCAGAATCTTTTGATATTCAGTATACAGCATTCATAGGGGGGGTCAGATACAAGCTGTTAAAATATAGCCCATTCGTTCATATTTGGGCTCAATACAGGAGCCCGAATTTTTAACAAATGGGTATTAAATATAGGGAATAGTCTTTAAAAATCTTCTTCTT
This sequence comes from Pictodentalium vernedei, assembly GCA_031216915.1. Lineage (NCBI taxonomy): Eukaryota > Metazoa > Mollusca > Scaphopoda > Dentaliida > Dentaliidae > Pictodentalium > Pictodentalium vernedei. The sequence continues at coordinate 248,265,391 of CM062289.1, forward strand.
CAGAACCACCAGTGGAATCTTTTAATGTTTGGTATACATCATTGTTATGAGGGTCAGATTCAAGATTGTTCAAATCAAGTCCCTAGGTTAATATTTGGGCTTCCTATGGAAGCCCAAATTTTAACTTTGTTCAATATGGGGGATAATTTTAAAAAATCTTCTTCTTCAGATCCACCAGTCAGAATGCTTTCATATTTGGTATGCAACATCTCTAGGGGGGTCAGATTCAACTTTGTTCAAATCAGATTCCTAGGTATATATTTCGGCTCGCTATGGTAGCCCAAATTTTTACTTAGTGTCATATGAGGAAATTTCTTTAAAAATCTTCTTCTTCAGATCCACCAGTCGGAATGCTTTCATATTTGGTATACAACATCTCTAGGGGGGTCAGATTTAAGTTTGTTCAATTCTAGTGCCTGGGTTAATATTTGGGCTCCATATGGGAACCTGAAATTTAACTTAATACAATATGAGGGAATTTCTTCAAAAATCTTCTTCTTCAGATCCACGAGTCAGAATGCTTTCATATTTGGTATACAACATCTCTAGGGGGGTCAGATTCAAGTTTGTTCAAATCGGATCCATAGGTTAATATTTGGGTTCGCTATGGTAGCCCAAATTTTAACTTAGTGCAACATGAAGAAATTTCTTTAAAATTTCTCTTCTTCAGATCCAACAGTCAGAATGCCTTCATATTTGGTACACAACAACTCTAGGGAAGTCAGATTCAACTGTGTTCAAATTGAGAGCCTGGGTTAATATTTGGACTCCCTATGGGAGCCGGAATTGGCCATGTTGCTCACGATTTAAAAATTTTGTATTTAGTATCCTCTAGAGGTGTGTAACTAAGATTAATCCACATAGGTTGTATCAAGGGGCTTCATAGGGGAGCTCTACATTTTACATTATGATCAGCTGAAGAAGAGGCATAATGCACAGATTATTTTTGTCACTCCTGCAGGGCTCAAGGATTGGCAGTGTATCCTATGGAAATGGATTGCTTAATGTAGACTCATTCTTGGACTCTGTTTATATTGTGTTCTGTTCAAGATGAGCACTTCAGGCCCCGTGGGGCCTCTTGTTTTTTCAACTGCTCAGTTTGTAAATTACACAGGCAGATGCAGCCAAATCATTAGGTAAAGGGTTAAATAAAAAATGGAAACTGACTTACAAAACCAATAAACCACACAGGTCTCTATTAAGGTGCAAAATAATTGTTTTTCTGGTGCAGGTCAAAATGTCCTGCCCCAAGAAGTTGGTGCAGGTCATCTTAATTTGGTGTGGGTCATTTTCAACATTTTGCTTTATGCATTGTAAATTTTGAGGTAAACTTCCATCTGCTTACAAATCAAATTGCAAATTAGACTAGAGTCAAGAAGAAACGAAATGAAACATGGGTGTACGTAATGTAAAATGTTTTATTCTTCTATATATTCTGCAAATTGAGATAATGTTAGGCCTACTGGAATAGCAGATAACAAATTTCCCCGTAAAGTGTACAAGTATATGGGCTGTTTTTTAGTTTATCAGTATTATTTTTCATTTTTTTTCTTTGCAAACGGATGTATGGCCATTTTGTAGTTAATTAGCAATGGAATTTAAGTTTACACCAGTGTCTTTTTTAACCTGGGATTCTCAAAAATTGAGCAAAATTTTGTGTCAGTCAAAATGTTCGATGGATTTCAATGTGTGTCTGTCAAAGTAAGTTTGGTGTTAGTCATTGTCCTTGTCTGGCCACTTTTTTTTAAACCTTGGTCTCAATAACATAACATGTCTCCAATAACTTAAAGAATTATCTCCACAGTTCCTTATTTTTGATGTGCCGTTGTATCCTCCTCGGCCATAGAAATTTCGGTCCTATACCATTCAGTGCTCAAGAATTATTGGTCTCCGATGTTTGTGAGCAAGTTTTTTATGCCTCAAGAGTGACATTGGTAGGGATATAGGTAGAAGACCTGCCAACTTTGTGTGTGTGAGGATGGGTTAGTAATCACTGATAACTGGGCTCAAACTTCAGACTTTGAACCTACTAACCAGACTCGCCATGATAAAAAGGGTGACCCCATTCATAATGACCACTAGAACCAGTAATCATGGTCAAATTAACAGAGAAAAACAAAAGTTTGTGAGAGACCTTGGTTGGAAGTTTTTTCAAGACTCTGTGTTTTGTGTATGGCCATTACAAAAGGGCTCAGCCCATTTGTCTACATCTGGCCCATTTAGAAGGCTCTTGTGTAAGTACCCAATTGTCAGTGTCTACTACCCCCCCCCCCCCCCCCACCCCCTCCCCACCCCCCTACACACACAATGACACAAACAACAGAAACTGATTCAGATGTGTAATCTTTTGACATTTATGAAAATTTCATTCATAGAGATACAAAAGAAAGCATAGAACCTGGTGTACCAAGTCATATCTCCCCCCCCCCCCTCCCCACCCACCCACCCCCACCCCCTCCAGTATCTTCTACTGTGGGGGAAAAATCCAAGGATAACACACACATTGAATATCCCACCCCAATGATTTTTGTTTCTTGTGTATTCAATGCCATTTGATACTAAAATAGTGAGACATACATTTTGTTATCATTTTCAGGTGGCTGAGTATGTAAAAAACATCATCCCACCAAATAGTAATGTAATTTGGGGAGACGACTTACATAAGCTATCAGCTTCATATCGAATCCCCTCCACCATTACGCTAACAACTTATGTCTGCCGCTATTTTGTGTACTTATGTATTTTATCTATGACCTGTATTGTCTAAATTGCCACACATTTAAACTCTGTACACAAATGACAAACTTTTTTTAATAAATATTGTTTGAACTAAATAGTAATGTCATTTGGGCCAGGATTAACAAAGTCATGCAATCCATCACCATATCACAAACTGTGAAAGTTTTTTTCCAAACTCTGGTTAGATCATGTGTGTGTGTCCACTGTTAAAGTCAAATAGTTTTGAATTAATTACAAATGATTTTCATGGTTGGGGGGGGTGGGGGGATAGCCAGGCCTGGATATCTTTTCCCCCTCCATACCATACTGATATATATATATATATATATCCAAAACATAAATACCTGATATTGATGACAAAAATGTACGTCTCAACATTGGAACATCAAATAGCTTTGAATAAACCAGAAAAAAATATGGGTGGAGGGGTTGGCATGGGGGTGTGGAGCAAAGATATTCAGGGTGGCAGAGATATCCTAGGTTATCTTTCCCTTGGGGTGGAGAGGGGATTCCCCTGGGTTTCTTCCCCACAGAAGGAAAACATCCTGTTACACTGGTTATCTGTTTAGAGGCAAATGTCAAATGAGCCTGGTCGATATATATTACAGATAAGAGTGTACATGTGCGTGTGTAATTTCCACAAGTTGGCTTAAACTGTGTTACTGATCATATTATAAAGGAAGGGTGTTACCTTTTGATGAATATTCAAAATTGGTGCATTGTATTGTATATGCAGATTTGTGATAAGAAGGGGGTGGGGTGGAGGGGGGGGGGGGGGTGGGGTTGGAATATATCCGAAACATAATAAATACTTGAAATTGAGGACAAAAATGCATGTCTCAATATTGGAGCATGAGACAGCATTGTTTAACCCGGAGGTCCATTGGCTAAAAACTTGCTTATACTGGTTATGCTTTGCAACAAATTTGCAATTATTGCTTGGGTTGAATCTCCACTCTGCAGGTGATTTAGTGATAATATGCTCTCCACATACTGTATGAAATATTGTGCTAGGATCTGCATGGATTTGGCAAGCTGTCAGACAAACATGTATTATCTCCTTCATATGGATGAATTCTATTCACAGATTATGAACTGAGGGCTGGGTCTGAACTGGTTAAAGACAGCAAGAAAGACCAAACTTTTGAGTTGACATGTCCTGGAAAAACAACACATACTGTAAGTATGATTTGATGATTTTTATATGTGTGTCAACATCCATTACTTAACATAAACCCAATATTCAGCCAGTGCCGTTCACAAAAATAACCATTAATAGTTTATTAGTTTTTCAAATTTTTGCCTCCACAACATAGCTTATGACCTCTCATTGGAATAATCTTAATCTGCGGGAGGGCCTGAGAAACAGATTTTTTATTTTTTTAGGCCTTACTCAAGAATGTTTTTGCAAATGTTGTCTTTTTATCTTGTATGGTACTATAAATGGTTAATGGGATAATGGCTAGAATTAGATGGTGGTTGAAGCATTCACCTGAAGCTCAATATTATTTATGTCAAGATGGATGTAATTTGAATATTTGCATATACTTTGATCATTTACCTAACCATTCGCAGATGACATATCCACTGTTTTTTTATACCCCATTCTGAAGGCAAAGAAGTGTTAAATATCATGCATGCCAGTCCATTGATGCCTTTGTCCATATATATGTAGGAGCCATGAAGTAACTTTCGTTGTTATGTATGGGTGGATGGGATGAAATGTAAGCAGGGTTCTAGGACCCTCTGCCAGAAAATCATTTTAAAAATGTGACCTGAGAAGTGATCTGAGCAATTTTAGGACTCCTGGCACTGACTGTCTCAGTTGTCTACTAATTCCACTAAAATTGGCTTGATCACATAATAGGCCTATATTGTGTAATCTTAACCCTTTACCTAACACAAAAGGCAGTCAACACTTGCAAACAAAATTCTTGAATACAGTATAGTCGCTGTGGACTGGTCGTTTTTCACGCATGGCCAGTGATGTCCACGCATGCATTTACCAGGTAATAAAAATCATTGTCAGCAAAATTTTAATTAATGAAGCACCTGGTTGTACCCGGTGCTTCATTAATTAAATGGTTGATAATTATTCCTATAATTGGTGTTTGGAATAGAATATTACTGCGTCCGAGGAAATACTTCCTACCCATGGAAATTGTCCAGTCCGCAGCAGCCAAAATGTAACTATTTTTTTTCATGTTTTGTCTCAAAAGCATAGCTTATGATACCTCACTGGAATGAGCTCAACGAGCTCATTCCAATAAGTTGTTATAATCTATGTTTTTGAGAAAAAAAATGAAAAAAATAATGAATATTGAATGGTGATTTTTGTGTGCTGGCTGGTTTTGGCCATTACATTGGGTAAAGGATTAACATGCTATTGGGGTAATCACTACTTTGTTGCCGATATCATTTCGGATAAGTGCCAGTTCAAATATTTTGACCCGTAAAGTGAGGAGGCTGATATTAAGGATGACAAGTGGAATTAAAAGTGGTTAACTCTTTATCTAATGCAGACAATATCATAATTTATTATTTTGAATATTATTTTTTCAAATTTTTCAAAAAATTTCAACAGAACATATCATTTGACCACTCATTGGAATGAGCTCATTCCAATGAGGTGTCACATGATATCATTTTGTCAAACTTTTTGTTTTCAATTGCTCAATTTGTAAATCACGCAGGTGAATATGGCCGATTCGTAATGTAAAGGCTTATATAAGTATATAAGTATACTATTAAAAAAAAATAGGGGATATTTGATAAAAGTGAGATATAGGAAGAAATATGTTTATATTTTCATCAAAAAGACAGTTGAGGCATTGCACTGTGACATCTGGTGAATGATTTCAGCCATAGTTGGGTGTCTGACAATCACACAGTCCATGCTCTAAGATGTAGAAGACATGGATGGTCAGTCAGAGAATTTACCACATTCAGTCCAAGACATCAATATCTTGTAAATCCTCCTTGGTTCGCGAGACAAGCAATGATCCGATGTGGCATACTCCTCACCAAATGTCCAATATCAGCTTGACTGATGTTATTCCATTCTTCCTGCAGTGCATCGGAGAGTTCCTGGACATTGATAGGGGGCTGTTGGCATTGTCATAGGTGACTGCCAAGCATATCCCAGACGTGCTCGATTGGTGAAGGGTCTGGACTTAGTGCTGGCCAAGGTAGTGTAGTGATGTTCTGCTCCTGGAGGAACTCTGTAGCGACACGGGCCCTGTGTGCTCTTGCATTGTCATCATGGAAAATCAATTGACGGCTGTGACATCGAGCAAATGGCACCACATGAGCTGCTAACATGTTGTCACAGTAGTACTGCCCTGTGACACGCCCTTGGATGACATGTAATGCTGTTCTGCTTGTCATGGTTATGCCTCCCTACACCATAACTGATCCACCACCAAAACAATCATGCTGCCTAACGGTTACGTCATGGTATCGTTCATTCCACCGCCGCCACACTCTGTTTTGCCTGTCGTGAAAGTCGAGAAACATGACGTTGTTCCACTGATGATTGTCCCAGTGCTGTCATGCTCCACACCAATTACGCCTTGCTGCGATGTGACATTCAGTCAAATGTGGAATTATTCGAGGTCGTTGAGCATACAAATTCCAGCTGTGTAGGCGATTTCGGATTGTCTGACCTCTGAGTTACACATCTGTCGCTTGGTGCAGCTGTTGTCCAATTTCTGAGGCACTTTGATGGTGGTTACGTAATGCTGTGGTCCAGATGAAACGATCCTGGTTAGCAGTTGTCGCCCTTGTACGACCTGGCCGACGTCTATCATCAACATTGCCTGTCTGAAGGTAGCTTAACCACAACCTGCTAATCATTGAGTAATGTTGAGAATTTGAGCCACTGCAGTCTGTCTGTTGCCAGCTTCCAACATGCCAACAGCATGTAAATGTTCGTCATGTGTCTGTCTTCGCATACCTCAAAAGTTACGTTTTGACCAGAAACTATTGATGGATAAGTTTATACCAAGAAAAGAACGATGAGACCTCCGAAAAAGCCCGTCCAGTACAAATGAAAATTTCAAAACATACCCCACAGACATTAACGTGGTGCTTGTGCAAAAAACCTGCACAAAGTTTTTGTGTGCTGGTGACATTCATGATCCACACTAAACCTGGTAACATTTTGATGGGTTCAATCTTGCGTATCCAATACCATTTTCCGAAAATACCAACATCAGTTTGGCTATCCTCTACTTTTTTTGAATAGTATATATAAACACATCAGCTAGGATAATAATATGAGCATTGTCAAAACTCATTCATTTACTCAGTCATTCATTTGCTATTTTTAAACATTGTTGGCCAAAAAGTGCCCTCCCCCCAACCACCTCCATCCCCTCTGGACATATGTCTCAATAAATTTTGATTTTGATACAATAAGTTTAAGTTTCTTGCATTAAAATGATTTGAAGTTTCCAAGTTTTACTTATGAGTGCCAACTGAAGGTTGTGTGGTGTTAGAATGTTGGGGAGCTGATAGTTGCTTGTCATTGCTCAGTTGTTCTCTCTGGATACTCCGGTTTCCTGCATCTGTAAAACTGTCATTGTCATGATTAGCCATTGTGCAGAAATATGTGACCTTATACACCAATAAATAAATAAATAAATGCTGAAGGCCAAATCAGCATTACAGATTTGGGGTTTATACATATATTCTACAGTACTGTTATGGGACCATGAATGTGAAAAAAACTTAATTGATTTTAATTTAGTCAGTTAATCTTATACTTTCAGAAAGTTTTGAAATGACAGAGTTTTGCATTTAATAAGAAATGAAGGGACAAGTTTCCTGCTCATAATTTTTTTGTGTTTAATTCCGAAGTTATAGTTTTTGTTTGTGCAGGGAGTTTCCAATATCTCTGAAGTTTCTCATTAAAAGCATACAGCAATGGATATCATTAGAACCAGCTCAAATGAAATCCATGTTTGTATGGTTTTATTGAAAAATTGTGAAATTTCTTTTTGAAAAATGTAAAAATCAATTTATTTTTTAAAAAATACTGTTTTAGGTAAAGGTTTAACACTTTACCTAATGCACATGACATTTAAAGTTGTTATTTTAATATTTGAATAATTTTTTTTTTTCAAATTTGTCAAAAAATTCCAACAAAACCATTTCATGTGACCCTCCCCCTCATTGGAGGATTGAAATTCCAATTTGCAGCACGCTATAAAAGAACTATTTGAACATCAAAATAAAACACATAATGATAGCCATGATGGGCAGCATAAGTGTTAACTCTCTAACGAATCGGCTGTATCTCCCCATGTAATATACAAATTCAGCAGTTGAAATAAAAAATTATTTTTCAAAAAATTTCGACAAACCAATGGGATCTTTCCAATAAGAGGATCACAGGATATGGTTTTATTGACATTTTTTGACAAATTAATTTTTTTTCAAGCTCAATTTGTAAATTATGCACAGGGATGCAATCAATTCATCATTATTTAAAGGGTTAATGTGATCTCTACATCAGAAATGTGAAGGAATTCTTTTTTTAGCTCAACTTGACGAGCTATTGGGATGGGTTATGATCCACCCATCCATCCATTCGGCCATCTGTATATCCAGCCGTCTGTCTGTACATTCCTCTGTCCATACACAATTCCTTTAGCCCACCCTACAGGCCACGGGTCTCACCCGATCAGTTCCAAATTTCATACATGGCTTTGGGGTAATATCTAGATGGGAGCTATTGAATTTTTCCGAATATTCCTGAAAAACGTGGCCATCTTAGATTTGGCATATAAATCGTCAACAATTGCATTGGCACACCCTACAGGCCATATCTCTTAACTGATCTTTTTCAGATTTTATATATAGCTTTGGTGCGATCTAAATGGGAACTATCAAATTTTTCTGAATTACATTGAAAAACATGGCCACCAGTGGTCATCTTGAATTTGGCATATAAATTCCATTAGCATTCCCTGCAGGCCACATCTCTCACCAGATCTTTCTCAGATATCATGTATAGCTTTAGTGTGATGTCTAGATGGGAGCTATAAAATCTTTCTGAATTTCATTGAAAAAAGTGGCCATCTTGTATTTGGCATATGATTTGTCAACAATTCTATTAGCACACCCTGCAGGCCACATCTCTCACCCGATCTTTTTCAAATTTCATATGTAGCTTTGGTGTGTTTATAAGTCTTGATAGGAGGTATAGAATTTTTCTGAATTTTGTTGAAAAATATTGCCACCAGAAGCCATCTTAGATTTGGCATATAAAATGTCAACAATTCCATTAGCACACCCTCCAGGCAGCATCTCTCACCCGATCTTATTTCAAATTTCATATGTAGCTTCGGTGTGATTACTAGATGGGAGCTATCGCATTCTTCTGAATTTCATTAAAAAACATGACCGCCAGTGTCCATTTGGCATATAAATTGTCTACAATTCTATTAGTACACACTACCGGCTGCATCCCTCACTCGATCTTTTTCAGATTTCATATGTAGCTTTGATGTGATGTCTTTTCTGTAGAAACTTGAGTGAATGAATTGGCATTACTGGAACTTTCTATTTAGTTCAGTCCCTTCTTGGACAAGTTGAGCTGCAGTGTCAATGACACTTTCATTAGTTTTATTTATTTCATATCATTGGAAAATAAAAAAAATTCCACCCAACAGTGAATTTCAGATATTCGAAACCAAGCTTCAGCATGGCACTCTTTAGCAGTAAACAAATCTCCTGCACAATACATAAAATAACCATTATCTATTGACTAAAGTGAATTTTTTGATTTGATTGGTTGATAGATATGTGGTATGAGACCATATTCATTGAAACCCACGATATGTCCGCCCAGCCACTGACAAATTTTCCATACCCAGTGGAAGCCTCGTTCCGAAATCTGCAAATTGTCCATACCCTGTAGAAGACACATCATTCCAGTTTTACAGTGTACATGTATTATATTTTAATTTATTATCTCCAAAATATAGCTCATGACCCCTTATTGGAATGAGCTTGTTGAGTACCCTCCAATGTGGGGTTCATAAGCTATGTTTCTGAGACAAAAAAGAAAAAAAAGAAATTCAATAATTTTTTTATATTAGTCATATCGGCATATTTTCACAAAAACTCTTTTGCACAAAAATTCCACAGAAACTTGTATGGCTCAACAATGGAAGATAAAAGATCTCATGCTGTGTGTGTTCACACATGAAATAGATTGTACTTCTAAAACGGAAAGTGAATAGATAAATTTGTTACCCCGTGTCTGATCACGTGGTACGGGTTTTTACCTACCCGAAGCCAGCCGTATCCCATGAGGCCGAAGGGGTAACTAATATTATCTTGTTTTGAATTAATATCATTTAATCAGGGGTTATAATTTATGGTTTGAAATAAGAAAGGGGTGGTTATTTCTTTGTCTTGAGTTGCACTATACATTGTCTTTTCTTTCAGTTCTCAGCAAAATCAGAAGAAGATTACAAAAGCTGGAAGATGGCAATAGAGAACAGCATTGCTGGTATTGGTGATGAGATAGATGATCAAGGTAAAGAATAGGCTCTATTTCATACATGTATGAATTGGAAATTTGTCTAACCATAACCCTTTACCTAACATGAAAAGTAGACAACACTTGCAAAAAAACAATTCTTGAATAACAAATTTTTTTTCATTTTTTGTCTCAAAAACATAGGTTATGACCCCTCATTGGAACGAGCTCAACGAGCTCATTCCATTGAGGGGGTCATAACCTATGTTTTTTGAGACAAAAAATGAAAAAAATGAAAATTAATTGGCAATTTTTTAGAATAGCACTGGCCGGTTTTGGCCGTTATGTTGGGTAAAGGGTTAAACAAACTCTGATGACCTATTACCTAAAGTAATGTCCATATCTGGACAGTGCTGTTTTCCAAAAAACACCATTCATTTTTTCTTATTTTTTCAATTTTTGTCTCCAAAACAGCTTCTGACCTCTCATTGTGTGGGCTTATTGAGCGCATTCCACTGAGCGGTCATAAGCTATGTTTTTGATAAGTTCTTTTTAGGTATCATCTTGTAGTCATGTTAGGTGAAGAGTTATTCTGTATTATTATATGCTAGCCTGTGAATTATCACAAATTATCTAAGATATTTTCTTGATATCCATCGACTCGATGGATATCGAGGAATATCCCTCAGTAGCTTCCTAAATGATGTCACACTATGCCACATCATGTCACTTTGAAGGAACAATCAGCTGATTTTTGTTATTGTTTTGAAACATGCGCATTTGGAGTCAAATTGGGCTGAATTTTGTGCACTTAAATGTCTCATACATGTAGCATATAATAAAAAAGAAAATGTTTTCTATTTTAGTCAGTATCTGGAATGATCTCATGAGTGTGGATCTGAAAGTTTTATTTTTCACGAGCGCTTGCGGGAGTGAAAAATAATTTTTTCAGGTCCACACGATGAATTTTTTCAGTAGCTTCTTATATGACATTACTCATCAGTGCATGACAGTGCCTTGAACGTCGTCATGAAGGAACGATCAGCAGCGTTTTGTTATTGTCTTGAAACTATTTGCAGTCGAATTGGGCTGAATATTGCGCAGTAAATGTCATGTAGCATATAATAAAAAATAAATCTACTCCGATATCCTCTATATATTTGCATAAATAAAAAAAATATCAATCCAGTATGAATTTATATAAACTTTCCTCAAATCGAACAAATGTTTATGTAACTTCCAGAGGTCTGATTTTTAGCTTAACTTGACAAAGTCAGGATAAGCTATTGCCATCACGTGTGCGGAAGTCTGTGAGTCTGTTCACAAGGTTCGAGATCTCGTCTAGATGAGAAAGTCCCCTTTTGGTCAAATTTGGTCAACCGTGATGGCTGCCCGAGCCCAAAACCCCAAAACCTTTAGCACAGCCTACAGGTTGTATTTATGAAGGGATTCCATTGTAACTTGGTAGGTATGATGTCTAGATGAGAACTTCCCCATTTGGTCGCGATCTGTCAACCGTGATGGGTGCCTGAGCCCAAAACCGAAAACCTTTAGCACAGTCCACAGGTCATATTTATGGAGGGATTCCATTGTAACTTTGTAGGATGACTCCATATAATGTGTAGATGAGACTGCCCCCTTTTGGTCGCGATCGGTCAACTGTGATGGCTGCAGGGGCCCAAAGCCCCCAAACCTTTAGAACAGTCTACAGGTCGTATTCATGAAGGGATTTCATTGCAACTTGGTAGGATGACTCCAGGGAATGTCTAGATGAGAACGTCCCCTTTCGGTCATGATCATTCAACCATGATGGCTGCCCAAGCCCAAAACCAGAAAACCTTTAGCACAGACTACAGGTCGTATTAATGAAGGGATTTCATTGTAACTTGGCAGGATGACTCAGTATAATGTCTAGATGAGGATTTCCCCTTTTGGTTTGCGATGGGTCAACCATGATGGCTACAGGTGCCCGAAGCCCGAAAACCTTTGGCACAGTCTACAGGCTGTATTTATGAAGGTATTTCATTGTAACTTGATAGGATGACTCGTTTTGGAATAATTTCACTCTAACTTGGTAACTTTGGTTGACATACATTAACTGTGAGGGCCACATTAACCCACCACTCCATTCTTTAGTACAGTCTACACCTCAAATTATTTTATTGAAAACATAGCTTACAGGAAACAGAAATTAACATATTCTCAATTATCACAATTCTTGTCATATTTCGTAATCCTTTCATAAACATTATCCTTTTGATCAAACACAACACACAGTCAAGTTAAGCTACAGTGTCATTGACACTTTCATAAGTATTCTTCTCTTCTTCAGATGAATAGGCTAGACATTTCTGGAAATCCACCAGATCTATCAATAAATTGTTTCCAGGAAGAATTGTTCAAGCATACCGTGAGAGCATTTCCTGTAATGCCCATATCTCTTGTTGATATTTAACCCTTCGCTTGGGAGCATGGGGCTCAGTGGTTAGAGAAATGGACTTCAAACTGAAATGTTGATGATTTGATCCTGACCAGCGATAATTGTATTATGTCATTGGGAAAGACACTTGATCCTGATTGTCCATGTGGGGGCACTGTGTAATAAGGCATACTGCACATTGATGGTGCACTTGATTTCAACCTTTGCTAACTCTGTTTATCTGTTTATGCAGAGATGGTAAGCTGGATAGTATGACATTTGCCTTTACGGTATTCTGCAGTTCTCTCCAGGTACTCTGGCTTCCTCTACCTCTAAAGCAAATTTTGAGATTGTGTGCATTGAGTAAAGAGTTAATATTTAGGCCTAAAAAAATAAAAAATCTGTTTCTCAGGCCCTCCCGCATGGTCCTTTTGGCTGCCGCATGCTCTCTTTTTATAACCAATTTAAACTTAAAAAAAATAAAAATTAAATGGTTTATGTCTGATATTTTACCCAAGTTAAAAAAATGATGAATTTGTCCCTTGAGTGCAAGAAGGCTTTGCAATGCTTTAGCATTGCAAAGCCTTCTTGCACTCAAGGGATGAAATACACCACCACCCATGCTATTCTGTAGATTATGAGGCCTAAAACTTGAACCAAGAACATAAAATTTTGATGGCAAAGAAGAAATTACTGAAATAAAAAATAAAATAAAAAACAGCTCGCCCGCATGCAATTTCACAAATTATGGCCTGAGAAACAGAAGATTTACTTTGTGTGGCCTTATATGTTAACAATATTTTACGCAAATCATTCTATACTTATAATCTACATCAATGTAGTATTAGAGAGAGATATCTCACTGCAGGCACATTGCATGTAATGAAATCCAGAGGTTCTAGTGGGGCCAGGGTATGGAGGTCGTTTCCCCCCCTCCTATTGGTAGGAGCCCAGAGGCCCTCCACTAGAGAAATTGTCGAAAATCCACCCCAAATAGCTCTCTCTGGGTACATTTTGAGGCTCGATAGATCTTCAATCTACACTTAATTGGGAGAGTGCTGAATTATATTTCGTTGTTAGAATTTTTTTACATGTCTTTGCCTTGTTACAGTCAAGGGAGAGTGCCTATAGGCACACTCCCATAAATTGTAACAAGGCAAATCTCTAACAATTACATAATTTCACTTCAAAGATAATATGAAATACAGCCACACAAAATGAAGCCTTTAGGTTGAGGTCCCTGCACTTCAGAACAAAGCCCAAATATGGACTTCCAGATCTCTACCAGTTAAGGTGGTATATTATTATGCCCACGAGTGATTCTCTCGGGAGCATTATGTTTTCACCTTGTCTGTCCGTCTGTCATCCTGCATCTGCCCTTCAGCATCCGTCCATTTACTTTTGGTTTCTGCCAAATAACAAAAGAACCTCTTATTTGATCAAATCATAATTTTAGGGGTAACTTGTGGATGACTAGACAATGCTTCCTTTCAATTTTGGTCCAGCTAGCCAATTCAGTATGGCCGCCCTGGCAGCCAAATTGAATTTGCTTTCCATCCAATAACTAGTGAATGCTGACTGGAATCATTTTTAGCTCAACTTTGACATAGTCAAATTTGAGGTTATGCCATGGCCCATCGTCGTCTGGACATCTGTCTGGCATCAACAATTCAATATGGCTTGGGCTAGAGACTGTATTTATCAACCAATCTTTACGAAACTTCTTGGGTATCTTTGCTATCACCGTGGGATGAGAACGAGTGTTTTGGGGTGCTGTCCAAAATTAAGATAGCTGCCAGCAGCCATTTTGCACTGAAATTAGTGCAATCAGTTTTTTGTACAGAACTTCTGTATGAAAGTTCTGATATGAATATATTTTTAGCTGTGATGAGCAGCTCTATATGTGGCAATGTCGGTCTGTCTGTCGGTCTGTGTGTTGATCGGTCGGTCGGTCTGTCACCAACGAGTTTTTTTGTCACCAACGAGTTTTAAAACATTGGTGTTGCATGAATTGTCGCAGCTTCGGCACTGTGACAGTCCGTCTTGTTGTATGAATGTTTAGTAACATGGAATACATCACATACGGGGTTTTTTCTTGTGCTGAAATTATGAAAATTAGATGAACTTTGATTTATTCAGTGCTACTTATACACAGTAAGTGCACATGTCAATACGGCTCGGGCTAGAGGCTGTATTTATGAACCGATCTTCAAAAAATTTCTCGGGTACCTTTGTTATCACCTTGGGAAGAGAACGAGTGTTTTTGGTGTGCGGTCCAAAATTCAAGATGGCTGCCAGTGGCAATTTTATACCGAAATTAGGTACAATCAGTTTTTTGTACAGAACTTCTATATGGCTTGGGCTAGATGCTGTATTTTTGAACCGATCGTTACAAAACTTCTTGGGTACCTTTGTGATCACTGTGGGGCAAGAACGAGTGTTTTGGGGTGGAGTTCAAAATTCAAGATGGCCACCGGCAGCTATTTTGTACAGAAATTAGCACAATCAGTTTTTTGTACAGAACTTCTGTATGAAAGTTCTGATTTGAATAAATTTTTGTATGAATGTTTAGAAACATGGAATACATTACATATAATACAGGTTTTTTTCTCGTGCAGAAATTATGCAAATTAGATGAACTTTGATTTATTCAGCGCTACTTATACACAGTAAGTGCATATGTCAATACGGCTAGGGCTAGAGGCTGTATTTATGAACCAATCTTCACGAAACTTCTTGGGTACCTTTGCTATCACCTTGGGATGAGAACGAGTGTTTTTGGGTGCAGTTTGAAATTCAAGATGGCTGCCAGTGGCCATTTCATACCAAAATTAGGTGCAATCAGTTTTTTTGTACAGAACTTCTAGGAGAATGTTTGTTATCACCATGGGATGGTAACGAGTGCTTTTGGACTTGGCTGTGTTAATATTTGGTGTTTTTTGGGGAGGGTAAACATTATTAGCACAACCCAGTTTTCTGTTTCCAATGAGAAAAATAAAACCTCCTCACCCGTGGGAACTCTGTGAGCTAAAGATAAAAAATTCAAATACCTATATTTTAAGAAGGGCTGGACAAATATTGATTAATTAGTAGGAATCAACTGTAGAAGGGTTTGAATCAAACAGGCCAAAACAATTGCTAACATTTGGCTTATGATGCACCATACAAGGATCCCCAATGTAGCATTAACCACATGGAGATTTCTTTTCTAGTTTAGCATCTAACTTTCACTCACCTTTACAATACTTTACCTGTACATTTGTTACAGGCTATGGTCAGTATTTATGTACACACCTTTACAATACTTTACATGTACCTTTGTTATCAGATCATCACCTAGATGTGTGTAATTTGTGTGTCACATACTATACATATACATGTCTTACATAAGTTGAGCTACAGTTTCATTGACACTTTCATTATTTTTTAATTATGCATTGTTGGTGTCTAGAGGAAGCTTTCTTTCGATTTTGGACCAGTCAGATACTGACTTGAATCAATTTCAGTTTTTGTTTATGCATTATTGGTGTCTAGAGGAAGCTACCTTTCGATTTTGAACCAGCTAGCCAATTCAATATGGCCACCATGGCCGCCATATTGAATTTGGTTTCCATCAAATAACTAATGAATGCTGACTCGAATCATTTTTATTTTTTAATTATGCATTGTTGGTGTATAGAGGAAGGTTCCTTTCAATTTTGGACCAGTCAGCTGAACCAAGATGGCTGCCAGTAGCCAATTCATTATGGCTTCCATGGTGACCATCTTGAATTTGGTTTCCGTCCAATAACTAATGGATCCTGACTCGAATCAATTTCAGTTTTTGGTTATACATTATTGATGTCTAGAGGAAGCTTCCTTTTGATTTGATTATGCCCCAAGAGACTTACCTACTACCCTTTTATGACACTGTCGGAGGCAAATGCCATGCTTTGCATTGCTCTTGTCTGTAATTATATTAGTTGTTGTGTCATGATGGCTTACACACTTATTTGTTCTCATAAACTAATTAAATGGTAGAGTGATAAATTATTTTTCAAATGTGATTTGTAATGTAAATATTGTTTTAAAGATGCCATGCTACCAGCAAAAGGAGCCTTTGTAATTTAGGAAGAGTGTGGGCATAAATAATTATTTAAAAATTGTTTTGTTACAATTTATTGGAGAGTGCCTGTTAGCTAGCAGGCACTCTCCAATAAATTGTAACAAAACAAATTCATACAATCATTTTTAGCTTAACTAAGTCAAGATAAGCTAATACCATCATGCGGGCATAAGTCTGAGTCTGTTAACATTTTCTTTAGCACAGGCTACACACCGCAGTTCTTGCCCAATCATCACAAAATTTCATATGCAGGTTAGAGGTTATGTCTAGATGAGAACATGCCCTTTTGGTCGCAGTCAGTCAACCGTGACAGCCATGTAGGCACGAAACCCAAAAATATTTAGCAGAGTCTACAGGTCGTATTCATGAAGGGATTTCATTGTATCTTGGTAGGTTGACTGCATATAATGTCAAGATGAGAACGTCCTAATTTGGTCTGGTTCAGTCAATCATTATGGCAGCAGGGGCATGTTACCTAGATTCCTTTAGCACAGTCTACAGGTTGCTTTATGAAGGGAGTTCATTCTAAATTGGTAGGATGACTCGGCCTGGATGAGAACATCCTGTTCAAGCATGTGACCTGAATTTGTTTAGCACAGTCTACAGTTCACATTTATGAAGCGATTTCATCGCAACTTGGTAGAATAACTGAGCATGATGTCTAGATAAGACTGTGTGTCCTATTTTGGTCATGATCGGTCAGCTGTTACCCCACTTGGACATGTGATCTAGATTCCTTTAGCACTATCTGCAGGTTGTTTTTATGAAGAGATTTTATTTTAAGTTGGTAAGATTACTTGTTATGATATCTATATGAGACTGTCTTATTTTGGTCATGATCAGTCAACCATGACAGCTGAACTGGCATGTGACCAAAATTCCTTTAGCAAAGTCTATGAGTCACATTTATGATGGAATTTCATTGTAACTTGGTAAGATGACTTGTTTTTGAATGATTTTACTGTAACTTGGTAGCTTTGGTTGACATGCACTAGCTGTGAGGGCCACATCAAATCAGGCCTCAATTCTGTAGTACAGTCTACACCTCAGATTATTAATCCCCACAACAAAGGGATATAGTGTAGAGCTCCGTCTCTCTGGCTGTCTGTCTGGCCATCCATCTGTAGGTCTGTCCATCTGTCCAAACTTTGTTTATGGCATAACTTGAATAATAGTTAACAGATGTCATTTCTTTTTGGTATATGTCTCTTTTGCAACAATGTCTACAAAGTTCGATAACCAGCGATATCTGATGAAAATTATGGGGGTTATTGCCCTTTGTTTTATACAAAATATCGTCTGATGCTTGTTTATGGTATAACTTGGACAATAGTTAACAAATTTCAATTCTTTCTGATAAATGTCTCAAAAAGCAACAATGTCTACATCAAGTTCAATGACCAGTGATATCCAGTGAAAATTGTTGAAATTATTGCCCTTTGTTTAATAAAAAATATAGTGTAACGCTTGTTTATGGCATAACTTTAAAAATAAAAAACTGATTTCATTTCTTTTTGGAATATATCTCTATAGCAACAATGTCTACGGCAAGGTGGATGACCAAGGATATTTGATTTTTTAGTATATAACTCTTTGGGAAAAATGTCTGCCTCAAGTTCGATTACCACCATTATCCAATGAAAATTGTCGGTGTTATTGCCCTGCCCCCCTTGTGCAGACCTGAAAGTATTATTTTTCACTTGCGCAAGCGCTCGTGAAAAATAAAACTTTCAGGTCCACACTCAAGAGATAATTCCTGATATTCACTGAAAAAGCGTAGATATCCTCTATGCATCTTTGCCTTAGTCATGGTATCCTATGCAAAAACTTACAATACTTTTCCTGTTTTTTGCCTCAGTATTTCTCTGTTGTCAGTCAGCCCGATTTAGTTATTTTAATCCCACTATGGTTTTCTTGTTTTGTAGATTTATATGAAGCATTAGATGCCATTGATAACTCTGATGATAGAAGAGACAAAGAGTTACCTCCTCCTCCATCTATTGAATTGAGTGATGATGCAATTGTGCCACCAGTAACTGAAGAATGCCCAGAGGAAACCTATGATGATGCTTCTTCATTTCTGCCACCTCCAGAAGGAATCCCTGATGATATCTATGATGACATTCCTGGTGAACAACCAACAGCTATCCAGGAACGTCCACCCTTGCCACCCCCACCATCAGACAGCCTCCAAAAAGAAAGTATGCTTCCACCACTACCCAGTCGTGGCATTCCTAAACCACTTCCTAATTTACCACCACCTCCACCACCACCACCACCAGCTATTGAAAGAGAGGATCAACCTAATGAAGATTTGCCACCTGAGTTACCACCTGGGAGGAGACACCCAGCTGGTGTGCCCCAAAGACCACCACCAGCTATTCCTCCACATGTTCCTGATCTTCCACTTCCACCCATTCCAGATGAGACTCTTCCCCTGCCACCACCGGCAGATGGCCGAAAGTCTCCATTTTTAAACAGACCTCTTCCTCAGCCAGTTCCAAATGAGAGTCTTCCACTACCACCACCAGCAGATGGCAGAAAGTCACCATTACTGAACCGACCTCTTCCGCAGCCCCTTCCAGTTGAAGAAAGTCACCCACCCTGCAAAGAGGACATTACTGCTGGACCTCCAACCATTGTCCCTGAAGAAGACTATGAAAATATGTTTTATGGCAAGTGGCAGTGTAAAGCAGATGCTGACAATGAACTTTCATTTAAACATGGCGACATCATTCGAGTGGTCAGCAAAGAGTTTGATCAAGATGACTGGTGGATTGGCGAGTTGAATGGAAATGTGGGACTTGTTCCAAAAACTTATCTTACTGCTGCTTATGAGTTAGCTGTTGAAAGTTGATCTTTTCTGAGCAATATTTTTATACCTGCCATATTATTTTATACAATTTGATTTCTTAACCCTTTACCCAACACATAGGATATCAAAATTTATTATTTTAATTACTGTTTTTTATATTTAAAGTAAAAAAATTCGACAAAACCATATCATGTGATCCCTCATTGAAATGAGCTTGATGCGGTTGTTCCAATGAGGGGGTCAGATGATATGGTTTTCTTGAAACTTTTCGAAATTTTTTTTTTTTTCAACTGCTAAATTTGAAAATTACGTGGGCGGATGCGGCTGATTCGTTAGGTAAAGGGTTAACCCTTTGCCTAGCATTACTGAGAAACATTTGTAGAAGTATTTCTTGAATAAATCAAAAACATAGCTTATGACCCCTCATTACTTGGGCACTGGTTCATAGGTTAGAGCATTGCATTTTAAATCGAAAGGTCAATGGTTTGATTCTGACCTGAGCCCACTGCAATGTTTCACTGGGCAAGACAATCATGATTGCCCAGGCATAGTGGCTCTGTGTACTGCGGCATACTATACCTCAATAGTGAACTTGCCTTCAATTACTGATAACTCTGCTTATGCTGGGTGAGTAAGTTAGAGAATCTGACAATTGCATGCCACTGCTTGGTGGTTCTCTCCTGGCACCGTAGCTTCCTCCACTTGTAAAACTGTCTGACATGATACAACCCTGATTGCTGAAAGCATTATTAAACTCCATTGAACAAACAAACATGACCACTCATTGGAATAAGCTTGATGAGTTTATTCCTATTTGGATCATAAGCTATGTGTTGGAGGCAATTCACCATTATGTTAGATAATAAGAGTTCATAAGGCCTAAAAAGTTAAAAACTTGTTTCCCAGGCCTTCTCGCATTGTCATTTTGGCTGCCGCATGCTCTCTTTTTATAACCAATGCAAACTTTAAAAAAAATTAAATGGTTTATGTTGGATATTTTACCCAAGTTAATAAAATTTAAAAATTTGTCCCTTGAGTGCAACAAGGCTCTACAATGCTTTAGCATTGTGAAGCCTTCTTGCACTCAAGGGACGAAATACACCATTACCCATGTTATTCTGTAGATTATGAGGCCTAAAACATCAAACAAACCAAGAATATGAACTTTTGATGGCCAAGAAATAATTACAAAAATAAAAACTGCCCACCCACATACAATATTACAAAAAGTGGCCTAAAAACAGAAGATCCACTTAGTGGGGCCTAACTGGTTCTTGTGTGGAAGCTCATACTACATGCTCTTGGTTCAAAAGTTCTGGAGTCTTACAGTACATAGAGTGGAGTTTTCATAACTATCAAAATCCATTAAACAGAAGAAGTGCAAAAAATGTTTCAGTTTATGGACCTCAAGGCCCAGTTGAAACTTTCATTGTGCTTTTCATGGAACATCCTTACTTGTGCAGGTGTTTGCCAGGGTTGAAAGCATCATATGCAGTGGAACCCTGTGAAATCAATAGATACTTTTCCAATGAAAATTGTTCAATTAACAGGATTATTCAGTTAACTGGTATGTGGTCACTTTCCTGTATTCTAGAGATAAACTGGGCATTTAATCTGCTTACAATAAAAAAAGACTGAAAGTCAAGCCTGTTCAAACCATAAGTATGTATGGTCTAGAGGATAAAAATCTAGTGTAGTTCTTTATCACTCCTGATCTGTGTATTTTAATCAATGTCAGGTTCACTCTGAAGTACGTCAATAATACGGAACTCCAAACTATCGGATGAATGGTCTGCTTCATTAAGGTGTTTGCTGATGAGTTCATCATTGTTGTTACTGTTTTCCCTAAAGTGTTCTAAGATTCGAATGTGTAATACGTGTCTTGTTTCTCTGTCATATCGTCTTTTGCATTTATTGCAGGTCAAGAGGTAAATCACATTTCAGCTTTCATAATTGTGTTTACCTTTTGAATTAAACTTGCACCGGATATTGCATACTATCTAATGAATCACATAGTATAAGAGATTCTGGGTTGGACAAATTGGTCTCATGTTGAGGTCTCGCCAGGATCAATTTCATCTTTTCTTGGCCTGATGGCCATTACTAGAGGGATCAGATGATGAGCCATAAAATGAGGCTTCACTACCATCTGACAACCATACATAACTGACGAAGTCAATGGTATTACTTTGGCCACAACCTTTGAAAATGATGTATTGACAAGTTAAATAAAATATTATATATAACAGAGATTCAGCCTAAGTTCAAATGTTGTGTGTGGCTAAGTCGAGCTAGACTTAGCCACACATAACCTTTGAACTTAGGCTTAACCTCCATTATATATAATATTTTATTTAACTTGGGCATTTAATCTGGTATGTCTTGTTTGACAGAGCTTATGGAGCTCTCTCAAACAGGATATAATAGATTGAATGCCTGTATTGTATGGACTGAGGCCAAATATGTCTACAAATAAGGGGAATTATGTGATTGTCCTGGATTTTGGGGGTAATTTCTCAACATATTATAAGATGTTTTTATTCATTTAACAGGAGTTTACTCTGTAACCTGTGTGAAGTTAACAGATCAAATTTGTACAGAAGAAACACCAAAATTGTTTGGTGTTTGGAAATTATATGTAATTAACAGGGTTTTACTATTAAGAGGTATCCAATTAAGTGGGCTTCACTGTACACTTTTAAGAAGTTTATATATATATGCCGAACTGCAGGTGAAGGGCACATAAAATTGACATTGGGCTATATACCCTGCCAAATATCTATATAACAAGTGGACTTGGTGGCTCATTGACTAACCCTTTAACTGACACAAAAGGCAGACAACACTTGCAAACAAAATTCTTGAATAACTAATTTTGTTTTACATAAAAAAACATAGCTTATGACCCCTCATTGGAATGAGCTTAATGGGTCATAAGCTATGTTTTGGAGACAAAAAATGAAACAAGTTGAATGTTGATTTTTATGAATAGCTCTGGATGGTTTTGGCCATTACATTGAGTAAAGGGTTAAAGCCTTGGAGTTCAGATTGGGAGGTTGCAGATTTGATCCTTACCTGCCTTATCAGCGATGTGTCC
Organism: Pictodentalium vernedei; assembly: GCA_031216915.1. NCBI lineage: Eukaryota > Metazoa > Mollusca > Scaphopoda > Dentaliida > Dentaliidae > Pictodentalium > Pictodentalium vernedei. The sequence continues at coordinate 248,288,058 of CM062289.1, forward strand.
TTGGGCAAGACACTTAATATCTCAGTTTGTCTAGGTTCTGCTCCTAATTCTAAGCTTAACTTGACATAGTCAAGATAAGCTATTGCTATCACGCGTGCGGAAGTCTGTTAGTCTGTGAGTCTGTTCACATTTTCCTTCAGCACGGGCAACACCCCGCAGTTCTTGTCTGATCGTCACGAAATTTCATATGCAGTTTTGGGGGCATGTCTAGATGAGAACGTCCCCTTTTGGTTGTGATCAGGCAACTGGTATGGCTGCCCACGCCCAAAACCCGAAAACCATTAGCACAGTCTACAGGTCGTATTTATGAAGGGATTTCATTGTAGCTTGGTAGGATGCCTCTGTATAATGCCTAGATGAGAATGTCCCCTTTTGGGCATGATCTGTCGACCATCATGGCTGCCCAAGCCCAAAACCCCAAAACTTTTAGCACAGTCTGCAGGTCATGTTTAATATGGAGGGATTTCATTGTAACTTGGTAGGATGACTCCTTATGATGTCTAGATGAGAATTTCCCCATTTAGGCGTGATCTGCCAACCGTGATGACTGCCCAAACCCAAAACCCGAAAACCTTTAACACAGTCTATAGGTCATATTTATTGAGGAATTTCATTGTAACTTGGATTGACTTCATACAATGTCTGGATGAGAAAGTCCCCTTTTGGTCCTCATTAGGCAGCTGTGATGGCTACAGGGGCCCAAAGCCTGAAAATCTTTAGCACAGTCTACAGGTCATATTTATGAAGGGATTTCATTGTAACTTGGTAGGATGACTCCAAATAATGTCTAGATGAGAATGTCCCATTTTGATCGCAATTATTCAGCCTTGATGGGTGCCCAAGCCCAAAAACCTTTAGCATAGGCAAAAGGTCATATTTATGAAAGGATTTCATTGTAACCTGTTAGGTTGACTCCATATAATGCCTAGATGATGACATCCCCTTTTGGTCATGCTTGGTCAACTGTGATGGCTACAGGTACCCGAAGCCCGAAAACCTTGATCACAGTGTACAGGTCATATTTATAAAGGGATTTCAGTGTAACTTCGTAGGATCACTCCAGATGATGCCCAGATGAGATTGTCCCCTTTGGTTGCGATCATTCAACCATGATGGCTGCCCAAGCCCAAAAACCTTTAGCACAGTCTACAGGCCATATTTATGAAGGGATTTCATTGTAACTTGGTAGGTTGACTTCATATAATGTCCACATGAGAACGTCCCCTTTTGGACACGATTGGGCAACTGTGATGGCTACAGGGGCCCAAAGCCCAAAAACCTTTAGAACAGTCTACAGGTCATAATTATGAAGGGATTTCATTGTAACTTGGTAGGATGACTCCAAATAATGTCTAGATGAGAACATCCCCTTTCGGTCGCGACCATTCAGCCTTTATGGCTGCCTGAGCCCAAAGATCTTTAGCATAGTCTATACGTCGTATTTATGGAAGGATTTCATTGAAACTTGTTAGGTTGACTCCATATAATGCCTAGATGATGACATCCCCTTTTGGTCATGATTGATCAACTGTGATGGCTACAGGTGCCCAAAGCCCGAAAATCTTGAGCACAGTCTACAGGTCATATTTATGAAGGGATTTCATTGTAACTTCGTAGGATCACTCCAGATGATGCCCAGATGAGAATGTCCCCTTTTGGTTGCGGTCATTCAACCATTATGGCTGCCCGAATCCGAAGCCCAAATACCTTTAGTACAGTCTACAGGTCATATTTATGAAGGGATTTCATTGTAACTTGGTAGGTTTGACTTTATATAATGTGTAGATGAGAACGTCCTCTTTTGGACACGATTGGGCGATTGTGACAGCTACAGGGGCCCGAAGCCCAAAAACCTTTAGAACAGTGTACAGGTCATAATTATGAAGGGATTTCATTGTAGCTTGGTAGGATGACTCCAAATAATGTCTAGATGAGAACGTCCCCTTTTGGTCGCGATCATTCAGCCTTGATGGCTGCCCGAGCCCAAAAACCTTTAGCATAGTCTATAGGTCGTATTTATGGAAGGATTTCATTGTAACTTGTTAGGTTGACTCCATATAATGCCTAGATGATGACATCCCCTTTTGGCCGTGATTGGTCAACTGTGATGGCTACAGGTGCCCCAAGCCCGAAAATCTTAAGCACAGTCTTCAGGTTATATTTATGAAGGGATTTCATTGTAACTTTGTAGGATCACTCAAGATGATGCCCAGATGAGAATGTCCCCTTTTGGTTGCGATCATTCAGCCATGGTGGCTGCTCGAGCCCAAAGCCCCAAAACCTTTAGCACAGTCTTCAGTTCATATTTATGAAGGGATTTCATTGTAACTTGGTAGGTTGACTTCATATAATGTCTAGATGAGAATAGCCTCTTTTGGACACCATTAGGCAACTGTGATGGCTACAGGGGCCTGAAGCCCGAAAACCTTTAGCACAGTCTACAGATGATATTTATGAAGGGATTTCATTGTACCTTGGTAGGTTGACTCCAAATAATGTCTAGATGAGAACGTCCCCTTTTGGTCGCGATCATTCAGCCTTGATGGCTACCCGAGCTAAAAACCCCAAAACCTTTTACATAGTCTATAGGTCATATTTATGGAAGGATTTCATTGTAACATGTTAGTATGACTCCATATAGTGCCTAGATGATGATATCCCCTTTTGGTCGTGATTGGTCAACTGTGACGGCTTCAGGGGCCCAAAGCCCAAAAACCTTGAGCACAGTCTACAGGTCATATTTATGAAGGGATTTCATTGTAACTTCGTAGGATCACTCCAGATGATGCCCAGATGAGAATGTCCCCTTTTGGTTGCGATCATTCAACCATGATGGCTGCCCGAGCCCAAAAACCTTTAGCACAGTCTACAGATCATATTTATGAAGGGATTTCATTGTAACTTGGTAGGTTGACTTCATATAATGTCTAGATGAGAACGTCCCCTTTGGACGCAATTGGGAAACTGACGGCTACAGGAGCCCGAAGCCCGAAAATTTTTAGCAGCACAGTCTACAGGCCATATTTATGAAGGATTTTCAATGTATACTTGATAGGATGACTCATTTTGGAATAAGTTTACTGTAACTTGGTAACTTTTGTTGATATACGTTAACTGTGAGGGCCACATACATTAACTGTGAGGTCATATTGACCCACCCTCAGCTCTTTAGTACAGTGTACACCTCATATTATTTTTTATCAAAAACATAGCATACAGGGAACAGAAATCAACATATTCCCAATTATCACAATTCTTGTCTTATTTCATAATCCTTTCATAAACATTGAACATTATCCTTTTCATCAAACACAACACACAAGTTAAGCTACAGTATCATTGACACTTTCCTTTCGATTGCTGAACAATAACAGACCAGGGGGCATCCTCTGTGATTGGCACTGTGAAGAATTAGAGGTGGTCGAAACAAAATTTTCAACTGAAGAAATGGTCAGAATTGAAAAATTGTTGCATTCACCTGAGCACTGTCAACCAGCATTGACCAACTTCTGTGGGCATACCCCTGGTTCATCCCCATTTGGTGATCTCCAGCTATTCCTTTTGTGATTGTGTTGCAGATGCTTCATTAGAAGCATCTGCAACTCAATCACAAAATAAATACCTGAATCTAAAATGCTGATTCAAACTGCCAAAGCAAAAGATGTTTTTACCATGGCAATTGATTTATTGACACAAATTTGTTCAGTTGGCAGGCCTGTGTGGAGTTAATAAGTTGGAGAGTCTGACATTTACTTACAGCTGCAACACCTGTAAAACTGTCCCACACAACATGACACTGGTTGTTAAACCCCAATAAATAAACAAACAAATAATTTTGTCATACTTGAAAAGTACTTCAATCATCTTAAAACAATATTTACAGATTTAGCAGGAGGATGTCATGTTAATCTTGTGAATGACATTCAAAGTTGGGTGGCCTGTTTTTTTGGTCAGTTGCTGCAAAAATGATTGTGCTTTGGAATTATTTTTGTTCTTTGTGTGTTAGCTGAAAGTAAGTTGATGTGGCTTCCATTTCATTGTCCATGTGGTGAACAGATCTTTTCCTGCTTATTTATGTTTTCATTTCAAAGCAAAAGTAACCTTTTTTGTGGATGTAAACATATTCTCGGTACAGTTTATCTCTGTTACCACAGAAAACCTTTTATTTTATTTTCATTTGTTTTTCTTCCCCCTAAACAAATCATATTCCCACTCCCACTTGCCGAAAAATGGTATTTCTCTCCCAGCATCATATTCCACTCTCCGCGATGACAGACTATTTTTTTTTTTATTGTTCACAAATCGATTTAGTTGAATCAATTATAAAGGGTTGTTTTGGGAAAACAAATAAGGATTTGAGTACAATTTTATCCTTGAGGGATGTACGTAGGGGATTATTAGTCCCACATGGTTTTACCGTTTTGGGGGACTATTGGAGTGCACTCCTTCTGTCCCTCTGTCTGTCTGTCCTCATTTACCACCTGTATCTCATATATGCTTCAATGCTGTACTTTCATTTTTATACCATTGGTGACACATAATAGGAGGATGATGCATGTCAAAAATTTTTGAAAAAAATTCAAGATGGCCGACTGGCGGCCATTTTTGTCATCATTTTTTGCTACATCTGATGTTACCACCTGTATCTTAAACGTGTTTTGATATATTTGCTTCAGGTTTCTAACATTGTTTGTAGATGCTATGAGGATGATGCTCGTCAAAATTGTTGGAAAAAAAAATTCAAGATGGCCTAATGACGTCCATTTTTTGCATTCTCAAGTTATGTTATCACCCGTACCTTAGAGATGTTTTGAGATATTAGTTTTAAATTATCAACATTTGTCAGACATCATAGAAGGTTGATGCATGCCAAAATCTTTTATAAAGAAAAATTCAAGATGGCTGAATGGCAGCCATTTTTGTTGTCATTTTTAGCTGCGACTAGCAGCTCTATAAGTGGCAATATCGGTCTGTCTGTCTGTCTGTCTGTTGGTCTGTCTGTCGGACGGTTGGTCTGTCGGTCAGTTGGTCTGTCGGTCTGTCTGTGACCAATGAGTTTCAAAACTCAATAACTTTTGAAATACTTGATGGAATGACTTTATATTTGGCATGTAAGTGTATCTTATTGATGTCTAGCCACTGTTCAATGCATGTGTTGTTCCAAATATTTTTCTTGAAGTTATGGCCCTTGATGAACTTAGAATTTTGTGACCAACGCATTTCTAAAAGAATAACTTTCAAACTACTTGGTGGAATGACTTCATATTTGGTAGCCAAGTGTATCTCATTCATTCTAGCCCATGTCCGATGCAAATGTTGTTCCAAATATTTTTCTTGTTTTTTTTCACCATCACCTGTAAATTGCCCCTGAGAATATTTTTTGGACTTGCAGATTGCACCACCCGTAGCAGCTGCGGCATCGATGTCACGATTTTTTTGCTATATTTGACGTTACCACCTGTATCTTAGTTTATGTTACCACCTGTATCTCATAGATGCTTCAATGCTGTACTTTCATTTTTATGCCATTGTTGACACTTAATAGGAGGACAATGCACGTCAAAACTTTTTGAAAAAAAATTCAAGATGGCCGACCGGTGGCCATTTTTGTCATCATTTTTTGCTTCATTTGATGTTACCACCTGTATCTTTGACATGTTTTAATATATTTGTTTCGGGTTTCTAAATGTTTTGAAAAAAAAAAATTCAAGATGGCCGGGCCATGTTTGTTCATTTTTTGCATTCTCAAGTTACGTTATCACCCATATCTTGGAGATGTCAGAGATGCTAGGAGGGTGATGCACATCAAAACTTTTTAAAAAAAATTCAAGATGGCCAAAATCTTTTGGAAAAAAAAAAAAATTCAAGATGGCTGAATGACAGACTTTTTTGTTGTCATTTTTTTGTTATCACCTGTATCTTGGTCATGTTTCCAGCTATTACTTTCAGATGCTAGGAGGAGGATGCATGTCACTAGGAGGATTTCTAACATTGGTCAGAGATGCTAGGAGGATGATGCACGTCAAAATTTTTTGGAAAAAAAATTTAGAATGGCCGAAGGACGACCATTTTCATTGATTTTTTTGTGTTCCTATTTTACGGTTACCACCTGTATCTAATAGATGGATGCTTCGAGACTGTACTTTCATATTTATACCATTGGTGACACATAATAGGAGGATGATGCACATCAATAATTTTTGAATAAAAATGCAATATGGAATGATTACATTTGTGTTCCTGTTGTTAAATGGTAGGTGCCTGAGAACAGATACATGATGGGAGAGAGAGGACTTCAATTCCCACTTGCTGTTGAAATCTTTTATCCATTTCATAATGTGCAACTTATTTTTTAAATGCCCAACAGGCCTAAAACATATTTTGCATGTTTTATAGAACAGACCATCCACTGTGGGGGTCTAGAGTCTGATCGCCTGTGATCGGCGTTGCACTTGTTTCACGAGGCATTAGCTGAGTGAAATAACCAGCACAGTCCATGCAACATGGTGCTCAAATCTACTTTTATTTTGCTCCTACAATAGATATAATGCTGAGATACATGTGTATTTCAGTTAAAATAATTGAATATGATAACTGTATATGAGGCGGATTTTTTATTTGATTCAATGCAAATTTGATCAAAATTATAACTTGTTATCATGTATTGGAAAGCTTTCTATAAGAAAGCTTCTCAATAAATATGATAAGTGAAGATTTTGATGAAGCTGGAGCCCACTAGAACTGACCAAGTTATTAATTACAAATAAAAATAAAATCTTCAAGTATATTAACCCCTTACCTACCATGAAAGGCAGATGACACTTGCAAACAAAATTCTTGAATAACTATTTTTTTCATTTTTTGCATCAAAAACATTTGCCGCCACATTGAGGAGGGCAGGGGAGGGAGGCACAATTGTGGCTCTAAATAGACAATACTAAACAAACACTTTTTTCTCAAAAGTTTTTAAGTTTCAAACACCTCACAATCACCGAACGAAGGGTCTGTGAATCACACATTTTCGATTTGAATTGAATTGAATCAAATCGAATCTATTATAGAACCTCAAATTGAATCAGGGGCACCTTAAAGATTACTGACTGGGGAAGGAGGTGGTGTAAACCTCATTATTCTGACTGTGATGGCTCAAGTCTCAACTGATAAAATATTCCAACCACATCATCAAGGCATGCCTTTGTTGAAGGCATGCTTTGATGATGTGGTTTCATGAATTCCATAATTTTTTCTTCATTGAAGGCATGCTTTAGTGATGTAGCTGGAATATTTTACCCAATTAGGATAATAGTTCAAAAACAAAAGCGGTGCGAGAATTATCAGTACTATGAACTGCACAGAGCTAGCCGCTATTAACAGCTTATTGTTGACATTGCCTGGAAACTGGTATTGACTATTGTGACTTCAATTAGCATGGCTGTTGGCATGGGGTGCCGATGCTGTCCATGTTAATATAGCGGTAATTACACTCAGTCTTTATTTTCAATATTATTTATGTACTATTTTCATCAGAACTATACATTTTGTGAGACGATGAAGATGACCGATACCGAGCTATATTCCAGTGAGAAGATTCAAATGGAAATGAATCAAGCAGCCAATTTCGAATCGAACCAGATAGCAACTTCAGAAATGTTCAAAATCGAATTGAATCCCGAAGCTTGGCAGGGCCCTAACCTATCGATTTCAAAGAATATATTTTAACGTCTGCCAAAAATGAATATTTTAATGATGTGTTGTAACATATTTAGTTTAGTTATTATTGACAAAAAAATGTCCATATTGGATAATTAACACTGTGTTACTAATTTTCATGCTAGGTTCACACCATGAATCTTTGATGAAGTGAAAGCTGTTATGCTGTTACTACAGTCATAGTATAACAGCTTTCACGACATCAGATATCATTGATTGGGAGTAGTTATCACTTTGATTATCTTGCTGCCATCTTAGAGGGGCCAGATTGAGTTGTAACGTTTTTCGTTGGTGTTCCAGTACTCTGGTTGTATAGAAATCAGTGATGGGAGTTTAATGTAGTGATTTTGGAGGTTCTTTTTTTTTTAAAACTCATAGCACCAAGTAGTTTTGAGACAAAAGTTTGAAATTTGGCATGTTGTTCATGTTGTTCCGCCATGACAAGAGGATGATGATGCTTATCCAACTTTTTGGACATAAAATTCAAGATGGCTGATTAGTGGATATTGTTATTGTACTTCAGGGATACCTGTCTTCATTAAAACTTGTGGTTCAGAGATGTTTTCAGATGCAGCTTTGAAATTTTGTCAATTGTTTAGGCATTACAAGAGGATGATACACATCAAGTTTTACGGACAAAAAATTTAAGATGAGCAAATTTTATCCTTTTTGGTTGTATTTCAGAGGAACATTTTGGTTAAAACGTATAGTATTGGGGTGCTTAAAGAGTGATTTTTTAAATTTGGTACATTTGTGTTGATCAGACATAACAATATTTTGGACAAAAATCCCCAAATGGCTGAATAATGGCTATTTATGTTGTACTTCAGAGGAACTCCTGATTTCTGCCTGTCTATCCATCCCAAAACAAGATCTTAAAATATTCTTGTAATTACAACTCATATTTGTTATAACTGATGTAATAATGTGTGTAATGATATAATTAAATTTTTGGTGAATACTGACACATTTTAGTGACTTTTTCAACTTGAAAATATCATGAGATTAAAGATACATTACTTTATCTAAACATCAGTTCTGTAATCTTTACTTATCACACAGTTGCTACCAAAACTTTCTGACATAATATAATCCTGGCTGTTGAAAGTGTCATTAAACCCCAATAAAGAAACAAACAAACCAATAGCTTGAAGCTCTCCAATGGTCCAAAACTGTGTGAGTCTCTTGTCCAGCACTACATGAAGGGCAGTGGCCTAGCCATATCCTTAAAAATCCTGAATTCTACGATCCGCATGGGGCGTCAACTAATGAAATTATAGATGACATACATAGCTTGGTGAAAACTGACATTCTTTCAAGTCACAAAATGTCTCCAAATAACACTATTTTTGGTTTATTTTTCAAAAATGTCTCCGAGGGAGACCAAAGCTTGGGCCTTCCACAGAGACATTTTTAAAAAAATGTCCTATTTCCAGCCCCACCAATGTGAGAGGGTCACACCATACCTTTCCCCAACTCAAAATTTTGATCTCTGTGATATTCCTGTGACATAAAAATGATTGGGGACCAACACCCCCACCCTCAAACATTCCTGTGTCCTTTTCCCTTAATATAAATATGTAACTGCACACCTTAGCTGAGGTATGCATTGCATTCAGCAATAGCTTTTGTTGTTTCTGATGTCAATGGCATTTCAGTTGTCCCAGATGTTTCTGGAATACCATCATTTTTTCAAGGATTAGCTTGTCAGCTTTAGCACAAAGCCATAAACAAAACATTTGTATCTTATGAAACTGATAAGTATTTAACCCTTTACCAAACACAAATGGTCAGTTAACTTAAACTTTTTCATTTTTTAAAAGTATTTTTGATCACAAATTGAAAAAATAAAACTTAAATGGCAATTTTTATGAATAGCACTCTGATTATGTTGGCTAAAAGGTTAACTCACTTGCTGTGTCAGCACTTCTTATACATATATGCAGTGTATACACTCCGTATACATATACAGAGTGTATATACATGTACTACATATACATATATACAGTGTATACACTTCTTAGTATCCCCTGCCGATAAAGTCGGGAGGTGGATATTGAAATGGTGTCCGTCCATCCGTCCTTCCATCACAAACTTTGTCTGGTTAACTCCTCCTACATTTTTCAGTGGATTTTTACGAAACTTGGTAGGAAGTATCAGTATAATGTATAGATGTGCATGTGGTCAGGACTGTTCGATGCGACAAATTTTGCATGGTTATGGCCCTTGGAAATAGAAAAATTTCCATCACAAATGCTTGACTGCTTAACTCCTCCTATATTTTTTATTGGATTTTTTACAAAATTTGGTCTGAAGTATCAGTATCAAGTGTAGATGTGCATGTGGTCAGGAATTTTCGATGTAATGAATTTTGGCATGGTTACGGCCCATAGAAATAGCAAATTTCCATCACAAATGCTTGTCCGCTTAACTCCTCCTGCATTTTTCATTGGATTTTTACGAAACTTGATGTGCAGTATGAGTATGATGTGTAAATGTTCATATGGAAAGGAAGTTAAGATTCAAATAATTTTTCCAGAGTTATAGCCCTTGTCAACTTTTAATTTACCAAAATTGTAGGTTTTTGGAAGATATCTTCAGTTGCGATTAAAGAAATTAAATGATTTATCCCCCCGCTGATGAAGTCTGGAGGGGGATATTGAAATGGTGTCTGTCCATCCATCCATCCATCCATCCATCCATCTGCCCGTCCGTCCATCACATACTTTGTCCACTTAACTCCTCTTACAGTTTTCAGTAGATTGTTACGAAACCTGATCTCAAGTATCAGTATCAAGTGTAGATGTGCATGTGAACAGAAATTTTCAATGCAACGAATTTTGCATGGTTACAGGCCTTGTTAATAACAAAATTCCCTCACAAGGCTTATCCGTTTAACTCCTACATTTTTTATTGGATTTTTATGAAACTTGGTCTGAAGTATCAGTATCAAGTGTAGATGTGCATGTGGTCAGGAGTTTTCAATGCGACAAATTTTATATGGTTATGGCCCTTGGTAATAGCAAAATTTCCATCACAAATGCTTGTCTGCTTAACTCCTCTGCATTTTTCATTGGATTTTTACGAAACTTGATGTGCAGTATGAGTATGATGTGTACATGTGCATATGGAAAGGAAGTTTCAATTTGAATAATTTTTCCAGAGTTATAGCCCTTGTCAACTTTGAATTTACCAAAATTGTAGGTTTTTGGAAGATATCTTCAGTTGTGATTAAAGAAATTAAATGATTTATCCCCTGACAACGAACAATGGAGGGGATATTGAAATGGTGTTTGTTCATCCATCTGTCTATCCGTCCGCCCATCCATAACAAACTTTGTCCGCTTAACTCCTCGTACAGTTTTCAATAGATTTTTAGGAAACTTGGTCTGAAGTATCAGTATCAAGAGTAGATGTGCATTTCGATGCGACAAATCTTGCGTGGTTATGGCCCTTGGAAATAGCAAAATTTCACTCACAAAGGCTTATCTGCTTAACTCCTCCCACATTTTTTATTGGATTTTTACGAAACTTGGTCTGAAGTATCAGTATCAAGTGTAGATGTGCAGGTGGTTAGGAATTTTCGATGCAACAAATTTTGCGTGGTTATTGCCCTTGGTAATAGCAAAATTTCCTTCACAAATGCTTGTCTGCTTAATTCCTGCATTTTTCATTGGATTTTTTTTTGAAGCTTGATGTGTGGTATGAGTATGATGTGTACATAGGCACATAGAAAGGAAGTTTTGATTCGGATAATTTAACCCGAGTTATGTCACTTGTCGACTTTGAATTTACCAAAATGGCAGGTTTTTGGAAGATATCTTCAGCTGTTATTAAAGAAATTAAATGATATTTGGTGAGTGACATTATTGAGTATGAATACATGTCCAGGTTGATAATGAAATTATTCCTGTCATAAAAGTCGGTGGGGGATATGGATATCGTTAGACTGTTTTGTTCATATACAAATGGAAGGATGGTGGCTCAGTGGTTATAGAGCACTGAGCTTTAAACTAAAAGGGTGATGCTTCCATCTTGATCAGTGGTAACTGCGTTGTGTCCATCAGCAAGACACTTATCCTATTTGTCCATGTGGGGGCATGGTGGCGCTGTGTATTAAGGCATATTGATGGTGCACTTGTCTTCAACTGCTGCTAACTTCGCTTGTGCAGAATTATTATGTTGGAGAGTCTGACAGTTGCTCGCCAATGCGCTGTAGTTCTTTCCAAGTATTTTTGCTTCCTCCACCCGTAAATCCAACATGATGTGATGCTGGTTGTTGAAAGTGTCATTAAACCCCAATAAGCAAACAAACAGATGTATAAACAGTGTATACACTTCATTGATCCTGACATTTGTTACAGTTAACTCTTTCATCATTATGTTAACTGCTTGTATGCTGGAAAAGCATTTTTGGGATTCCTTCTGAAGTACAGGTACTGCAACTTGAAGGCCTCATATTCTGTGGATGTACTTAATATTATGTTGGTGGCAAAATTGTTCTGTCCACGTGGATTTTTATGTGGATTTACCTTTTGACCACCACCCACCCACCCACGTGCAAAAAAAATATTTTTTTCCTCTGACCACTTGGACACCCACCCCACCACCTATATTTTTTCAGTGTATCACTACAGTGGGTAATGAAAAATTATTGCACTGAGCTTCCAGTTGTCAGTCCTTGCCTTAATTTGAATCCTAATCTACTGTCTAAACTAATTATGTACACATCAACCAGCATCAACAGAAGCATTTAGATTTCACTAAAGAAAATTGTTATTAACTCCTTTGTTATCAAGCACGCATTTATTTTTACTGGGAAAAAAATTGTTTATGAAATAAAATGGTGCTTTATTACAAATTCCATAATGTAGTGTGTTGTTGATGTTGTGAAAAAACAAAGCACTGCCACTGAGTAATTCTTCTATGATGATCAGTGCTTGCTGTTTTCTCATTCAAAGTTGATGTCAAACTAACAAGGGTGCTACCAAATACATGTATCACAAATAAAAATAAATATATTGGTAACTGTTATGCAGTCAAGCTATACCAGAAGTAGCAATGTCATTACTCAAAAGATAGTAGATAGCGTAGGAAAGCTGAAAATCTGTCACCTAACACTATTGTAAATCTCACTGTCCGTCCCGGTCTGTCTCCGTAAAAATGTCAGCATTGATTTCTGCATATAACAGCTGATAACTGTTTTTTTTCACATCTTTATGTTCTGGTGGTTCTAATACCTGATGACAGAACTTTCAATTGAGCATTTGTAATTCATGCATTGCAATAATATGCCTATATACACTATGGCATAGTGTATACTGGCAAATTATTGAAGTGCATGAATTACAAATGCTGAACTGAAAGTTCTGGCCTCAATGCTCTCATAATAATTATTCATGTGTTAAGTTCCGAGACTGAAGAAACAGTTTAAATTTAGTGAAGAAGTTTTAATTTTAATGACCTGACTACAGGCTAAGTGTCTAGGCTTGAGGTTTCAGCCAATTGTCATTAACATGTATTGTAAATCTCACTGTCCGTCCTGGTCCGTCTCCGAAAAAATATCACCACTGATTTCTGCATATAACAGCATATAATGTAAGAATTAGACTATTTTTGTGAACATCAAATAGAGGATTAAAATAATCTTCTTTTGCTGCATAGTATTATGCTCAGCTACTCATCTATATACTCTGGCTCAGTCAGGGTCAGTTTCCAATTCAAATATTAACTGTAACTTTTGTTTCATGTTTTCACGAGATAGCCAGACAAACCCTCTGTGAAAACCCTGGTACTATCACTATGAGCTTGAATTAAGTAAGTGGGGTTTTATATCAAAGATGCACAGTGAGAATTTTCATTAGTTTCAGGTTACAAGAGCTCTACTCAGAGAAACTGGGCATTTAGATTATTTTCCATAAATTTGTTACATTATTTTAGATGTTCTGCTAAACACATTGCTACTCATTGTAAAATCCAAATTGGGCCGTGATGATTCAGCTATGAAAATTATGTTAACCATTCCCAAATTAAAATTCTTAAATTTCCACGGATTGTTTTTGGTCAAACTGGAGTACACAATTCTTTAATGCATCTAATTTAATTTACAAAAAAGAGAACAAATCCCCTAATCAGCCTAGTGGGACCTTATTCACTAACCCTACCTGACAAACAGGTGCCAATTAGACTACTAAACAACAATATAGCCTTGTTATGTGAAAATAATTTGAAAAAAAAAACCCAGGAAAAAAATTGCAACTCCAGGAAAAAAGGTGTTTTGGCCCCCATCCAACCACCCACCCACCCCGGCCTTGTGTCCGGAATTTTTTGGAACCCCCCCCCCCCCCCCCCTTCCTGAGGCAAAGGCATGTTTTGGTAAGCAGCATGCATTCAAGTTTGTTCAAGCCAAGATGCTGCTTCCATATTTTGGACACCCTAAAGTTGCTATTAGGCTTCAAAATGCATATCTTGTAAATTTTAGCTTAACTGTTGGCCTCCATACATTGTTTTTAGCTTAACTTGACAAAGTCAAGATAAGCTGTTGCCATCACGTGTGCAAAAGTTGGTGAGTCTTCACATTTTCTTATGCACAGGCTTCACCCTGCTGTTCTCTTCCGATCATCACGAAATTTCAAATGTAGGTTCGAGATCATGTCTAGATGAGAATGTCCCCTTTTTGGTAATGATCAGTCAACCGTGATGACAGCGAGAGCCCAAAACCCAAAAACCTTTAGCTCAGTCTACAGGGTGTATTTATGAAGGGATTTCATTGTAACTTGGAAGGATGACTCTGTATAATGTCTAGATGAGAATGTCCCCTTTTGGTCGCGATCGGTCAACCATGATGGCTACGTGGCCCTGAAGCCCAAAAACCTTAGCACAGTCTACAGGTCGTATTTATCAAGGAATTTTATTGTAACTTGGTAGGGTGGTTCTGTATAATGTCTAGATGAGAATGTCCTTTTTTTGGTCAGGTTCAGTCAACCGTGATGGCTGCAGGGCACTTTATCTAGATTCCTTTAACACAGTCTACAGCTTGCATTTGTAAAGGAATTTCATTGCGAATTCGTAGGATGACTCAGTATAATGTCTAGATGAGAATGTCCTACTTTGGCCGTGATCAGTCAACTATGACAGCCGCACAGGCATGTGACCTTCATTTGTTTAGCACAGTCTACAGTTCATATTTATGAAGAAATTTCATTGTAACTTGGAAAGATAACTCTGTGTGATGTCTAGATGGGACTTTGTATTTTGGTCAGCCGTTACCGCTGCCTGGTCACATGACCTAGATTCCTTTAGCACTGCTTACAGGTTGTTTTTATGAAGAGATTTCATTGTAACTTGGTAGGTTAACTTTGTATGATATCTACATGAAACTCTCCTTTGGTCATGATCAGTCAGCCATGACGGCCTAACCATCACATGACCTAGATTCCTTTGGCAAAGTTATATATTTAAGTTATATTTATAAAGGGATTTCATTGTAACTTGGGAGGATATCTCGTTTTGGAATGATTTGTCTGTAACTTGGTAACTTTGGTTGACATACATTAACTGTTAGGGCCACATCAACCCAGGTCTTAATTCTTTAGTACAGTCTACACTTCAAATTATTCTTATTGAATACAGGGAACAGAAATCAACATATTTTCAATTATCACAATTCTTGTCTTATTTCATAATCCCTTCATAAACATTGAACATTATCCTTTTCATCAAACACTACACAACGTCAAGTTAAGCTACAGTGTCATTGACACTTTCATCTTTTTCAGACTCAACGCACAGAAAGTGGTAATTTTTGGCAGACAGCATTTTTCACTTATATATATTAAAGATTGTTCAAGCCGTGTTTCTGCATCCATGTTTGGGCTCCAAAATTCAAAAGTAGTAGTGTTTGGCAATTATTTGTTTTCGTACTGATTTGTCTTGGTTATTTACACTGCAGCAAATGTCACTGCGCCAAATGTGTGTGCCATGACTGATTGTGGGATCCCCATGGAGAGATAACTTGGAAATAATGTGCATTTTTGTGGAATGTTTGTGAAGTCTGTGCAATTTATAATCATTCAGGAAGTGGCAAATAGTTTCACTCATATACATTTAAGATTGTTCATTTCAACCTCCAATTTGTTCTGTAATCAAGCTGGGAATATAACAAATTCAATCTTGTTTGACAGAGCTCACTGAGCTCTGTCAAACAATGTTCAAATGGTTACATTTCTAGCTGCATTATGGAAAAAATTTCCTGTTTGAAATTTTGACATTAGTGTGGAGACGGTTGAACATGTGTTGAACATAATTCTAGTTACCATAGATGTATTTATTTTCTGTAAATTTTATTCTTTAAACATTTACAGTGAAAAAATCTAAAGAATTTAAAATTACTGTTCAGAAGACTGACCTGTCTGACTGGTTAATGTGAAACCACTTGCCAAATCGGATTTTATGACCTGACAAGTGACCTCTCTAAGACCTGATGTTGTTCTGTGCATGTGCTTATTCAAAAGAAAGTATATGTCATATAATCATTCAGTGGTGGAATTAACACTATTGCATAAACTTGTGCAGTGATTTGCCCTTGTTTCACTTTGAGTATCATTAAAAGTATGTTCATCCAACTTGTTTAACACTCCAGCGGTGCCACTGTTTGTTGGACTGAAGTGATTTGTCACACCATTTAATTCTACCTTAGCAGGGGGGAGGGTGCATATTCCATGCCAAGATGAATGTCTTATTAAAGTACTTACAGAATTACTACCCTTTGACTAATTTAGACATTTATCAAGAAATCTGTTTGCTGCTCTAGTTCTGCCACTATGTGTTGGATACGAATAATTTTTGTCATGCTTGTAGCTTATCCCATGCCAGAACAAATACTCCTGTTTTGATCTTTACAGAGTTATTATCCCTTGATTCGCTTTGTAGTTTCATGCTATAATTTGAAAATGGTTTGTTTGCATGTACATTTGGTCACATCTTCCACACATGGGTGTATGTGGACCTCATAATTGTCACTGACGGGTTGGATTTCGGATTTCGTGTAAAAACCCACATTGCAAAACCCACATTTTTGTGAAAAAAGTCTTCATTTTCATGCAGTCTAAAATTATTGGAGTATGATTCTTTTGGTGAAAACTGGGTAACCAACCAGTGCAATAAGTATCCAACTTGAAAGATTGACTAGACATAGCTGACTCAGTATTTAGAGGAAGTAACCTTGCAATGTCGGTAAGTAAAATGTTTGGTTGTTTTAGGGTAACTTTTTGCACCGAATCTGAATCTGAATCATGCCACTCTGTAAACCTTGGGCAACTTGAGGTATTCCAAATGGCATCCAAGAGAGCCACAAAAAAATGCTATCGTCATAAATTTGTTTACATATCACAATGAAACTTACACAAGGCATGTACCACCACTAGACGGTGTGTCGTGTGTAAAAAAGTCATGACTGACCACCAAGATCAAGGTCACAGATAGAGGTCAAGACATGGAAAGAATATGAACATCAACTTTTTTTGTGTCCAAGGCATAACATTTTAATGGAAGGAGACATCATGGTGAAACTTCCTCAATACATGGAGCACTACTAGACAGGGTGTGACATAAAAATTAATGATTCACCTATCAAGGTCAGGGACACAGATAGAGGTCAACACATGGAATGGGCATTCAGAAATTCAAAGTCCAGCCCAAGACTTTTTAGTGGAAGTAGATATCACAATGAAACTTACACAACATATGGACCACAACTAGGTGGGCGTGCCACATACAAACTTCAAGATCGACCCACCTAAGGGTCAATACATGGAATGAGCATGCTCAACAACTTGTTTGTCTTTCATGGGCCATGACTTTTTAGTGGAAGGAGATACCACAATGGATGTCCCAGAACTTGTATACCACTACTAGATGGTGTGTTGGAAACAGAATTCACGATTGACCCATCAAAGTCAAGGTCACAGATAGAGGCCAACACATGGAATCAACATGCACATCAACTTTTTAGTGTCTAGGCCATAACTTTTTAATAGGAGGAGACATCATGTTGAAACTTAGACAACACATGAACCTCTATTAGACAATGTGTCACATAGAAACTTCTTGACTGACCCACCAAGGTCAAGGTCACAGATAGAGGTCTACACACAGAATCAAAATGCATGACAGATTTTAGTATTCACCCCTAACTTTTGCATGGGAGGAGACATCACGTTGAAACTTAGACAACACATGGACTACTACTAGACAATGTGTCATATACAAAATTCATGACTGACCCACCAATGTCACGGTAACAGATAGATGTCTACACACAGAATCAACCTGAACCACAGCTTTTTAGTGTTCACCTCTAACTTTTTAGTGGAAGGCAATATAGCAATGAAACTCATACAACATATGTACCACCACTAGGTGATCTGTCACATACAAAATTTTTGTTACAATATGCTACTTTAGGGCACATTGTGAAATATTGGCAATTTCTTGGCAGCCACCTGAGACTCCATCTTTAACATTTTGAGTCGCCCAAGGTTAACAGAGTGGCATCATTCAGATTTGGATTCAGTGCAAAAAGTTACCCTAACAATGACCAAAAAAACATTACTTCCCAACATTGCAAGGTTAATCCCAAAATGGCTATTTGGCTGCCAGACTCCAGTGTTCTCTGTGAAAAAAAATGATAAGGCTGCCATTTAACTGGTAGAGTGCTAAAAAATTTTTAATCCTCAAAATTTGATCACGTCTTTGCCATGTAACAATATATGGGAGAGTGCCTACACTCTCCCATAAATTGTAACAATGCAAATCTACAGACTAAATAATTCCACGTTGAAGATGACATGGAGCACATCCACAGGATATTGAGCCTTTAATCTGCAGTACCTGTACTCCAGTGTAAAGCCCAAATATGGGCTTCCAGCACTCTACCAGTTAACTCTTTACTTAACACTGTAGCCCGTCATTGCATTGGAACGTTTTTTGTGAATAGCATTGGCTGGTTTTGGCCATTACATTGGGTAAAGGGTTAATACTCTGCTATATTAATTGGGTAATGGATGAAATTTAATGGGTATACAGAACATTTGTAAATCAAGTTTCATTAACTTTACACATATATATTTGTACTGATGTGTGAAACTAATAATTGTATTTTTCCTCAAAAAATGTTTGTCTCATCTCCTTGCATGCTGCTGGCAGTTATTCCTAATCAGGACAAGACTTCTCTTGACACTAAAATAAGTTTAATTTGAGCACATTTAATCAAATTATCCCCTTGTAAATTGATCAGATTTTTTCAAAATCGGTCTGTTGATATAAATTGAGATAAATTTCTCACCAAATATAGTCATGCCTGCTTCAGAGCAGCCATGACTAGATTTGATGAAAAATATCTTAAAAATACACTAGAGGTCAAGAGTTAAACCTGTCTTAGTGTGATAGATGAGCTGATTTGAACAGCTTGTTTGATATTTAACTGCTTGAGAACTAAGATCCAGTGTTTCATTGAAAAAGTGTAGAAAGACACTTTACATTGTGTTTGCAGTGGGTTCAAGTGGTCATGATGAGCCATTATTTAGAAATATGTGACCTTAAGCACCAATAAATAAATAAATAAATAAATAGTGGGTTTGCACTGCACTGGTGTGTTGTTTATCCAGTAGTTGAAAAAGATGTTTATATAAAATGTTTCATTATCATTTAGTGGAGAGTGCCAAGAGGCACTCACCAACAACTTGTAATGAAATAGTATTTATTAACAAAACTTTGCAAAAACTAAGGCTCTCCTTACAGGTAACATGTATCTTTGAAAAAAGGAAAAATCACCAAAATAATTTAGCACTCTGCTGGTCAGAGCCGCTTTGAATATCTAGGGCTATATCACAATTGCAACATAATGCTTTTTACTGACTTCCTGGTTTTAGACTACCTCCAGTTTTAAGGTTATTTTTTATTTCATTCATTGTATTTATAATCACTTTGAGAATCTAGGGCTAAACATTCTAACTTTATCTCTAGTTAGGATTGGTCAGCTGATTTGAACCACTATTGGTATGCAGTTTTATTGGGTGACATATTTATTCAGGCAATAAAATCTTCCCTGCATTCCTGTGGAAAATCCAGGTGCTAAAATGAAAACTAATTTCACACACCTTAAAGTTACTGAATTACATGAGACATATACTTAGTTTGAAGCTTTGTGATGAAATTCACTATCAGTTGTGTCTACCTCGTCCCTTTGTGGGAACCCCAGGACGTGGAGCAGTGCTCGTTTTCTGTGGTAAACAAGTTCTCTGCTTCACTGGCAAATAGAACCAGATTACCAATACCTGGGGTGGATTTCCTCCAAAGGGACCAACATAGGTATAAACAATTGGTTAAACTTGACTCTATATATGTTTTGTAGTCATGATATAGTCATAGATGCTGAAAGTGACCTTAAACACCAAAAATAAATCATTTGCCTACCACTTAGGGACATCTATTTTAACATGGTTGGTAATAGGGGATAACATGAAACAATCATTTTCCCATGAATTTCTGGGTGCATTGATTTGATATTCTGCATACATTACATTCTACTCCACTGGTATAAAATTATGTTTGTATGCAGACTTTTTCTTGGGCAATATTGGAGCTCATTCCAGGAGGGATAATTTTTTAACCAATTGGCTGATTTATTGATTTGATACAAATTTGCTAGACATAATTGATGGATGATTTGTTCTTGATTCAAGTAATAAAAAGTTTGCACATGCCCATTTTTTCAGAGTTGCAAAGGACAGATCTTTGTTATTTCCTTTGGGGTGATTCATGAACAGTGGGGTCAAAGAGGGCGTGCAAAATGTTTTTTTTCTGTAGAGGATGCCTAGCCCAGTTCAGCAAATCAACGAAATGGTTTCACTTCTCCCATTTACACTTTAATGTCCTTGTAGACAACTTGTACTGCCATAAAGGAGGTGAGTAGTTAGCATGTTCCCGAACAGAGCACATCATGACATTGAATGGATTTCATGATGGATATCATCTGACATCATAGTCACGTGATCGAGTTACGTTATGTTTTGTGGTCATGGTTGCCTGTGTGAGCGACCATCTTGTAACATCATCCCCAGAGTGATTATATGTGGTCTTAGTGCACATGTGCAGCATGTGTTGTTAGGGCGACACATGTTTCCATTATCCATTTTGAATACTGGAGACCACCATCTTGGTTTCTATGATGGCATGTGGTTGCTATGTTACCAAACACCCTATAATAGGTGGGGGGGGGGGGGGGGGGGGGGCATTGCGGTAACCGGTTCTTGTCAGATCACCGAAGTTAAGCAACGTTGAGCCTGGTTAATCCTCGGATGGGTGACCATCTGAACGATCGATTTCAACTCCCGTGTTGTGTCCTTAACACTGATTGTCCACATGGGGGCACGATGACGCCCTGTACTAAGGCGTAGTGCACGTCGATGGTGCGCATGTCTTCAACCAATCTAACCCTGCCTGTGCTGCAGTGCGGAGCTACGATGTTGGGGAGCTGTCAGCTGCTCGTCGTTGCTTGGTGGTTCTCTCGGGGTACTCCGGCTTCCTCCACCCGTAAAACTGTCACGATCATGATTAGCCATTGTGCATAAGTATGTGACCTTAAACACCAATAAATAAATAATAGGGGGGGGGGGGTATGTTTGGGGGGTGCTTTCCTTTGTATATAAGAGTAAATCTAATTGCCTAAACAGACCTGACAATCCCTCGAAATCACAAAAAAACACCCAAAACTACCGAAATGGGTTTGGACTTCCCCAGAATCTTCCTGCTTTAAAATAATAGGTGTATTCCTCTGAATAAGAATCAGTCTAATTACCCAGAATCCACAGTTAGAATTACCACAAAGAACCCGACAATTGTGTATTTGGCTCAGATTTGCCAATAAATTCTCGGTTTCTATCTGTTTATTTCAGGTAGGATTCCCCCAGAATCCTCCTTTTTTCTAATGATGGAGATGTTCCTTTGTATAAGAGTAACTTTATTGGTTCAGATTCCTGGAAAATCCTGATTTTGTACCTATTTTGTCTATATATGACTCTATTCTGACTATCCCGGCAGTCTATCTAGTTCTAGCTTCTCTTCCACCTAGCTCGATCTGGACCTGCCCTGACCTCTACCCTAGTCCAAGTCTTACAATCAGCAGGCAGACTGCTTTATTCCCATAATCTGTACATACCCATACAGAGTTACCTCCCCTGTGTATAACAACGTCTTTGGTTATGAAAGCCTACAAAATCCGATTGACAAAAGTGCTAACCTTTTGCTCTCTGTACAACACACTAAGTTTTTGAAAAAAAAAATTACCCATACATCCACAAAGTACACCATCTCTTGAAAAAAATAAACTAGAAAAAAATATATGTTCCCACATCAAATTTCAATTCAAACTTCAAATTTTCAGGTCTTGCACTGAATGAACTTGACACTTTTTTTTCCTGCCTCATGTTTTTGAGAGATTCTCACACATTTCGGCACAAACAAACTTATTATTCCTTTCTAAAGTGGACAAATCAAAATTTTAATTAACTGCTTGAGTGCTAGAAGCCACTATCAGGGCTTTTCAAAAAAATGAGGGTACCAGAGCAAAAGTCAACATTTTTCCATGTTCACGTTTCATACTCATTTAAATCACGGTTTCGATGGGCTTGTAGTACCAATGGCTACTAGCAGACCAACAGAGGAACAGACTGTATAACATATACTACTGCACTAGAGAACCATGAATTACCCTCACCCCTTCAGTACAGTACCGGTTGGCCTAGCATTACATATTATATATACCAACTGTAGGGCAGTATAACGCCTTGAGTGAATAAATAATACTAAGGGTTATTATACTACTGTACTAGACAACCATGCATTACCACACCCACCCTACAATATTTTAATATTTCATACAACCTGCCTATCAATCATAGGATTGTTATAATATAAAACATTAGACATAAGGGCTAACAGAGTCCTTACAGGGCTGTATATCGCCGTACTATACTACTATAACAGTCCCGTACGAGAAACCAGACACCCTGATCCGAACAACGTCATGATTGTCATGTTGTACAGTGGACATCGACGGCGATCAAGGCCTCTAGATGACGTCGCTTGTGCATAATGACGCAACGACCTCGTTAGCAACGTCAACCGTTTCATGGGGAAACTTTCGAGAAAACTCTGTTTCCCCATGAATTTTCCATCCCATGCCCAAACTGTAGGCCAGAGGCCATGTACATACAGTAGTATATAGACCATAGCATACCACACATGCAGTACGTATACCACTTGTTGGATCTGGCTGGATAGAGCCGACGTTTTAATCCGGGAAAAGTTTCTCTGGCAAAAGTCTGTTTCCTGTGGGAATTTAACACCAGCTGCTCCGACAAACGTCTGGTAATGTGGTACGCCCGGACCCTCCTGAATCAGAATATTGTTGATGTGTATGCCGCGTAGTCGCGTATAATAGGTTGGGAAGGTGATGGTAATTAGTTGCGCTCTGCGGCCTTGGCACAGATGGTGTCAATGCCGGCCTGTTTCCCGGTGTTCCGGTGTAACGTGGGAATAAGGAGTTCTTGAATTCTTCTGTGCTTGTTTACTATACCGCCAGTTTCATGTTGTTGTTACTCCTTGTACGAGATGAACCATTATTAATGTACGGCTCTTTTGGCATAGCATCACTTACAGAGATGATGTTGCCGAGTGTCTGGATATGCGTTTGTTTGTCCGACGCTTGGGGTGATGGCCAGCCTAGAGCATTATAGTGAACTGAGCACTCCATTCACGCTGCTGTCTCTGCGATAGTCATTGCAGACAAAGCATGCAGCTCGACGTTGAGTCATCTCTAGCTTCTGGGTGTTCTTTTGTAAATAGGGGTCCCATTCTATGCACCCGTATTCCAATTTTGAGCGAACAAGTTACGTGAATGCTGTTTCTTTTAGGGGTTTCGGGCGTGCTTCTGATTTTTTTGGATGAAGCCCAGCGTGCTGTTTGCTTTGGCATTTGACGTGTTCCGTAAGTTTACAGCAGACAGAGGTCACGGATACGGGCCGGTAGTTTTCACTCGCATGCCGGTCCCTTTGCTTGAAGACTTGGGTGATGTATGCTTTTGTCCAATCTTCTGGTAATTGCCCTGTGCCCAGTGATTGCTGGAAAATATTTGCCAAAATTGAGGCTGACTCTTGAGCTGTCTCTTTGAGAGTGTGGTTTGAGATGGCGTCAGGGCCACTTGCCTTTTTGGGTTAATTTTTTTAGAAGCGTACTCACCCAAATAACGTCTATGCTTAGCCCATTTATTGGTGGTTTGGGTGCCCCGGGTGGTACCGGTATGCTGTCATTGTTTTGAGTGAAGACGGGTGTAAATTGTTCGTTCAGGAGCTGTGCTTTTGTTTTTGCAGCTGTGTGGCCATGTTGTCGAAGGGGAAGATGCCAGCGTTGTCAGCTTTTCTTGACTTAATGTTCTGCCAGAAAGTTTTTGGGTTGTTATCTTCTAGGCTGGACGTAAGGATCTGATTGAGATATTTGCGGTGTGATTTTATTTATGATTTTTCGGACAAGGTTTTTCTCTTCTTTGTACCTGGACTTGGATTCATCACAGTTATTTCGTTTCATTTTATAGAAAAGACGCTTTTTAGCTCACCTGACTGAAAGTCAGGGTGAGCTTTTCTTATCACTCTTCGTCCGTCCGTCCGTCCGTCCGTCGTCCTGCGTGAAGGTGGTGTTTGAGACCCTTTCTCCTAAACTACTTGCCACATTTTAATTAAATTTCATGTAAGTAGTGGTTATATAGAGGCATTTGGGTTTTTCTTCAAAATGGATTTCTGCTCATATTGTGGAGTGGGGTGGGGCCAAAATGCACAAAATTTTAAAAAATCTTCTCATGAACCAGGCATAGCAGAGACTTGATATTTGATATGCAGCTTCCATTTGAGGTGAACACTCAATTTTGTTCAAGAGAAGTTTGACGGGCAATATTTACCTTTGTTCTGAGAGGGGCAAGAATTTTTGCCCCTCCCAAAATTTCTATTTTCTGAACCCAGAGGCCGATTTGAACCAAATTTAATATGAGGTATTATTGGGTTATAAGTACTTGATTTATGCAAAAAAAAAAAAAAATTCTCCTGCAGCCCCGTGGGTACCGCAGGAGCTAAAAATAGAAAAAAAATAAAACACCCATATCTCCAACACTGCACGGCACCGAGAATTTTTATTTGGTGTGAAGCTTCCTTAGGACCAACAGAAAGGATTGGTAAAAAAATTGCCATCGATTTTATCATAGGGTACAGTTTCGGGACTTTGAAAAAGTGCTGAGTCAGCACTTTTTAACACTGCAGGCAATGGGAAAAACATTAAAAAATCTTCTTCTCCAGATCCAGCAGGCAGAATCTTTTGATATTTGGTATGCAACATTGTAGGGTGGGTCTGATTCAAGTTTGTTCAAATTGGCCCCCCTGGGTTCATATTTGGGCTCAGTATAGGAGCCCGATTTCGAACTTAGTGCATTTCAGGCAAATTTCTTAAAAAATCATCTTCTCCAGACCCAGCAGGCAGAATATTTTGATATTTGGTATGCAACATTGTGGCGTGGATCTGATTCAAGTTTGTTCAAATCGGCCCCCTGGATTCATATTTGGGCTCACTATAGAAGCTCCAATTGGAACTTAGTGCATTTCAGGCAAATTTCTTTAAAAATCTTCTTCTCCAGATCCAGCAGGCAGAAGCTTTTGATATTTGGTATGCAACATTGTGGGGTAGATCTGATTCAAGTTTGTTCAAATCGGCCCCCTGAATTCATATTTTGGCTCACTATAGAAGCCCAAATTCGAACTTAGTGCATTTCAGGCAAATTTCTTAAAAATTCTTCTTCTCTAGATTCAGCATGCAGAATCTTTTGATATTTGGTATGCAACATTGTAGGGTGGATCTGATTCAAGTTTGTTCAAATCGGCCCCCTGGGTTTATATTTGGGCTCAGTATATGTTATGCAGAAGGCCTACACCACCACCTCTCCTAAATGTCTTTCAAAATCTTCTCAAGATCCAGCAGGCAGAATCTTTTGATATTGGGTATGCACCATGCTTAGGGGGTGAGATTCATTTTTGTTCAAGCCAAGTCCGTGGGTTCATATTTGAGCTCACTGTGGGAGCCCGAATTATAACTTAGTTCAAAATGATGAATTTTCTTTAAAAATCTTCTTCAGATCCAGCAGTCGGAATGTTTTGATATTTGGTATGCAGCATCCTTAGGGGGTGAGGTTCAAGTTTGTTCAAGCCATGTCCCTAGGTCCATATTTGGGCTCACTGTGGGAGCTTGAATTGTAACTTAGTTCGAAATGAGGAATTTTCTTAAAAAATCTTCTTCAGATCCAGCAGTCGGAATGTTTTGATATGTGTTGTGTAGCAACCGTAGGGGAGGGGGTGGGGGATTCAAGTTTGTTAAAGCCAAGTCCCTGGGTCCATATTTGGGCTCCCTGTGGGAGCCCGAATTATAACTTAGTCAATATGAGGAATTTTTCTTTAAAAATCTTCTTCAGATTCAGCAGTCGGAATGTTTTGATATTTGGCATGCAGCAACCTTAGGGGGTGAGATTCAAGTTTGCTCAAGCCAAGTCCCTTGGTTTATATTTGGGCTCACTATAAGAGCCCGAATGACAACTTAGTTCAAAATGATGAATTTTCTTTAAAAATCTTCTTCAGATCCAGCAGTCGGAATGTTTTGATATTTGACATGCAGCAACCTTAGGAGGCTGAGATTCAAGTTTGTTCAAGCCAAGTCCCTTGGTTTATATTTGGGCTCACTGTGGGAGCCCGAATGATAACTTAGTTCAAAATGAGGAATTTTCTTTAAAAATCTTCTTCTTCAGATCCAGCAGTCAGAATGTTTTGATATTTGGTATGCAGCATTCTTAGGGGGGTAAGATTCAAGTTTGTTCAAGCCATGTCCCTAGGTCCATATTTGGGCTCATTGTGGGAGCTCGAATTGTAACTTAGTTCAAAATGAGGAATTTTCTTTAAAAATCTTCTTCTTCAGATCCAGCAGTCAGAATGTTTTGATATTTGGTATGCAGCATTCTTAGGGGGGTAAGCTTCAAGTTTGTTCAAGCCATGTCCCTAGGTCCATATTTGGGCTCATTGTGGGAGCTCGAATTGTAACTTAGTTCAAAATTAGGAATTTTCTTTAAAAATCGTCTTCAGATCCAGCAGTCGGAATGTTTTGATATCCAGCAGTCTGAATGTTTTGATATTTGGTGTGCAGCATCCTTGGGGGGGGGGGGGGGGGATGGGCGGGGAGATTCAAGTTTGTTAAAGCCAAGTCCCTGGGTTCATATATGGGCTCCCGAATTATAACTTAGTTCAATATGAGGAATATTCTTTAAAAATCTTTTTTTTAGATCCACTGGTTAGAATCTTTGGATATTTGGTATAAGCTTTTCTTAGGAGGAGCAGATGCAACTTGTTGAAATCAATTCTCTGGGTTGATATTTAGGCTACCATGTCAGGTGAGCGCCCTCAGGCCCCTGGGGCCTCTTGTTTACGCATCCGTTTACCCATGGGAGATTGTTTGTTCCTGGTGATCTTGTGTGGGATGCGTTTGCGTGTTATATCCAGCAGACTGTCTTTAAACGAGGTCCAACTTTCGTTGACCGATCTTTTGAAGAATATACCAGGTTTCAGCATCTTGTTCTGTAACTTTTTAACTTCTTTTGATCTTTGTCAGTCCGCGTTTTTGAATTGTGGCACTGAGCGTCTTTTGGTAGTGACTTGGGTTGGCTCTAAGTCACAGTCGGTGATTATCATGTGATGGTCTCCGACCCATGGTGCGGTTTGTTAAATTGTACATCCAAGGTTGGAGGTAAAGAAGAGGTCAAGGTTGCTAGTTTTTCTTGTTCCTTCTAGATGCATCTGTGTAAGTGAGTATTTTCCATGTCTAATAGTTTTTGGCATAATCCAGCTTTGCGAGCTCCTAGGTTCACTGCGTTGGTTTTCCAGTTGATGTCACCAGCGTTGAAGTCGCCAACCAGGTATATTGTTTTGTCTCTGCATCTGTCTGGGAGTTTGCTCAGAGACAGGTTCTGGTGCTCGAGTTTCTCTGAATTTTCGTCTGGGGGTTGGGGAGGGGGGGGATATAGTAGCTGCCTAGCACGAGTGATTTTGCTCCTTGGAGGTTTACCTTTGCCCAGGTGATTTCAACTTCGGTATTTGCTACAGCGAGCTTTTCGCCAACATAGCATGATTTTATTGATATTAAAACACCCTCCCCCCATGTAGTGTTCTGTCTTTCCTGTATACTTTATATTCTGGTGGAAGTTTCTCTGCAGTATGAATGGTGTTGTCTAACTTTGATTCACATCCCAGTTTGGCATCTGGTTTGATGTAGTCAACTGCAGCTGCGAATTGGGCTTTTTTTTTGCTCTTTATGCCTTCGCAATTTACAATCATGGTTCTCCAGTTGTTGTCTGTTTTAGTAGTCGTTCTTTGGGTGGGTGGGTTTTTAGATGAGCCGATTGACGAGTTTTTCGACGCAGCGTCGTGACGAGCGCATCGATCCCAATGTGTTGAGTCTACTGATCAAGGTGAACTGGACATCGGTGGGTTAAAGCTTGGCTTGAGTTAGTGGAGTCGATGGAAGTATTTGCTTTCAATGGAGAGCCAATGATGCTGTATTTATTTTCTAGCTTGGTTTCATAAGCGTGGAACGTAAACGATGCAAGGTTTGCTGTGTCACATTTTGCGCATATCCGGGATTTGTCGCTTTTTCAAAGCTGCGGAGATGGGAGGAACAGTATTCCAAGCAGGAGTTGTGATACCGAACGTCACGGTCGTCGCAGCAGATGGCTCTTTGTTAACTGGCCTCTCACGGTATCCACATGGGAAGATGGAGGTGTTTTTGGTCCAAGGTTACTTTCGATATCGACCGCAATCAGAAGGAGTGTCTCTAGAAATACGGCTAAAGCAGACTATCACAAGGGTTAATTCCGTGACCAATCAACAAAACTGTGTTTACTGGAAATAACATAAGCTCATGACTTTGCAAACAATCTCCTTATACTTGTCAACACTAGCAAGTTTCTGATTGAAAGGAATAAAGCTCCTTATTGCCTTCACTCGTTCCGGCAAAACATGTATAACACTTTAAAATAATAGGAATTTAAAGGTTTTACGGATTGACGGATTACTGAACACAAAAAGGGAAAATTAAACACTGCCTGCAGAGCTAAGCGGCTCAAACTGTCCAAGGAGTATATATTGGTCAACTTCACTTGCACATTACATTACGTTATGTGAAAGTGAAGAAGTAAAATAAACAAATATATTCTTTGGACAAATTTTGATGTTCGCTGTTTTACTCTGCAGGTAAGCTGTATTTTCGTAAGAAAATTTATGTTAATATAATTTTTCTGGACTAGCGTAGATCAAATTCCCTGCGACTCCGTTGTGTGTGTCCCGTCCGGCCATGCGAAATACAATCACATTTATTCGAGTAAAACACACCGGAGCAGAATATATTAGTTAAAGAAATGAAAAATTAACCAGCAAACAAAAATTGTGTTCGCATATAATGAAGAATATATAATTTTTAGTTGACCATTTAAATGCAGCTCTGCGAGCCCTTAAACCCTCGAAATGTGTATATTAGAGCGTACCGTGCGCATGTATTATAAGTTTTGGTCTCGCCTCTGTTTATCAATCGATATGTGGAAACATATCGATTGGGAAACAGCGGCAGGCTTTTGCTACGATTTTTATTGTAAACTTTTCGGTGAAAACAATCGAATCTCACTCATATTTTTATATTTGTAAATATTGAAAGTAGATGTTATTTTAGTCGTTTTATTTATATAATTAGCCGTCAGTAACTCATAAAAATTTATTAATGTAATCAGCTTATTGAGAACATATTGGGCAGATGGATTTGTCAAGTGGTCACCATCCAATCGACTCTCGGCAGTCGATTGGGCGGTGGCTACTCGATCGGTTCATCACCCCCCCCCCCCCCCAATCGACGTCCGGTGGTCGATTAAACGGCGGTTAAGTTAACCGTGTTATTATGCCCCACGCTATTTACATCCAAAAATGACGGCAAACAATTTTCATGTATTATGATGTTATGTCTGTGAGATATTAAATATTATTATTACATTACGTTATGTGAAAGTGAAGAAGTAAAATAAACAAATATATTCTTTGGACAAATTTTGATGTTCGCTGTTTTACTCTGCAGGGCACATGTACACGCCATAAATTCCCGGCCACCTCTCGAGTTCAATTCCCCAAATTGAATGAACAAGACAGACGTCGCCGTCAAAACTGGTGGAGAACTAAATTGTACATGCCAGCACCAGCGAATCAGAGAAATCTCCGTTCCACATCAAAACTAAACACCATTCCAGAACGGGATAAAACCTTGGAAACCACACCAGACGAGGAACCAAGAGGTATGTGTACATTATCAGCCTCAGACTTGAACAATATTCCAAAATTTATGGGTGAACAGACCAAAGCTTCTCAGTGGTTAAGGGACTTTCAAAAACACACAGATTACAGGCAAATTGAGGACGCAGAAAAAGCGCGCCTTTTCCCCCTTTTGATGGTTGGTCCCGCGGCAGACTGGTATGAGTGCTTGATAGATAGCGACAAAAAGGATTTTAAATCGCTACTTGGTGCTTTTGAAAAAAGGTATAAATCGCCTAAATACTTCCAATAAATTATCCCAGGTTCGATTGCCAGGGCTAAAACGGTAGACACAATGACAACCTTTTCCCCTTAAATCAGTTGGATAATATTTTTCAAAGCTTCCAATAAATAAATAAATAAATAAATAAATAAATAAATAAATAAATAAATAAATAAATAAAATAAATAAACTACTGAATAAATAATAATGATAAATAAATAACTACTAAATAATAAATTAATTAAATAAATAAATAATAAATTAATAGATAATAAATAAATAAATAAATAAAGCTTGATAAACAAACCTTAATATACAATTAATAAAAATAAGTAAATTAAATTTTATTAGGATGAACAATGTGTCGACATTGACTGTGAAATTATAAAAACAATTTGCTGAAATGCTTTTCAAGACAAACAGTTTACTTCGGCTCTTCTTATGTTTACCGTACTTTGATAGATTATTCTAAAAGTAATCCAACCGTCCGTTTTTTTTCTTCAAATCCTTTCTCTCTCTCTCTTTCTCTTTCTCCATTGCCTTGGATATACTCGCCTGAATTCAAATTTTGCAAATATTTTGCGTTTTTTAGTGCTAGAGGGCATGGCCAGTCCTCACAAAGTATTCCCGCGACTATATCCACACAAAATCTAACTCTTGCTCTCCTTTCTTCTATTTGTAGAAAAAAATGGACATGAGGCTTCTCTTTGGGATAATTACTCTCACATGTGTACTAAATACAACAAGTGGAACTAAAGTACTACAACGTTTGAATTACGGAGTTGTTTTACAGCAAGATAAGTTTTTAGTTTCTACAGCACACTACTGGACACACACGTTTCAGCTAAGACTCCCTACAGTATCGGAATTTTCCAACTCTCAGTTTCATTGTGGAGAAAAATGGTCAAATATTCCCAAAACTGCAGAAAAACTTATGAACATTCATGAAAATACTGTAGAGAAAATTAAAAACACTCTTATCGATATTTATAAACTATTACCAAGCCACCAACTCCCAAAACCCGTTAGGCGAAGAAAAAGGTCTTGGTTACCATTCGTTGGCAGTGTCAGTAAAACATTGTTTGGAACCGCTACGGAAGAAGACATGCAAAAATTGTCGCAACGAGTAGCAGCCGTGCAGAAGCAAAATATTGAAATATCACATTTGTTTAGCCACGAACTCAAATCTCTTACTTCATATATGAAATCAACGGACAGGAGAATTACCAGTTCACTAAAAGCTATCAAAAATAATTTCCTTGCCATTAAAGAAGTGTATAAAACATTGTATGACTCTGTTGCCCGTATAAAAAGTATGGAAGATCATTTATCAGCACTGTTATTAGAACAAACAAGCGAGTCATTATCATTGCAACTGAGATTCGAAGAGATGTACATCGGAATCGTATCCTTGTTGCAGGGTAAGCTCTCTCCCCAAATCTTACCACCATCTGTTATTGAAGCAACACTCAAAAATATATCTAGCGTACTGAACGCGAAAAATTCACCTTTCAGCCTGCTGTTTCACCACACTCTCCCGTACTATACGGCAGTGAAATATACAGTACTTCGCCATGACAAGGATATATATATTAGTTTGAATATCCCAATATCAACAATTCAATTTCCGTTTGAAATGTATAAAATATTAAGCTATCCGGTACCCATTAACTCGTCGTCATCACATGCCACTAAAATCTTGAACCTCCCAACTTA
This sequence comes from Pictodentalium vernedei, assembly GCA_031216915.1. Taxonomy (NCBI): domain Eukaryota; kingdom Metazoa; phylum Mollusca; class Scaphopoda; order Dentaliida; family Dentaliidae; genus Pictodentalium; species Pictodentalium vernedei. The sequence continues at coordinate 248,320,191 of CM062289.1, forward strand.
TCTTGCAGTTAGTAAAGACAATCAATTTTATATAGAAATTAAAACACTAGATCTAATCAACTGTCACACTAACAATAATCACTATTACTGCTCTTTCCATCCAATCTTGAGGTCAATGAAATCGCCATCTTGCTCATCCTCACTGTACCTTGCTAACACCACTTCAATTAACAACACGTGTGACTTTCGCTTCAGGCAGCACAGTATAACCCCAACAATACAACAATTAACACACTCCAAGTTCCTAATGTCTAACATTTCACATATAAACATAACATGCACTTCCCAAACACAACACTTACTTGGGTGCTCATTCTGTGTAGTAGAACTACCCTGCCACTGCTCATTTTCAGCTACACACATACACGTACCTCACAGGTGGAATCACTGTCAACATAAAGCAAACATCACTACAATACAATACCCAGTTAACTTAGCACTATTACAACAATTCTTCTCAGGAGGGGTCTTACCAAAAATTCGGGCCGATTCTATATTCAATAACCCACCCACAATGGATATCCCATCTTTCAATTTATATCATCACAACCTCTCAAGCATCATTGCAAACGATCACAAGGCCCACCTGAATCTAAAAGCAATGGTAAAGGCCACAAAGAAAAATCAAGTTATTTTTAGTTCTTTGGCTGAACCCATCCTGGACGGTAAATTATTTTTAAATGACACTTTTGATTCAAAATTCCTTCTATTAATTATTTCAACAGGTCTCAGTGGTCTTTGTATTCTTGGATTCATTTTTATGTGGTGCAAACTGAAAACAATAACAAAAGCTGTAGCATTAGCGTCAACTCTTCATACAGCTAAAGCTATGACGCTACCCCCCTTCCACTACTTTCCACAAAACACAGACACCACTACATTGCCACAAACACTTTACACAGATTTGCATACTATACACATGTACATAAGCACACCCGCAAGTATAATAATTTTACTCTCACTATTTCTCTGCGCCCTTTTCCTCCTAAAACCCCGACAACAAAACAGTCTTATCTTACAAATAACAAACGGTAACTCATCTGTAATGCTACCCGTAATAAATCTCCCTTCCTGCTTAAAATACTGCTCTTTCCATGCTGAAAACTTTATTTTAGACGTCACCACTAAGTTTACGTATTGGCCCATGGTTTCCATAACTTGGGATGACTTTTTCATTTCTTCAACCTTTTCCAACAAACGCATTTTTCCCAAGTCCAGATTTTTTATAACACCTTTCACCATGTATAAACTTAATCGAATTTTGGCCGACGAATTCTTAATTTTTTTATGGGTAAGACATGGTAACTATATAACACCTATGGACCTAAACAGCACATCAAATAAAGATATTGACCAAGCTAATCCCAAAAATAAACCCACAGCACCTCTGTACCCACTACTTACCCGAAATTAACATTGTTAAGTTATCGAGGCATTAACCCCCCCCCCCCCCCCACCCGCGGAACAAAAAGCGTTTTGTATCTTTATCAAAGGCACTACAGTATTTCTCTATCAATAACTCATGCATGGTACTCTCAGGGAAAATCTACGTCAAAAGGGGTGGGAACAGAAGACCAAAATCTTCAAGAAATATCCAACAACGGCAACTAGAGAACTATCAACCAAGATGTGCAAGGACACTTACGTAAATACTGAAGTTTAACCAATTCCATATCCATTTCAATGCCGGGAGGCATTGTCTTAGAAGGCAGAGGGTGTTATCACAAGGGTTAATTCCGTGACCAATCAACAAAACTGTGTTTACTGGAAATAACATAAGCTCATGACTTTGCAAACAATCTCCTTATACTTGTCAACACTAGCAAGTTTCTGATTGAAAGGAATAAAGCTCCTTATTGCCTTCACTCGTTCCGGCAAAACATGTATAACACTTTAAAATAATAGGAATTTAAAGGTTTTACGGATAAACGGATTACTGAACACAAAAAGGGAAAATTAAACACTGCCTGCAGAGCTAAGCGGCTCAAACTGTCCAAGGAGTATATATTGGTCAACTTCACTTGCACATTACATTACGTTATGTGAAAGTGAAGAAGTAAAATAAACAAATATATTCTTTGGACAAATTTTGATGTTCGCTGTTTTACTCTGCAGGTAAGCTGTATTTTCGTAAGAAAATTTATGTTAATATAATTTTTCTGGACTAGCGTGGATCAAATTCCCTGCGACTCCGTTGTGTGTGTCCCGTCCGGCCATGCGAAATACAATCACATTTATTCGAGTAAAACACACCGGAGCAGAATATATTAGTTAAAGAAATGAAAAATTAACCAGCAAACAAAAATTGTGTTCGCATATAATGAAGAATATATAATTTTTAGTTGACCATTTAAATGCAGCTCTGCGAGCCCTTAAACCCTCGAAATGTGTATATTAGAGCGTACCGTGCGCATGTATTATAAGTTTTGGTCTCGCCTCTGTTTATCAATCGATATGTGGAAACATATCGATTGGGAAACAGCGGCAGGCTTTTGCTACGATTTTTATTGTAAACTTTTCGGTGAAAACAATCGAATCTCACTCATATTTTTATATTTGTAAATATTGAAAGTAGATGTTATTTTAGTCGTTTTATTTATATAATTAGCCGTCAGTAACTCATAAAAATTTATTAATGTAATCAGCTTATTGAGAACATATTGGGCAGATGGATTTGTCAAGTGGTCACCATCCAATCGACTCTCGGCAGTCGATTGGGCGGTGGCTACTCGATCGGTTCATCACGCCCCCCCCCCCCAATCGACGTCCGGTGGTCGATTAAACGGCGGTTAAGTTAACCGTGTTATTATGCCCCACGCTATTTACATCCAAAAATGACGGCAAACAATTTTCATGTATTATGATGTTATGTCTGTGAGATATTAAATATTATTATTACATTACGTTATGTGAAAGTGAAGAAGTAAAATAAACAAATATATTCTTTGGACAAATTTTGATGTTCGCTGTTTTACTCTGCAGGGCACATGTACACGCCATAAATTCCCGGCCACCTCTCGAGTTCAATTCCCCAAATTGAATGAACAAGACAGACGTCGCCGTCAAAAGACCTCGAATGTATCTACTACTTGTACATAGAGCTGCTAGTAAGTTGCGGTTGATGAGGTCCTTTGTGCGATTTACCATTGTTGTTTCTGTCCCTTTTTGGCGGTGGGTGGCTTGTTTTGTTTTTCGGACAGGCCAAATGGCCAGGAAGAGGATTATATTATCAGTTTCAGTTTACACATGATTTATTTACCGTTAGTAATGACAGGTGAAGGTGCTTCATCTAGTCGTATGTTAGTAAGGTAATAGGTGATGCATATACCCTACGACTGGTGGGGAGCCTCACCTCGTCGCAAGAGTGACTGCAGTGGCGCTGTTGTCTTCTACTGCTGTGGTTGACAATGACCTGTGAAGGTACTCCACCTGGTCATGTACTTACGAGTCAGTGGTTGGTGTGCAGTGTCCGAGTTAGTGGATACGTTGTACATGTGGTGCGTGGTATGGGGTTGGATGTTACAGTTCGCGGACGCGTTCCACCTTGTTATTGGTGCAAGTAAGTGGTGTCTGGTGAATGTACTCCACCTAGACACTATTAAGAAGTGAAATTGAATTATGGAAAGGGTGAGGATATGTGTTCTTGAGTAAGGTACTTACGAGTCAGTGGTTGGTGTGCAGTGCCCGAGTTAGTGGATACGTTGTAAATGTGGTGCGTGGTATGGGGTTGGATGTTACAGTTCGCGGACGCGTTCCACCTTGTTATTGGTGCAAGTGAGTGATGTCTGGTGAATGTACTCCACCTATACACTATTAAGAAATGAAATTGCATTATGGAAAGGGTGAGGATATGTGTTCTTGAGTAAGGGATCGAAAATGATACCTTACCTTCACTCCAATCGTTATTCAATCGTCTTCAGTTCCTCTGCAGAAACGATGATGTTTAACAAGTCTTGTTCTTGCGTGTTGTCCTTTGCAGATTGGCTTTTGTAGCACTCTTTGGCGATGTCGCGTTGGAGTATTTACACCAAAACTGGCTCAAAGCTTCTCATGGGTGGACTCCGTCTTTTAGGTGTAGCTTGGGAGAGTAGCGTCCCTTCTTGCCTGCTGCTTTTCTTTGCTTGACCAAAAACTGCTAAATTTTAGTGTCGTGTGGCCTAGTTTGGTGTTGATGTTTGAAATTTCAGTGTTTAGAGCATTGATTTGCTGTATGTTGAGTTTGTCGTCCAGCTTAAACGATTCAAGAGATCTTGGTGATGAAGTTCTTTGCGATTGTAGAGGGGGTTATCTTTGTATTCCAGTCATATGTGGAAATAGTACGCCGTTCAATGAATTTTATGTCTGCTCCTTGTGTCTTTTCGACATTCGATACAGCTCTGCTGTAGCCTATTCTCGCGGGATTGTGTTTACTGTGTTGTTGGGATGCCTTGATATAATGGTCATTTGGTTGTTTCTTTTTTTCTGTGATGCCACATGTGCCCATCCAGGAGTATATCAAGACTGACTTGTGTCTCTTGATAGCCTTGGCGGTTTGCTTCTGGAGTAGATCCACTAGAGTTTTAGCCGTGGCTCCTGGGAGGCTTCAAAGCTCCTGGCGGAACTTTGAATATTACTGTAAAGTTTCAAATTGTGAAGACTTTGCTGGAGTTGTTGTGGCTTATTTGTGTGAATAGTGTCTTATACTGTTGAACTGACGAGGAAGCATCACCTAGTTCGTTGTTGACAATGATATATCACAGTAGGGCGGGTGCGATCACCTAGATCTTTGTTGATAGTGGCAGAGACAGAAGCGATAGAACTGATGAGGGTGTCTCACCTAGTACTCATATAGTGTGTGAAGGTCTATGTCTTCGGTCAAATCGACGTTGCTTCTATACTGCTGAGACTCAAACCAAATCTGCTAGTACGACCACTCTCCTTTAAAAAAAAGTATCACAGCTATTTCACCCAGCTTCCATTCGTCAAGCGATTAGCACAACAATTACTAGTGGACTACCAATACCATTTATCTATTGAGGTTTAACACCTCTTTTAACAGCCACGATCATATCGGGCCTCATACGCATGAGGAGTCCGGAATATCGACGGGAGAACCACCAAGCAACGCTGCAACAGCGAGTATCTCTCAGACGCAGATAGAACTTTACTTCTACAAAGGTAGTAGGCCTACTACTGTATTATTTCTACTAAAACGGTTACTGCAGCCACAGTAACTAGTTGGCCTGCAGGCCAACTGCTTCTGCTATGTATTAGCAAAGCTGCGATTATTACCAGTACAACTATTTGTATTAAGGGTGGTAGCAGTAACAGTGGAAATGTGTTATTGGCATAATAGGTAAAAGACGTGGTGCCAGTGACAGCAGAGTGATGGTCTAGCAGTGATACACAGGGTCGCTGCTAAGTGTCTCGGGGATAAGGTGTTATCCTCTAGATCTCTAATTACACCCCCCCTCCCCCCGGTAGGCAAAATTCCGTCTACCACTACAAATGAGTGCTCAATTCCATTACCCCCACACGTTGGATTTTTCCACTCACGAGGTTTTAACCCACTAGATAACCGCACACGCGATATCAAATTTCGTTAGTTTATTTTATAATTTTTTTTAATTATTAAAAAAAAAAATCAACAACATCATATACCCCTCAGGCTCACTGGAACGATCTCGTCCAATGAGGGCCCGGTCACACCATATATTTTTGTTGAAATTTTGGAAAAAATAATTTCAAGGGCTGAATTTGTATCAATATTTTTTGCGTACGGATGCAACCGTTTCGGTCGGTAAAGGGTTAACCCGGTTAAGATGCGTAATTCCATTTGTACACTCCCCTTGACTGTAAATTACCCAGTTGAGGGTCTTGGTACTCACAAATTACAACTTCAAATCGATATTTGGGGAGATTTTTATACCGAAGCGAAGGCCTGTGGGCCAACATTTCACTTGTAAAATTTGCATTTGATTCTGAAAGCGATACTGAATTCCAGAAGATTTGAAAATGCCAATAGTTGAAATTCTAACAAAATTCTTCATTATAAAAAAGTGCCAATGACAATATCTTGATTCCAGTTTGTTGATTCCAGTTTATTAACCCCGCCCCCATCCCCCCCCCCCCCCCCACCCTGTTCGTATATAAGCACGGTCTCGCACACCACCTGTCAGTGACAGTGGATCCTGACTTTCCTTTCCACGCCGCAAATTCTGAACCACATGTCCACGTGCTTTCATTTTGCACTCAACGCCCTCTGGCGAGCAATCATCTGAAAAGACGCCATTTTCACTGTTGTGTGTTGTCTTCCTCAGTTCCCGTGGAACTAAAGACGCCTTTCCCTTAAATAAGAAATACAAAGCCCAACATGTCGCAGTACATACGAGTAGCAGAAGATGAACTAGATGAACCAATAGAAATACCGAGTGAAGATGACGGCACTCTTCTTTTAACAACTCTGTCCGCACAATATCCGTCGGCGAGTGGGCTGAAATACAGAAACCCCGACACCGGCACATACCGTGGCATTCGTTTGGTCGACGGGAGATTGCACCCACCAGAGCAAATATGGGGAGATCTTGTATATATAGCTGTATTTCCCAAAGGTGATTGTTGGGTCGTGAATCATGTAACAGTGCTGCTGACTGCAGGGCTTCAGATTGGTCTAATTTTGGGGCACCGGAACCAAGCCAAAAATGTCCCCATCATTCATCAATGGCATCATTGTCATCAAATTCAATGCATCGGGAGCTGGACGTTTCGTACACGTCAGTTTAGGTCTCTTTCGTACACAAACTGTTAGGGCGTATCGTACTCAAGCTAGGACGTTCGTACACATGGTAATCATCGTCTTCGAGCCAAGTAAAGAGAACAACCCGTATGTAAAAATAAATTTATAACAATAACATATTTAGAATAATACAAAAGATACTGGAATGATACAAATATAAAGTTCTACAAGGTCAAGGATAAGTCTGACATTGTGCAGTACACAAATAGAACATAGCGTACAGCAGTGCATCAAGAGATGTTAACATTTAGGTTTTCAATGCTGATTCTCGTAGAGAGATATTATATATTAAACGCAATAAGATGCAATATAGGGATTACACCACCTATGCTAAGGAGAGGACTTGAGACTTTGAATTTCCAAGTCCATAAGCCCCCCCCCCCCCCCCCCCCCCCCCCCCCGCCCCAAAATTCTTAGCATAAGTGGTGTAATCCTTACACGACAACATACTGAGTTTCGCACACAGGTTTTATGAGGCCAAATAATGATAGGATATAAAATTCTCCCAAGAACCCCCCCCCCCCCCCCCCCAGTCCTGATTTAAGTAAGACAACTTATTCAGACGTCATGTAAGGATTACACTACCTTTGCTAAGGATGGGTGAGGCTTAGAACTTTGAATTCCTTAGCATAGGTAGTGTAATCCTTGCATGACATCTGTGTAAGTTGTCTTACTTAAACTAAGGGTATGGTGGGGGAGGGGGGGGGGGGTCCCCTACATAATGATATACTGGATATTTAACATTGCAGTAATAAAAAAGTGTTGTACATGTGCTGAAACTCAATCATTTTAATGTGTTCGTGTGCTAATTATGACTCTGGTGTAATAACAACGCTGTGATTAAATATCATAAGACCTTATCAAAGCTGATTAATTATCAATGGGCTCACATCATAATGTTTTCGTTTTTCATCAAAGATATTTTACAGTCTGTTTGGTTCATTTTATTTCAAAACAATATTTTCAAGTATATGACATACTGTGGTGGTGTTGGACGTATTAAATTCTGTTCCGTGATATGTCAAATGTGTATTTTTTATTGGATTATAATACCTTACAAAATTAAGTTGTCTATTTCATATAAAAACACTTTAAAACGCTAGAAAATTCGTCTGTGTACGAAACGTTCTTTAATATATGTACGAAACGTCTTCTTTTGTATACAAAACAATCTCTATGAAACGACACTAATCCCAATGTATCATGTCATGGCCAAAATATAAGATAACTACAATGATTAGTCAATTTACAAACAAATTGAACATCATATATGGCTTTCCAAGACCGGTTTTGCATGGTGCAAAAGTATTTCTTGAGGTGCTATATAAGTAATGGAATTTTGTTTATTTTGAAATTAATTCTCACCTCTGATACATCATACAGTCATTCAGGCAGTAACGGGTCAGGCGACGTTGAGCCTTAAAAAAATCGAATTTGAAGAGCATTTGAAACTAAAATTTTATTCCAGATTTGTGAAGTAATATGTTGCCTGTTGTCTGAAAGTTTTGCGAGTTCATTGTTGTTTTTTGTTGACAAAAGCATTTTTTTTTCAAAAGACAATGCGCGCCGGAAGAATAGTTTCGACACCCGAAACCGCAAAAAAGACTTTTTGTGTCCAGTAAATTCATATAAAGTGAGAAAATAGATCGCCAGTGGACGCCAAAGAGGGTGATTCTTTATAGACACAAGCAACCCGTTAACTGATCAAATTGCAATAGTCAAACAATCAAATTTTATAAAATAAACAGAAGCTTCATCTGAAGAATTCCACTGCAATGATGAGTGTCGGATACCTGTCTTTCAATAACAAAAAACAAAATTAGGATAACTTACTTTATTTGAGAGAAATAAACAGTCCTTTCCGTAAGGAAAATCTACAAGGGCAACTTTCTGCTCTCGCAAAATCAGTTGTGAAAGCAAATTGCTTCTGCAATATTTCATGTCCCCAATGATGATTATGGGCAATAGAATATCTTGTATAAAGATTCCAAATCATTACCTGACCTCTATTCTTTTGCAATGCTAGCTGTTGCAGAAACCTTCACATGGTTCAGTATTTGAAACTGACTGACAGTCATTTTCATATTCTATGCTTGTGGCGTGTGCTTTACTTTCCAGATGTCTGGCAAACATGTATTTCGTCATGAAATCAGTCCCAGCAGCAAATTTCTCGAACTCGTTCAAAGTTATACCACGCAGAGCATTTCTGGACTTTTCAGTGTGTTTCGCGCAGAGCTTACACCACATTGATTTCACCACCGTTTGACCGCTCTCTGTGAATTCAGTTTCGTAGCCTATTAGGCTTTTGAAAGACCAATTCAGTAATGTGGAGAGAAAAACCATTGCGGTATTTTGTGGTTGTGTATGACACTTGGTCGGAATGCCATAGATAATAACACACGAAATTTGATTGGGTGAATCATGATATTATTCTCTCTCTTGCAATTTGCCAGCCAATGAAAACAAGCGTTTCATTGTATTCGCATTAATTATCAATAACGTATTGAAATGGGGGTGTTTCTTTCCGTTATCTTGGTTCACTTGCGCTGTGCATTTCACCTACCCAATGGTAATGGAGTCACTGCGCATGTTTAAAGAAAATTCTTTCCCGGAGAGCAAACTGAACGCACCCAACGTGCATTTTGCAAGACAAGCCTGTTGTGTTCGGGCGGGCTCAATTTTCAGTGCTTGCTAGATCGAAATGGTGGACGCAAGTGCAATTGCACCTGTTTCCCGGAAAGCACTGGATAAACGAAAATTTGAAAGGTGGCCCGTTATACCCGAATGACAGTATTCTTTAAATTCAGATTAAATATACACAAATTATACATCAAAATGAAGGTTGGGATGTAGAGAACACGAAACACACATGTAATCAACCCAAAGTGATATACTTCTTGGATGTTATCTGGCACAACTGAACTTAAAAATTTTGTTTTAAATGTTCTGAAATCGTAAAGAAAGTTCTGGCCACTGATGGGATACTAACACAGTGTTTTTACAGTGCGACTGAAGCTTGATTGATTTAATCACACTTGATTAAGCGATCATATACTGTTTTTACAGTTTCTTTGAACCCTTAAACCTTTTATGTGGACTGTAATTGTTCTTGATTAGATAATCTTATACTGTTTATAATATCTGCCACTTGGCTCACCATTTACGGTATACTGACGCCAAACATCATTAAAGTTAAAAAACATAAGACATATTTATTTACGTGTTTGCAATTGCACATGTTCTTCACAACAACTCAAACTGTACACATCTCGAGCATGTTGATTAGATAAACCCAGTTTGTTATGACCAGGAGTAATTTTCTTTCTGAGAGTACGCATACACTACAGGCCTCGAAATGTTGAAAATTTTCCACCTGTCACAGGCGACAGGTAAATATATTTTCTACCTGTCACCTCCATAAAACTACCTGAACAAAAGGTATCTTACAGTGGAAGCCTGCCGTGCGTGTGACATAGATGCGAAGCCACAAGTGCCGAAGGCACGAAGCTGCGAGCACCAAAGACGCGAAGCATTTGGCCGGGGGTCTGGGTCCTCCCCCAGAAAATTTTGAAAAATTGTTGTGCTCACATGCGTTTTCCTGTGTCCTGGCAATGGGTATAAGGCTAATTTTTGGTTCCATTTCATGTGATTTTTTTTGTAGAGAAACATTTTTAATGCGAATAATTTTCAATATGCCCCTACCCCACGCACACACTGTAATGGCATAATCCCGCCTAAGACATTGATCGTCGTTTCTATCGCATCTTTAAAACATGTGACCATGTTGAACCATAGGCTTACACCGTACCAATCTTTTTCAGCATATATGTAAATTTTAATAAAAGTTTACCTTGTTTCTTCCCAAGTGTTTTGTGTTCTTCCTAGCCCTGTTCTTCCTTCCAAAATTGTAATTCTTTTGAGATCACGCCGAAATACAACTTTTCGATGTTCCGACGAGATGTTCAATTGACACAACTAGAAGAACTGGAAAGCACTGGCAGGTATATGCGACTGATGCAAAATACATCATTCACTGACTCAGGCCTGGCATTTTCAGGCGAGCGATTTATTCGCTCGCCTACTTGTCGCCTTAAAAAATTGAGGAGGGCAAAAAATAGCCCTCCTAGCCTCAGAAAATAATGATTACAACAACAGGCTATTTCTAAAACCCACAGGTTTTCAGATCTGTGCTATGTTAGTGGTCTCTGCAATATGACCACACTTCCCCTCCCACACCTCCGGGCCTTTCTAAGGCTCGGAGGTGTGGGAGGGGCAGTGTAGCCGTCTCACAGAGACTACCTGGTTAGCAGCACCAAATAAAATGTACAAAGCCCTCTAGGCAGAATTCATTAATAGTAGAACTTCATTTTGCCACTTTCAGCATTTGTAAGTTTGAGGAGAGTTAATCGCTCCCCTGGGCCATATGAGGAGAGCGATTTTTAGCCCTCCTACATTTTTAAGAATGCCAGGCCTGCTGACTCACCCATTATTTGTGAACAGGTAGGCCTATTATTTCTTTACGGCAGGTAAGAGAAGGTGGGAGGAGGTAGCGGCCAGCTGAGGGTGAGGCTGTTTACATATGTTATTTATTTATCAAGTGTTGAAAATTAGCTGCAGTAATTTTCAGTACATACATTAATAACAAAATAATGTTTGTGAACAGGCATTATTTCTTCACAGAACGTGGGGGGGGGGGGGGATTTTAGGTGGGGAGGGGCAGGGTTGATTTTATTCAACATGTTATAAAAATCTTAGAAACACTCTTATTGTTATAAAAATAATTATCTCATTGAATGGCTGGCACAAAGTGTCAGAAAAAAAACTTATTCCCAGGACAATAAAAGTTGTGCGCGGAGTCAAATTGGCCTTTCCTACATTGGGTCCTTTGGGGTTTTCTTTGACACTCAATAAATTTTGAATACTCAAATTACTGTACAAAATTTGGGAATAAAATATCCGTAGCCTATAATTTATATGGATATTTTTCGAAGGAACATTATTTGATTGACAGTAATTGTCGGCCATTTGCGATCGCAGCGTTTCAAATAAAATCCCACAGAGCACAAAAAACTTGTGTGTGTGTTCGAGGTGGGGGGGGGGGGGGGGGGGGCAGCGCAATACGAGTGGGAATGGTAAACATTTGTTGATCTTTAGTTGAACTTTTTAAGACTGACTGATGCTTATACCCCACGCAACGAAGTTGCTGGGGTATAATGTTTTTGACTGGTCCGTCCGTCAGTCAGTCCTACTTGTTTTCCTGACTTTTTTTCTACACGGTTCCAGATATTGAGCTGATTTTTGGTATGTGAGTCTAACATGGTGGCCTACAGATCAAGATTGCATTTTTTTCCGCTCCACTGATTTTTACTGAAATTACAGCCCTTGGACTCTGAAAAATTCATCAGAATTACAGTTTTCCGGACTTTTTTTCTACACGCTTCCAGATATTGAGCTGATTTTTGGTATGTTAGTCTAACATGGTAGCCTACAGATCAAGATTGCATTTTGTTCCGCTCCACTGATTTTTACTGAAATTACGGCCCTTGAACTTTGAAAAGTTCATCAAAATTAGTTTTCCGGACTTTGTTTTTGACTGGTCCGTCCGTCAGTCAGTCCTACTTGTTTTCCGGACTTTTTTTCTACACACTTCCAGATATTGAGCTGTATTTGGGTATGTTAGTCTAACATGGTGGCCTACAGATCAAGTTTGCATTTTGTTCCGCTTCACTGATTTTTACCGAAATTACGGCCCTTGAACTTTGAAAAGTTCATCAAAATTACAATTTTGCAGACTTTTTTCCTACACGCTTCCAGATATTGAGCTGATTTTTGGTATGTTAGTCTAACATGGTGGCCTACAGGACTAGTTTGCGTTTTGTTCCGCTCCACTGATTTGTACCGAAATTACGACCCTTTGACTCTGAAAAATGCATTAAAATTTTTCGGACTTTTTTTTCTACACGCTTCCAGATATTGAGCTGATGTTTGGTATGTTAGTCTGACATGATGGCCGACAGAACAAGTTTGAGTTTTGTTCCGCTCCACTGATTTTTACCAAAATTACGGCCCCATAGACTTTGAAAAGTTCATCAAAATTAGTTTTCCAGGCTTTTTCTCTGCTTGAATTCTTTCAATACCGTTGAAACTACAGAACACTGTTTTCTGCAGTATTCCTAGAATCTATGTTTATTTTTAAAAAATGATTAGAGCTTGAAATATCGGGGCGCGTGGGGTATGTGAGCGTGCTCACTAAGGTTCTATATTTAACAATAGAAATATACCTAGCACAAGCAATGCTATTTTTGTCCCTTTTTGCGCGTTGCCAGATATTTGAGCTCACCTGTCGCCGGCGACAGGTAACCACTTTTTCTACCTGTCACATGGCGACAAACACCTGTCAGCGACAGGCAGACAGGTGTACATTTCGAGCCCTGATACACTACAATCTCTCCTTTCCTCATAAAAATACTGTCTACTGAAACATAATTTAACTGTAATTCAGCAAAACACAAATCAGTGACTTTGTCTTTCTGGAAGCTAAACTTATGACTACATGAACTTAGGTAAAATTAAACTCTTAATACAAAATGATTTTCAAAATTCAAACTAAAATGGTCAAGATTAAAAGTGAACTGCTAGCTAACCCTGCTGTAAAGTAAACTAAAAGTTCATGGTTAACCAATTACAGAATCTTGAAATCTCTCGTGTGTTGTATGTTTACGGATGGGTCTAGCAACTGTTACTGGTGGGTCATTCAATCTATTATTTCTCAAATGATATGTTATGTCACTTGCACTAGTAGACTGATTCTCAATTTCTCATTGTTTTCATTAAAACTGTTAGATTCCATTCTTTGCTCTGCTGAGCAGGGGTGCAGAATAGGGGGGGACGGTACTTCAATATATTGAATTTATTCGGTATTGAAATAATACCGTAATCATTATCGTGAATTTTTCAAATATTCGGTATATTGAAAAACTCAATATTACCGCAATAATTAATTAGATTCCACGGTTTATCCAATTGCTCATGAATATTGTCGCTCAAAACAACACAAACACCATCGCAAAATCGTATTATTTAATTGGGCCAACATTAGTTACACTCGATAAGACTTTGCTAATGCTATCAATAGAGCACATGGTTTCTAGCGCACATTTGACACTCGTATCTGTACACTGTGCATTGTGCGCTAGTTAAGAGAAACCGAATTAAATAATTCTAGTTTCCAAATTCCAAAGAGCACTAACGTGAACATGTAAGCTGCAGTCAATTAGTATAATTACTCGATTAGGGCCCTTTCCAATCAATCACGTGTGCAAAGTTGTTGACATCACAGACAGAAGTTTGAAATACCAAGTCAAGACTCGAAATCACAGGGTACCAATCAGATAAGTTGCGACCAAGCAGTAAAAATACAGAGCAACATTGACTTCGGAAAATGACAATCCTTCTCAATATCTTAACTGTTCCTGGTTTACTCGCATTGATTGTCAAATGCCAGTTGCTTTTGATGCATTTGAAAATAGGTAGTTCAGTTATGTATTCGTTGGGGATTGAGAAATGACATGGAAGCATGTGCGCCGCTAATAACATTAACACAGACACTGGGTTTGTTTTTCACACATTTCCGTGATTTCACCCACTGGTTCCCGTTTCCAAGGTGGTGTCAACTGTCAAAGACATTCTCAATTTCGCCGATCGCTGCAAACATATACAAAAGGGCAGTGACACACAAAAATCTGATGTCTTAATTGAGTTAGTATCAGAATCTTGCATTTTTATGTGTACCCATACTATGTATGGTACACATGATGCCGGCATCCGGGGTGACCATCCGTTGTTCCTCCATCCTTTGTCTGTCTGTCCGTCCGGCGTCCGTATCCATTTCTTTGTCATTCGATAACTTGAGAAATGTTGCTTGGATTGTCTAGTTACTTTATATTTGTGTTCAGGTTACTGATTTGCCGAGCTGTATAGTTTTTGGTGTAAATCTGATGATTTGATCCCGAGATATTAACCCTTTATCCTTCAAATTGAAAATTCCTCGAATCTCTTTGGCATTCGATAACTTGAAAGATATTGATTGGATTGTCAAGTTACTTTATATTTGTGTTCAGGTTACTGATGTGCTGAGCTGTATAGTTTTTGGTGTAAATCTGTTATTTTGATCCTGAGATATTAACCCTTTATCCTTCAAATTCTCCAATCCCTTTGGCATTCGATAACTTGAAAAATATTACTTGGATTGTCAAGTTACTTTATATTTGTGTTCAGGTTACTGATGTGCCGAGCTGTATAGTTTTTGGTGTAAATCTGAGATATTAACCCTTTATCCATCAAATTGAAAATTCCTCCAATCCCTTTGGCATTCGATAACTTGAAAAATATTGCTTGGATTGTCAAGTTACTTTATATTTGTGTTCAGGTTACTGATGTGCTGAGCTGTATAGTTTTTGGTGTAAATCGGATAATTTGATCGTGAGATATTAACCCTTTATCCTTCAAATTGAAAATTCCTCCAATCCCTTTGGCATTCGATAACCTGAAAAATATTTCTTGGATTGTCTAGTTACTTTATATTTGTGTTCAGGTTACTGATGTGCCGAGCTGTGTAGTTTTTGGTGTAAATCTGATGATTTGATCCCGAGATATTAACCCTTTATCCTTCAAATTGAAAATTTCTCCAATCCCTTTGGCATTCGATAACTTGAAAAATATTGCTTGGATTGTCAAGTTACTTTATAATTGTGTTCACGTTACTAATGTGCTGAGCTGTATAGTTTTTGGTGTAAATCTGATAATTTGATCCAGAGATATTAACCCCCTTTATCCTTCAAATTGAAAATTCCTCCAATTCCTTTGGCATGAGATAACTCCAAAAATATCAATCCAATTGTCATGTTACTTTATATATTTATTCAGGTTACTGATGTGCTGTGCTGTATAGTTTTTTATGTAAATCTGATAATTTGATCCGGAGATATTAACCCTTTATCCATCAAAGTAGACACTCCTCCAATCCATTTCTATATGTAACCATACCCTGTATGGTGTACATTATGTCAGCATCCGTGGTGGCCCTCCGTCATACAGCTTTCTACTAATTGCGCGTATGGGTACACATCTGACAATTTCATTGGCCTATTTTTCTCTTTTTCTAGGAGAAAAAAAAATTATTCAATAATACCGTATACCACGATGTGCGATCTCGAATACCTTGGTATTTTATTTTGCTAATACCGTGCAGCTCTAGTGTAGAAATAGAAAATTAGCATAACCCAAAAAGAGGTTATGCAAATTTTTTTGCATAACCCAAATGATTTTCACATTGTTCAGGGCACTGCCTTTCAATCCTCTTAATTTTGCTTCCTTCTGTATAGAATCCCACATTTTGCTACATATTATGCAAAGCAAGTTTTCAATATTCCCGTTTTCATCGAGGTCATACAAGAAGAGGTCAGAACATGACCACTTTTTGAAAGTATTTTCGTTTACAGAATCTTGCTGGTGTGCCATTTTGAAAATTCGCGCTGCACATGTATTTTTATTTACTATAAAACACTGGGTATGTTCTGTTTATACAATCATGTTTTCAGTCGTAACCACTTGGATTGCAAAACGTGATTGTAGAAATGGTCAAAACCTACAAACCAATGAGCGATGCGTGTCGTGTAAAATTAGATCACTTGTTTTTTTGTCATGACAGCCCTGTCACTTCGTAAAACAATGAAACGCATTCTCGGCTTGTGGCTCAGTCGGGTCAGTCTGAATGTATTAGATACCCATTGCTAAATAACAACAAAACATCCGACCTTGGAGAATTTTTAGTCGAGTTTTGACGAAGTCAACCAACGACTTATAGTTTGATGAAGCGATGGGCGTAAACAATTGGTTTCCGGGCTGTAACTTTAGTTCTATTTGATGCACCTTTACCAAAATTATACCAGAGGTTACCCTATAGGAAAGGATGACACCTATCGATTTCATTGTCTCGCGCCCCAAGGTCAAGATCACTGTTACTATAAAAAGAATATTTTGTGACAAATTGGTTTCCGGGCAATAACTTTAGTTCTATTTGACGCACCTTTACCAAACTTATACCATAGGTTACCTTATAGGAGGGGAAGTCTGGGACTCCAAGGTGAAGGTCACTGTTACTATAAATAGCTTATTTCTTCAGAATTTAATGTCAAAACTCGACTTCTGGATCTGGGATCCTCTTGCTGGATTTTTATTACATTAAAATCATGTCAATACAAACACGTTTTATTCAATGCAAATGACAACATGCACGATTTATTTCTGAGCACATCAAATTAATCATTGTCGTTTATAAATGGGTAAATTGAAGAATGGAAAAATGGTTTTGCAATTTGCACGAACGAGGCATGAACGAACCGGCCGTTCGTGCAATTTCTGCACCATTGCTGAGTCATCTAAAGTAATATCTGAAAATGTTCATGTGCCATCAGTACTTTCAGGTCTAAGACCAACTTACAAGTTACTGTTAACCAAGGTGATTTTGTGAATGGAATAATTTAATATCAGTTATGTAGTGCTGTTCGGTATTGAAATTTTAGGTTTGGTATTGGTATTTTTCAGGTAAATACCTCGGTTTTGGTACAGTATTCGGTGTATGCACAGAACACAAAGTAGTCGTAAACTGACCCAATTTCTCAACATTCAACCATACAGTAACTTAACAGGTTCAGCCCTGACATCTCATGAACTTGACAAGTTAATTCAACTGTGAAAACTGATTAGTCTGGCAAGTTACATGTATTTAATGAATCACTCGGTTCAGCACGAATCATCACACTGAATTGAGTGAATCATTAAATAACTTGCCAAGCTAATCACTTGGCCTTTGTCCATCGTACCATGCCCCTCCCCCAATGAATCGGGTAGAGAAGAAACCTATATGTTCAACTTCAAGGCTATTCAGTAAGTTTTCACTAGTAGTAACACAGCAGGCCTGGCATTCTTGGAAATGTAGGAGGGCCGAAAGTCGCTCCCCTTGCATGGCCTAGGGGAGCGATTAGCTCTCCTCAAGCTTACAAAAGCTAAAAGTGGCAAAATGAAGTTTTACTATTAATGAATTCTGCCCAGTGGGGCATTGTGCACTTTATTTGGTGCTGCTAACAAGGTAGTCTCTGTGAGATGGCTATACTGCCCCTCCCACACCTCTAGGCCTCAGCAAGGCCTGGAGGCGTGGGAGGAGCAGTGTAGTCATCTTATGGAGACCACTAATAAAGCAGAGATCTTAAAAAATGTGGGTTTTAGGAATAGGCTGTTATGGTAATCATTATTTTTTAAGGCCTGGAGGGCTAGTTTTTCGCCCTCCTTAATTTTTTTAAGGCGAGCAGTAGGCGAGCGAATAAATCGCTCTCCTGAAAATGCCAGGTCTGAGAGTGTAGGAGTTCTGCACACCTAGAAAAAATTGAGGAGGACAATTTTTGCACCCCTTGATTTTTTGGAATGCCAGACCTGTTTGAACTGCCTTTGAAATTGATTATCATTTCGTCCCCTGAGTACCAATGTGTACCCCTGAGTACCCCTGAGAACACATCGGGACTCGGGGGACGATTTGTCAATGTTGCATTGATTCGCATTAATTCATGACCCAGTCTGTGTTGCTTTTCGATAGATTTTGAGCATAGCAGACAGTCACATAAGAATTGAATGCAACATTTTGAATAATGAGAAGTGTGTGCCAATTTTTCCACTATGTAGCTGAATGTAATACAATTTTTCAGTCACAATATTAATATCTTGAAGTGAATATAACCAAAATGCATACAAGTTTTGGGATTGAAAATTTCAGTTGCAATTGCACTCCCAAGCAATCTGAGGAGGGCAATTGTTTTGCACTCCTTGCTTTTCTAGATTGCCAGGCTTCACACAGTCACTCTTCGTCAGCTCCCCCACACCCTCCCCTCCCCCATCAAAGTGGCAACAAGATTAATGTCCACTGTCCAGTGAATCCAGTGTCCAATATCCACACAAATATGCAGGTAAATTGAAGTAATGCAACTGTAAAATTAATCCTTTGATGGTAATCCCAGATGTGAAAACATTGTGCAATCATTGCCAAGGTAACGGGACAACTCTACCCTGCACAATTCGAACCTCTCCTTGGACAACTCATACCCCAACCTGTGGACAACTTGTACCCATCTTCTGGACAACTCGTACCCTACCTCGTAAAGGATTCATACCTGGGACGACTGGAGACTACATGTGAAAAAATAAGGAAGACTATTCATGAAAATGACATTTGTCGTTTATTTTTCCAAGAAATATAAAATACGAAATACAAAATTGAAAATCACATCATACTTCAATCAGTTTCAGCACAACAAAGAACGGGACTCTACAGCTTGCTACAGGCTCTGAGTAAACTGGACGTTTGGTATGAACTTTCTGATAGGACTTTCTCTGATGTCTCTGTAGCCTTTTCTCCCTTAACAATTTACATTGTACAACTACAGTCTTAGCCTCACAAAATAACAATAGTAAAATATAGAATGGTGGCTTTGCCACAGCAGCCTTGAAATTAAGTCTTTCTCTGCCACCCGTCACAATCATCATTGGTTGTTACACTTCGCATAAATACCGACCAGGTTTCTGGTAGTCACAAACTGTCTTCTAACCATGTTGCACAAATATATGCACATAGATTTTGAAGTTCTTTCGTGGTTGCTCTATCGTCAAGTTGAGTGAATGCTTCTTCTATACAGTCAGTTGGAAGACATGGGTAAGAAAACGGCTGCCTCATCAGGGCATGTGTGCCTTCGTCATTGCTGTTTGCAGACCCATGGCCTGGGCTTTCCTCCAAACTGCTTGAGACCAGTGAAACATACACCCATGTTCCACTTTTTTGGGAAAAACCTCTTGAATTGATTTCCATGGGGCTGCAATAGAGAGAGTTATTATTAATACCATTAATAGCCACCAGACTGCTTAAAAAACCAATAATCCGAAACAAATCCCTCTACGTGTTGCTCAGATGGCAACAGTTCCTTAACAGTCTAAATTGGAAAGTTCGAGATCAAATACAGTTTAATGTAGAATAAACGATTGGTGGAACTACACATCTACATTGTAGATGCTGAAAGTGACCTGAAACACCAATAAATAATGCATTTATCATCATAACATCTTGCATTATATTTAATCTCATGAGAGCTTACTAAAGTATACACAGTGCGAGGAGGGTGGATTGTTGCTAAATTGCAGTGATGTAGATTTTCCACCCGTGAAATATTTATAATTTTGCATCAAAATATAATGAGAGTTTGCAGATGCTTCTTGTGTTTCGTTCTCAGAAATACGCAACATGAATATAAAAAAATGGCTAAACTATGCCTTAGATATTTGAAAACCAACACTGATCGTGAAACTAATAAAGTTATACAGAAATAAAATAAAGTAAAATATCAGGACAAAACTATGAAGTTGCCTTTCGATAATAAAATTAAACAAACAATGAAACATAATTCTTTTTTTGGTCATCCTTTTCGTATGCTTCTTTTTATCTCTTTGATTCTGTTGAACTCATTTGACCACATGAGGTTCAAGACTCCATTGCACTTTCTGAGATATTGGACTTCAGCTCTCTAAAACATGTTTTACTTTTTTAGCTCATCTTGACAAAGTCAAGCTGAGCTAATCTCAGCATTCTCCATCCGTCGTCCGTCAACACCATGTTTTGGTCTTCTCCTCCAAAACTGCTGGGCCAATTCTAGTAAAAAAAAAAGTTTGTGTGAGTGGTGGTCCCAAAGGGGCATTGCAGTTTTGTTCAACTCAACATGCCCAGCCCCATATGGAGGGGTTGGGAGAAACTGCTCCAAAATATTTTTAAAATCTTCTTCTAGTAAACCAGTGGGTGCAATGACTTGATATTTGTTATGGAGCTTCCTTTTGAGGTGTAGAATCAAGTTCAAACGAAGTTCGTGAAGCAATATTTGGCTTTGTGCCCCGTCCAAATTTCTATTTTCTGAACCGATGGTCCGATTTAAATCAAATTTGATATGTGGTATTATTGGGTCATAAGCACTTGACTCGTGCCTAAAAAGATTCCTACCTCCCCATGGGAACCCCAGGATGGCACAAATTGGGTGAACGGTCGCTTCGTTCGCCTAAAGGTTGCCCTATTTTATTTATGGCGAGCTGTTTCCTGTCGCACAATTTTCAGCTGTGTTTCTGATGTATCCAACTGAATACAAAACTTGAAAGCCGGTCACCTTTTTCTTACTGTTTTTTCATGGAGACCAGTCGACGCTAATTTAATTAATTGTGAAAGTACGGTTGTTCTTGACAACGTGTGAGATCATATGTGTGACGTATGTACTATTGACAGAGGTAACCACTTGTACAATAAGTAACTGTGGAGACTGCACATTCATCGTTGAATGTTTTATTTTTGTCACAACGTACCTTGACCTTGTTCTACTTAAGTTAGCGCATGACGTCGATGATTCATCCCAAGCAGTGGGCTAAACTAATTGATAACGTCAAAATAAAACAGTGCAACTGATGATTTTCGGTTGTTGAAACCATGTTGTAAATATATTTATTTAGCGGAATAATTACTTCCAGCTGAAAAGAAAAAAATTTTCATGCTGAACTCGGTCACAGTCCTCGAATTTTATAGTTATCAATTGGTACAGTATCAGTCAAGAGGAAATCGTCTCGTGGTGGCGCTTCAGGTCTGTAAACAAACTGAACAGCAAAACAGCTGATTAAGCACGTGTTACGGTGTACACCAAAGCAACCTTATGATATAATTCAACTTCTTTCTTATTAAAATTGAATCATTAACCAGGGTTTCTGCAAGGGGAAAATTTGTGGGTCCGGTAGTTAAAAGAAAGTGAAACTCAGACGCCAAAGGCGTCTGCCACACGTGTCAAAGGCACGTGTGTATAGAGGGGGGCTCGGGGGGGGGGGGGGGGGGGGGGGGGGGTTCTCCTCCCATGAAAATTTAGATTTTTAGGTGCTCTCTGGGGGCATTCTGATCGCTAAAATGCTGAATATTGAAGTGGAAAATGTGTATTTTTTCCTACTACAATTCTCTAAATTCCCACGGGACACAATACTACATCTGGTCGGAGGTTTCATAAAAATACAAACCCAAAACAACACACAATCCATGAATCCTGACAGTGACTGCGACGCTTCACCTCAATTTTTTTTATGCAACCCGATACGTGCCAATGTCAATAATTATACCCCCACTTCTAAGAAGTGGGGGCTATATAGGAATCGTCCGTCCGTCCGTCCGTCCGTCTGTCCGTCCGTCCGTACGTCTTTCCGGACATGAAATTCTTGTGTGCGCAACTCCTCCTACATTTATCAATCAATTTGGACAAAACTTTTCAGACATCATCACTACTAAGTGAACATGCGCATATTCCAAGATTTTTGATCTGCGACAATTTTAACCAGGTTATCTTCCTTTGACTTAGATTTATTGTGTCTTTCCATCCGAACAAATTCTTGTGTGCGCAACTCCTCCTACATTAATGAACCGATTTTGATGAAACCTTTCGGGGGCGCGGTGGCTCAGTTGGTAGAGGTGCAGGCTGCAAGCCGAGAGGTCCTCGGTTCGAATCCCACCTGCGGCAACCGCGTTGTGTCCTTGGGCAAGACACTTGCATATTCCAAACTTTTTAATCTGTGACAATTTTAACCAGGTTATCTCTCTTGAACTTTGATTTAATATGGGTTTCTACATGAAATTCTTGTGTGCGCAACTCCTCCTACATTTATCAATCAATTTGGACAAAACTTTTCAGACATCATCACTACTAAGTGAACATGCGCATATTCCAAGATTTTTGATCTGCGACAATTTTAACCAGGTTATCTCCCTTTGACTTAGATTTATTATGTCTTTCCGTTCGAACAAATTCTTGTGTGCGCAACTCCTCCTACATTAATGAACCGATTTTGATGAAACCTTTCAAACATCATCTCTACTAAGTGAACATGTGCAAATTCCAAACTTCTTGATCTGCGACAATTTTAACCAGGTTATCTCTCTTGAACTTTGATTTAATATGGGTTTCTGCATGAAATTCTTTTGTGCGCAACTCCTCCTACATTTATCAATCAATTTGGACGAAAGTTTACAGACATCATCACTACTAAGTGAACATGCGCATATTCCAAAATTTTTGAGCTGTGGCAATTTTAACTAGGTTATCTCCCTTTAACTTAGATTTATTATGGGTTTCTACATGAAATTCTTGTGCGTGCAACTCCTCCTACATTTATCAATCAATTTGGACAAAACTTTTCAGACATCATCACTACTAAGTGATCATGCGCATATTCCAAGATTTTTGATCTGCGACAATTTTAACCAAGTTATCTCCCTTTGACTTAGATTTATTATGTCTTTCCGTTCGAACAAATTCTTGTGTGCGCAACTCCTCCTACATTAATGAACCGATTTTGATGAAACCTTTCAAACATCATCTCTACTAAGTGAACATGTGCATATTCCAAACTTTTTGATCTGCGACAATTTTAACCAGGTTATCTCTCTTGAACTTTGATTTAATATGGGTTTCTGCATGAAATTCTTGTGTGCGCAACTCCTCCAACATTTATCAATCAATTTGGACGAAAGTTTACAGACATCATCACTACTAAGTGAACATGCGCATATTCCAAAATTTTTGAGCTGTGGCAATTTTAACTAGGTTATCTCCCTTTAACTTAGATTTATTATGGGTTTCTACATGAAATTCTTGTGCGTGCAACTCCTCCTACATTTATCAATCAATTTGGACAAAACTTTTCAGACATCATCACTACTAAGTGAACATGTGCATATTCCAAGATTTTTGATCTGCGACAATTTTAACCAGGTTATCTCCCTTTGACTTAGATTTATTATGTCTTTCCGTTCGAACAAATTCTTGTGTGCGCAACTCCTCCTACATTAATGAACCGATTTTGATGAAACCTTTCAAACATCATCTCTACTAAGTGAACATGTGCATATTCCAAACTTTTTGATCTGCGACAATTTTAACCAGGTTATCTCTCTTGAACTTTGATTTAATATGGGTTTCTGCATGAAATTCTCGTGTGCGCAACTCCTCCTACATTTATCAATCAATTTGGACGAAAGTTTACAGACATCATCACTACTAAGTGAACATGCGCATATTCCATAATTTTTGAGCTGTGGCTATTTTAACTAGGTTATCTCCCTTTAACTTAGATTTATTATGGGTTTCTACATGAAATTCTTGTGCGTGCACTCCCTTTAACTTAGATTTATTATGGGTTTCTACATGAAATTCTTGTGCGTGCAACTCCTCCTACATTTATCAATCAATTTTGACGAAACCTTTCAAACATTATCACAACTAGGTGAACATACGCATATACCCAAATTTTTGATCTGCGACAATTTTAACCAGGTTATCTCCCTTTAACTTGGATTTATTATGGGTTTTCAAATGGGATTCTTGTGTGTGCAACTCCTCCTACATTAATGAACTGATTTTGAATACATGTTGCACATTGTAAATGTGTTTTTCCAAATGTAAACCATATATGTGTGGGCTCTTTAAGTATTCAGTGCTGTTCTGTGGAAGGCCACATGCAAATTCAAATTTCAACAACAAAAAATGATCTTTATGTATACATTTCCTTATGGCCTTTGCCTACATGATCAGTAGTGCATTCCTCTAAAAACCCAAAGCGGGGGTATTAATCACCTTCAGTGATAGTTCTAGTTGGAAATGCAGAGAGAACGAAATATTCGAAAAGAACCATGATGCGGACGTGTGACGTCATGCACGTGCAATTACATCATTTATCTCTTGAAATAAAAGCCAGTGATTTCGCACCAAACACGACAATTGAGTCCGAAATTTTTATAGGCGACGTTTCGGATTTGAACTTTGTTTCCCCCCTTGTCTGGGGGTTATAAAGCATCAGGTTGTCGCCAGTAACAGGCATAGTATTCAGCATAATTATGCCTATATTACGTGGAAACAAAGGATCCTGAGTGTCGTTACGATACAGCGTTGTACTCGACATTGGAACCACCAGCTTTTGTGACTGATCATAGTATGATCGGCGGGGGGAATGTGTCCGGTCGACGGACCCGTAGCCGGTCTAGTGGAAACCCTGCCTTAACACATACTTTACCCATGATAAGAGATTTGTTTAATTGTGGTGTGCCGTAGTCACAGGGAACAGTTGAGTGCTGTTTCAGCTCAATTAATTTGTAGAACTCAAACTGATCAATAAATCTGTCGGTCACTGTCTGAAAATTGAAACTCTTGTCCAATGTTTGCTAGTGGAAATTTGCATGGATTCTGTTTAGAGAAATCAGGAGCATGTCTGAAGCGATATTATTTTAGTGGCACACTATTAACATGTTAAATGGTTTTCGTTCAATGTTATTACAGTGTAACACTGAAATGGGATACGATAATTCAAAGGGTTACCTTAAAATAATTAGGGGAACCCATAAACAGGTTGCCTTAATTTTCAATTTGTGCAGGTCTGGAACCCCAGGAGTGAAAAATAGAAATATTTTCAAACGCCCATATTTCCCAAACCACACAGAACAGAGAGCTGTTATTTGGTATGAAGCATCTTTTAGGAACAGTAGGATTGAATGGTAAAAAAAAATTCAAATTCCATCGGTTATGTTAGGGTGTTCTGTAGAGGGTATCGAAAAGAATTTGAGTCGGCATATTTGCAAAAATTTAAAAAAATTCTTTTCTCCAGAACCAATCATCAGAATCTTTTGATATTCAGTATACAGCATTTATAGGGAGGTCAGATACAAGTTTGTTAAAATAAAGCCCATTGGTTCCTATTTGGGCTCAATACAGGAATATGGGGAATACTCTTTAAAAATCTTCTTCAGAACCACCAGTTAGAATCTTTAATTGTTTGGTGTACATAACTGTTATGAGGGTCAGATTCAAGATTGTTCAATCCAAATCCCTAGGTTAATATTTGGGCTTTGTACGGAAACACAAATTTTAACTTAGTTCAGTATGGGGAATAATTTTTAAAACTTTTCTTCTTCAGATCCACCAGTCAGAATGCTTTCGTATTTGGTATGCAACATCTCTGGGGGTGGGGGGTGGGGGAGGGGGTCAGATTCAAGTTTGTTTAAATCAGACTCCTAAGTATATTTTTGGGCTCGCTATGGTAGCCCAAATTTTAACTTAGTGCAATATGAGGAAATTTCTTTAAAAATCTTCTTCTTCAAACCCACCAGTCAGAATGCTTTCATATTTGGTATACAACATCTCTAGGAGGGTCAGATTCAAGTTTGTTCAATTCGAGTATCTGGGTTAAAATTTGGGCTCCATATGGGAATCTGAAATTTAACTTAGTACAATATGAGGGAATTTCTTCAAAAATCTTCAGATCCACTAGTCAGAATGCTTTCATATTTGGTATACAACATATCTGGAGGGTTCGGATTCGAGTTTGTTCAAATCGAATTCGTAGGTTAATATTTGGGCTCTCTGTGGTAGCCCAAATTTTAACTTAGTGCAATATGAAGTAATTTCTTTAAAATTTCTCTTCTTCAGATCCAACAGTG
This sequence comes from Pictodentalium vernedei, assembly GCA_031216915.1. NCBI lineage: Eukaryota > Metazoa > Mollusca > Scaphopoda > Dentaliida > Dentaliidae > Pictodentalium > Pictodentalium vernedei. Next base: position 248,346,563 of record CM062289.1, read on the forward strand.
AGAATACTTTCATATTTGGTACACAGCGTCTCTAGGGAAGTCAGATTCAACTGTGTTCAAATCGAGAGCCTGGGTTAATATTTGGGCTCCCAATGGGAGCCGGAATTAGCCATGTAGCTGAAGAATTGAAAATTTTGTATTCAGTACCCTCTGGAGGCGTGTAACTAAGATTAATCCACATAGGTTGTATCAAGGGGCTTGATAGGGGACCTCTACATTTTACATTATGATCAACTGAAGAAAAGGCATGATGCCTGGATTATTTTTGACTCCTGAGGGGCTCAAGGATTGACAGTGAGTGTATCCTATGGAGATGGATTGCTTTATGTCGACTCATTCTTGGACTCTGTTTATATGTGTTCTGTATATTGTGTTCTGTTCAAGATGAGCGCCTCAGGCCCCATGGGGCCTCTTGTTTCATGTAATACTGTTAATGAAAACCTATTTCTGGTTTCTTTAAAAATATTTTACTCCCCAAAATAAACCTCCATAAATTCCCTTTCTGTTTTGTTTATTTGTGATGCTTTAGCCATTTTCACACAGGCTTGAATTTACTGGTGGCAATAAAATTCTGTTTCTCTGGTTTGAAATCTTTTTTATTCTTTAAAACCACTGGGCCAAATTCATTCAGTTATGGCACAGACCATTTTTGGAGTAAACCTTTTCTTCTTTGTTCAAATGAAGTTGCTGCCATCTTCAGACTGGTGGAATTTACTCTTCTGATTTTTCCCTCCACATTACTATATTCCTTAGGGTGGGGTTAATAAGCCTAATATGTTTTTAAAATCCTCTTTTTATAAGTCACTTGCAAAAATGCTTAGATTTCTTATTTAGAACTTACTTTAGTGATGCAGAGTCACTTTTTTAAAAAAAAAACTCCGTAAGTCAAAATATGGGCTCCCAAATTTTGGGCTATAGTCTATATTTCTATTTTCAGATTCAATGGGCAGATGTGAACTATATTTGTCATGTAGTATATAACTGGGTCAAAAGTATTTCAATTTGGCCAGATTTTTCTCTTTTTTTGGGGGGGGTGGGGGGGGGGGGGGGGTGGGTAGAGAGTACAAAAACAAAACAAAAATTCACAGAACAGAGCTTGCTAGAAAACTTTCCTAGGACCAGCAGAAATGAATGGCCAAAAAGTTTCCTTTTGGTTGTGTCATAGCAAATAAAAAAAATTACTCGGGCTGCTGAACACTTACTGACTGATAACACGCATCTCTTTTGACAACTTGGGCCACGTGAGCATTTTAGGCTCACTTGAGCCTTTGGTGTTGACGTGGGGTAGTCTGTTAGTCTGTTCACATTTTCTTTGGCACAGGCTACATCCCGTAGTTCTTATCCGATCATCACCAAATGTCATGCAGGTTCGAGGTCATGTGAAGATGAGAATGTCCCCTTTTGGTCGCAATCAGTCAATCATGACGGCTGCCTGAGCCCAAAACCTTTAGCAGTCTGCAGGTCGTATTTATGGAGGAATTTCATTGTAACTGGGTAGTATGACTCCATATAATGTGTAGATGAATACGTCCCCTTTTGGTCACGATCGATCATCTGTGACAGCTACAGGGGCCTGAAGCCTGAAAACCTTTAGTATAGTCTGCAGGTCGTATTTATGAAGGGATTTCATTGTAACTTGGTAGGATGACTCCAGATAATCTCGAGATGAGAACGTCCCCTTTTGGTCGCGATCGTTCAACCGTGATGACTGCCTGAGCCCAAAACCTTTAGCACAGACTACAGGTCGTATTTATGAAGGGATTTCATTGTAACTTTGTAGGATGACTCTGTATAATGTCTAGATGAGAACGTCCCCTTTTGGTTGCGATGGGTCAACTGTCATGGCTACACAGGCCCGAAGCCTAAAATCTTTAGCACAGCCTATAACCCGTATTTATGAAGGGATTTCATTGTAACTTGATAGGATGACTCATTTTGGAATAATTTCACTGTAACTTGGTAACTTTGGTTGACGTGCATTAACTGTGAGGGCCACATTAACCCAACCCTCAATTCTTTAGTACAGTCTACACCTCAAATTATTTTTCAATACATAGCGTGCACTGAACAGAAATTAACATTTTCTCAATTATCACAATTCTTGTCGTATTTCATAATCCTTTCATAAACATTGAACATTATCCTTTTCATCAAACACAACACGCAGACAAGTTACGCTACATTATCATTGACACTTTTATTTTCAGGAGGGTTTGTTTTCTGATTCAAATTAAGCTACACTTTTCTTCTTCCAAATCCATCTTTTTAGCGAAATCGTTTACCTGACCTCACATAAAATATTTTTGAAATGTGTAATTATTATTTAGTATTATTAGTTTGAAAATTAAATTGTATAAAGGTGTTCCATTTCCTCACATTAAATGAGATAAACTCCATAACTGTCTACACTTTGATCATTTTGATATCCTGATCCTCCAGGCTTGGTGTTTTGGAAAATGAAGGCGAGCTGTTGCTAGCTGACTAAATTTTTTCCAGGGAGGCAGTGCTCTCCTCGGTTGAAAACTGCTTGGTAATCTATAACATCACAAGATGCAGGGACATTCAATCACAAGCATGCAGATTTCATGTAAACAATTGTTTTGTTTCTGTGCAGGTTCTGTCCGACCAAAATCACAAAAACTAGAAACAGGTTCCCACAATTTTTTTTAGCACTGCCAAGACTAAAATTGTGTTCATTTATCAACGATGAAACAATGATGCGCTAGTTTTGACAATCTCACTTGATTCAGTTTGTTGAGCATGTGTGTTGCTAACAGTTTCTGATTCTTAATTATACACCCTGCAACACGTTGGGGGAGGGGGTATACAGAAATCACCTTGTCTGTCCATCCATCCATCATCCGTTCGTAGACATAATTTTGTCAGGAAATTTTCTTGGGACGTTCACGGACCAATCTGCTCGAAACATGGTGTGAATGTTCACTACCATACTGCGATTATAGTTCCGGTTGAATTATTTTTTTCAGAATTATGCCCCTTTTCAACTTGAAATAGTAGGCCTAGAATTTTGTCGGGAGATTTTCTCAGATGTTTATGGGTCGATTCCTTTGAAACTTGGTATGGATGTTTACTACCATGGGAACCTGTGCACCTGCAACTATAGTTTTGATCGGACCTTTTATTTGCCAGAGTTATGCCCCTTTTTCTCTTAGTATATGTCAATTTTGTCTGGAGATTTTCTCAGATGTTTATATGTCGATTCCTTCGAAACTTGGTATGAATGTTTACTACCATGGGAACCTATGCACCTGTAATTATAGTTTTGATCAGACCTTTTTTGCCAGAGTTATGCCCCTTTTCATCTTAGAATGCACAAAATTTTGTCCCGAGATTTTCTCAGTTCATGGGTTGAATCCCTCTGAATCTTGGTGTGGCTGTTTACTACCACAGGACCCTGTGCACCTGCAGTTATAGTTTTGATGGGACCTTTTTTGCCAGAGTTATGCCCCTTTTCGTCATAGAATGAATGAATTTTGTCCAGAGATTTTCTCAGATGTTTACGTGTTGATTCCTTTGAAACTTGGTATGGATGTTTTCTACTATGGGAACCTGTGCACCTGCAGTTATAGTTTCGATCAGACTCTTTTTGCTAGAGTTATGCCCCTTTTCGTCTTAGAATAATGGCAGCGGGGGTATGGACAGGCCCATCTGGGACATTCACACCTCTAGTTTCTATTGAATGTACCCAATTTCATTGTGTTTGGCAACAAAACCATGCGAAGCCGAACACACAAAACTGTATTATTGAAAACAAAATCACTTTTTATCGCTGAAACTTCCCCACGGAACCCGGGAAGTGAAGAAGTGCCTTTTCACTGTGGTAAACAGGCTCTCTTTTACTTTTGCAAACCCACTCTAAAATGGGCAACATGGCTTATTAACGCTTACCTCGGGTCTTGAGTTGATACTCATGTTGTGGTCATAATTAGCCCTTGTGCAAAAAAATGTGACCTTAAACCTTAAACACCAATAAATAAATAAAAATCACTGAAACTGTCAATGAGAGGAAAATTTCTTTGCTAAAATGAGAGATGTGTTCTTCCAATTTCACAGCTCTCTGCAGAATCTAGGAGCAGAGGTGTGTTCAAGCTTGAATTATAAGCTAGGTTTTCAGACCTTTCATCCCAAGCAGTTCAATAAAGTTACCTTCCGGAATGGGACATTTCGCAGTTGGACGATTCGTCCCTTCTGAATCAGAATGCCCGAAGAATTTTTATTTATTTTTCTGTTCAACTTGAAAGTATATAAGAAAATGGGGATAGAGTCAATAAGAAATAGTTAGTTCTTGTTGGAACCCAAAAGCGGGTTCTATAGGGCTCCCAGACATCAAATACACGGAACCAGTTTTCAGGTTCCATGAAGTTCTGAAATCTGCATTGGTGGAGTTTGTCCCATAAGCCTAAAATGCTTTAAAAATCGTCTTCTCATAACCACTCGCTATAAAACTTAGATTTCTGGTACGGAACTTTAGTGATGCAGATTCAGGTGTTTTCAAGGGAACTCGGAAGGTCAATATTTGGGCTCCCTGTGTGAGAATGCCCATTTTGGCACCACCCATAATTTCTTTTTCCAGAACCAATGAGCTTATTTGAACCACATTTGTCATTTAGTATAATTGGGTAATGAGTACTCGATTTATGCCCCCCCCCGCCCCCCATATTTTTTTTTGGGGGGGAGGGGGGGGTGGAGTAGAGGGACTATCAGAAGTTAAAAGCAAACAAAATTTTGTGCAGACAATTTTTTGAGACTTCACAGAAGAGAGCTTTCTTTTTGCCTGAGAAACTTTCCTAGGACTGACAGAAGTGAAGGGCCAAAAAATTGATTTTGGTTGGTTCATGGCAAATAAAAATATTGCTCTTTCTCTCCCATCACTTACACTTACTGACACTCATCTCTTTTGACAACTTGAATCAGGCGAGCATTTTAGACTTGCTGGAGTCTCTTGTTTGTTTTTGTAATTGTACGAGATGGGCAAGGAAGATAATAGTTGTTCATGTTAAAGAGCAAAAAGCCAGTAATTTGAGAAAAATAGTCAGATTTTACTTGTATGTGAACACCTCCCCCTTCTCTCCCCGGGAGCACAGCGAGTGAAGCATCGCTTGTTTACCATAGTAAACAAGCTTTGTTTCACTAGTAAAATAGAACCCCATCACCAATGCTTGGGATGGAAGTCCTCTAAAATGGGCAATGTGTATAAACGATTGACTAAACTCGACTATTTTATTTCCATGTTGGGCTCACGATTAGCCTATGTGCAGAAATATTTGACCTTAAACACCAATCAATAGATAAATATAAAGAGCATGCAAAAAAACAAAACAAAGCGAAGTGTGAAACATCAGAAGCAACGCAAAAATTACTTAAATCTGCAACTGAAAGACCTCAGTCAAATGACATTTCGGAAAACTTTACATTGCGAATATATAATGAAGTTACCTGAAAGTTTGAAGTTGACAAATTCCTGACATTCTTTCTGAATACACTGTTTCTAATTTCAACTTTGCTGCTGTTCGATTAAATGACCGTCAAGAATGGCAACTATGCATTATTTTAGCAATAAATACACATAATTAGACCCCAAAGAAGACCCAAAATTTAACTTTTGTCCTGAGAAAGCTAATTTTGAAGAATGTGGAAAATGACATTGCACAGACTTTTTTGTGATTGATGGGTAACAAGATAATAAATATGGCATGTTTTTTTTTAAAAAGCCAGTTAAATTCTTGCCTTCAGGTTAATTTATATAAACGAGATGAGCATGTTTATACCCCCCGTAAACAAAGTTTGGGGGGGTATATAGGAATCACCCTGTCCGTCTGTCCATCCTTATAAGCACAACTCCTCCTAAACTGTTTGAAGAATTTTCATGAAACTTTACACAATGGAAGAACTCCATTTGATGTGCATGAAACAATATAATTCCGTTCTGACAGGAGCGGGGGGTATCACTTTGTGAGCTTGCTCACAGTACCTCTAGTTTGTGGTTTGTCAAATGGTCAATTTTTTTTTTGAACTTATGCCCCCGACTTAAAAGGTGAATGGGCATCGAGTGGAGACGTCTGTCCATCCATCTGTCTGTCTGTACCAACAGTTTCCCTTGTATCTCGGCCACTGCTACTCTGATTTGAATGATATTTGGTGTTGTGATAGAGAATCATGGAAGAACGATACCTGTGTAGCGTGAGTTTCTTCCACACTTTTTTCCAGAGTTATGACCCTTTTTCACTCTTTCAACTTAGCAAAAAAGATTTGAGGTCGGGGACATTAGCAGCACTTTGCAATGCAGGTCTCTTGTCCATTAAAGTCATTTGTGTTTTGGATTTATGTTCTCCACTTTTTAAAATAATGTATGTTAGTAATGAAACGAGAAACATTTTGATTTGGACCCAACCAACAAATGATATGTATGTTTCAAAGAGATGTGTACTTTTTTCTATTTAGAAAACAAAAGAAAAGGTGATGAGGCCATTGATAATCCTATTGCTAAAACGAAAAGAATTGAAAGAAAGTGTACAGATTTGATTGTATTAGGCCTGCCATGGAAGAGCACAGAAGATGACTTAAAAAAGTATTTTTGTCAATTCGGAGAACTTATACTGGTTCAGGTAATTGTAAAAATTGAATTTCTTTCCTGCTGCTAGTAACCTTGGTAAAAGATTAAATTTTTCTGCTCAGACTTTGTTTTTCATAAATATTTTTTCATGCTTATGGGTAGGGCCCTGCGAATCACAAATTTTCGTTGAATCGAAATGCGAATCGAATTTCGTCGTTAAGAAATACGATGTCGGGCGGAATTTTTCTCCTCGGATAACTTCCTTTTTATATGCTCGCTGTACATGTTCGAACTGATCATAGAAAAAGGTCGAAGAATATAATAAACACCATAATTCACATTCCTGTAGTAGCCTAGGATGTTTATTTTTCGTGCAATACGAGAAGGTTATTCCCATTCATTAACGCCTTGTGGGAATAATCCTCCGCATGTTACTCAGAAATAACCATCGTTACTAGCCTTCGCTGAAATAGCTTGTGCGTGCAACGCCGGGTGTTTCTTGAGAAGGTGGTTCCATAGGGGTGTCGTCGTGCCTGTTGAGTGTGCTTTATACACAACATTGCACTCTATACATGTGTAAGTCTCTGCGAGTTTATCGTGCATAAAATATTTGTGGGCCGCAGATTGAGGCTGGTTTGATGCCACATCGAAGAATGAAGTCACACAACGTTCTAAAGAGTATAATTCCACAGAACAGAATGGCGCTCGATTTAGGCTAGCAAATGATCGAATCCTCACCTAAGCATTCACATGCTTATTGGTGAACAACATAGTTCAGTGAGTTGTCGGCATCGCTTTGAAATTACCGTTTGAGTGACTTGCGCACTTCTCTGCGTAATCTACATTGCCACAATTTATTCGCAGACCAGTGTCGGCAAAAAACCTTTGATGTATTGTAACCGCCTGTCTACTCACAAAAAAAACCTGAACACTGTGTTGATCGAAGTTATGCATTGATCTAGTGATTACTTGAGTGTACCAACGGGACATTTGCGACAAAATAACGTATAACACATGATGGATCCAGATCGCGTTATTAATATACACGCTTTAATTCAGCAATTTCAACGGGTGATAAATATGGGAAATCTGAGGGTTTCCGAGCGAGTTTATGATAAAAGTAGGCCCATTTCAAACAATCGTCGATTCGAACACCTTCGAATTACTATGTTTGAATCGAATTGAATCGAATAATGAAGTTCGAATCGAATTTCGAATATTCGCAGCCCCCTACTTATGGGGTAATGTTAGTGCGCTGAGAGCTGAACTGCATCAAATGTTGAGTTCACTTTTATTATGTATTAGCTGGAATCCAGGTCCTGGATATATTTTGATAGAATGTTCTATCCATCTGCAATATGATGCCAAATACAGGGTTCACACAACTTTGAAAGCCCTTGAATTCAGCCTGTTGCCTTGAAAAGTCCTTGCAAACCAAATATTCTTTGAAAATCTCTTGGATCTGGTGTCACGCATTGAAGGTACTTGAATTCTTGAAAAACGTGTGAGGTGTCATTTTTAAGCAAATCCAAATATCCGTTGGTCATATTTTTACCTATTTCCATTGGTTCAATCAGATCTTGAATGGGACTCTTGCTTCTGTTATGTAGTGCTTATGAGAGTTAAATAGCCGATTTTCTCTTTGCACTGTTTTATTTAAGAATTGCTCATGCTGAAACTGAAGTGGATATTCTGAACATGATCAAAATTTCAACTCCTCAGATGTGAATGTTTTATTTGAAGGTATCATGCAATAGTGAAGGTTAAATTTGAGGTGATTGCTTGTTATGACATCGCATTTTATTTTTTTTTCAAATCAACTTTCCCAGCCCATACAGAGTTGGTGGGGGAAAATACTCCAATTTCTAAAAAAAAATCTCATGAAGCAGTGGATACAGTGACTTGATATTTGGCATGTAGCTTCATTTTGAGGTGTAGAACCATATTTGTTCAAATGAAGTTTGTGGGCAATATTTCCCTTAAATTCTGATTCTAAGATTATTTTCAGCTGCGACGAGCAGCTCTATGTGTGGCAATGTTGGTCGGTCGGTCTGTCACCAACGAGTTTAAAAAACACCATAACTCCTAAAATACTTGATGGAATGACACCATACTTGGTATGCAAGTGTATCTTCATGATGTCTACACCCTCGCTATAGTGCATGTCATTCGGATAATTTCTGTCACATTTATGGACTTGTCACCAACAAGATTTTTTGTCACCAACGAGTTTTAAAACATCATTGGCGTTGCACGAATCGTCGCAGCTTCAGCACTGTGACAGTGCGTCTTGTTTTTACAAGGATTGGCGAACAAGTTATGCAACTTATATTAATTCCTCTCCTTTTGGGATGACCCTTGTAGCTGCAACTTCGTGGCCTTGCTCTTCTCGATTATTATAAAGGGATCTTTGGCCTGCTGTGTGTCTCTCCGCACAAAGGACAGCCATTTTACGTCCCCCACCCGATAGGACGGTGCGCTGTGACAGAATCAACCCCACAATTGATGCTGACAAAGAGTGTTTGGACACCTCGAGAACTTTTCCCAACCAGGTATCGATCCCGGGACCTCTGGCATGAGAGACCAGCCCACTTATCAACTCGGCCACCACTCATAAAATTTGCCTTCGTCATGGGAGGGCCAAGATTTTTTGCCTGCCCAAAATTTCTATTTACTGAACCGATAGTTCGATTTGAACCAAATTCGGTACATGGTGTTATTGAGTCATAAGTACTTGACTCATGCAAAAAAAAAAAAAAAAATTTCCTGTGTACCTGTGGGAACCCCTGGATTTAAAAATAGAAATATTTTCAAACGCTCAAATTTCGTGGACAATTTGTGCACACAGCCCATTTAGATCAAATTTTCCATGCGTGGGCAATTGGTGCACGCAGCCCATTTAGATCAAATTCAGAGTGGCAACTAGCGGAGTGTTCTGTTTATAAAACTTTCAGTTCTCTGCACGTCTCATGTGTGCGTGTGTGTGTGTTGGTGGATTTGGTGTTGGTTGAGAGAGAGATGGAGAGTATGTGTTATGGGGCTGTAATCCTGACTAGCCTGTGACATATTGGCCAAATTGGACGGGTGCGATCTGTAGTGAAATGATCTTGATTTAAAATTTTGTATGCACATGTCACATGAATAAAGAAATAACTTATTTCCCAAACCACACGTAACAGAGAACTCTTATTTGGTATGGGGCATCCTTAGGTCTAGTAGAATTGAATGATAAAAAAGAATTGCCATCGGTTGTGTCAGGTGTTCTGGGGGGTGGGGAGGGGTTGGAAAAATGCTGAGTCACTATATTTACAAAACTTAATAAAAAAAAAAAAAAAAATTCTCCAGAACCACTGATCACAATCTTTTGATATTTGGTATACAGCATCCATAGCGAGGTGAGATAAACTTTGTTAAAATGAAGACCCTTGGTTCATATTTGGGTGCAGTGCAGGAGCCCATATTTTTAACTTGGGGCAATATGGGTGAAAATCTTTAAAATCTTCTTCAGAACCACCAGTCAGAATCTTTTAATGTTTGGTATACATCATTGTTATGAGGTTCAGATTCAAGATTGTTCAAATCAAGTCCCTCGGTCAATATTTGGGCTTCCTTTGAAAGCTCGAATTTTAACTTATTGCAATATGAGGGATAATCTTTAAAAATCTTCTTCAGATCCACCAGTCAGAATGCTTTCATGTTTGGTATCCAACATCTCGAGGCAAGTCAGATTCAAGTTTGTTTAAATTGGATCCCTGGGTTAACATTTGGGCTTCCTATGGTAGCCTGAATTTTAACTTAATGCAGTATGAGGAGATTTCTTCACAATTTTTCTTCAGATCCACCAGTCAGAATGCATTCATCTTTGGTATACAACATCTCTAGTTCACTATTCAGAATTCTTAGTCCAATTTTAACAAAATTTGATATGCATTATAAGTGGGAAACAGATATTTGATTTATATGAAAAAAAATTACCCCTTGCTATCATTGGACTCGCTGTGTGCTCAAAATAGAAACATTATTCCAAGTTAATTATATAAGGAGCCATGGAGCTGAAGAATTAGAAATTTTTTATTAAGTACCCTCTAGAGGTGTGTAACTAAGATTAATCCACATGGTTTGTATATCAAGGGGCTCCATAGGGGAGCTCCACTTTTTACATTGATTAACCTAAGAAAAGGCATGATGCTTGGGCTATTTTAGTCACTTCTCAGGGCCAAAAGGATTGACAATGGATCTTATGGAGTTTGATTGCTTAATGTAGATTCATTCTTGGCCTCTGTTTATATCGGGTTCTGTTCAAGGTGAACTCTTCAGGCCCAATGTGGCCTCTTGTTTCAAGTTGCTTGACCCATAGCAGTTAGCTTTGTTTGATTTTGAGAAAAAGCAGAAGGCATTTGGGTAAGATAAATACCAATAGCTGTTGAGGACACTACTTACCTAATTGTCACCCCCTCCTCCCCCCCCCCCCCCCCCCCCCCCCCAAAAAAAAAAAAAAAAAATTTGTGGGAGTTTTAAAATAGCCAGTGTCGTTCTGTGTGTCCCTGCGATCGTCCCACTTTGGTTTCCCAATGATAACTAGTTATACCCCCCCCCCCCCCCAAACAAAGTTTGAGGGTATATAGGAATCCCCCTGTCTGTCTGTCCATCCTTATAAGCGCAACTCCTCCTAAACCATTTGAAGAATTTTCATGAAACTTTACACAATGGAAGAACTCCATATGAAAATGTGCATGAAGCAATATAATTCCGTTCTGACAGGCGCGGGGGATATCACTTTGTGAGCTTGCTCACCGTACCTCTAGTTATAGTTGGCTAAATCAAAATTCAATTTGGTATGTAGGTGAATCAACATAAAATACAGGTCAGGTTCGAATCGGGGTTCAGTCAGACAAGTTTTGCCAAAGTTATGCCCCTTTTTCAACTATGAAAATTCTTTTTTTTTGGGGGGGGGTGGGGGTGGTTCCTGATAACTTTAGTTTTTGTTGACTGAATCAAATAAAATTTGGTATGTTGTATGTTGGTGTATCAACATAAAATACAAGTCAAGTTCAAATCGGGGTTTGGTTCGACATTTTTGCCAGAGTTATGTCCTTTTTGGACTTCGAAAAATTCATTTTTTCTTCAAATATCTTGAATTGCACACTTTTTTTGCAGCGCAGGGGGGGGGGGGGGGGGTGGGGGGGGGGGGGAGGAGGGACATGTGGCCGATTGGCCTTTTATATGGAAAAGATATATTGCGGTCATGATGTAGCCAAAGATGCTGAAAATGACCTTAAGCATTAACATAAATAAATACACTGGCAATGTGAACTGCCTTAACAGGGTTCTGGAAAAGTCTGGCAGTGGACTACACTGCCATCATTGTGCTGCTTTGTATCCGTATGGTACTGTCTGGTCCACTGTTAATTTAGAAAGTTTTTTGGTAGAAATAGTAGCCAGTGGAAAGCTGGGAATGTTTTTGTTCGAAGAAATGGACAGCTTTTGTTGGGACACATCTCCGATTGACATAGAAAATGTAAAAACAAGATCGGTTGTCATCACACATGAATTTGTTTGGGAAGTTCAGTATGAAATGGTTACAGTATTGTGATTACATAAGTGGGCAAAGAATGTTGACTGGATCACTGAGATCCAGTTAAAGTTCAGTGTTTGTTTTCCACTCTTCAAGCACCTTGGTATCTCATCTTTTGAAAATGAAGTGACAGCCTAGAATATTGGATGGTATTTTTGATTGTATCGTAAGTGTTTCAATTGAATCGTGATGTGTTCAGGTAAAAGATCACTTTTGTGATCACAGTACTGTAATGTTGGAATCTCCTCTTGTTGGAATAGGCAATATCATTGTATGATTGTAAAACTGAGCAAATTTTTTTTTTTTTTGGTGGGGTGGGGGGGGGGGGGGGGGGGGGTGGGGGGGAGGGGGTATTCAGCCCCCACTTACGGCCACCTCTGGTTTGATGATTGTTTTACTTCTGTTTTCCTTTATATCTTTCAGGTGAAACGAGATGTTAAAACAGGCCAGTCCAAAAGGTTTTGGCTTTATCAGATTTCAAGATTATGAAGCACAAGTCAAATGTATTTCACAAACGACACGTGATTGATGGAAGGTGTTGTGATGTAACCTTACCAAATTCGAAGGTATTCTACGTTGCAGCTGTCAAAATCGTAATTCAAGACCAGTATTTTCCTTTCCCTCTACCTCCCATTGTAATTGTAGAGTAGTCCTTGATTACTGCAGAAAAAAGTTCTAACTTCCTGTTTTATAGAGCCCAGTAACCAACGCCTGCAGTGCAAGTTCTCTGAAATGAACAAAATGATTCTGCTGCAGTCACAAGATAGAGATGATTGAAGAAGTGGTTGTGCTGGACCCAATTGTCTTGTGCCAGGTTTTTAGCCACCCAAAGATTTTATTGCCATATAAAATGTTTTGTGGCCAGATGAGTAGTATCATAAGAAAAATGGGTATTGTTTTTTTTTATAAAGGTGGAAAATTGAAAATTAGGCCCCACTATATTAAAGGAGACATCACTGTGTACAAATGTGTAGGGCTGCAACGGTACACTTACCTCACGGTTCGGTACGTATTGCGGTTTTTCGATGGCGGTACAATACGTATTGCGGTACATTTTTTCTAACATTATTCGCCCAAAAACTGATGGTGAATCATGTTTGCAAAACGCTAGAAGCCTAGCATGCTGCTGGACTGCTGTGTCGTGCAAAAATGCACTGCGACAAAAAACTGAATAATTTATAACCCCCTTCCCCGTGGCTGTGTGGTTTTATTAATTTCTGAGCCAAGCTGAGGAATTTAACATGATTCACTATCAATCTCATCTTTGTATGAGGGAAAGCCAAAGTGTTTCCAGATAGGGGATTTAAATTTTGCAGGTGGGCTGACGATACCTTCGTTGTTATTGGCTGCACATTTATTTCTGTCACTCATGTTGTTATAATTGGATGTACTTCAGATCTGACATGTGTGTACACGAAGGCGAAACAGAAATACGCAAATAAACAACGCAAAACTTGATTGGCGAATTGTTGAAAAATCGGCCAATAAACGTCTTACTTATCCTGACACACATTCGGAATTACCCAAAGCTCAAGTGACGACAAGTTGATTATTTATAGATGCACGACATGCTGTTCTGTTTATGTTTGCAAACTGTTTGCTTGTGTCGACACTTAAAATTTTCAAACAGACCCAATTCCCAACAGCCGTCCATTAAAACTAATAACATGCTTCTATGCACCGCATATTTGGTAGATTAAAGCTGAAATGTTGCAGCCAGGCAGCCCGTTAAGGTGATGTAGAAATATGCACTCTTGACTTGGCAAAACAGGACAGAAAAAGCACCTGGTTGACCATGTGCTAAATGTCTGAATTTAATATGAAATGAGTGTTTGAAAGCGTATGTATAAAGTTTTTTTCTATTTAAATACTGACCTCACCAACTATTACAAATATTATCCACCAAGATTATATGCCCCAATTTCCCAATAAATTTTGATGATTCCAGGTCCGTTACTGAGTGTGTGTGTGTGTGGGATGGGGGGGGGGGGGGGGGGGGGGGGGATACGCGCAAGCCCTTCTATTTTTCAGAGAGAGGGAAAGGCAGAACAGTTTGATCCTGCGGAGAGTTTCTTTGAAATTCACATCCGACTTCATTGCCCTCTTTTGGGGGTGTTGGAATTCTCCTGCTGCGACCGCTGTACCGTGAGCGTACCGAAAATTAGGCTGAATGAACCAAGTATTGTACCATGGAAAAATACCGCGGTGCACCGAGACTGCGGTGAACCGTTGCAGCCCTACAAATATGTTAAATTTCATGAGCTTACCTTTAAAACTGTAGGAATGATTATCTCAAGAAGAAAGAAGAAAATGCCAGCAATTGCTAAAAGTCAATTCAACTTCTTTTGAATGACTTAAAATAGCCACCTAAAAGACATTTTGTTGGAAATATTAAATGGTGTTGGAGTTAATATTCTATGTAACTAAAAATAAAATCAATAAAAAAAAAACAAGTGATCATTCAACTCCGTATGTTTATGCTTGCAGTTAAAATAGGTGACAACTAGCAAAAGACGTGGTTTTCTGTTTGAACATTCTTTCAAAACTTTTCAAACTAAAAACCCCACAGAAGGCATTTTTCTTGAAAACAACAATTTGGAGTGAAAACTTTTTAGCTCAACTCGACGTCAAGTATTAGCTATTGGGATGGGTTGCGTTCATCGTCCTTCCATCCGTCTCCGTCCCTTTGTCTGTATACAATTCCTTTAGCACACCCCAGAGGCCGTATCTGTCACACAATCAGTCTCAAATTACATATGTGGCTTTCCTGTAATGTCTAGATAGGGGCTATCAAATTTTTCCGAATTTTCTCTGAAAAAACGTGGCCACCATTGGCAATCTCGGGTTGGGTATATAAATTGTCAACAATTCCATTAGCACACTCTACAGGTCAAATCTCTCACCCGATCATTTTCAAAATTGCATATGTAGCTTTGGTGTAATGTCCAGATGGGAGCTATCTATCAAATGTTTCTGAATTTTGTTGAAAAACATGGCCATCTTGGATTTGGCATATAAATTGTCCACAATTCCTTAGCACACCCTACAGCCTGCACCCCTCACCCGATCCTTTTTAGCCCGACTGTTTACAGTGAGGGCTATAGTAATGACTTTTGTCCGTCCGTCCGTCTGTCTTTTTCTGTTAACATTTAGAGTTTTGGTTAAAGTTTGTGGTTAAAGTTTTTTACTGAAGGTTCAAGTGGGTTTTTTTTTATACCCCCACTTTCGAAGAAAATGGGGGTATACTGGATTACATGCGTCCGTCCATCCGTGTGTGAGTCCATCCAAAAATATTCATAACTTAAGTAAATTATTATTTTTTATAATATTTGTTGGTCATAGGTATGCCGACACTAGTTATTAGTCGAGTTGTGACGAAGTCAAACTCGACTTATAGTTTGGTGAATGGCGGGCGGGCGGGCGGGCGGGCGTAAACAATTGGTTTCTGGATGATAACTTGATAGTGGTTCAACTCACATTCATTAAACTTCATACGTAGGTTGGTCTTGGGGGGAGGAAGAACCCTATTGATTTTGGACATGCTACGTCGAAGGTCAAGGTCACAGTGACCTTGAACATAGTAAATCTTAAACAATTGGTTTCCGGATGATAACTTGATAATGGTTCAACTCACATTCATGAAACTTCATAGGTAGATTGGCCTTGGTGAGGGGAAGAACCCTATTGATTTTGGACTCGCTACGTCAAAGGTCAAGGTCAACATGACCTTGAACATAGTAAATCGCAACAATTCCTTTCCGGATGATAACTTGATAGTAGTTCAACCTACATTCATGAAACTTCATAGGTGGGTTGGCCTTGGTGCGAGGAAGAACTCTATTGATCTTGGACTCACCAGATTAAAGGTCAAGGTCACAGTGACCTTGAACATAGTATATCGCAACAATTGGTTTCCGGATGATAACTTGATAGTGGTTCAACCTAGAGTCATGAAACTTAATAGGTGTGTTGGCGTTGGTGCGAGGAAGAACCCTATTGATCTTGGACTCACCAGGTCAAAGGTCAAGGTCACAGTGACCTTGAACATAGTATATCACAACAATTGGTTTCCGGATGATAACTTGATAGTGGTTCAACCTAGAGTCATGAAACTTTACAGGCGTGTTGGCCTTGGTGCGAGGAAGAACCCTATTGATGTTGGACTCACCAGGTCAAAGGTCAAGGTCACAGTGACCTTGAACATAGTATATCGCAACAATTGGTTTCCGGATGAGAACTTGATAGTGGTTCAACCTAGAGTCATGAAACTTCATAGGTGTGTTGGCCTTGGTGCGAGGAACTGTTGTCACAACTCGACATTGGATCGGTGATCCTGAGCGGCATTTTTTTTTTTTTTATGATTTTTTTTGTTTATTGTTCACTTAGAAATTGTGTCCGTCCGAGCCAAATTTTGTCTGTTCAGCCTGTATCTTGGGTATCAAATGTTCTATTGCAATGAAATTTGCCATGAACACTGCTTATGGTATATGCTTTAAAAAAAGGATTCAACGATATTTCTCACATTCTCCTTTTTAGAGTTATCCCCCTTTTTTGACTTAGAAATTGTAGGAAATAGACCTTATTTGTCTGTTCAGCCTGTATCTCAGGTATCGGTTATCGGATTTTGGTGAAATATGGCATGCAGTTTGCCTATGACAAAGGCTTCTGCCTCATTGCATAAAACTTCCAAACACTAGACAATTTACCATACCTTTTGACTTAGAAATTGTTGAAAACTTTCGAAGAAAATGGAAGGGGGGGGGGGGGGGTGTGGTATACTGGATTGCATCCGTCCATCTGTGCATCCGTCTGTCAGTCCGTACAAGAATATTCATAAATGATACTTGTTGGTCATAAGTATGCCCACACTAGGCAGTACACCATGTGGGGGTATGCACCGGACGAAAGCCAGCTCTTGTTTTTTTTTTTTTTGTCTTATTCCTGTTTAGTTGACATTTGGAGTTTTGGTTAAAGTTTGTGGTTAAAGTTTTTTATTCAACCTTCAAGTACAGACTATACCCGGTATTTCTTGTCTGATTGTCACAAAATTTCATATGCAGGTTTTAGGTCATGTCTACATGAGAATGTCCCCTTTTGGTCGTGATCGGTCAACCGGTATGGCTGCCAGAGCCCAAAACCCGAAAACCATTAGCACAGTTTACAGGTCGTATTTATGAAGGGATTTCATTGCAACTTCATAGAATGCCTCTGTATAATGCCTAGATGAGAACGTCCCCGTTTGGGCATGATCTGCCAACCGTGATGGCTGCCCAAGCCCGAAACCCAAAAACTTTTAGCACAGTCTGCAGGTCATGTTTAATATGGACGGATTTCATTTTAACTTGATACCAAGACTCTGTATGATGTCTACATGAGAATTTCCCCATTTGGGCGTGATCTATCAACCTTCACGACTGCCCGAGCCCAGAACCCCAAAACCTTAGCACAGTCTACAGGTCATATTTATGGAGGGATTTCATTGTAACTTCATAGGTTGACTTCATATAATTTCTACACATGAGAAAGTCCCCTTTTGGACGTGATTGGGCAACTGTGAAGGCTACAGGTGCCCGAAGCCCGAAAACCTTCAGCACAGTCATACTTATGAAGGAATTTCATTGTAACTTCGTAGGATCAATCCACATGATGCCCAGATGAGAATGTCCCCTTTTGGTTGCGATCATTCAACCATGATGGCTGCCCGAGCACAAAGCCCGAAAACCTTTAGCACAGTCTACATGTCATATTTATGGACGGATTTCATTGTAACTTGATAGGTTGACTTCATATAATGTCTAGATGAGAACGTCCCATTTTGGGCAACTGTGACGGCAACAGGGGCCCGAAGCCCGAAAACCTTCAGCACAGTCCACAGGTCATATTTATGGAGTGATTTCATTGTAACTTGATAGGTTGGCCAATTACGCAATTTTCTTTTCTTTCGTCAAAAATGCTTTTTTTACAGCTTTTGTTAATGTTTGTGGTTAAAAACCCAGACAAACACCACAACCCCCCCCCCCCCCCCACCCCCACCCCCATGGTGCCAGTTAGGTATTTTTTTTTCTCTGCTCAAAATGCATTCTGAAGGATTTAGACTGACCACATGTAGAAAAAAAAATGGACTCCTGTAACACACACCCACTCTCCCTCGTCCCCCACCCCACCTCCTCCTCACCTAGGGCCATTCATGCGATATTTTTTCTTTGGTACAAAATGCATTTTTAGCCTGACTGTTTATAGTCAGAGCTATTGTCATGACTTTCGTCCATCCATCTGTCTGTAAACAATTGGTTTCCGACTGATAACTCCCAGTTCCGCTTTACTAGTAAAATAGGACCCAGTCACCAATGCTTGGGGCGAAAGTCCTCTAAAATGGGCAACATGTTGATCAACGATTGCCTAAACTTGACTTCATCTCCATGTTGTGTCACGATTAGCCATAGTGTATAAATATGTGATGTTAACCACCAACAAACAAACAAACAAACAAACTGATAACTCCAGTTTGGATTATTTGATTTCAACCAAAGTTGATATGTGTATTTTCCAGCTAGTAAAACAGGCCAGGTTTCAATATAGGTTCCACAACTGCCCCCCCCCCCCCCCACCCCCCCCCACACACACACACACACACACACACACACACACACACACACAAATTGTCACTTAGGCAATTATTCCCAAAATGTATTTTGAAGGATTGGGAGTTATTACATGCAAAAAAGAAAATTGACTCATATAGCCCAACATTGCTTTATGTACTGCATCTTTAATCCTTTACCTTACACAAGTTGAAGCCAACAGTACAAATTATTTTTCTGAAACCTCAGATTTTTTCATTTTTTATTTACTTCTAACCATGGCTTATTTATTACTCCTTATTGGAACAAGCTCATCAAGTTTGTTCCATTAATAGGTCATAAGGTATGTTTTGAAGTAGAGAAATGAAAAAATGAAATTTGAGTAGCAAATTTTGTTTATCATGAGTGCAGATATGGCAGATTCGTTAGGTAAACTGTTAACAAAAAATGTCTCCAATTATTGAGCATTGCCATTCCTGGGACAGTCGGGTTGCATGCGTGACATCACTCTAGTCCAGATTTAATATGTAGCTTTGGTGTGATGTCTTCTGTAGAAACTTGAGTGAAAGACTTGGCATTACTGGTTTGTCTGTAGCTTCCTGATGAGCAATTACAGATCAAGTTCCAGTTACATTCTACTCGAATGGTTTATTACAGAGTTATTGACCTTGACCTTAAAAATTGACAGTTATAACAGACTTTCCTCACTTCTCTAATGTTTCACTTTTTTCAGCTATGGATGGAAATATTGAAATGAGTTTTTGTATGTAGCTTAGTGATGGGTACTTACAGATCAAGTTTAAATTCCATTCTACTTGTATAGTTTATCAGATTACCTGAGCGAAGCTCAAGGGGAGCTTTACTGATCACATTCTGACTGTCGTCCAGCGTCCATCATACGGCGTTAACTTTACATTATCGACTTCTTCTCACAAACTACTCGACCAAATTGAAGCAAATCTGGTGTGCATGTTCCCTATCATTTGTCAATTCAAGTTTGTTCAAATCAAGTTGCCCTGCCCCTCGGTAAGGCCAAGCCCAAAAAGTGTACCTAAATCTTAAAAAATCTTATGAACCAGCAGTAGCAGAGAGTTGATATTTGGTGTGCAGCTTCCTTTTGAGGTGTAGACTCAAGATTTGTTCAAGAGAAGTTCGTGAGGCTATATTTGCCGTTGTTATGGGAGGGGCAAGAATTTTTGCCCCGCCCAAAATTTTTATCATAGGGTACTTTTTCAGGACTTTGCAGGCAATTTTTAACACTGTGGGTAATGGGGAAAACATTAAAAAATCCCAAACCACTGCTCCACAAGCTTTCATATTTCACATATAACATCTTTGGAAGATTGATTCACATATTTGCTGAAATCAATTCCCTGGGTCCATATTTGGGCTCTCTATGGGAGCCCAAATGTTCAAATTAGTGCAATATGAGGAATATTCTTTAAAAATCTTCTTCTTCAGATCCACCAATCAGTCTTCTGATATTTGGTATGCAGCATCCTTTGGGGGGTAAGATTCTTGTTTGTTCAATCCAAGTCCCTGGGTTCATATTTGTGCTCACCGTGGGAGCCCGAATTATAACTTAGTTCAAAATGAAGAATTGTTTTTAAAAACCTTCTTCTTCACATCAGCCAGTCAGAATCTTTTGATATTTAGTGTACAGCATCCTTACGGAGGTGAGATTCAAGTTTGTTCAAGCCAAGTCCCTGGGTTCATATTTGGGCTCCCTGTGAGAGCCCGAATTATTACTTCGTTCAATGTGAGGAATATTCTTTAAAAATCCTTATTTTAGCTAACCGAAGGGAGCTCAACTTACCACTTGCCGTCCGTCTGTCAAAGTGAACTTTTTTCAAACGACTTCTCCTCTGAAACTGCTAGGTCGATTTGCTCGAAACTTGGTATGGATGTTCATTGCCATATGTCAATTCAAGTTTGTTCAAATGAAACGGACATGCCCACTTGGGGCTCCATAGGGGGCATAACTCCGATAGCACCCAATGTGTCATATAGAAATTACTGAAAAATCTTCTTCTTCAGCACAGGTGGGCAGAATCATTTGATATTTGGTATACAGCATTATGGGGTGGATCTGATACAGGTTTGTTCAAATCGGCCCCCTGGATTCATATTTGGACTCACTATAGAAGCCCGAATTCGAGCTGAGTGCATTTCAGGCAAATTTCTTAAAAAATATTCTTCTCAAGATCCAGCAGGCAGAATCTTTTGATATTTGGTATGCAACATTGTGGGGTGGATCTGATTCAAGTTTGTTCAAATCAGCCCCCTGCATTCATATTTGGTCTCACTATTGGAGCCCAAATTTGAACTTAGTGCATTTTCAAGGAAATTTCTTTAAAAATCTTCTTCTCCAGATCCAGCAAACAGAATATTTTGATATTCGGTATGCAACATTGTGGAGTGGATCTGATTCAAGTTTGTTCAAATCCACCCCCTGGCTTCATACTTAGGCTCACTATTGGAGCCTGAGTTTGAACTTAGTGAATTTCAGGCAAATTGCTTTAAAAATTTTCCTCTCCTGACCAGCAGGTAGAATATTTTTTATATTTTGTATGCAGCATTGTGGGGTAGATCTGATTCAAGTTTGTTCAAATCAGCCCCCTGTGTTCATATTTGAGCTCACTATATTAGCCCGAATTTGAACTTAGTGCATTTCAAGAAAATTTCTTTTAAAATCTTCTATAGATCCAGCAGGCAGATTGTGGTATGTAGCATTGTGGGGTGAATCTGATTATGTCTCCCCTTCCCAGAAGGGAGACATATTGTTTTAGTGCATATTCTTCTTCTTCTTCTCCTCCTTCTCATACAAACTTTGTCCGGGCCATAACTTTTTGTCTTTTGACCTACACCTTAGATACTTGGCATGTGGATGTATCACCATGAACCGGTGTGCAGTGTACCATAGTGACCTTCATGTGACCTTGACCTTTGATCTGAAGGTCAGATTTGTGCTTTTTTCAAGGAAACTTTGTCCGGACCAAAACTTGTTTGTCTTTTGAGCCAGGCCTTAGATATATGGCATGTGGATGTATCACCATGAGCCGGTGTGTCACATACCATTGTGACCTTCATGTAACCTTGACCTCAAGGTCAAATTTATGTACTTCAAATAGGGAGTAATTGTCCAGACCAGAATTTTTTTGTTTTTTGACCAAGGACTTGGTTATTTGACATGTGGATGTGTCACCATGAGACCGCATGTCGTCTACCTCGATGACCTTCATGTGACCTTGACCTCTGACCTTAAGGTCAAATTTATGTACTTCAAATAGGGAATAATTATCCAGACCAGAATTTTTTTATTTTTTGACCTAGGACTTAGATATTTGACATGTGGATGTATCACAATTAGACCGCATGTCACATGTAATCATGACCTTCATGTGACCTTGACCTCAAGGTCAAATTTATGTACTTTAAATAGGGAGTAATTGTCCAGACCAGATTTTTTTTTTTTGGACATGTGGATGTGTCACCATGAAACCGCATGTCCGCTACCTTGATGAACTGCATATGGCCTTGACCTCTGACCTCAAGGTCAGATTTATGTGCTTCAAATGGGGAATAATTGTCCAGATCAGAACTTTTTTGTTTTTATGTCGCCTGCCCCACGAAGTGGGGAGCAACATATAGGGATTACTTTTGTCGTCTGTGTCGTCGTCGTCCGCGTCACACTTTCTCTTATCTGCCACTCCTCTTTAACCTATGAATGGATTTTGATGAAACTTTCAGTGATTCTTTATCACATAATGGCATTGTGCACCACCTATTTTATTTTTTGATCCGCTGTATTTTTTCCAGAGTTATGCCCCTTTTCCACTTAGAATTCTGTCTGAAATATTAAAATATAGTGCAGGCGACACACGTCTTCCATGGAAGACTCACATCTAATTTGACCTAGGACTTAGATGATTGACATGTGGATGTATCACATTGAGACCACATGTCATCATGACCTTCATGTGACCTTTTTTTTTTTGACATGTGGATGTGTCACCATGAAACCGCATGTCTGCTACCTTGATGAAATGCATGTGACCTTGACCTCTGACCTCAAGGTCAAATTTATGTACTTCAAATAGGGAATAATTGTCCAGATCAGAACTTTTTTGTTTTTTTGACCTAGACCTTAGATATTTGGCATGTGGATGTATCACCATGAGCCGGTGTGTCGCGTACCGTAGTGACCTTCATGTGACCTTGACCTTTGACCTGAAGGTCAGATTTATGTGCTTTTTAGGGGAAACTTTGTCCGGGGCATAACTTTTTTGTTTTTTGACCTAGACCGTAGATATTTGGCATGTGGATGTATCACCATGAGCCGGTGTGTCACGTACCATAGTGACCTTCATGTGACCTTGACCTTTCACCTGAAGGTCAGATTTATGTGCTTTTTTTTTCTCTTTTGAGCTAGACCTTAGGTATTTGGTATGATTGTCAATATTATTCATGTATATATAATTTGCAGTGCATTAAATAGAAAGGAAGGGGAGACATATGTTTTAGTGTGCTAAAACAGTTTCTAGTTCAAGTTTGTTCAAATAAGCCCGCTGGGTTTATATTTGGGCGCACCATAGAAGCCCAAATATGAACTTAGTGCATTTCAAGGAAATTTCTTTAAAAATCTTCTTCTCCACATCCAGTGAGCAGAATCGTTTAATATTTGGTATGCAGCATTGTGGGGTGGATCTGATTCATGTTTGTTCAGATTGAACCCCGTGGCTTATATTTGGGCTCACTATAGGAGGCTGAATTTAGAGTCATTGCATTTCTAGGGAATTTCTATAAAAATCTCCCTGTCCAGACCCATCAGGCAGAATCTTTTGATATTTGGAGTGCAGCATCGTGGTGGTAGATCTGATTTAAGTTTGTTCAAATCGGCCCCCTGGGTTCATATTTTGGATCGCTGAGGGGGCCTGAATTTGAACTTTGTGCATTCAAAGAAATTTCTTTAAAGATTTTCTTCTCCAGATCTGGCAAGCAGAATATTTTGATACTTGGTATGCAGTATTGTGGGGTGTACTTGATTCAAGTTTGATAAAATTGGTCCCCTAGTATGGCACCAAGCTCCTGGACACTTCTTCGCTGGACTGGAAGGGCTGAAATTGCAAGCTGAAACTCATTCCAGACATGTTCGATTGGATTGAGGTCAGGGGATCTTGCTGGCCAGTCCATACGCTCAATCCCCTCCCTCTGTCGGTACTCCCGGACAGCATGGGCAACATGAGGACGGTCATTATCGTCCATCAGAATGAATCACCCACTGCACCTGCATACAATCTGACGTGGATATCCAGGATCTCATCAATATACCGCTGTCCAGTCAATGTACGTTCATCCCTGCTGATGCCGCCAGAGACCATGATTGGCCCTCCACCATAGCGGTCATGCTCAGCAATGTTGGCTGCATGGAATCGCTCTCCTGGTCTTCTCCATACCCTAGAATGCCTATCTGTGAGGTCTAGGCAGTACCTTGACTCATCTGTAGCCAATCTTCTCTGGTCCATCCAATGCAGCCCATGGTCCATTCATATCATGCCTGGTGGTGGTTCTGGGGCAGCGGAATGCGAATACATGGTCTTCTCGGTCGAGACAATCGTGCAACCTTGCCCGGATAGTCTGCGTCGAAACATTTACCCCGAATGCATTCTGAAGGTCACTGCGAAGCTGGGTTGCTGTGGCAAAGCAGTTCCTACGGGCCTGTATGATCAAAATCCGGTCTTCAGCTGCAGATGTTGCCCTGTCTCCACCACACCATACCGTCTTACTCGTGTGCCATACTGCTGAAATCTTGCCCAGACTCTGGTGATCACTGTATTGTGCACTCCAAGGGCTTCAGCAACCTGACGATGGGTAGCCCCTTGCTTCACCATCCCTACAGTCCACCACATTTCTGCTTCAGACAAATGTTTTCTTACATTTGCATTTACCATATTCAGTCATTAAATCACAAGGGTTTGTGTTGAAATGAAGATTGAATACCCTACATATGTCATGTACATGTAGACAGTACACAAACACATCATGAAAATCAAGGGGTACATGCTGTCCTGGACTGTCACGAAAAGTCTGCCTGTCAAGAGAGCTAATGTAAACACTGGGGACCATCTCAATACATTCCTCAATCCTATCCACCAAAAATTTCGCAAATATGTCACAAGCAAATTTCTCAATGATGTGTCATATATTTGGTGCTTAGCAAACTTTGAGTAGTATATCTTTCGAATCCCACCTGCGGCGACCGCATTGTGTCCTTGGGCAAGACACTTCACCCCCATTGCCCATGCGGGGGCACGATGACGCCGTGTACTAAGGCATACTGCACGTCGATGGTACGCATGTCTTCAACCTATCTAACCCTGCCTGTGCTGCAGTGCGGAGTTACGATGTTTGGGAGCTGGCAGCTGCTCGGTGGTTCTCTCCGGGTACTCTGGCTTCCTCCACTCGTAAAACTGTCACGGTCATGATTAGCCATTGTGCATAAATATGTGACCTTAAACATCAATAAATAAATAGTAGTATATTTAATATGGAGGGATTTCATTGTAACTTAGTAGGATGACTCTGTTTGATATCTAGATGAGAACTTCCTCATTTGGTTGCAATCGGTCAGCCGATACGGCTGCCCGGGCCCAAAACACCAAAACCTTTAGCGCAGTCTACAGATCGTATTTTTGGAGAGATTTCATTGTAACTTGGTAGGTTGACTCCATATAATGTCTACATGAGAATATCCCCTCATGATCGCGATCGGTCAACTGTGACAGCTACGGGCCTGTTGCCTGAAAACTTTTAGCACAGTCTGCAGTTTGTATTTATGAATGGATTTCTTTGTAACTTGGTAGGATGACTCCAGATAATGTCTAGATGAGAACGTTTTATTTTGGTCATGATCGTTCAACCGTGATGGCTGCCCAAGCCCAAAACCTGAAAACCGTTAGCACAGACTACAGGTCGTATTTATGAAGGGATTTCATTGTAACTTGGTAGGATGACTCAGTATAATGTCTAGATGAGGACATGCCCTTTTGGTGCGATAGGTCAACCAGGATGGCCACACAGGCACAAAGCCTGAAAAGCTTTAGCAGTTTACAGGCAGTATTTATGGAGGGATTTCATTGTAACTTGGTACGATGACTCGGTATAATGTATAGATGAGAACATCCCCTTTTAATCGTGATCGGTTGACTCTGACACTACAGGCCTGAAGCCTGAGCCCGAAAACGTTAAGAAACAGCACAATCTACAGTTTGTATTGATGAAGGGATTTCGTTGTAACTTGGTAGGATGACTCAGTATAATGTCAAGTTGAGAATGTTCTATTTTGACCATGAACGGTCATCTATGATAGCTGCACAGGCCTGTGACCTTGATTTGTTTAGCACAGTCTACAGTTCATATTTATGAAGTGATTTCATTGAAACTTAGAAGGATAACTCGATATGATGCCTAGATGAGACTTTCCTATTTTGGTCATCCTCATTACGCCAATAATGCCATCTGGTCACACATCCTGGATTCATTTAGTACTGTGTACAGGTTCTTTTTTTAAAGGGATTTAATTAATTGTAACTTGGTAGGATAACTTAGTATGATATCTAGATGAGACTACTATTTTTGTCATAATCGGTCAACCTTGACTGCTGAGCCGTCATGTGACCAAGGTTCCTTTAGGAAAGTGTAGGAGTTATATTTACAGGGACTGCCGGTAAGAAAATGCAGGTGAGTGAATGATCACTCCTCATTTTGACTTTGCGAGAGTGAAGAAATCAGAAGAGTGATTTTAACCCTTTACCTATGATGACAACCCAAACTCACCACCACTATGCACGAAAATGATCATACAAATTTTGTTATTTTTTCATTTTTGCTCTAAAATATTAGCTTATGACTCCTCATTGGAATGAACTCATTGAGCTCGTTCCGATGAGGAGTCATAAGATATGTTTTAAGAATGAGCTCGTTCCAATGAGGAATCATAAGCTATGTTTTTAGCAAAAAGTGAAAGATTTTAGTTACGTGAGATAATGTTTTGCAAGTATCATCTTTTAGTTGGGTCAGTTAACGGGTGATTGAAATGCAGTATACAACTTTATGTTCAGATCTACATAATTTCAACACACATCATGAAGGCAAATGATTAATTGCTCCCCTAGTGAAACACTCAGGATAGTGATGGTGAGTGAGAGTGATCATTCTCCTTTCCCCTCAGTCCCTGCATTTATGAAGGGATTTCATTGTAACTTGATAGAATGACTCGTTTTTGGAATGATTTTGCTGTAACTTGGTAACTTTGGTTGACATACATTAACTGTGAGGGCCACATTAGCCCACCCCTCCATTCTTTAGTACAGTCTACACCTCAAATTATTTTTATTGAAAACATAGCATACAGGGAACAGAAATTAACATCATTCTAATCATTCTCAATTTTTCTTTTGAGATTTATGAGCTCAATATGAGGCTTTAATGTATCTGTATCTTGAAAATGATTTTTCACATTGTTTGGAATCTTCAACATAAATTTTCATGGCTTGGGTTAAATGGGTTTGGCCATTGTAGGATGTTTACTTTTTTGACTTTGTTAGTACTACTTTATCATCAGTCAGTTTTCCTGAATACATTCTCCGTTTTTTTCAGGAAGGTGCACAGCAGTTGATGAACAGAAAGATTTTTATTGGTAGATGCACTGAAAATCTTACTGTAGATGTTTTACAGAATTATTTCTGCAGATATGGAGAAGTGGTGGATGTATTCATTCCCAAACCATTCCGTGCATTTGCTTTCGTCACTTTTTCTGATCCTGAAGTTGCTCAGAGTTTATGTGGAGATGACCACATCATTGAAGGAGCCAGTGTACACATTAGCAGTGCAGCACCAAAAAATAACGATAAAGGAGATCGGCAGGGTGGGTTCTCTCAAAATCAACAAAGTGGGTTTGGTCCATTTGGACGTAGCAGGAAACAAGAAAGGGAAAGCCGGGTGATGAACAGAGGGAGTGATGGTGGTTGGGGTTCAGAGAATAGAAGCCCAGTACAAAACAAAGCTCAGCCAATGGTAGGAACAAATTCACCGAATGGCATGCCTGCAGATGGAAACTTTGGAAACATTGGCATGAATCTTCTAAATTCTGCTATGATGGCTGCAGCACAAGCTGTATTCTCTGGACAAGGAGGATGGGGTGGTGGTCCCCAAGGTAACCCAGGGTCAGGAGAGGGTCCCCCTACTGCAGGAGGTCCAAATCCAACATTTGGTGCCATGAGTGCAGGTCAGAATAATGGAGGATTTTTTGGGCCTCCAGGAACTACCCCAGAAAGGGTCAGTAGTGGTGGATCATGGGCTGGGACACATCATGGGAATACTGAAAGTACAAATAGCCCTGGTGGTTATGGTGGTTGGGGTGGTGGTGGTGGTGGTGGTCATCGTTCAGGTGGCTGGAATTGAATAAACTGATTGGATGCAAAGTATGGACTTGAAGAATGGCATCGGCATGAGAGCTGGGCAGCTTATTGTTTGTGCACTTGTGTTTATATTTTGGAGAAAAAGAACAGATTGACAAGTTTGTGGCAGATGATTGTTTTGGCTCTGTTGAGAATGTTATGAGAACTTGATCGAGTGCTTTTAATTCTTCACCTCATCAGATTAATGATCTTCATTTGTATAATAACCAATTTCCTAGCTGTGGTGTAAATAGTTTCATATAATAGGTGTAAAAAGTATCATTGTTGAAATTACCATTCTTTAGGTCCACCTCGTCCTAGTATTTACTACCAACTGGTAGATCATTATATTTGAGAGTCTGAAATTTTTGGCTTAATTTTAGAAAGTTTTTTTCTGCTTGACTACTGTTGCGCTTTATCTGTTTAAGAGTCATTAAAATCATGAAAATGTACCTAAAGAACACCAAGTTAAAACCAATCTCTGTCTAATGCATTAACAGTATCTTGCTTATGTTATTATGCACATACTTCATATTATCGTAAAAATTTTCTAACATGCCTTAAGCAAGTCTTTGAGCTATTGCCATCACTTGGCATCTGCCATCCGTCATCTATTCTGTTGTCCATTAGCTTTGGTATTTCAATCTTCGAAACCTCTGGGCCCAATCCAACAACTGGTGCATATCTTTTTGCACCACCCTTTCAAGTTTGTTGTTAATAGATGTTGCTGTCTGCCATGCAGTGGGTGTTATACCTAAAAAGCACAGAAATCTATTATCTTTGAAAATTTCTTGTCAACTACCAATCACAGTGCTTTGACATGTGGCCTGCAATTTCCTTCAGTGGTGTAGATTAAAATTGGTTGGAAGAAAATGTCTCCGCCAGTATTTGGCAAAATGATTGTCTCACTCCAAATTTGAGTTTTGAGAGCTGACTGTTTTGAACCAGATTTGGTTTGTAGAATTATTGGATATGTACTTGATTAATGCAAAAAACATATTTACAAGTGCCCCTCTGCCCTGTTGGAACTCTTGAGCTTGAAAATAGAAAGAAAGCTGTTTCCTGAATTGCACAGGATAGAGTAGAATCCAATGGGTGGAGAAAAATGTTACCCGTTGCCTCATGTGGCACTATATAGGGATCACAATTGTAGCACTGTTAATTGCAAAAAAGAAACATGAAACAGTCTACTCAATAACAGCTGGCTACATTGATTTGGTATGTAGAATACCATCTCCTTGAATTGGATACATTCAAGTTTGTTCAAAGAATATTTCTCCAGCTATGTCTAACAATGTTGGGACATTTACTTGGAGGGGAAGAATTTATAGTGCACGCATTATTTCAAATTTTTCGAAACTTTTGACTGATTAAAACCAAATTTGGTACACCAAATTATTCAGTGACGTGGACTTGATTCATGTGAGAACGTTATCAGTCTTATGCAGTTAGTTGAACTTTGGTTTCTGTATTACTACTGAAATTCTACCTACATAGAGAAAAGGGAAATCATTTTATTCAGTGACATGTGACTGGCTGGAGGTATATTATTTGACCCTTGAATAATGGCTGTGTCTATGGGTGTCAATACATTTGACAACTTTTCTGGTAGATCAGAATTTTGACCCTAAATCTCTCTGGATTTCTGAAAGTGAAGAGCAGCAATTTTGGGGCATATTCATTTGTGGCCAAGCTGGATAATCAGTTGTAGAATGTGCCAGGATACCCCTGATAAAGACTTTATTTACGCAAACCTATTGAAAAGAGCCAGTTATCCAGTAGATAACTAAATTTTCATAATGACGAGCAGGGTTGATGTGTTGGACAGATTTCTGTTTTTTTTTTTGCAATTTGTCAACCCAACCTTACATAACCTAACCGCTATAAGTAGATAAACGATGCCCTGCTGAAGTCCATTTTAATAGTAATTCATGATAAAAATATAAGTATTCTTGATGCATAATTTTCCAAACTTGCATCTTGAGGATTTTAATTTATTGCCTGTATAATATACCTTGGTTAGGAGTTGTTGGATGAAAAGTATGCGACATGAGATATGTATTCGAGAAAGACTGGAAAGTGATAGTGTTTGTAAAAGCAAGACTTGAGCGTTGCATCATTGCTTATGTACTTTTTTCTGTTTGATGAGATAATGTATAGATATATGTTGTGAGTTGTGTGAAAAATATATAGGGAAAGTCAAAAATAATTGTGTGTTATCATTTTATGAATGAAAGGAAGAGAATTTTTACAGTGGGCAGTGTGATACTCAACTGCAAAGATAAGAGAAATGAGGAAAGTTCAATACAGAGGC
Organism: Pictodentalium vernedei; assembly: GCA_031216915.1. Lineage (NCBI taxonomy): Eukaryota > Metazoa > Mollusca > Scaphopoda > Dentaliida > Dentaliidae > Pictodentalium > Pictodentalium vernedei. Next base: position 248,377,065 of record CM062289.1, read on the forward strand.
GTGAGAAATTCACAATGTATGAGATATGTGTTGCCTTTTTGTGCTGGATCGTTTGTTTTCACGGCTTGAAATGTATGCCTGTCAATGGCAGTCAGAAATTGAGTGGTGACAGATGAAACTAGAACACACCTGTCGAACTGCGACAGGTCACTAAATTGTTAGTGAATGATTTGATTCTGAAATCAAAACATTGAGATTTTGAAAATGTTTTAAAAATATTCAGTTCAGTCAATATTTCATTTATTATTATTCTTAAAAAAATACATAGCAGGGATTGATGGTTCACAGACAACCACAATGTATTATGATGCAACACCAGTATACTTGTTTGAAAACTGTCGGATCACAATATGAGTCTTCAGTCAGGCCAAGTCTGTCGTGATCTCCACCATAAACGATCCTTCAATCCTGCATATGTATTCTTCAGATCATAAATGATACACAAAATCAGTATTGTGTGAGGTTATACTTTGAAGGTCACTTTGTGTAAGAATGAAAAATAATCAAATATTTTATTTACTATTCTTGTTAAAATCCCATTAACTCCGTAACTCTGATGAAGTGGGTTCCCCACTTTGACTTTGAGCAGGTTCTTAAATAGAACCCATCAAATGTTTTATTCAATAAATGGACAGGGATTCCATGCTAAATTTATTTTGCAATGTAATGCAGCAGTTCTATTGGTCAAGAACACACACTGAACATCACAACATACTCTCTTCACAACAAAGTGATGACCAAATTCAAACATATATGGCACAGACCATCTTTGGAGTATACCTTTTCATCTTTGTTCAAATGAAGCAGCTGTCATCATTGGGCCGAAGTTAATGCCCCAAAAAGCCAAAAAATCTTGTAATTCAGCATTTCATGAACCACAGAGAATGCTTTGATATTTGGTATGGAACTTCCTTTGGTGGCAGAGATTAATGTTTCTTCATGGCAAGATTGCAAGTTAATCCTTGGGCTCTCTGTGAGAGCATTTCTATTTTGGGCTTCACCCAAAATTTCTTTTGCAGGAACCGATGGGCTGATTTGTACCAAGTTTTGCATGTAGTATAATTGTTTTTTGTTTTTTTTTTGGGGGGGGGGGGGGGGGGGGGGTTAGACAGAACCACACAAGTTAATAACAAAAAATTTTTTGACATACACTATTTTGGGACTTCAGAGAACATTTTTGTCCAGAAATGTTTTTTTTTTTGCAGCCCAGTGGTAACCCCAGGAGCTACAAATAAAAATAAATTTCAAACACCCATATTTCAGAAACTGCACAGACCAGAACATTGTTTTTTGGTAAGCAGCTTCCTCAGGAACAGTGGAATCAGATGGACTAAAAAAATTGCTTTTGGTTTTCTTATGGGGTTCCTTATGGGGATGCCCATTTTAGCAGTGTTGACAGTGGGAAAATGCCAAGTTATCTGTCTTGTGCTCCATCAACTGAATATTCTTTGCAGAACTAATTCTAAACTAATTTTGTGCAGAGCAACTTGGTGGCGTATACTCTCTGAATGGGGGCTCGGTTGAGTAGTGGCAACCGGTTCTCGTCACATCACCGGAGTTTAAGCAACATCGAGCTCGGTTAGTCCTTGGATCGATGACCGTCTGAGCGATCGATTCGGACAACTGCGATGTGTCCTTGGGCAAGGCACTTTACCCTGATTGCCCACATGGGGGCACGATGATGCTGTGTACTAAGACGTTTTGCACGTTGATGGTACGCATGTCTTCAACCAATCTAACCCTGCCTGTGCTGCAGTTCAGAGTTACGATGTTGGGGAGCTGGCAGCTGCTCGTCGTTGCTTGGTGGTTCTCTCCGGGTACTCTGGCTTCCTCCACCCGTAAAATTGTCACCGACACGATATGACTTTGGCTGTTAAAGTGTTGTTAAACCTTAAATAAATAACTTGTAAGAGATTTTTTTCTCAAACGTTGCTACTCTCCTTTGAGATGGGGTTAAGGCCTAAAAATCTTTAAAAGTCTTATTTTCATGAACTACCACACAGAGAATGCTTTGATATTTGTTATGAAACTTCCTTTGGTGGTGGAGATTGAAATTTGTTCAGGGCAAGTTGGTAGATCAATATTTGGTAGCATGCCCATTTTGGATCCACTCAAAATTTCTATTTCATGAACTATTGGGCTGATTTGAACCATATATGACATGTAGTATAATTGGGTCATAACTATTTGATTTATTCCTGAAAATTTTTGGCTACCCCATGGGAATGTGAACCCAGAGCTAAAAATAGAAAAACTTCAAATGCCCACATTTCAGAAACTGCACAGACCAGAATATTCATTTGGAGATGCCCATTTTAACAATGTTGGCAATCGGAAAATGCAGAAACATTATCTTTCTCGTGCTCCACCAACTAATTATTCTTCAGATCCTTTCATCCCAAAAAGTTACTATGCTCCTTGGGGTGGAGTTAATATCTCCCTATATGTCTAAAATGCCGAACTTTTGATGTGCATGTTCCTGAAATGTCAATTCAAGTTTGTTCAAATAAAGTTGCCACACCCACTGGGGGCACCACAAGGGGCATTACTCTGATAGCACCCATAAATTGTTTTCCAAAATTAAAAAAATCTTCTCCAGAACCATCAATTAGAATCTTTTGATATTTGGTTTATAACATCTTTAAGGGGATCAGATTCAAGTTTGTTCAAATCGAGTCCCTGGTTTATTTAATAATTGGGCTCCCTGTAGGAGCCCGAATTTTAACTTTGTGCAATATGAGGGAATTTCTTTAAAAATCATCTTCAGATTCACCAGTCAGAATCCTTTCATGATTGGTATACACCTCGAGGTGGGCCAGTTTCAGGTTTGTTCAAATTGGTTACCTAGGTAAATATTTGGGCTCCCTATGGGAGCCTGAATATCAGCTTGGTGCAATATGAGGAATTTAAAAAAAAAATCTTCTTCAGACCCTGCACTCAGAATGCATTCATATTTGGTACACACCATCTCTAGGAGGGTCAGATTCAAGTTTGTTCAAACCTAGTCAGCGGGTTGATATTTGGGCTTCCTATGGGAGCCTGAATTTTAACTTTGGGCAATTTGAGTAAATTTCTTTAAAAATGTTCTCCAGAACCATCAGTTAGAATCTTCTGATATTTGGTATACAACATCTTTAGAGGGGTCAGATTCAAGTTTGTTGAAATCGGATCCCTGGGTTGATATCTGAGCTCCATATGGGTGCCCAAATGTTTAACTTAATGCAATATGATGGAATTTCTTTTAAAATCTTCTTCAGATCCACCAATCTTAATCCTTTCATATTTGGTATACAGCATCTCTTGGTGGGTCAGATTCAAGTTTGTTCAAATTGTGTCCCTGGGTTAATATTTTGACTAACTATTTGAGCCCAAAGTTTAACTTAGTGAAGTGTGAGGACATTTCTATGAAAATCTTCTTCAGATACACCAGTCAGAATTCTTTCATATTTGGTGTATAACATCTCAAGGAGAATCAGGTTCAAGTTTGTTCAATTTGAGTCCCTAGCTTAATATTTGGGCTCTCTATGGGTGGGGGCATGTTAGATTCAAATCCATTCCTTAGTGTTTTTCCATAAAATTTGCCTCTCATGACTTCATTCCTTTGTGGTGTTGATGAACCATGTCTAACTGAATGTGACCCCAAATACTTTTTGAACCACTTTGGCAGGCGAATGATTAAGGCCCCTTGGGGCTTCTTGTTATTAGGCTATGTCCTAAAGCCATAGATATTAATATGTGAAAAGATTCAGAGGGTATTTCACTTCAAAAAAGTTATGCCAATAGTCACATATTCAGAGACTCAGTCAGATGTCTGACTAACCTTTAAGGGCCTGAACAAGTGTCAATTTCCACCATTCCACAGTTTCTATATGTCTAATGGGGAACGTGGTGGCTCAGTAGGTAGAGATGTAGACTGCAAGCTGAGAGATCCTCAGTTCGAATCCCACCTACGGCAACTACGTTGTGTCTTTGGGCAAGTCACTTAATCCCAATTGCCCACAGGGGCACGTTGGCATTTTGTACTAAGGCATACTGCATGTCGATGGTGCACTTGTCTTCAACCAATGCTAATTCTGCTTGTGTTGAGTTAATACGTTGGGGAGTCTGACAGTTGCTCAGTTGTTCTCTCTTCGTAACTGTCCGACATGAGGTGACCTGGCTGTCAAAAGTGTTGTTAAACCCCATTAAATACATCTAAAGACTTTGCAGTCATTTCTAGTTAAGTCTTGGCTGCCTGTTAAGGCAGCCAAGATTTGACTTGAATACACTGCTTAGGTAATTTATCTATTGTCAGCAGGACCGCCTCATGATGGCATGTTAGGGTCACCTGTTCTGAGGTCGGAAAAGTCGGAAATGGGCCTTTAAGGGTTAAGATTACCAGAATGTTTCACTTGCTCTCCAAACTTTTTTTCAAGTGATGTATCTATCTCTGATGCACATGTCTTACCTTTTGAATATTCCAGAATGGCTCACAAAAACAAGCAGGGAGTATTATTTCTTGCACTAAAATACATAAAAGATTTCATTATAATAACGTCAAATAAAAATGATGGCAGAAGATCAGGGTCTCCTTTTTTCATCACAGTGATCCACAATTCCATTAGCACTGTTTGAGACAGAACTTATGATGCTCTGTTGCACTTTATTTTGTCAGTAAAATATTTAACTCAACTCTAGGGGGCGCGGTCGCTCAGTTGGTAGAGGTGCAGGCTGCAAGCCAAGAGGTCCTCGGTTCGAATCCCACCTGCGGCAACCGCGTTGTGTCCTTGGGAAAGACCCTTCACCCCCATTGCCCACGTGGGGGCACGGTGACGTTGTGTACTAAGGCGTACTGCGCGTCGATGGTGCACCTGTCTTCAACCAATGCTAACCCTGCTTGTGTGGAGTTGGTATGTTGGGGAGCTGACAGTTGCTTGCCATTGATCAGTGGTTCTCTCCGGGTACTCCGGCTTCCTCCACCCGTAAAACTGTCACAGTCATGGTTAGCCATTGTGCAGAAGTATGTGACCTTAAACACCAATAAATAAATAACTCAACTCTTGTGAAAGTAACAATGAAAAATAATTCTTTGATGTTTGAACTCAAAAAACTCGGAAATTATATTTTCTTTGATCATTGAATATCTGGATTTGATAGATTATCAGTTAACAAGTGCCTCAAGAAAAGTTTGTCCTCTTTGTAGCAAACTGAGTCAAGAATGAAGAATACATTGGAAAAAAAGATGACCCAAGATAAATTTACCACTTTATTTGTCTCTAATTGTGTTAAGAAAATTAATTTTTTGAAGTTCAGGAGTGAAGTTCAGTCCAGTGCGCATCAATAGTTAGTAGTTTTGTCTGGAATATTTGTCTGTTTTGTTGTAATCTGATGTGGATAGAAATTTTGAAAGTGAGAAGCCAGTTTTGCTTGAAAGAGGGCATGTTACTTCTGAATATATATTCGATGGAAAGCTTTATGTTGTATGTTGAAGCAGGCAACAGGTGCACGAAAGCAAGTATTTGTGCATAAGAGTGCACAGGTGTCAAGTATGATAGACATACATATAAAATGTTGAAGATATCTTTGAGGTACACGTTGATCCAGTGTCTGGAGACTGCTCAGTTTAAAGAAATAATTTTTGAAGACCCTGCAGTAACTTCACATATGCTTCAGTTCATAAAATTTATATTGTTGAGTGAAGAAAGCTATGCTCAGAAATATTTGCAGCTTCTCTGAAAAGTTATTAAAAGTGGAGAGGCCAGCAATTACTTGTGCTGCTTAGAGGTTCTCTACGTGTAGTTTGGCTTCCTCCACCTGTAAAACTGACTGACACAATATGACCTTTGCTGTTGAAAGTGTCCTAATTTATACCCCAGGAAATAAATAGTATTATACATAAATCAGAAAAGCAATTGCTTGATCCAACAGCTATGTTGACACTGGGGAGGAAAAACATAGACATAGGAGGTTTAGCAGGCAAAGTCATTTTTATTTTCAGTTATTCATTGTTAATACCCCAACTCTCAAGAATGGGGGTATACTGGATTACATGTGTCCACCCGTGCATCTGTCTGTCCATCTGTCCATCCCTGCATCCATCCGTCTGCATCCATCTGCAGCAATATCTTACCAGTGATGTATTTTAGGGATCCTTATGAGAAGCCACTCCCGCATGTTATAAAAAGTTGGTCACATTTTTTTCAGCAAAATTATGGGTCCTTACTTTGTTTTTAATTCATTTATGCTCCATCGGTCCAGCACTGCAGTGGGAGTATAATTGCCTTCGACAGTAGTTCTTGTTTTGAACAGATTGCAAAAGATTATAGCCTGTTACCTTTCATACTTTTATCCCTGTGTGAACCCTGATATTTGATGCAGTATTTGAATACTGTGGTAAACAAGTTCTGTTTTACTGGCATTATGGGACCGACTAACCAATTTCTTGGGTGCAAATCGTCTTGTGTGCAAAAATGGTATAAATGATTGGCTGAGCGTGACTTTATACCTGCATTGTACTAATCATGCTGCCATAGAAGCTGTAAAGTGAGCAACATTATAATAGCTGTATCCTTAATGTGATAAGTTTATCAACAAATGATATTTCATTTGCAGTGGATTTCCTGTGGGAACACCAGCAAGGGTAACAGCTTGTTTACTCTGGGAATCAAATTATGTTTTACTTGTAAAATACGACCCTGTAACCAATGCCTGAAGTTGAATTCCTCATTAACCCTTTTCATGCTAATCACAATCGTTGAGTATTTTATTTTGATGTTCTGAACATTCTGAGATATCTTTACAACCGGGGGTGGTGTCAGCAGGGTGGTCCCCCCACCCCCCAGGGAAATTGGCCAGATTAATCATGAAATAAAATTGTGAACATCATCAAGATAGAGATAATACTCGCGAAGACATGATACATGTGCCTGATAGGAATAAGTTGATTGGTATATTATCACTGTGGCATTGGCAGAGTTAATTTCATTGCAAGAGTTCTATTTTAATCTACACAGTTATTGGTTGGCACACATCTTGGCCTGCCTGTAGTTACCGGCTTTCTTGACATAACTTTCCATTTTTATGTGTACCCATACTATGTATGGTACACATAATGCCGGCATCCGGGGTGACCATCCGTCGTTCGTCCATCCTTTGTCCGTCCGTCTGTCTGTCCGTCCGGCGTCCGTATCCATTTCTTTGGCATTCGATGACTTGAAAAATATTGCTTGGATTGTCAAGTTACTTTATATTTGTGTTCAGGTTACTGATGTGCCGAGCTGTATAGTTTTTGGTGTAAATCGGATAATTTGATCCTGAGATATTAACCCTTTATCCTTCAAATTGAAAATTCCTCCAATCCCTTTGGCATTCGATAACTTGAAAAATGTTACGTGGATTGTCAAGTTACTTTATATTTGTGTTTAGGTTACTGATGTGCCGAGCTGTATAGTTTTTGGTGAAAATCTGATAATTTAATCTTGAGATATTAACCCTTTATCCTTCAAATTGAAAATTTCTCCAATCCCTTTGGCATTCGATAACTTGAAAAATATTGCTTAGATTGTGAAGTTACTTTATATTTGTGTTCAGGTTACTGATTTGCCGAGCTGTATAGTTTTTGGTGTAAATCTGTTATTTTAATCTTGAGATATTAACCCTTTATCCTTCAAATTGAAAATTCCTCCAATCCCGTTGGCATTTGATAACTTGAAAAATATTGCTTGGATTGTCAAGTTACTTTATAATTGTGTTCAGGTTACTGATGTGCTGAGCTGTATAGTTTTTGGTGTTAATCTGATAATTTGATCTGGAGATATTAACCCTTTATCCTTCAAATTGAAAATGCCTCCAATCCCTTTGGCAGGAGATAACTCAAAAAATATCAATCCGATTGTCATGTTACTTTATATATTTATTCAGGTTACTGATGTGCGGTGCTGTATAGTTTTTTTTATATAAATCTGATAATTTGATCCGGAGATATTAACCCTTTATCCATCAAAGTAGACACTCCTCCAATCCATTTCTATATGTACCCATACCTTGTATGGTGTACATAATGTCAGCATCCGTGGTGGCCCTCCGTCATACAGCTTTCTACTAGTTGCGCGTATGGGTACACATCTGACGATTTCATCGGCCTATTTTTATATAAATAGCACAATTTTTTGAGTTCCATTTTGACTCAAAGCCTGTTGAGTCAAAGATATTTCAACTTTTTCCCAATTAAAACAAAAGTTTCTCACACCGGGCTGAACCATGGCCAGTCCAGTAGGTCTGAAGACTCTCTAGCTGGGGGTCATAGTGCCCTGCATTGGGAAAATCCTGGCCCCCACCCCTTTTTTGAGTGGATTAATTTTCATTTCCGATTTCTGATTTCACATTGCTCAATTTTTTTGATTGCTATAATGCTTTTTCTGAAGACCTTTCTAAGAGAACTATTTTACGTTTGTCCTTACTGTCAAGTGTTTGAGAACAATAGTTCTTGTCATAAGATTGAATGTGTACAATATAGAGATAAAGGAAATCAGAAAGCTAAAAAATAAAAGAATATGACATATTTGGTCATGGAAATTAGAGCCTCGGTGAAAGGGAATTCCAAAGAGTTTTATTTCTATCACATTTACATAGTTCTATGACTACGTGATATCACTTTGGTGAATGTTGTTTTCTATATCAGTTCTAACAACAGCTTATCGTTGTCTGTAGCTGCTTTATACAGTGGAGCCCTGTTAACTAAATAGCCACTTTGCCAATGAAAATTATTCAATTAACAGGTATTCAATTAACAGAGATTGTGTCACTTTCCTGTATTTTAGAGATAAACTTAGCATTTATTCTATTATATCTAGTTTGAGCTCCATGAGCTCTGGTAAGATATAATAGATTGAATGCCTGTATTGGATATACTGGGGCTAAATAGGTCTATAAACAAAGGAAAACTGGGGATAGTCAGGGTTATTTTTTGACTGGTTGCAAGATTGTTTATTCAATTAACAAGAGTTTACTCTATAACCTATATTCAATTAACAGGTCAAATGTCTACTGGAGGTACGGTAAATGGTTTTGTGTTGGGAAATTATATTCAATTAACAGTTTTATTCTGTTAAGAGATGTCCAATTAAGTGGACTCCACTGAATACCAGGGTTTCTGCTGGGGATAAAATGTTGGAACTGTTTGGAGCCTGGGAAAAACAAGTTTGATTGGTCTATCGATGTCCTTGATCAACAAATTAAATTAGATTCAATCTTTGTGTGACATAAAAGCCAACACCATCAAAGCAGTTCTAAGATGAAATAGGCAGGTACATTTTCACCCTGCTACGAGGGTAATATATGCTTGTGGGGAAAATTGGCCAGGGGAATGGGACTCCCAAGAGACAGCCCTCCCCCCCCACACCCCTCTTACAGTGGAAACCCTGTATATATGATGTTTAATTATCCAAGGTAAGTGGTATAGATATCTACCATCTTATATTTATTTGTTGGCGGTGCTCTCTGTGGAACATCCACAGTACAAGTAACATTGATCAGTTGTCTTTTGTGACCAATGCAATTTCTGTAATGATCAGTTGTCCTTGAAGTTTGCCTAATTGTGTAGACAATTTTGTCTGCTTTGTCCTGTCTGCTCACAAATTTTGTCTCTGTTGGTATAAGAGAAAATAGTAAAAAACACACTTTCCTTCAAAGTTTTCGGCCAAACTCACTATGTTATCTACCACATAGTAAGTGTGTCAAAATACATACTATGGTGTCATACTGGAGTTGTCAAGAGGCCTCTCATTTTAATGTTTGAGAAGTAGAGGAAACACTGAAGAAATGTCACAACTCACTGGTCTTTGATTTATGACATAAGAAGTTGCATTAATTCAGTTTTTCTCTTGGGAAGTGAGGTAGTGCTTATTTACTGCGGTAAACAAGCTCTGTTTTACTGGTAAAATGGGACCCAGCAAACAATGCATGGTGTGGAAGTCCTCTAAAATGGGAAACATGAATATAAACAATTGGCTAAACTTGATTTTATATCCATGTTATGGTCACGATTAACCATTGTTTAGAAATATGTGACCTTAAACACCAGTAAATAAATAAATAATTACTTATTTGGTTTTGCTAATATGAAGCTCCAAGGATAACAGGAGTATCAAAATGCAGATGTTAATGAGGAAAACTCTTGAATTTTGTGAGCCTTGTGCACCCGATTCCTTCCTCCTACTACACATGTATCTACCTGACTTGATGAATTACATTATTCATAACAGATCCTTGGAATCTTATTTAAGGGTTCTATGAGACCTTGTACTTGAACACATCAGTCAATTAATGTAGGAAATAATACCAAAAAACCCCACACTATGCTGAGATGAATGTGTTCATTTTGGGCATATAACAACATCTTTATAATTATACTTGACTATACATGTCATGTATTGCTTAAAGTTGTTAGATCATGCTCATGTGTGCTCGAAGCACGTTACATTTCTGGTAATTTGGAAAGACGGAAAAAAAATCTTCTACCATAAGCCTATAGGCCAAAAACTTTCATATTTGACATTTCACATTTTTTGCATGATGAGACTCCGCTCTTTAAATTGCATGTAATTTGGGAAACATTAAAAAGAAACAACTCATTTTCCTCATAAAATGCTAACACAAATGTTTCAAGTTTGACATATAACATCTTTATTATAGTAAATTATCTTATTCAACCCTTTACCTAACAGGAAAGGCAGATTGCAAAGAGAAGTCTGTTGAATAACTAATTATTTAGCTCAACTTGACCAAGTCAAGCTGAGCTATTGCCATCACTTCTCGTCCGTCGTACATACGTCACGTACGTATGGCATACGTCCACAATTTCCTTTGGCACACCTCACAGGTTGCATTTATGATCAAACCGCTCTGAAACTTGGTATGCTTGTTTGGAGTGGCCTCTAGATGGGAGCTATCGATTTTCTTCAATTTCCGTCAAAAAATGTTGCCGCGGCCAACGTTCTTAGAACTTCATTTAGTCAGACCTCAATATTTGCCTTTGGCACACCCTACAGAGCACATTTATGATCAGATTGTTTGAAACCTGGCATGCTTGTTTGGGGTGACCTCTAGATGGGAGCTATCGGTTTTCTTCCATTTCTGTCAAAAAATGTTGCCGCGGCCAACGTTCTTAGAACTTCATTTAGTCAGACCTCAATATTTGCCTTTGGCACACCCTACAGAGCACATTTATGATCAGATTGCTTTGAAACCTGGCATGCTTGTTTGGGGTGACTTCTAGATGGGAGCTATCGGTTTTCTTCCATTTCCGTCCGTCAAAAAATGTTGCCTCTGACAACGATCTTTGAACTTAGTTTAGTCAGGCATCAATATACTCCTTTGGCACGCTGTTCAGAGCACATTTTTGATCAAATCGGTTTGAAACTTGTTTGGGGTTACTTCTAGAATGGAGCTATCGATTTTCTTCTATATCTGCCAATAAATGTTGCCTCTGGCAACGACCTTTGATGAACTTAGTGCAGTTATGCATCAAAATTTCCCCTTGGCACATCCTGCAGGGCACATTTATTATTGGATCACTTTAAAACTCGGTATGCTTGTTTGGGGTGACCTCTAGATGGGACCTATCGATTTTCTTCGATTTCTGTCAAAAAATGTTGCCACTGTCAATGACCTTTGATAAACTTAATGCAGTTTTGCATCAATATTTTGCTTTTGGCACACTCTGCAGTGCACAGTTTTGACCAGATCACTTAGAAACTTAGTATGCTTGTGTGGGGTGAGCTCTAGATGGGAACTATCGATTTTCTTCTATTTCCGTCAAAAACTGTTGCCGCTGGCAACATTCTTAGAACTTAGTTTATTCAAACCTCACTATTTCCCTTTGGCACACTCTACAGGGCACATTTATGATCGAATTGTTTTGAAACCTGGCATGCTTGTTTGGGGTGACCTCTGCATGGGAGCTATTGATTTTCTTCCATTTTCCGTCAAAAAATGTTGCCACTGGCAACGACCTTTGAACTTAGTTTAGTCAGGGATCAACATATTCCTTTGGCACGCCCCACAGGGCACATTTATGATCAGGATGGTTTGAAACTTGGTGTGTTTGTTTGGGGTTACCTCCAGATGGGAGCTATCGATTTTCTTCCATTTCCTTCAAAAATAGTTGCCATTGGCAACAATCTCTTATGAACTTAGTAAAACCTTAGTGCAGTTAAGCATCAATATTTCCCTTTGACACACCCTGCAGGGCACATTATGATTGGGTCGCTTGCAAACTTGGTGTGATTGTGTGGGGTGACATCTATATGGGAGCTGTCGATTTTCTTCCATTTCTGTCAAAAAATGTTGCCGCTGACCTTTGAACTTCGTTCAGTCAGACCTCAATATTTCTCTTTAACACACCCTTCAGGGCACATTTATGATCGGATCACTTTGAAACTTGGTATGTGTGTTCGGGGTGACCTCCAGATGTGAGCTATTGCTTTTTTCATTTCTATAAACAATTATGGTCGTTATCACCAGCCTTTAACATTACTGCATTTGTGCATCAACTTATCCCTTTTGCACTCTCTGCAGGGTATATTTATGAATTTCTATAAAAAAAACCCCCAAAAACATTGCCGCAATCAATGACCTTCTACTTTGTGCATTTGTGCATTAACATCTTCCTTTGGCATGCCTCAGTGGGCACATTCATTATTAGGTTGCTTTAAAATTTGTATGCTTATGCAGGGTGACAAAGATAGGAGCTATTGATTTTCTTTTCTTTTCCATCAAAAACTGTTGCTGTTAGCAACAATCTTTGAATTTATTGCATTTGTGTATCAACATTCTTCTTTGACGTGGCCTACAGGTCACATTTATCATAGGATTGTTTTTGAACTTGGTTATTTGGCAAGATCTTTAGATAAGAGCTATTGATTAGCATTCATTTCTGTGAAAAAAGTTGCCATTTACAATAACCTCTGAACATACTGCATTTGTGTATCAACATTCTTCCTTCAGCCAGTCTTACAGTTTAAACACATTTAAAAATGCATGGATTACTCTGATGTTGTGCACACACAATGTTATGTTGAAATTTCATCAAATAACATTTGTACCAATGATCTTCAATTTTACCAAGTTCAAGTTTGTCAAGTTGTGCTGCGATGTCATTGACACTTTTATTTCATTTTTGAATTTTTAGCTCACCTGACTGAAAGTTTGGGGAGCTCAAGTGATCACTTTCTGTCCGTTGTCTCCGTTGTCCGTTCATCCATCCATCCATCGTGATTCATTTTTGTTCATGAAAGAAGATATACATTTTGTTAAGGCAGGGATTAAACTGTATCATTCTTTATGCTTGTGGTTAGACATTTCTATCAGTTGAAACTAAACTGACCGATTTAAATCTACACTATCTTTTGGTGTGTTGGGTGTTGGATCAAAACAACCATGGTTCAGACAAAATAATAATTTATAATTTTGACATCCTGCTTGTAAGTCAGCTTAATCTTTTCAACATAGAAAAGGAAACACCCTGTATATCGCTCGACACATGACAATGCCCACTTTCCTACTCAACCTCCTGACTTGCAGGCTTCATACAACTTCTTTGTTGCTCTTAACAACTCAAGTATCACCTGATTCCCTGCACACAATGTCATTCAGTTCACAAGACGAACCAACATCCTTCATGACAAAGCCACTAACCATCTCAAGAACTAACCAATACAACCGTGTTTCACAATTCCTGGAGCTGCGTAAAGCAAGACTGAATTTGTTAAATTTCTATTTGCATTATTAGAAAAAATGGCTGATTAAAATTTTTTGGGTATTTCGTCAACAGTGTGCAGAGGGTTAATCCACAATCGATTTGTACCAAAACTGCTGCAGGGTAACAAATATACTTTTCAGTTCACACCAATTGCATGTCAAGGTCATAATCTGGGCTCTTGATGAAATGCAAAAAAAAATCTTGAAACTTGTAGAAAGGAGCTTGGAAATGGCTTGGTTTTCTTGTATGATCCATATATAATTAACCCACTGCAAACTGCTGTCTAAATAAACTTTCAAGCTTCAAATTTTGACCACAATGTAACTAGAAATTTAACCAATCCAACCTTGTTCACAATTCCTGGAGCTGTGTAAAACAAGACAGAATTTGTTAAATTTCTACTTGCATTTTGAGAAAACAAGGCTGCTAAAAATATTTTTTTTATTTCGACAGTAGTATGCAGAGGATTAATTCACAACAATCTATTTGTATCAACAACTGTGCTGCAGGGTAATGAAACAAAAACTTCTCTGTTCGCGCAAATTCCATGTCAAGGTGATAATCTGTGCTATTGATAAATGCTCAAAAAAATCTTGAAACTTATCAGAAAGGAGCTTGAAAAGGTCCTTGGAATTTTTTTCCTTGATGAATTCCATCTTTCTATAATCACCTCTGTAAAACTCAGATAACATAGTTTTACAACTTGCTCATGCAACTCTCCATCTGCCATATCACTTGGGAAATACTGCTGTTCATTTTAAAGCACTAATATCCAAAATATATTTTGTGATTTTATTTTTCTTTGTTTGTTGAACTGGTAAAGAAGATTTCACACTTTTTAGCTCACCTGGCTTAAATGGCCATGTGAGCTTTTCACATCACTTGGTGTCTGTCGTCCGTAAACTTTTCACATTTTCATCTTCTTCTCTGTAACCGCTGAGCCGGTGTGAACCAAACTTGGCAGGAATGGTCTATGGGAGGTCCTCTACAAATGATTCTCATTTTGTTCCAGTTGGATGAAAAACATGGCTTCCAGAGGCATTCTTTGATTCTGGTTGGTGGATTTTAAAAAATCTTCTCTGAAACCGCCAGGCCAAATGTTTTGAAACTTCACAAAAATGATGACTGGGACCCCCTCTACCAACGATCCTCATTTAATGTTGATCGGGTTGTAAACATGGCCGCAATTGCAGCTTACAGTTACTGTAGAAACCCTATGGGGAAATCACATTTTTATCTTATCTGGAACTACTGAGCCGACGTAAACCAAACCTGGCACGGATAGTCTGTGGGAGGTCCTCTACAAACAATCCTCATTTTGTTCCTATGGGTTTGAAAACATGGCCGCCAGAGGCATTCTTTGATCCTGATTGGTGGATTTTGAAAAATATTCTGCTTTGAAACCACAGGGCCAAATATTTTGAAACTTTGCATGGTTGATGACCAGGACCCCCTCTACCTAAGATCCTCATTTCATGTTGTTCGGGTTGTAAACATGGCTTCAACTGTGGCTATAAGTTACTATAGAAATTACTATAGAAACCCAATGGGAAATCACATTTCATTTTCATCTCTGGAACTACTGAGTCGACGTGAACCAAACTTGGCAGGAATGGTCTATGGGAGGTCCTCTACAAACGATCCTCATTTCGTTCCTGTGGGTTGAAAAACATGGCCGCCAGAGGCATTCTTTGATTCTGGTTGGTAGATTTTCAAAAATCTCTGAAACTGCCAGGCCAAATGTTTTGATACTTCACATAAATGATGACTGGGACCCCCTCGACTAACGATCCTCATTTAATGTTGATCGGGTTGTAAACGTGGCCACAATTGCGGCTTATAGTTCCTATAGAAACCCTATGGGAAATTACATTTTCATCTTCTCTGGAACTACTGAGTCGACGTGAACCAAACCTGGCAGGGATAATCTATGGGAGGTTTTGTACCCATGCTCCTTATTTTTGTTATTTTCCTTCGAAAAACATGGTGGCCAGAAGCATTTTTTGATTCTGTTTGGTGGATTTTGAAAAATCATCTCTGAAACCACGGCCAAATGTTTTGAAACTTTGCATGGTTGATGACTGGGACACCCTCTACCAAGGATCCTCATTTAATGTTGATTGGGTTGCAAATATTGCTGCAATTGTGGCTTTTAGTTACTATAGAAGCCCTGTGGGAAATCACATTTTCATCTCTGGAACTACTGAGCTGACATGAACCAAACCTGGCAGGAATAGTCTATGGTAGGTCCTCTACAAACTCTCCTCATTTTGTTACCGTGCATCGAAAAACATGGCTGCCAGAAGCATTTTTTGATTCTGATTGGTGGATTTAGAAAAATCTTCTGAAACCACTTGGCCAAATGTTTTGAAACTTTGCATGGTTGATGACTGGGACACCCTCTACCAACGATCCTCATTTAATGTTGATCGTGTTGCAAACATTGCAGCAATTGCGGCGTATAGTTACTATAGAAACCCCATGGGAAATCACATTTTCACATTCTTCTCTGGAACTACTGAGCAGACGTGAACCAAACTTCGCAGGAATGGTCTATAGGAGGCCCTCTACAACCATCCTCTTTTTGTTCCCGTTTGGTGGAAAATATGACCACCAGAGACATTTTCTGATCCTGATGGGAAGATTTTGCAAAAATCTTCCCCTTTGAAACTTAAAGTCATATGTTTTGAAACTTCACATTATTGAAGACTAGGACACCGTCTGCCAATGATCCTCATGTAATGTTGCCAACATGGCCACAATTGCAGCTCATAGTTACCATGGAAAGCCTAGATGGGAGATCACATTTTTATATGTAGTTGTGCCAGGTGAGTGATTACAGGCTCTTTAGAGCCTATAGTTATATGTAGTTCCAGGTGAGTGATTGCAAGCTCTTTAGAGCCTCTAGTTGAGAATTCCAAAGATAATACCAGTCAAGTATTAAATGGATTAGATGCCAGCTCGCAAGTTGATTACAATATGAATTCCCATTTCAGATTAAAAAGAAATTTGGTATCCAGTTAGAAATCCGAGCTGACTTCTGCATATATGAAACACTATATAAATAAACTATTTCAAAATTTCTCTTAATTATGGTTCGTTTCGCAAAACACCCATAACAATAAAACTTCAGAAGAAATAATCATAGAAAGTTCTAACTTCTGAATGAATCAACCATTTGAAGAGAAAAATCTTGAATATATACTATTGTTCATAAAAGCAGAGATGTTTCGAGAGAAAAACATTTTATTCTTTCAGAATAATAGATCATTCTAGATTTTATTGGAGTATCCCTTAACTCGCAGTTGGCGTAAATATCTAAATGGAGGTGGGAAAGAGAAAAAGATCGAGAAATTAAAAAGTTTTAAAGTTGCTAAGCGTCTCATTTCTATATTTTTGTTTTGTATTTTTCGTTGAGTGGGTATACTGAAGTAGTATCAAGTTTGTTTGTCAAACTCCTTCATTTTTCATTGGATGTTTACCAAACGTAATGTGAAGTATGAGAGTAGATGCACGTGTGGTAAAGAATTTTTTTTCATTTGACAATTTTGCAGTTTGGGTCCTTTTTATGGTTATTTGTTTACCAATAAAACCCTTGAAGTGTGATTATGTTGTGCAGATGTGTATGTGGAAAGGACTTTTGATTTGTCAATTTTTCTACAGTTGTAGTCCTTTTTATGGCTCTATTTTGAAATTTGTTAACTCCAACATTTTTTAATGGATTTTTTTTAACAAAATGTATGCAGTATGAATGTGAAATGAAGGTGGAATTTTTGAATTTATCATTTGTTTCTGAGTTACAACCCTCCTCATAGATTTTCATCATAAAAGCTTGTCTGCTCAAGACCCTCATTTGCTATTGGATTTTTTACCGAAATTGATATGAAGTGTTGTTAAAAGTTCAGACACACATGCGGAAAATAATAACTTTTTATTGACAACTTGAATGCTTCCTGAAAATTTCCTGGGGATCATATGGTAACTGCTTTGTCTGCCCATCCATCCACCTGTTTCTAACCTTTGTCTGTCCATCCGTCCGTCCATCCGTCCGTCCATTCATCCACATGTACAATAACTCAAAAATGCTTAGAGCAATTTTTGTGATTTTTTGGTGGAAAGTATATGTTGATGGAAGGAAGCTTCCTTTCGATTTGTGCCGCTGTCTGATTTGTCATTCCATTTTGTCAAAATATAGGCAATACATGTATACTCATATTGTGTGCTTCCCTCTTGTAATTAATAACGGGTTATCATGCGCTCACAGCTCAGCTGTTTATTTTCAATATCGATATCGTACAGAGTCAGTTTGTACTTACTCGATATACTGACCTTCACGGTACTGTCGATTAGAAATGTATTCTCAAATTAATGATAAACTTAACTTTTTTGACTTGAACTTCATCAAAATTCATAGCACGGACACTCAAAATGAAAATTGGAAATATGAAGCATGTAAAGCTAGCCAATCCTTTTGAGGGGTCTTCTACAGGCTGCCTGTCATAAATGATTGATTGGTTTTTAGCTCAGCGAAGGGAGCTTAACTTATCACTTGCCGTCCGTCGTCGTTGTCCGTCGTGAACTTGACATTATTGCCTTCTCACAAACTACTCGACCAAATTGAACCAAATTTTGTGTGCATGTTCCTTATCATATGTCAATTCAGGTTTGTACAAATAAACTTGCACCTCCCACAAGGGGCACCAGAAGGGGCATAAATCTGACAGCACCAATACATTTTTTTAAAAATTGAAAAAAATTCTTCTTCAGATCCACCAGTCAGAATCTTTTCATATTTGTTATACAACATCTCTAGGGAGGTCAGAATCAAGTTTGTTCAAATCGAGACCTGGGTTAAGATTTGAGCTCTCTGTTGAAGCCCAAAGGTTAACTTCGTGCAATATGAGAAAATTTCTTTAAAAATCGTCTTCAGATCCACCTGTCAGAATGCTTTCATATTTGGTATACAACATCTCTAGGGGAGGGGGGGGGGGGGGGGGGGTGGCAGATTGAAGTTTGTTCAAATTGGGTTCCTGGATTGAAAATTTTGAGTCTGGTTCGGACTTGGAAATTTTTGCCCAAAATTTGAGTGAAAAAAATTTGTTTTGGATTTTTTTACATTTTGTTCAATTTTGAGATGAAAAAAAGCCCCCAAATTTTTAGCCTGAAAATTTTGGGTCCAGTTCAGACTTGGAAATTTTGAACCAAAATTCAGAATTTTAAAACAAAATTGTTATGCGTATTTTGTTCAATTTTGAGCCCCCAAAAAAAAAAATTTAGCATTAAAATTTGAAGTCCGGTATAGACTTGGAAATTTTGGACGAAAATTTGGAGAAAAAAAAATTGTTTTTTATGCGTTTTGTTTAATTTTGAGATGAAAAAAAATTTGGGGTCAGGTTTGGACTCCGAAATTGTGGGCCAAAATTCGGACATTTTTGGTGTTTTTTATGCGTTTTGTTCAATTTTGAGATTAAAAAAAAATAAAAATTTATAGCCTGAAAATTTTGGGTCCTGTTCCGATTTGTTTTTAAAATCTTCTTCAGACCATGTAGTCAGAATGCTTTCACATTTGGTATACAACATCTCTAGGAGGGTAAGATTCAAGTTTGTTCAATCCTAGTCCATGGGTTGATATTTGGGCTCCCTATGGGAGCCGAAATTTTAACTTAGTACAATATAAGAAAATTTCTTTAAAAATCTTCAGATCCACCAGTCATAATCCTTTCATATTTGGTATGCAACATCTCTTGGAGGGTAAGACTCAAGTTTGTTCAAACCTCGTCCCGAGGTTATTAATTTGGGCTACCTATGTGAGCCTGAATTTTAACTAAGTACAATATGAGGAAATTTCTTTTAAAATCTTCTTCTTCAGATCCACCAATCGAAATCCTTTCAAATTTGGTATACAACATCTCTAGGTGGGTCAGATTCAAGTTTGTTCAAATCAGGACCCTGAGTTAATATTTTGGCTCCCTATTTGAGCCCAAAAATTAACTCGGTTCAATGTAAGGTGATTTCTTTAAAAACCTTCTTCATATCCTCCAGTCAGAATTCTTTCCTATTTGGTATATGACATCTCAAGGGGGATCAGATTCATGTTTATTCAGTTTGAGTCCTTGGCTAAATATTTGGGCTCTATGGGCAGGGGTAGGGTGGGAGCATGTTACGTTCAGGTTTGTTCAAATCCATTCCTTAGTGTTTTTCCATAAAATTTGTCTCTCATGACTTCATTCCTTTGTAGTGTTGATGAACCATGTCTAACTGAATGTGACCCCAAATACTTCTTCGAACCACTTTGGCCGGTGAGCAATTAAGGCCCCTTGGGGGGTCTTGTTCTAATACTGATTGAATGAAATGAACTGAACTGCACCAAGTGTTTTGATTAATAAACATGCCTCTTCTATTCTGTTTGAAACAGATCTGTGGCTTAGTCCCCCACGTTATAATTGGTTGTAATAAAATCAAAGGAAGTGCTGCAGTAATGACTTTTAGTCAGTGCTTGTATAGTACTTTGCTTGAGAAATAAGCCATACAAGGAGCGTGGTGGCTCAGTGGTAGACTGTTGGACTTCTATGCTAGAGGTCCCGAGTTTGATCCTTGTCTGGGACGACCTGCGTCGTGTCCTTGGGCAAGGCACTTTATCCCGGCTGCCTACTTGGGGCACGATGACACTGTGTACTAAGGGTACTGCACGTCAATGGTGCACATGTCTTCAACCGCTGTAACCCTGCTTGAGCGGCGCTTCAACAGAATTAGAATGTTGAGGAGCTGACAGTTGCTTGTCGATGCTCGGTGGTTCTCTCTGGATGCTCCGGCTTTCTCCACCCGTAAAACTGTCAGGATCGTGATCAGCCATTGTGCATAAGTATGTGACCTTAAACAATAAATAAATAAATAATAAGCCATACAAAATTCTGACGATTGTTTTGACAGTGACTATTATATACAAACAATGGGAAGAGTTAAGGTTAATAAGCATCGTGAGAATAAAAAAAATTGGCTCATGGTTGTTTTGCGATTTATTTACTGAAGAATGTTAGTTTGTTTGTGTGACCCTGTAATTGGCTTCATGTTCACTGAAGTTTCTTTGTTACAAACTACCATGCTTTTATTTAATTTAGATATGGTTCTTCTGCAAAAGCAAATACATGTGGGATCACAAAGTATGAGCAGTATTGTGTGAATTTGGGACTCTGCATTGTCATATCAAACAATGATTGTCATTTCATAAATACTTGATATTTACTCATATTGTGGTATTTAAAAAAAATACAGTACTCGGTGTTCCAAATTGGAATACCGTGAAGCACCAGTCCTGTCATTATGAAAGATACCAAAATAAAACAATTGCTTATACAACTGGCTTCCAGTCTGAGCACCGGGAAGTAGAGCAAACCTTGTTGACTTAATTCAACTGATGCTGTTTTACTGGTGTAATAGCATCGAGTGACCAATGCAAAGGATGAGTGTCCTAAAATGTCGGCATAGTAACAAATGGTTTTGTATGCTTGCTGATAAGTAATGAAAATGTCCTCAAAGATCAATAAACAAGCAAACAAATAAATCATCTTTTACAAACTTGATAAATTGTTTATATGTTTAATGTAAACTCGTCTTTCCATAGCTTGCTTATGAATGCTTCTCTGGACACTAGCTTTGTGAAGCACACCACATTTTTAGCTCAACTTTGGCGAAGCCAAATTTGAGCTTTTGTCATGGCCCGTCGTCCGTCTGGCCGTCTGTCAACATATGGCTTGGGCTAGAGGCAGTATTTATGAACCGATGTTTACGAAACTTCTTGGGTACCTTGGTTGTGACCGTGGGACGAGAACAAGTGTTTTTGGGTGCCGTCCGAAATTCAAGATGGCTGTCACCTGTTATTTTGTACCGACGATGCAGAAATCTGTTTTTTTGTACAGAACTTCCATATGAAAGCTCTGAATTGAATAATTTTTTGTATGAATATTTAGTACCATGGGATACATCACACATAATATGGGTTTTTATGTGTACCCATACTATGCATCCGGGGTGACCATCTGTCGTTCGTCCATCCTTTGTCCGTCCGTCCACCTGTCTGTCCAGCATCAGTATCCATTTCTTTGGCATTCGATAACTTGAAAATATTGCTTGGATTGTCAAGTTACTTTATATTTGTGTTCAGGTTACTGATGTGCCGAGCTGTATAGTTTTTGGTGTAAATTGGATAATTTGATCCTGAGATATTAACCCTTTATCCTTCAAATTGAAAATTCCTCCAATCCCTTTGGCATTCGATAACTTGAAAAATATTGCTTGGACTGTCCAGTTACTTTATATTTGTGTTCAGGTGGTTACTGATTTGCCGAGCTGTATAGTTTTTGGTGTAAATTGGATAATTTGATCCTGAGATATTAACCCTTTATCCTTCAAATTGAAAATTCCTCCAATCCCTTTGGCATTCGATAACTTGAAAAATATTGCTTGTATTGTCTAGTTACTTTATATTTGTGTTCAGGTTACTGATGTGCCGAGCTGTATAGTTTTTGTAAATCTGATGATTTGATCCCAAGATATTAACCCTTTTTCCTTCAAATTGAAAAACTCCAATCCCTTTGGCATTCAATAACTTGAAAAATATTACTTGGATTGTCAAGTTACTTTATATTTGTGTTCAGGTTACTGATGTACCGAGCTGTATAGTTTTTGGTGTAAATCTGTTATTTTGATCCTGAGATATTAACCCTTTATCCTTTATCCTTTAAATTGAAAATTACTCCAATCCCTTTGACATTTGATAACTTGAAAAATATTGCTTGGATTGTCAAGTTACTTTATAATTGTGTCCAGGTTACTGATGTGCTGAGCTGTATGGTTTTTGGTGTAAACCTGATAATTTGATAATTTGGTCTGGAGATATTATCCCCCTTTATCCTTCAAATTGAAAATTCCTCCAATCCTTTGGCATGAGATAACTCAAAAAATATCAATCCGATTGTCATGTTACTTTATATATTTATTCAGGTTACTGATGTGCTGTGCTGTATAGTTTTTTATGTAAATCTGATAATTTGCTCTGGAGATATTAATCCTTTTTCCTTCAAATTGAAAAACTCCAATCCCTTTGGCATTCAATAACTTGAAAAATATTGCTTGGATTGTCAAGTTACTTTATAATTGTGTTCAGGTTACTGATGTGCTAAGCTGTATGGTTTTTGGTGTAAACCTGATATTTTGATAATTTGGTGTGGAGATATTATCCCCCTTTATCCTTCAAATTGAAAATTCCTCCAATCCTTTGGCATGAGATAACTCAAAAAATATCAATCCGATTGTCATGTTACTTTATATATTTATTCAGGTTACTGATGTGCTGTGCTGTATAGTTTTTTATGTAAATCTGATAATTTGCTCCGGAGATATTAATCCTTTTTCCATCAAATTTGACACTCCTCCAATCCATTTCTATATGTATCCATACCTTGTATGGTGTACATAATGTCCGCATCCGTGGTGGCCCTCCGTCATAAGCTTTGTATTAGTTGCGCGTATGGGTACACATCTGACGATTTCATCGGCCTATTTTTTTCTCGTGCACAAATTATGCAAATTAGAGGCTAATTTTGATGTTTTTTGGTGTTACTTTCAGCACTGTAAGTGCAAATGCCAATGCGGCTTGGGCTAGAGGCCGTATTTATGAACCGATTGTTACAAAACTTCTTGGGTACCTTTGGAATCACCGTGGGACGAGAACGAGTGTTTTTGGATCCGGTCTGAAATTCAAGATGGCCGATGGCAGCCATTTTGTGCAAAATTGCACAGAACTTCATATGAAAGCGCTGATTTGAATAATTTTTTGTGTGAATGTTTAGTACCATGGGATACATCCCATATAATACAGGTTTTTTTCTCGTGCAGAAATTATGCAAATTAGATGAACTATGATTTTTTCAGTTCGACTTACAGTAAGTACACATGTCAATACGGCTCGGGCTAGAGTCTGTATTTATGAATCGATCTTCACGAAACATCTTGGGTATCTTTGTTATCACCTTGTAAGGCTTCGACGTTTAGACAAAATTGTAAACGTTTAAACGACTGTCTGTAAAAGAAACGGAAACGTTTACACGTACTGGGAGCGCGGTGACTCAGTAGGTAGAGGTGCAGGCTGCAAGCCGAGAGGTCCTCGGTTCGAATCCCACCTGCGGCAACTGCGTTGTGTCCTTGGGCAAGACACTTCATCTCCATTGCCCGCGTGGGTGCACGATGACGCCGTGTACTAAGGCGTACTGCACGTCGATGGTGCGCATGTCTTCAACCAATCTAACCCTGTCTGTGCTGCAGTTCGGAGTTACGATGTTGGGGAGCTGGCAGCTGCTCGTCGTTGCTCGGTAGTTCTCTCCAGGTACTCCGGCTTCCTCCACCCGTAAAACTGTCGCGGTCATGATTAGCCATTGTGTATAAATATGTGACCTTAAACACCAATAAATAATAATAATTTACACATACTAACAATGCAAGTAGTCAATATTTGATGGAAGTGTGTAATAATACACAGTAAGTTCATCATATCTTTGCGTACAGGGCATACAATTTATGTTATTGAGACGGCTGATTTACAGTTCGTCCAAAAACGACGTAGACGAACGATCACAGCATGCAGATGCCAAAAGCAAAGTCGCTCGGTCTATGAGGGGGGGGGGGGGGGGGGGTGTTCTGGGGGATTCTCCCCCAGGTAAATTTTGAAATTTATGGGGGTCTCTGAGCTCATTCTGGTGGGTTCGGGGTGAAATTCCTTGTGTTTTTTAAAACTGTAATGTTGGAGCGAGTTGCCATGGCACACAATAGTGACAATACCAGACTTGAGAGTGGAATGCAATGTCGCAAAAATTAACAAAGTCTACAAACCATGCAGGGGAATCCAAATTTTCAAACACCGCAAGTGCCAGTCTGTCTGTCAAACTCCATAAATCGGTCCTAAGATCATCCCATGTGTGAATAATAAATTAATAATCCATGTCAGGTGAACGAAATCATCGAGAACAATTGTGTATCACTTTGGGAATATACATGTAAATCCGAATAAACTAAAACATCCCACACGTTTCGAAGGAAACACCAAAGATAATCATGTGCCATATGGCTCACGTGACTGTGTCACATATGATATCACATGATTTGAAGATGATTTTGTTCGGTTACTGTGGCGGCGGTGCCAGCGCCAGTCGGAACCAGTACACAGTTTTTCTGAAGCATTACCAAAATATTGCATTGCAAAGTTGGACATTTTTTTTTTGTTTCTTTGACTTTCTGCATTAATCTGCAATTTAGAAATTACTCTATTAAAACTTCATTCCGTGTACACGTTTACCAGAACTGTAAACGTTTAATGCCCATAAACCAAACGTTCACGTTTACACGTGTAAACGTGGAAGCCTTATCACCTTGGGACGAGAACGAGTGTTTCTGGGTGCGTTCTAAAATTCAAGATGGCTACCAGTGGCCATTTTGTACCGAAATTATGTCTAATCAGTTTTTTGTACACAACTTCGGCTCAGTCTGGAGGCCGTATTTATGAAGCAATCTTTACGAAACTTCTTGGGTACCTTTGTTATCACCGTGGGATGAGAAAAAGTGTTTTTGGGTGTGGTCCGAAATTCAAGATGGCCACCAGCAGCCATTTTGTACCAAAATTAGTGCAATCAGTCTTTTGTACAGAACTTCTGTATGAAAGTTCTGATTTGAATAAATTTTTGTATGAATGTTTAGTAACATGGAATACATCACATATTGCACAGGTTTTTTCTCTGGCAGAAATTATGCAAATTAGATGAACTTTGATTTATTCAGTGCTACTTATACAATGTAAGCACATGTCAATACGGCTCAGGCTAGAGGCTGTATTTATGAACCCATCTTCACAAAACTTCTTGGGTACCTTTGTTATCACCTTGGGACGAGAATGGGTGTTTCTGGGGGCAGTCCAAAATTCAAGATGGCTACCAGTGGCCATTTTGTACCGAAATTAGGTCCAATCAGTTTTTTGTCACAACTTCTATACAGCTCGTATTTATGAACTGATCTTCATGAAACTTCTTGGGTACTTTTTTTTCACCTTGGGACAGGAACGAGTGTGTTTTGGGGGTGCCTTTGTTATCACTGTGCTATGAGAACAAATATTTTGGGGTTCAGTCAGACCCACTCTGGGACTCGAAGATTTGTTTTCTAGTTTAACATCTGACTGTCACCCTTTACAATACTTTACCTATACATTTGTTACAGGCTATGGTCAGTATTTATGTACAGACCGTTACAATACTTTATATGTACTTTTGTTATCAGGTCATTACCAAGATGTTTGTCATTGCTGTGTCACATACTATACATGCACATGTCTTGACAAGTTGAGCTACAGTGTCATTGACACTTTCATTTCTAATTAAAATTTAAAAAATTGAAATACTTGCTTAATTCGTTATAGGAATGAATGCAGGAGGCAGAAGTCAGTATGATAGAAGATATGATAGTGACTACAATAATTATGACCGTTATGACTCCAGCTATCAGCAAGGTTATCAGCAAGGCTATCGCTACTGAATGAGAGAAGGAAGATGTGGTGTGCTGCGATTGGAATGGAAGAGAGTGTGTGAGAGAACAGAGAATATAGAAAACGACAATTGGAAGTGAATGTCTTATAAATCATATCATAGAATAACTTCAGTTTCATGTTGACAATAGTTCAATGTTCTTTATAATGAGCCAAATATTAGTTGAACTTTATAATACAATGGCAAACACATATTTCGGATCTTTTAAAAATTTGATATAAAAAAGAGGCGTTGGATACACGTGAAAGTGTGAAAGGATTTGTAAAATTATTGATGTACAAGTGGTATTGAACAACTTCAGGGAGTTTAAAGTACAATGTTATTCACAAACGGAAGTGATAAACAACCACTTATGTCATTAAAACACTAGTTACATTGTAATGTCACCTGAGATCATTGAATATCTTAGGCTAAGTTGGTGGATGTATGAATGGTAACTGGTTTTTTTGCAGCCTGTATTTATCAAAGTAGGGCTTAATTCGGACTGATAGAGTCTTCTCAGAAGAGGTGCCCCGAAAGCCGAAAGGCAATTGTAAAAAATGTTGAAACAATGCTTACATTACATTATAACGCTGTGATTTTTAGTCGAGGCCAGTCCAACTATTTTCCCAGGCAAGTTTTATTTGCCTCAATAACCAGCTTTGCCATGGTTGGAAATCACAAGGGGGATGGGGGCACAGAGGTGCAGTTTACTGGGACATATGACAAGTCACTGGTGCACTTGGCTTCAACCAACGCTAACTCAGCATCTGTGGAGTTGGAACTGTGGGAAGTCTGACAGTTGCTCTCCACTTCTTGTTGGTTCTCTCCAGGTACTTCACTTCCTACCACTTGTAAAACTGTCTTGACTCATTGTGACCCTTGCCATTAAAAGTGTTGTTAAATCCACCAAAATAAATATATAAATATATAAATTGTATAACATACATTTAATGGACTGCTATTTCATTAGCTTTAAGTTTTGCTACAGCTTGTTTGTTTTGATCAGTTAAGATATTCTTATATCATTTGTCCTGGGATCAAATTGAAAGTTTGCCCAACTCTGCATATTTGTACCTTATGCTGGGGACATTGAAAATTAATTGCCTTTGTTCAAATATTTGTATACTTAATTGGAGATCACACACGCACTGCCAAGATGTTTTCAGCTGTGTTTGGGTGTTTTCTGTATTGACATGTGCATGTTTACTGTCCCTTTGCCTATATTGAGGAACAGTGATTAAGGGTGTTGAAAAAGCGTACGAGTGGTTTAAAAATCTTTTTTTTTTCATGAACTGATGTGTACTGTGGCTTAGTATTTGGGATGTAGAATGGTAGTGCTGTGACTCATTGGTTATTGCATTGGATTTCACATCCAAGAGTCATAGGTTTGATTCTGACCTGCGACACCAGTATTGTCCTTTGGCAAGACAGACAATTTAGAGCCAGTTGGCATAGTGTACTCAATTGATGCACATTTAAAGTACACAAGCCTTCAACCGCTGATAAGTTGGAGAGTCTAGACAGTTACTTGTCCCTGTTCACTGGTTCTCCAGGTTTTACGGCTTGCTACACCTGTAATATTGTGTGACATGCTATTACCCTGGCTGTTGAAAGTAAATAAAATGAGGTGTTGAATAAAGTTAGCTTGAACAAAGTTTGTGAGGCAATGCTTTCCCTTAGAACTGTAGGGGCTAGTTTTTTAGTCTCTACCAAATTTTAACATTTGGAAATCTTGGGCTGATTTGAACACAATTTGGCATATATTTTCAGTGGGTGATTTTTTGATTGTCTCGGGGGACTAGAGAAATCAGCGATGTCCATCCGTGCATGCGTTTGTCTGTGCGTCCATCCGTCCCACTTGGTGTCCCCATGATAACTCCAGTTTGGATCATTTGACTGGAACCAATTTGGGTATTTGACCTTCTTAGCCCAAACCACAGGTCAAGTTCGAATATGGGTTCGGCCAGATTATTTTTATTAGAGTTATGCCCCTTTTTCCACTTAGAAATTTCAGTATTTGCTGTGTCCGGATGATAACTCCAGTTAGGATTATTTGATCGGAAAGAATTTTGGTAGGTGACTTTCTGGGGTAAAAATACAGGTCAAGTTCGAGTATGGGTTCAGACCGATCATTTTTATTAGTTATACCCCTTTTTCGACTTAGAAATTTCAAGATTTGTGGTGTCCGGATGATAACTCCAGATAGGATTTTTTGATCGGAAAGAATTTTAGTACGTGACTTTCTGGGGTAAAAATACAGGTCAAGTTCGAATATGGGTTCGGACCGATCATTTTTACTAGAGTTATGCCCCTTTTTCGACTTGTTTTTTTTCGGGGGACATGTGTCCGAGAGGCCTTTTATTTATACAAAAAAAATTGGTAGTCCCCAACCCCCTTCCAGCAACCCCCACCCCCTTCATTTCCCTTTCCTCTGATTTTAATGCTGCAGGTGGTGAGAAAATTTTTAAACACTGTTGGTAAAAGAGAAAATATTAACAAATCTTCTCTCAAACCACTGTTCGAAATCCTGTGTTTAATACACAAAATCTTTGTAAGAATACCTTTGTTAAATCAGGACACTGGAGCCATATTTAGAGCTGCTATGGAATCCTCAGATTTTACCATTATTGGTAATAAAAAGACCTTAAAAAATTATTTTCAACTCACCTGAGCAAAGCTCAATGGAAATTTAGTGATCATTTTCTATCCGTCGTCTTTCCTTGTAGCATGAACTTTACATTATTGACTTCTCATAAACTACAGGACCGAATTTTGAAACGCATTTTCCTCATCATATGTCAATTCAAGTTGGTCCAAATAAAGTTACTATGCTCACAGGGAGGGGCTGTGGTGGGAGCACAAGGGGGCATAACTCTGTTAGTACCCCCAAACAATTAAAACAATCTTCATCTCCAGAACCACCAATCAAAATCTTTAGATATTTGTTGTACAGCATCCTTCTTGGGGCAGAACCAGTTTTGTTCAAATCAAGATCCTTAGTTAATATTTGAGGTCCCTATTGCAAGCCAAATTTGAGCTTAGTTCATTATGAGGAATATTCTTTAAAAAACTTCAACAGAACCACTAGTCAGAATCTTTTGTTATTTGATAGGCAAGCATCCTTGGGGGGGGGGGGGGGGGGGGGGTAGGGGCAGATTCAAGTTTGTTCAAAATAAGGCCCAGCATTAACATTTGGGCTCCCTGTTGGAGCCCGAGTTTTAATTGAATGCAGTATGATAATTCTTATAAAATGTTCTTTTTCAGAGCCACCAGTCAAAATCTTTTGATATTAGTTGTACAGCATCCTTGTGAGGGCGGGATCCAAGTTTATTTAAATAAAGTCCCTGGGTCCATATTTGGGCTTCTTTTGTGAGTCCGCATTTTAACTTGCAATATGAGGAATATTCTTTAAAATCTTCTTTAGAACCACCAATCATAATCTTTTGATATTTGGTATGCAGCATCCTTTTGAGGGCCAGATTCAAACTTATTCAAATAAAGTCTCTGGATCCATATTTGGTCTTATGCGAGTTCGGTTTTAACTTCATGCAATATGAGGAATATTTTTTTAAAACTCTTTAGATCCGCCACTTAAAATCTTCTGATGTATACAGCATCCATGTGGGGAGCCACATTCAAGTTTGTTGAAATCAAGTCCCTGGTTCCATATTTGGGCTTATGTAAACTGAATTTTAGCCTATTCAGATCCACATGTTATATTTTCTTTTGATATTCGATATACAGCCTCCTGTGTGGGTGGGCAAATTCAAATTAGTTTAAATCCACTCTCTGGAGTAACATTTAGGCTCAGTATGGAAACCGGAATCTCAATGCAAGGAATATAATTGAAAAAATCTTCAAATTCTCCAATCAGAATTTTTTTTATACTTGTATACAGCATACTTGAGGGTGGCGGATTGAAGTTTTTGACATCAAGTCCCTTGGTTTATATATGGAGCTTCTTATATAAGTCCAAATGTTAATTTAGTGCAATATGAGGAATATTCCTTAAACATCAACTTCTTCACATCTACATCAACTTCTTCACATCCACCTGTTAGATTTGATCAATACTTGGTATACAGAATCCTTAGAGGTTGCAGATTCAAATTTTTCTAAATTCAAATGTATGGACCCATACTTTGCTTCTTTTGCAAGCCTGAATTTTAACTTAGTGCAGCATGAGGACTGTTTTTTAAAAATCTTATTCCTATCAACTAGTCAGAATCTTAGGTTGACCGATTCAAGCTTGTTTAATTCAAGTTCCTGGGTTCATGTTTTGGTTCTGTAGTGTTAAGTAGCTAGAGATGCTGGATATGACCTTAAATCATCCTGTAAACAACTTTTTCAGGTGCGGTGAAGTGGTGAAGTGGTGCTTCTTCTCGTAAACCTTTGCTTCATATACTTCCATGTTTGATATATAACATATTTGTAAGGATAATTTGCAAGTTTGTTCAGATAAATGCACTGGAGAGATATTTAGGGGTGTTGTACAACCCCATATTCCAGCATCATGGGAAATTAGACAAATATTTAAAATAGACTGATCAAGTTATTAACAGTTTTAAAAAGACTAACCAATACATGGGGTGTGAGTCTTTTTAAATGGGGGAAATAATTGCACCCTATTTTTTATTAAAAAAAAAGAAGCCTTTGTGTCAAAGAAATGTGAAAATACCTGATCAAACATCAGGTCCCCATACTGCAACAGTTTTACCCTTTGAGAATTTTGCATTGCCAAAACAAAAAAAAACTTGACGATAAAATGCCTTTATCGGCAAAACCTTACTTCTGCCGAGACCAATTTTTCAGCGATTTGTGATTTGTTTGTTTTTGTGTTCATTGTTTAGCTTTCTTGTTCATTATTATGTCCTTTTCACATTTTTCACACACAAATTCCATTTGGAAAAATTCAGAAAAAAACTTAATTTAAATTGACAACAAAAATGTAAATAACCAGAATACATTGAAATATTTTGCTCTTAAGAAATTCATTTGTGTATTTTTTTCTCAGAAAAAACTCCAAAATGCAATAAATCTACTTGTATTAACAACTGAAGTTCTGTCCTATTTACTTCTCTTATTGTATTATGACATACTAAAAAAATTTTGAAGTCTTAACATGGTAGCATAAATTACAATTCTGTAACAAGTTTCAGTTAGGATCCAGTAACCAATACCAGAGGTGAAAGCCCTCCAAAATGGGCCAAATAGGTATAAATGATTGGCACAACTTTACTTCATACTTATGTTGTGGTCATGATGTGGATGCAGAAAGTGACTATTAACACCAATAAATAAAACATTAATTTCCATTTGGAAATCATGTTCAATTGTGTAGGTGTTTCACAGGAGGAAAAAATACTTTTTGTGTGTGTTTCCAACTCAATATTTTTAGCTCCGCTCTGCCAAAGTCTGCAGAGTTTTTCTGCTACCGAGTGGTCGGTCATCCATCTGTCCATCCATTATCATTTTGTTTGTCCGGTCCATAATTTCCATACTATTTGAAACAACTTGAAACTTCTTTCACTTAAATATCACCAGAAGACCACACACCACATTTACATTCCATATCCCAATGTCAAGGTCACAGTGATGTATCAAATGTTAACTGCTTGAGAGCTAGAAGCCACTATCAAGAGCTTTCTAAAGCAAGAGGGTATCAGAGCAAAAGCCAGCATTTTCCTTGCTTATGTTCATACTTAGTCAAATGCAAATAATATTTTGTTTGTATCACTGTTTTATTACAAATTATTGGAGAGTGCCTGTGGTACTCCAATAATTTGTAATAAAACAAATTTGATGAACAAATTCAGACAGCCCTCAAGCAGTTAATACTGTCATTTCTTTTTCCTACACATATATATGACCACACAACATTTACATTCTACATCTGAAGATCAAGCTCCCAGTTATCAAATGATAAACATAATTTCCTTACTACCTGACACAATTTGATGAAACTTCCTACACATTTGTTTCATCAATAGGCAGTGTGTCACACAGCACATATACTTTCCATACCCCAAGGTCAAGGGCACAGTTATGCGTCAGTTATTAATAATGCCATTTGTTTATAGCATTTTTGATGGACCATAACTTCTCCACAACGCGACATATATTGATGAAATTCTCTTTCACATACATATAGTAGACCCCAAGGTCAAGG
The DNA here is from genome assembly GCA_031216915.1 of Pictodentalium vernedei. Lineage (NCBI taxonomy): Eukaryota > Metazoa > Mollusca > Scaphopoda > Dentaliida > Dentaliidae > Pictodentalium > Pictodentalium vernedei. Next base: position 248,409,538 of record CM062289.1, read on the forward strand.
TCAAAGTTATACATCAGATGCTACTAATGCCATTTCTTAGTGACATTTTTTGCTACATCCCAAGGTCAAGGTCACAGTTTAATGTCAAATGCAAAAAATACCTTTCATGGTGACATTTGAATGTAAATTTTTGAGTAGCATCAATGATTTTAATAGCCCTTTAAAACTGGGTTGTAATAGGTAAGAATGCAAGGTAACGTGTCTCTTACTTTCTTTCTTGGTCGAATATTTTTCCTGTATTTATCTCCCCCTAAGTGCCGTGACCCTGAGCAGAGCTGTACAGACTGACAGGCTTCTTATTTTTATTATTACGAAACTGCTCTTGTTTGATAGCTTTATTTAGATAATATTCCGTTGAAGGGCCATTTTATGTTATGTTAATGTACGTGTGTTCACTTATTTCTTGTCTCACTCTGGTGCATTTCTCAGATTTTAATAAAAGTGGGGTAAATTAGATTTCATCCCTCTGTTCATCAATAGCATAACTGATCAGATCTTAATGAAATCTTACATTTATGTCCAGCTTGACAGAGCATTAAACTTCAAACCAAAAGGTCCATGATTCGTATTGGACCAGGAGTAATTGCATTGTGTCCATGACCAAAATGTGAGGGGCACATCAGAGCTGTATAATAAGGCTTACTGTATGTCGATGGTGCATTTACCTTTAACCAATATGCATAAGCAGAGTTAGTACATTGGGGAGTCTTGATGGTTGCTTGCCACTGCTCTGAGGTTGTCTGACTGATGGAACTTTTTGCATCACTTGGCGTCTGTCGTCCGGTGCCCGTAAACTTTTCACATTTTCATCATCTCTGTAACCTCTGAGCCGATGTGAACCAAACTTGGCAGGAATGGTCTGTGGGAGGTCCTCTACAAACGATCCTCTTTTTTTTCCCGTCGGATGAAAAACATGGCTTCCGGAGGCATTCTTTGATTCTGGTTGGTGGATTTTCAAAAATCTTCTCTGAAACTGCCAGTCCAAATGTTTTGAAACTTCATATAAATGATGACTGGGACTCCCTCTACCAACGATCCTCATTTAAGGGGCTATATAAGTAATGGAATTTTGATTATTTTGAAATTCTCACCTCTGATATTCCTTAAATTCAGATTAAATATACACAAATTATACATCAAAATGAAGGTTGGGATGTGTAGAACACGAAACACATATGTAACCAACTCATAGAGTTGACAGCTGGCACCACTGGTTCCTGGAAGTCTGCTATTGTATTCGTACCAGAACTGATAATAAAAACATATTTCGCAAGAACAACTCGTGGCCGAATATGCTTCAGATATTCAATAACAAAGCTAGGCATTCAAAATACTTTCGAGTGCAGCGATAAGACTGCATTTTGGAAAATGACAACTCTGTCTGCATTTTTTATTGAAGATGGTTTCCATGCTCGACAGACATGCGCAAATCACTCAATACCACAAATTTCCATCGAAAAACAAAATTGTAATTCTAAGAAATTTCAACAGGTATCATGATACCTTCCATTGAATATGGCAACTGTGCAGTCTCTATCTGAAAACAATATACTGTAGTAAGGCGATCTTTCTCATTATTAGCTCACCTGACTGAAAGTCAGGGTGAGCTATTCTGATCACTTTTCGTCCGGCATCCGTCGTGAAGGTGGTGTTTGGGCTTTTTTCTCCCAAACCACTGGCCGCATATTAATGAAATTTCATGTGAGTAGGGGTTATATAAGGGCATTTTGATTTTTTGTCAAATTAGGTTTCAGCTCATATTGAGCAGAGGGATGGGGCAAAAATGCTCCAATTCTTAAAAAATCTTCTCAAGAACCAGCAATAGCAGAGACTTGATATTTGGTATGCAGCTTCCTTTTGAGGTGTAGACTCAAGTTTGTTCAAGAGAAGTTTGTCGGGCATTATATTTGCCTTCGTTACGGGAGGGGCAAAAATTTTGGCCACGCCTAAAATTTCTATTTTCAGAACCGTCAGGTCGATTTGAACCAAATTTGACATGAGATGATAATGGGTCATAAGTAGTTGATTGATACAAAAAAAATTTTTCTCATTGCCCCTTGGGAACCTCGGGAGCTAAAAATAGGAAAAACCTTAAAACTGCCATATCTCCAAAACTACACGGCACAGAGAATTCTTATTTTGTATAAAGCTTACTTTTATCCAGTAGAATAGAATGGTTAAAAAAATCCCTATCGGTTTGATCACGAGGTACTTTTTTCAGGACTTTGAAAAAGTGCTGAGTCAGCACTTTTTAACACTGTAGGCAATGGGAAAAAGATTAAAAAATCTCCAGATCCAGCAGGCAGAATCTTTTGATATTTGGTATGCTACATTGTAGGGTGGATCTGATTCAAGTTTGTTCAAATCGGCCCCCTGGGTTCATATTTGGGCTTAGTATAGGAGCCCAATTTCGAACTTAGTGCATTTCAGGCAAATTTCTTAAAAAATCTTCTTCTCCAGATCCAGCAGGCAGAATCTTTTGATATTTGGTATTCAACATTGTGGGCTGGATCTGATTCAAGTTTGTTCAAATTGGCTCCTTGGATTCATATTTGGGCTCACTATAGAAGCCCGAATTCGAACTTAGTGCATTTCAGGCAAATTTCTTCAAAAATCTTCTTCTCCAGATCCAGCAGGCAGAATCTTTTGATATTCGGCATGCAATATTGTGGGGTGGATCTGATTCAAGTTTGTTCAAATCGGCCCCCTGGGTTTATATTTGGGCTCAGTACAGAAGCTCGAATTCGAACTTAGTGCATTTCAGGCAAATTTCTTCAAAAATCTTCTTCTCCAGATCCAGCAGGCAAAATCTTTTGATATTTGGTATGCAACATTGTGGGGTGGATCTGATTCAAGTTTGTTCAAATCGGCCCCCTGGGTTTATATTTGGGCTCCGTATAGAAGCTCGAATTCGAACTTAGTGCATTTCAGGCAAATTACTTCAAAAATCTTCTTCTCCAGATCCAGCAGGCAAAATCTTTTGATATTTGGTTTGCAACATTGTGGGGTGGATCTGATTCAAATTTGTTCAAATCGGCCCCCTGGATTCATATTTGGCTCACTATAGAAGCCCGAATTCGAACATAGTGCATTTCAGGCAAATTTCTTAAAAAATCTTCTTCTCCAGATCCAGCAGGCAAAATCTTTTGATATTTGGTATGCAACATTGTGGGGTGGATCTGATTCAAGTTTGTTCAAAATGGCCCCCTGGATTCATATTTGGGCTCACTATAGAAGCTCGAATTCGGACTTAGTGCATTTCAGGCAAATTTCTTAAAAAATCTTCTTCACCAGATTCAGCAGGCAGAATCTTTTGATATTTGGTGTGCAACATTGTGGAGGGGATCTGATTGAAGTTTGTTCAAATCGGCTCCCTAGGTTCATATTTGGGCTCACTATAGAAGCTTGAATTCGAACTTAGTGCATTTCAGGCAAATTTCTTTGAAAATCTTCTTCTCAAGATCCAGCAGGCAGAATCTTTTGACATTGGGTATGCACCATGCTTAGGGGGGTGAGATTCAAGTTTGTTCAAGCCAAGTCTCTAGGTCCATATTTGGACTCACTGTAGGAGCTTGAATTATAACTTAGTTCAAAATGAGGAATTTTCTTTAAAAATCTTCTTCTTCAGATCCAGCAGTCGGAATGTTTTGATATTTGGTGTGCAGCATCCTTAGGGGGGTGAGGTTCAAGTTTGTTAAAGCCAAGTCCCTGTGGGAGCCCGAATTATAACTTAGTCCAATATGAGGAATATTCTTTAAAAATCTTTTTTTTTTAGATCCAATGGTCAGAATCTTTGGATATTTGGTATAAGCTTTTCTTAGGAGGAGCAGATGCAACTTGTTGAAATCAATACTCTGGGTTGATATTTAGGCTACCATGTCAGGTGAGCGCCCTCAGGCCCCTTGGGGCCTCTTGTTTGATTTTGGACGGCGTTGTATATAAATGCTTTTTCCATCCGATGACGTCGTCCGGAAATCGAAAGTAAATTCCTATGTTAACAAAAGCAGAGGTTTTGGAATTTACCCCCAATCCGCTCTGTTGCTGTGTTTTGAAGAATTTTGATACCCTAACTTTGTTCTTGGATTTTTAAAGCACATTTGGCCACAAGTTGTTCTTGTGAAATATTATTAAATTATCAGTTCTGGCACGAATATGGTAGCAGACTTCCAGGAACCAGTGGTGACTACGGTCGACTCTATGAGTTGATAACACATGAGTTTCGTGTTCTATACATCTCAATCTTCATTTTAATGTACATTTTGTGTATATTTAATTTGAATTGAAGGAATATCAGAGTTGAGAATTTTCAAAATAAACAGAATTCCATTACTTATATAGCCCCTTAATGTTAATCGGGTTGCAAACATTGCCACAATTGCAGCTTACAGTTACTATAGAAACCCTATGGGAAATCACATTTTCATCTTCTTCTCTGGAACTACTCAGCTGACGTGAACCAAGATTGGCAGGGATGGTCTATGGGAGGTTCCCGTGGGTTGAAAAACATGACCACCAGAGGCATTCTTTGATTCTGAATGGTGGATTTTCAAAAATCTCCTCTGAAACTGCCAGGCCAAATGTTTTGAAACTTCACATAAATAATGATTGGGACCCGCTCTACCAACGATGCTCATTTAATGTTGATCGGGTTGTAAACATGGCCACAATTGCGGCTTATAGTTACTATAGAAACCCTACGGGAAATCACATTTTCATCTCTGGAACTGCTGAGCCGACATGAAAACAAACCTGGCAGGGATAGTCTATGGGAGCTCCTCTACAAACGATCCTCATTTTCTTCCCATGTGTTTGAAAACATGGCCACCAGATTCATTTGTTGATTCTGATTGATGGATTTTGAAAAATCTTCTCCTCTGAAACCGCAGGGCCAAATGTTTTGAAACTTTGCATGGTTGATGACTGGGACCCCCTCTACCAACGATCCTCATTTTTATGTTGATCGTGTTGCAAACATGGTCACAATTGCGGCTTATAGTTACTATAGAAACTCTATGGGAAATCACATTTTCATCTTCTTCTCTGGAACTACTGAGCCGACATGAACCAAACTTCGCAGGAATGGTCTCTAGGAGGCCCTCTACAAACAATCCTCTTTTTGTTCCCATTGGTTGGAAAATATGGCCACCAGAGACATTCTCTGATTCTGACTGATGGATTTTGCAAAAATCTTCCCCTCTGAAACTACAGAGTCAAATGTTTTGAAACTTCACATGATTGAGGACTGGGACACCTACCAACGATCCTCGTGTATTGTTGATGTAATGTTGCAAGCATGGTCACAATTGCAGCTCATAATTACCATGGAAAGCCTTTGGGAAATCACATTTTTATATGTAGATCCAGGTGAGCGATTACAGTCTCTTTAGAGCCTCAAGTTATTTTTTAATTATGCATTGTTGGTGTCTAGAGGAAGCTTCCTTTCTATTTTGGGCCAGTCAGCCAATACAAGATGGTCGTCAGTGGACAATTCATTATAGTGGCCATATTGAATTTGGTTTCCGTCCAATAACTAACGAATGCTGACTCGAATCATACTTATTTTTAGCTCTACTTGAAATAGTCAATCTGAGCTGCTGTCACTTCTCATCTGTCGGCATACTTACGGGCGTACGTTCGTCCACAATTTTCTTTGGCACACTGCACAGGTCGCATTTATGATCAGATTGCTTTGAAACCTGGTATGCCTGTTTGGGGTGACCTCCAGATGGGAGCTATCGATTTTCTTCCCATTTCTGTCAGAAAATGTTGCCGTAGGCAACGGCCTTTGAACTTAGTTTAGTCAGACCTCAATATTTCCCTTTGGCACACCCTACAGGGCACGTTTATAATCGGATTTCTTTGAAACCTGGTATGCTTATTTGGGGTGACCTCTAGATGGGAGCTGTAGATTTTCTTCCATTTACGGCAAAAAGGTTGACTCTGACAAAGGCCTTTGAACTTAGTTCAGTCAGGCATCAATATATTCATTTGACACACCCTACAGGATACATTTATGATCAGATCAGTTTGAAACTTGGTATGCTTGTTTGGGGTGACCTCTAGATGGGAGCTATAGATATTCTTCCATTTCTGTTAAAAAATGTTGCCGAAAGCAACAGCCTTTGAACTTAGTTTAGTCAGACCTCAATATTTCCCTTTGGCACACCCTCCAGGGCACATTTATAATTGGATTTCTTTGAAACCAGGTATGCTTATTTGGGAACTATTGATTTTCTTCCATTCCCGGCAAAAAATTTTGCTGCTGGCAACAACCTTTGAACTTAGTTTAGTCAGGCATCAATATATTCCTTAGGCACACCCTACAGGACACATTTATGATCAGATCGGTTTGAAACTTGGTATGCTTATTTGGGATTACCTCCAGCTGGTTGCGATCGATTATCTTCCATTTCCATCAAAAAATGTTGCCACAGGCAATGACCTTCAATGAACTTGGTGCAGTTATGCATCAATATTTCCATTTGGCACACCGTGAAGGGCACATTAATGATCGGATTTCTTTGAAACTTGGTATGCTTGTTCAGGGTAACCTCTAGATGGGAACTGTCGATTTTCTTCCTCCATTTCCTTCAAATGCCATTGGCAATGACTGTAGAACTCCGTATTGTCAGGCATCAGTATATTCCTCTGGCATGCCCTACTGTTCACATGATAGGATCGCTTGAAACTTGGTATGCATGTTCCATGTGGTTTATGGATGTTAGCTGTTGATTTCTTTTTATTTCCATAAAAAAATTATTGTTAGCACCAGCCTTTGGACTTTTGTAGCAACTTACCCCTTTTGCACTCTCTGCAGGGTATATTTATGAATTTCCATAAAAAAGATAAAAAGACCAGTGCATTTGTGCATTGACACTGAATTCCCTTCATTTGGCATGCCTCAGAGGGCACATTCATTATTGGATTGTTTTGAAACCCCATATTCTTATTCGGGGTGACAGAGATAGGAGCTATCGATTTTCTTCTCATTTCTATCAAAGTCTGTGGCTGTCAACAACAATCTTTGAATCTATTGCATTTGTGCATTTACATTCTTTTTTGACATGACCTACAGGGCACATTTATTGTAGGATTGTTTTTGGACTCGACGTGCTCATCAGGCGAAACCTCTACATGTAGATTCATTTCTGTGAAAAAAGTTGTTGTTTACAATGACCTCCAAACTTACTGCATTTGTGTATCAACATTCTTCCTTTAGCCAGCCTTACAGTTTACTTTTAAAACGCATGGATTGCTGTGACATTGGCACACACAGTGCTGTTATGTTGAAGTTTCACCAAATAACATTGGAACCAATGATCTTCATATTTACCATTTCAGGTTTGTCAAGTTTAGCTACAGTGTCATTGACACTTTAGCACAGGCTACACAGCGTTGTTTTTGTCCGATCATCACAAAATTTCATATGCAGGTTTGAGGTCATGTCTAGATTAGAACGCTCCCTTTTGGTCCCAATCGTCGACCGTGATGGCTGCCCGAGCCCAAAACCTGAAAGCCTTTAGCACAGTCTACAGGTCGTATTTATGAAGGGATTTCATTGTAACTTTGTAGGATGAATGTGTATAATGTCTAGATGAGAAAGTCCCCTTTTGGTCATGATCTGTCACCCGTGACTGCTGCCCAAGCCTGAAACCCAAAAACTTTTAGCCGTCTACAGGTCATATTTAATATGGAGGGATTTCATTGTAACTTGGTTGGATGACTCCATATGATGTCTAGATGAGAACTTCCCAACTTGGTCGCGATCTGTCGACCGTGACTGCTGTCCGAGCCCAAAACCCCAAAACCTTTAGCATAGTCTACAGGTTGTATTTATGGAGGGATTTCATTGTAACTTGGTAGGATTACTCCATATAATGTTTAGATGAGAACGTCCCCTTTTGATCTTGATTGGTCAATTGTGAGGGCTACAGGGCCCGAAGCCCGAAAATCTTTAGTACAGTCTACAGGTTGTATTTATGAAGGGATTTCATTGTAACTTGGTAGGATGACTCCAGATAATGTTTAGATGAGGGCGTCCCCTTTTGGTCGCGATCATTTAACCGTGACGGCTGCCCGAGCCCAAAACCCCAAAACCTTTAGCACAGACTATTTGTCATATTTATGATGGGTTTTCATTGTAACTTGGTAGGATGACTCAGTATAATGTCTAGATGAGGACATCCCCTTTTGGTTTGCGATCAGGCAACCATGATGGCTTCACAGGCCCAAAGCCCAAAATCCTTGAGCACAGTCTACAGGCCATTTTTATCAAGGGATTTCATTGTAACTTGATAGGATGACTCGTTTTGGAATAATTTCACTGTAACTTGGTAACTGTGGTTGACATACATTAACTGTGAGGGCCATTTACAACCCTCCCCTCAATTCTTTAGTACAGTGTACATCTCAAACTATTTTTATTGAAAACAGCATACAGGGAACAGAAATTAACATATTCCCAATTATCACAATTCTTGTCTTATTTCATAATCTTTTTATAAACATTGTACATTATCCTTTTCATCAAACACAACACAGTCAAGTTAAGCTACAGTGTCATTGACACTTTCATTAATTATTCTTTGGTGGTGTCTAGAGGAAGCTTCCTTTCGATTTTGGAACAGTCAGCTGAACCAAGATGGCCGCCAGTGGCCAGTTCATTATTATGGCTTCCATTGTGGCCATCTTGAATTTGGTTTCTGTCCAGTAACTAATGATGATCCCTGCGGGAACCCCAGAAAGGGAAGCAGTGCCTGTTCACTGCGGTAAACAGGCTCTGTTTTACTGGTAAAATAGGACCCAGTCACCAATGCTTGGTGGGTGCAAACTCTCTCCAAAATGGGCAACATGGCTTATTAATGATCACCCCTGGTCTTGAGTTGATACTCATGTTGGCATGATCAGCCATTGTGCAAAAATGTATGACCTTAAATAAAATGAATAAATAAATAAATAATAATAACTAATGAATGCTGACTCAAATCAATTTCAATTTTTGATTATGCATTATTGGTGCCTACAGGAAGCTTCCTTTTGATTTTGGATCAGTTAGCCAATTCAATATGGTCATCATGGTGGCCATATTGAATTTGGTTTCCGTCCAATAACTAATGAATGCTGACTCAAATCAATTGGTTTTTTTTGGATGCATTATTGGTGTCTGGAGGAAGCTTCCTTTTGATTTGGTTATGCCCCGAGAGACTTACCTACCCTTCTATGACACCGTCGGAGGCATATGCCACGTTTTGCATTGCTCTTGTATGTATTTTCAACTACACTCACAAAAAGAAATGTCCTTGGAAAAGCTCAAGAAATGAAATGGCTCATTCAGTCCTTACATAACAGTTGGCTGTCATGGCAAGAACATATTTATCCCCCTCCCCCCCCCCCCCCCCCAAACAACTTAGATGGAACGTAGCACAGTATTTCTTAAACGTAAATGAGAGTCTGTGACATAGTCTACCAAGTTTAAATAAACGCCAAGCACACACAACTATAAATAAAATGCTTAAAACCACGATTGGCGAGAGCACTCAAAAAGTAACATTTGTGATAAAAATAAGTAAGTTTATTTGTAATAAGTAGACCCAACCCCCTCTCGATCTCCTTGTCTCTGTGTAGCAAGGGTGTGGGAAGGGAAAGTTGCCCCTTCATTCACTCGTCCCCTAAATTCTGACGTCACGTTCCATGAAAGTTGTATTTTGATACACCAGATTCACCAGGGTTTGCATTTTATCAGGGCTGATCAGCCCAGGCCCCGAGATAAACCCTGGGAGTGCTTCTGTGTGGGCTGTTTTTCCCAGCCCCGACAAAAATTTAAAACTAAACTGTTGAGGCCCCGAGTAGTCGCCGGCCTTCAAATCTTGTGGACTTATTTCAGGCCCAACCATTTTTCAAAATACGAACCCTGATTCACTCTCAATAGCATTGATTTTTCAGACTTAGCCCGGTAAAAGCCCTTGATCTTTCCAATACTTATGAAACACCCAACCTCCTGTACTTTAAAGTTTAATGATATCCCGCCAGCCAGTCTCTTTAAGACCCACTACGCCCTGCCCCATGTACCTCTGAAGCCCAAGGCACCCAAGGCATAAGAATCTTAACCCTTTGAACTATCTCTCCCTTATTATTTTTGGAATTAGTTCGGGGTCCTACACTTCTCGTTAAAGAACACAAATGAAAAGGAGTGTTCTTTTTGCGACTTTCTTTATTACACAGAGGAATATAAAAATTTCCAGTATGAATCAATTCATCAGTAACCATAATTTGAAGGTGTGTTTTGCAAAACAGATTAAACAGATCAGATCTTTTGTCATGAAACAAGTCATGGCATGCCACAGATATCATTCTGCTCTTCATAGATGATAGGGGAAAGTTCTTCTACTTGGCATTCAGTGGATCCAGATAGTGGCACAATGGCTTATATCCATATGGAAACTCTGGGAAGTGAAGTAGTGCTTGTGGTTAACAAGCTATGCTTTACTGGTAAAATAGGATCCTGTAACCAATGGCTGGGGTGGAATTTCTCAAATGGGCAGCATGGATATTATTGATTGGTAGGACTTGACTTTATCTCCAGGTTTTGTCAATATTAGCTACTGTCCAAAAATATGTGACCGTAAACACCCAATAAGTAAATAAAAAAAATGTTTGCTGCCTCATAATAACCCTACACTTAGATTTAACAGTGGTGTCTAGTGAAGTCTTGGCTGCCTAAGTCAAGTAGAAACCACTGCCAAGGTGCAACTTCCATCAGTAGGACCACTAGAAACCAGAAACTTGGTCAGTTGGATAATGTATGCTACGCTTACATGTAAGACAACAAACGGAGACAAGAAACTCACCAAAATGGCACCTTTGTTCTGAAGACTAAACTCAAGTAAATATATAATTGAGGTTTGCATTTAACTAGGGAAAATTCACTGGTTGTGCTCAAAAGAGTGTAACAGTACTCTCAACTTCTAAAGAACTGAAAACTGATTCTCGTAACAGTAGTAAGTGGAAATCCAAACGATTCTTGTGAATTGGGACAAATTTTAAGGCCAGCAATAAGCTTTGAAAGATATTTGAAAAACTGGACTTGCCTCGAATAGTACTTGGCAAATTGATTGATCTCAATTGCATTGGCAAATTGAGAACAACCAGTCCATCACTATAGTGATTCAATGAATTCTGACAAAATGCCTTAAAAGGTATAAGAATTTGTCACTCTTATTTATACCTATTTTTAAAGAAGTTCACGCGAGGGGAAAAATTGTTGGTGGCACCATTTTAAGCAAAGGCATTGACGAAAAGGACATCACTGCTGGACTTCTGTCATAAACAAGTTATGTTTACTGGTATATTGGGGCCTGGTAACCATTACCTGGAATGTGAGCTTTCTAGTGGGTAGCAAAGGTATAAATGATTGGTTAATCTTGACTATATATTTGTCATGATAAAGTCATAGATGCTAAAAGTGAGTAAAACACAAGGCCAAAAAAGTTGAAAATCTGTTTCTCAGTCCTTCCTTCATGGTCGTTTTGGCTACCGCATGCTTCCTTTTATTACCAATGCAAATTTGAAAAAATAAAAATTAAATGGTTTATGTCTGATATTTTAGTTAATAAAATTGATAAATTTGTCCTTGGAGTCCAACAAGGCGTTGCAATGCTTTAGCACTGCAAAGTCTTTTTGCACTCAAGGGACGAAACCACCACCCATGATATTTTGTAGATATTGAGGCCAAAAACATGAAACAAACCAAGAACATGAACTTTTGTTTTGATAGCAAAGAAATAATTACAAAAATAAAAAATTGAATTAAAAAAATATGCTTGCCCATATGCAATTTTACAAAAAACAATAGCCTGAGAAACACATCTAGTTTGTGGGACCTAAATGTTTCATTTTGTCCAATAGTAACCAAAAGTATCTTATCAGTTTAATTGATGAAAACAAATTCAGGTGCTTCATTTTATACCTAAATTGGGATGTTTGATTTGGATAGTCTTGGTTCAGTATTTTTACAGTGCACTGAAAATGTTCTAGGAATGCAGTGGCTCATTGTCATTAATGCATTGTACTACTTCAGATCCAAAGGTTGTTGGTTCGTCCTGAGCTATGCCATCTGCACTGTCTTTGTGGGGAGGCTCCAGCGACCTCAGTTGCCCAAGTGGAAGCCTGGTGGTGATGTGTGCTAAGGCATCTAACATTTGTAACCAATGCTAATCCAACAGTTATTTTCACTGCTTGGTTGTTCACTCTGGGTACTCCAAATTCCGGGGCGCGGTTGCTCAGTTGGTAGAGGTGCTGGCTGCAAGCCGAGAGGTCCTCGGTTCGAATCCCACCTGTGGCAACCGCGTTGTGTCCTTGGGCAAGACACTTCACCCCGATTGCCTACATGGGGGCACGATGACGCTGTGTACTGAGGCGTACTGCACGTCGATGGTGCACATGTCTTCAACCAATCTAACCCTGTCTGTGCTGCGGTGCAGAGTTCAGAGTTACGATGTTGGGGAGCTAACAGCTGCCCGTCGTTGCTCGGTGGTTCTCTCCGGGTACTCCGGCTTCCTCCACCCGTAAAACTGTCACGGTCACGATTAGCCATTGTGCATAAGTATGTGACCTTAAACACCAATAAATAAATAAATAAATAACTCCAAATTCCGTTGGCAGCTGTTGCAGCTTTTCTTTTTGGGCAAGTATAAAACAGTCTGTCCATGCCTAAGTAAATTGGTTTTTGGAAATCTTTTGATATTGTATGTCAGACACCTAACTTATTTTGAATGTTTGATCAGTTATTAATTGTTCTGTATTACAATAATTGGTTATCCAAGTCAAAATTCAATTGCTTTGTTTGTCCTTCATATTGAAAATAATCATAGTACATTCTACAAAATGATGTCAGGTTTTGGCAAATAGAATTGCGAAGATAAATAAATTTTAACGAAGGGTGTTACTGAAATGCTATGCTTTCTCGCTATTTACATTGCATGGAAAAGCTTGTTCGGCTTTGCAGCTTTCCATACTCAGACTAGCGAGATTTTAGAGGTTCAGATACTAGTGACCAGACTTCTTATGAGTAACATAGTAATATTGTTGATGACAGATACACAAACTACAATAAAGACCTCCATTTATAATTCAAGTCTACACTGGTCACCAACTAATTCACTAGACTGATAGTGCCCTGTCCAGATTGGTAATCTGCCATCAGCAACCATTGCAATTATTGAAATCAGCTTGTTGGATCACTTCGAATCGGCATATTTTGTGTCTTTTTTAGCTCACCTGAGCGAAGCTCAAGGGGAGCTTTACTAATCACTTTCTGTCCGTCGTCCGTCGTCGTCCATCCGGCGTTAACTTTACATTATCGACTTCTCCTCCTAAACCACTAGCCCAATTTTATTCAAATGTTGGCTAAATGTTTATTACCTAATGCCAATTCAGATTTGTTCAAATGAAGTTGCCCCTCCTCCTGGGTGGTGCCACACCCCCAAGGGGCACCAAAATCTTTGTAAATCTTCTTCTCATGAACCAGCAGTAGCAGAGACTTGATATTTGGTGTGCAGCTTCCTTTTGAGGTGTAGACTCTGATTTGTTCAAGAGAAGTTTGTGGGGCTATACTTGGCATCTTTATGGGAGGGGCAATATTTTTTGCCCCGCCCAAAATTTCTATTTTCCAAACCGAGAGGCTGATTTGAACCAAATTATATGTGAGGGCTTATTGGGTCATGAGTACTTGATTTATGCAAAAAAAAAATTTCCTGCAGCCCCGTGGGAACCGCAGGAGCTAAAAATAGAAAAAATTTAAAACGCCCATATCTCCAAAACTGCACGGCACTGAGAATTTTTATTTGGTGTGCAGTTTCCTTAGGACCAACAGAAAGGATTGGTAAAAAAAAATTGCCATCGGTTTTATCATAGGGTACAGTTTCGGGACTTTGAAAAAGTGCTGAGTCAGCACTTTTTAACACTGTAGGCAATGGGAAAAACATTAAAAAATCTTCTTCTCCAGATCCAGCAGGCAGAATCTTTTGATATTTGGTATGCAACATTGTGGGGTGGATCTGATTCAAGTTTGTTCAAATCGGCCCCCTGGGTTTATATTTGGGCTCAGTATAGGAGCCCAAATTTGAACTTGCTGCATTTCAGGCAAATTTCTTTGAAAATCTTCTTCTCCAGATCCAGCAGGCAGAATCTTTTGATATTTGGTATGCAACATTGTAGGGTGGATCTGATTCAAGTTTGTTCAAATCGGCTCCCTAGATTCATATTTGGGCTCACTATAGGAGCTCGAATTCGAACTTAGTGCATTTCAGGCAAATTTCTTCAAAAATCTTCTTCTCCAGATCCAGCAGGCAGAATCTTGATATTTGGTATGCAATGTTGCGGGGTGGATCTGATTCAACTTTGTTCAAATCGGCCCCCTGGGTTCATATTTGGGCTCATGAGTATAGGAGCCCGATTTCGAACTTAGTGCATTTAGGCAAATTTCTTAAAAAATCTTCTCCAGATCCAGCAGGCAGAATCTTTTGATATTTGGTATGCAACATTGTGGGGTGGATCTGATTCAAGTTTGTTCAAATCGGCTTCCTAGATTCATATTTGGGCTCACTATAGAAGCTCGAATTTGAACTTAGTGCATTTCATGCAAATTTCTTAAAAAATCTTCTTCTCCAGATCCAGCAGGCAGAATCTTTTCATATTTGGTAAGCAACATTGTGGGGTGGATCTGATTCAAGTTTGTTCAAATCGGCCCCCTGGGTTTATATTTGGGCTCAGTATAGGAGCCCAAATTTGAACTTGGTGCATTTCAAGCAAATTTATTAAAAAATCTTTTTCTCCAGATCCAGCAGGCAGAATCTTTCGATATTTGTAATGCAACATTGTGGGGTGGATCTGATTCAAGTTTGTTCAAATCGGCTTCCTAGATTCATATTTGGGCTCACTATAGAAGCTCGAATTTGAACTAAGTGCATTTCGGGCAAATTTCTTAAAAAATTTTCTTCTCCAGATCCAGCAGGCAGAATCTTTTGATATTTGGTATGCAACATTGTGGGATGGATCTGATGCAAATTTGTTCAAATCGGCTCCCTAGATTCATATTTGGGCTCACTATAGAAGCTTGAATTCAAACTTAGTGCATTTCGGGCAAATTTCTTCAAAAATCTTCTTCTCCAGATCCAGCAGGCAGAATCTTTTGATATTTGGTATGCAACATTGTGGGGTGGATCTGATTCAAGTTTGTTCACAGCGGCCCCCTGGATTCATATTTGGGCTTAATATAGAAGCCCGAATTCGGACTTAGTGCATTTCGGGCAAATTTATTAAAAAATCTTCTTCTCCAGATCCAGCAGGCAGAATCTTTTGATATTTGGTATGCAACATTGTGGGGTGGATCTGATTCAAGTTTGTTCAAATCGGCTTCCTAGATTCATATTTGGGCTCACTATAGAAGCTCGAATTCGAACTTAGTGCATTTCAGGTAAATTTCTTAAAAAATCTTCTTCTCCAGATCCAGCTTCAGAATCTTTTCATATTTGGTAAGCAACATTGTGGGGTGGATCTGATTCAAGTTTGTTCAAATCGGCCCCCTGGGTTTATATTTGGGCTCCATATAGGAGCCCAAATTTTAACTTAGTGAATTTCAGGCATATTTCTTAAAAAATCTTCTTCTCCAGATCCAGCAGGCAGAATCTTTTGATATTTGGTATGCAACATTGTGGGGTGGATCTGATTCAAGTTTGTTCAAATCGGCCCCCTGGGTTTATATTTGGGCTCAGTATAGGAGCCCAAATTTGAACTTAGTGCATTTCAGGCAAATTTCTTTGAAAATCTTCTTAAGATCCAGCAGGCAGAATCTTCTGATATTGGGTATGCACCATGCTTAGGGGGGTGAGATTCAAGTTTGTTCAAGCCAAGTCCTTGGGTTCATATTTGGGCTCACTGTGGTAGCCCGAATTATAACTTAGTTCAAAATGAGGAATTTTCTTTAAAAATCTTCTTCAGATCCAGCAGTCGGAATGTTTTGATATTTGGTATGCAGCATCCTTAGGTGGTGAGATTCAAGTTTGTTCAAGCCATGTCCCTAGGTCCATATTGGACTCACTGTGGGAGCTCGAATTGTAACTCAGTTCAAAATGAGGATCTTTCTTTAAAAATCTTCTTCTTCAGCCATGTCCCTAGGTCCATATTTGGACTCACTGTGGGAGCTCGAATTGTAACTTAGTTCAAAATGAGGACTTTTCTTTAAAAATCTTCTTCTTCAGATCCAGCAGTCGGAATGTTTTGATATTTGGTGTGCAGCATCCTTAGGGGGGTGAGATTCAAGTTTGTTAAAGCCAAGTCCCTGGGTTCATATATGGGCTCCCTGTGGGAGCCTGAATTTTAACTTAGTTCAATATGAGGAATATTCTTTAAAAATCTTTTTTTTTAGATCCACTGGTCAGAATCTTTGGATATTTGGTATAAGCTTTTCTTAGGAGGAGCAGATGCAACTTGTTGAAATCAATTCTCTGGGTTGATATAAATTTAGGCTACCATGTCAGGTGAGTGCCCTCAGGCCCCTTGGGGCCTCTTGTTTGTGTTGGTGTTGTACTTTTTCAAAGCTTCATAATTACAAGCAAATAGAATGAAATATGCACACAGTAGCCTGAAGCTTGCCAATCACCTGTCTTAAGCCAGTTATATTGAAAAGTGGAAATGGACATTTCGCCATCCGTAGAGATCCATGCTCTTTGGTGTAATGAAGGTTACACCAAAGAGCTTGACAATATAATTCCTGAGCCTTCTTAGCTAATTTTTTTGTGTTGACTTGACCAAGTAATTTGGTGTAAGGACTAGGGGTGTCTTAGGTTATGAAGATTAGTTAGCCCAAGATACCAAATTCCCCACCACACTGTCCATACAGAACATAAAAACATGTATTTTCAAATTGTTGGTCATTGCTCACACTGAAAATTGACAGGGATGAAATTGGTTACAATGCAAAAAGTATTGTGCCTTTATTATCCAGAGGAGCTGAATAAATGACCAGAATGTACTTGATCAAGCTATGTGATTTGAAATTGTAGTTACCAGTGACCTCTGTCACACTCTTCTGAAATTGTAACTTGAAGTTCATCTAATGTGCAGCTATCTAGCTGCAGTTTAGCTACAGATCATTTTCCATTCCATAATGTACCATCTAGTACTGATGGCCAAACCTGGCCAAAATTTCACCCTTGTATCAGACTGCTGACAAAAGAAAGGTACGTAGTAGAATGGCATCACCAGTTCAACCTCTGGTCCTGTTTGATCTGCATCCCTACTTGGTGGACACATTTAGACTTGAGATTATTTACCAAAAACAAGGTTTTTTCCAATAAGTCTTGAACTACTACTATTCGGAATCAATTCACATTCATTTGCAACAAAACAATATCTTGGTCAGTTCGATTTGAAGTGTTTTGGCTTTTGAATGCTCAGAATGAAAGGGGTTATGGCATGCTTTCATAACAACAACAGAACTTAATGAGAGGTTGCCTACTCAGATGTCTGATCGATATATCGTGTTATGCTGCTTACCTGGACATGTTGGTATCCCCAGTTAAAAACAGGGCAGACAGTGCAGCAAAACAGGCTTTCACAAAGCCTCTTGCTAATTGTACTTAAACATCAGCAAGTTTTTTTTCAAGATCTCATAGAATCTGTGCAGATTGCACACACTGCCTCGCTGTGTCCAAATAGTTCAAATATATTGCTTTGAATGATAAATTTAGGTTCTCCTAAATTTGAGTTGACAATTTTATGTGGCTTTTAAATTGCTGTAAATTGTCATGAAAATGCCAACTGATTTCTGAAAGTGGTAACCGTAACCTATCAAAATATAGTGTCTCAAATCATAACTAACGTGTGAAGCAAACCTTAGCTACAACATGATCCCAACTATTGACCTGAAATGCATGTTGAAATATTTTACTATTTTTTCTGACCACAAAGCTTGAATATCAAACTTGATCGATTAAGACAAGTTTTGAGGAGGTTTGCAAGGCTTGAACCTTGAAAACGACAGTGAATTGTGAAGCTCAATTTACAAAATTCACTCTATCAAGGGTGATAAATGTGTTTTTGAAATCGATTGAGTATCATCTCAGTTTTCATGTTAATTTTCTGAAACTACATAACATTTACCAATTGCAAGGTAACCTGAACCCACTGTCTAAGATGATTTTATATTTGAGAACTTAACATTTTTGCATTCTTTGTATTTTTATTTGGTGCTGACTGCGAGTAAATCTTATCTTAATCGATACAGAGCCTTAGCATTTATCAGATGGGAACACTTTCATGCATAGCAGTTGAGCCCCTGTGTTTCTGTGGGAACCAGAATTAAAACTTAGTGCAAATATTAGGAATGATCTTCAAAAATATTTTTTATATTGAGTCAGAATCTTGATATTTAGTATTCAAGATCCTTATGAAAGTCAGATTCAATTTTTTTTCAAATCTAGTCATGGGTTACTATTTGGGATCCCTATGGGAGCTGAAGTTTTACCTCAGTGCAATATGGGAATATTCTTTAAAAATCTCCCGAAAATCTCAGAATCTTTTGATATATGGTATACACAATCCTCAATGGGAGTCAGATTCAAGTTAAAATCGAGTCTCTGGGTTAATATTTGTGTCACTATTGATGCCTGCATTTTAACTTAGTCCAATATGAGGAATAAAATCCCAGGGTTAATGTTTGGTCTTAAGTTAATACTCATGCTGTGGTCATGATTAGCTATTGTGCAAAATATGTGACCTTAAACACTAATAAATAAGTAAATAAATAATTTGACATTTGGTATACAACATCCTTAGGGGAGAGGTTTTAGGTTTGTTCAAGTAAATGTTAATATTTGGGCTCTGCAGGAGCCCTAGTTTCCACTTTGTGCAAAAGAGGGATATTCTGTGAAATCTTCTTGTGAACCACCATTCAGAATGTTTTGCTATTTGGTAGACAACGCCCTAGCTAGGCTCGGATTCAGGTTTGTTTAAATCAAGACCATGAGTTCATGTTTGCACTTGCTATAATATGATGAATAATCTTTAAAAACAACTTCTTCAGATCCACCATTCAGAATCTATTGATATTTGGTATATGACATCCTGGGGTGGATGGGGATGGGTCAGATTTAAGTTTGTTCAAGTTAAGTCCATAGGTTGATATTTGGGCTTCCTAGTTTTGCATTACCAGAAATTTCAGCATTATTTCTGTGATAACTTCCGAGTTCTAGAAAAAATCATGGATGATGGACAACAGTTTTACAAACAATTCAATGACATTATTCCTCTGCTGTGTTAACTAACCATAGATGCCAGTTAAATCCTTATTTAAACAACTTTGTTAGGTAAGTGCCACCTGGGGCCTCTTGTTTTAAAATATGTTAGGGTAACTTAGTTCTATGAGTAGATGAGGACATCCTACTTTGGTAATGGTTGGCCGCCCATAATGGTTGTCATGGCAGATATTTTGGATTTCTAAAGAACACTGTCCACAATTTGTTCAGTCCTTGCAACAACCAGCAGTTCTTTCACAATCATCACAATATTTTGTGTGTATGTTCAGGTTCATACCCGGATGAGAACATCCTATTATGGTGATGCTAACCTGCCTGCAATAACGGCTGCCACAGCTGCCATCTTTGATTTCTTCACAACTGGCTACAAGCTGCATTTATGTATCAAAGTTTGCAGGGTTACATACTATGATGAGTAGATGAGATCATCTAATTTTGGTGATGGTCAGTTACTCATAATGACCACAAAGTCACCCATCTTGAATTTCTTCTGAACACTATCCACAATATGTTCAGTATGGCCTACAGTCCGCAGTTCCTTCCCCACTCATCAAATTTCATACTCATGTCCAGATGAATACCTCAATCAAAATGTCATATTGTAGTCATTGTTGGCTGCCTGTAATGGATTCCACACCAGCCATCTTGAATTTCTTAAGCACAGGTGACACCTCACATTTATGCATCAGTTTTCTTGAAATTTTGCTGGGCGACCTGGTGGATAAGAATGTCATATTTTTGCAACTGTTAGCTGCCTATAATTGTATCACTGTTAAGAGTTATCTGTGAAATAGATATGATGCAATATTCGAAAGGAGGGGGGGGGGGAGGGTGGGTGGGTGCATGGGTGAATAATAAGGCTGTTCTTAAAGTATTGTGCGCTCACACAGATTTTTAGCTCACCTGACTGCAAGTCACTGTGAGCTATTGCCATCAAATGGCATCCGTCGTCTGTCGGCCGTTAACTTTTTCAAACTTGGCTTCTTCTTCACAGCCATTCAGCCAAATTCAAACATATATTGCACAAACCATCCCTGAAGTATACCCTTTTTATATTTCTATACTGTACCAATGACCTAGACTTAGCTGGTGCTAACTCTAAAATATTTAGGGCCAAACGCAAATTTTACCCCCCAATCCCCAAAATTTGCATCTAAAACTGAAAAATACATGTCCTATATGGTCCTCCATACTTTTACTCCACTGTGCATGTGCTGTGTCAAGGAGGTCTCGAAACTGCCGTCAAAAGTCATTCCTTGTTTGGCCCTCAATACAGTTACACTTCACTGTTATTTGTTCTTGTAAATCTCAGTTTTAATGATGCCAGACACATATTTATGAGAGAAATGGTGGATATATGGTGGAAATAGAAGGTGGAGAGGAGAAAACAGTGGAAACAAATGTTCAGGACTGTAACTTATAATTATTTTACGAAATTGTTACATGTTACCTACTTTCGTGGCATGACCTTATTGTGGTCATTCTTGCTATGAATGTTCCATTGTTTAATCAGTGTTTCCTCTCTCCATTTCCTTTTTTCCCCCCTAGCTATTCTCCCAGGCTTTTGGCTTATTTTTTTGTAATGTTCATTACTAAAATTTCTTGGGAGTTTTGGCTTGGAAACAGAATTATTTTCTGTTTTTTCCCCATTTTTACGTCCTCACCCTAGGGATGTGTAGGCATTTTGGTCTGCATCTACCATCTGATGTTCTGCAGTTTCTTCTCTGGAAGCCTCTGTTTTGCATCAGATAGTGTTTAAATTGGTAACTGATTTCGGAGCATGTTTGTTTCAGTGCCTGGAGTCATGTTTCCGGTTTGTTGACACTTTTGCTTATGTTGACAACTGTTACTTTTAACAATGATTACTTGTCTTCTGCTTAATTTAGTTCATAGCAAGATACATTAATATTGTCCGTAAGTGTTACATTAATTTTTCAAACTGTTTAAAATTTTTGTCCACACTTAGGCTTTTTTAGGATCCTTTGGGCTCAGGGTTCCCATTGGGAATTTGGGCTCTACTGAAAATTTTTTCAAAAAATTTTTTTTTTTGAAAATTATTTTTTTTTGAAATGTTATAATGAATTATAATATATTATGTATATTTATTTCAAGAGTTAGTGCGAGTAATATGATGGTGTATATTTTTTCTGGTTGAAAAAATATTCTTCAGTCGTAATGCGAGGATATTTTCCTCTAATTCACAAGTTCATTGTGTTTCTTATAGTCAATGTAGTCGCCTTAATTCTTAATCTGTCTGTGTTGATTGATATGACAACGTTGGAGACGTGTGTCACGGTATTTTGTTGTGGTGAGAGGTCCATTATGGTCCTTGCTCCGTAGGGTCACTATATATTATCAGTTTCTTTTTGAGAACTCTGAGTGATGTTCCGGCATGTCTTCAATAAGTGTGTCTCCGTCGTTGCTATATTATGGCAAGTGGGAAGTGCTCAAGGTATTACGACAATTGCTGGGAGTTAGCTAGTTCTATCGAAGGCATTGTCGCCTGCTAGTCCGCCCGGTGTCGCAGCCATTCACCAGGAAAGAATGGCTCAGCACCCGGGTTAGTCCATTGTGGTCCAGGGAAGCCGATTGGGTGATGCGAGCACTATAAAACTTCAGATGTGCACACCCAGCAACGACGGATCCGAGTATAGTTCGGAGGAAGCCTGTCAGTCATATAGCAAACTCATCCAGGTCCCCCGGACCGCGAGCGAGAGAGGCCCCCCTCTCTTGCATCAACATCTGCGGCGCTATGTTGTATGTTGTTCGCTTAGTTGGAGCTTACGTCCACTCCTCCTGCTCGGGACGCTCCGTCGCATGACAGTCCTACGCGGCTGTTATATTGGCTTCCTCATCCTCGTCAACACACACGACCGCACCTTGGCTATGTGACCACAGATTTCCAGGGGACATTCGCATATTATATAAAAGCAGGATTGAACGTCCCTAGTGCTCCTGCTTCGCCGACCAAGGAATACACGTCGACCAGGTCACTCCATCTGCTAGCCAAGGATACGAGACCTTTCCAGTGGGGACGTTCACATATTATATAAATGCAGGAATGAACGTCCCTGGAGCTTCCAGTAGATATTCACGTAGGACCGCGGCTCCACAGGTCTCATAGGGTAACATGAACTACGTATTGTTACCGTGATGTCTTAGTAAGTGTGCTTCCGTTAGGTTCGATGGCATTGGCGTCCACTAGCTTGCCCGGTGTCGCGACCATTCACCGAATGTCTCAGCACCCGGGTTCGTCCGTTGCGGTCCAGGAAGGAGATTTGGGTGATGCGAGCACTATAAAATACAATGTGCACACCCAGTGACGACAGATACGAGGATGGTACGAAGGAAGCCTATTAGTCCGGTTCCTAGCTCGTCCAGGTCCATCTGGGCTGCGACAATCTAACCCTGCCTGTACTGCAGTGCGGAGTTACGATGTTGGGGAGCTGGCAGCTGCTCGTCGTTGCTCGGTGGTTCTCTCCGGGTACTCCGGCTTCCTCCACCCGTAAAACTGTCACGGTCATGATTAGCCATTGTGCATAAATATGTGACCTTAAACATCAATAAATAATAAATATCCGGGCTGCGAGCAAGAGAGGTCACTCTCGTATTACAACATCTGAGCCCAGATGTTGTGGTACTAAACGTTCCTCAGTCAGAGTATACGTCCACCGCTCAGGACGCTCTGTTATATAGACAGTCCGGAGAGACTGCTCTTTTCGGCTTCCTCATCCTCACGGCAGCACACGTGACCGCACCTTGGCTACGTGACCTGTAATATTCAATCAATATCACCGAGCAGGGATTCTACGGCGACCAGGTCACGCCATCCAGTAGCCAAGGATACTAGGCCTTCATTCTCCGGACGTTCGCATATTAGAGGTATGCAGGAGTGAACGTCCAAGCAGCTTCCAGTGGCTAAATCCTATAAGACTGCAGCGCCACAGGCCTCTGTTACGGACATGCTATCACAGATAGCACAAGTTATCGCAGCATCCCAGCAACCGACAGTAACTCTGTCGGATCAGGAATTATCTGAGGAAGCTGGGTTGGTACGTTCCGCTGCAGGTTCAGGCACGGACGACCAAGAATTTCAAGTGGTCCGACAGTAGGGTGAAAGGGATACGGATGAGTTGTATTTTCCCTTTTTGGAACAACATAATTGCTGTAGAGTGTATCCAGCTTTATCATCGGACATTGTTCCTCTGGACCAAAATACTGCATTGCTGGATAAGAGACGGATAGCGCCGCTGGACACAGAATTCTTAATCAGTTTAGGGACATCATCCCTCAGTTTCCGACATAGTCCAGATATGTTTCACGGACATTTGATCTGTTGAACGACGCTATATTTATATAACTTGCTACCTAAATGGGCAGGTCAGGTTTCTTATCGGCAATATGCCCCTTCCAACCTGCCTTTCATCAATTCATTGAATATTTTGAAACGGCAGGACAGAGCATTCTGAGAGTTATCTGTGTCTAGACGACTAGGTCAGGAACTAGTATTGTTTATCTGTCGTCTATGTCAATTCCAATCATGATGTTGGAAATAACAATATTGTCTAGCAGGGACAGCTTAGACGCATTATCGTACGCAGATCACCTTACCAGAACGTTATCATTACGTCTCAAAGGAAAAAGAATTCTAGGATGTACCACCTCCATAAGAGTTCTTTCAAGGGCCTCACGTAACTCCGTCCTTTAGTGGCATTATGGAGTTGTTTGAACGTGACGCGACCCTGGCTACATCCATGCATGTAGATAGTAAGGTGAAAAACTCTCTCAGAGTCGCTCCGATCTCCGGAGAGTTTTCTTCGACGGCAAGCTTTCCGCAGTTTATGATCAATTTTAACTAAGAAAGCTTTAGACTCTCTGCTATTAAAATTCGCTTCCATATTGTCGGATTCAGCAGAGAAGAGTAGGATGGGCACTTCTGGGACGAATACGTCCAAGGGAAGTTCCTATAGAGGTTCCCATGCGTCCTCCAGGTCTTATTCTAGAGACCGTCAGAGTAGCGACTCAGATAGGGGCCGTAATTCCGGTAGACGCCCCTAGGTCAACGAGGCGAGGTGCGGGCCGTAGAGGACATGACTTCTCCTTCCGCAAGCCTCGCAGGACCAGGAGGTAATGGTTTTATCCTCTATCGTGCATTAGTAAGTGGAAGTCTATCGAGTTATTCAATTATTTGAGATTAGATTACGGACGTACCTTGGATTCAAGGGGTGTTTTCGGAAGGACTAAATTGTTCCTCAAACGAAATCCTCTGTTAACTCGGAGTCCAAGATGGACTCGGCTTCCATCAGTCAGGAGAATACAGGCTCGCTTCCATCAGAAGTCCAGTCTCTTCTGGAATGATCGCGATAGAGATCGTAGAAATCCAGGAATTTCCAGGCTTCTACAACCATCCTTTTCTGGTTCCAAAACCAGACGGCTCGTTCCGTCCACTCTTATTCTGAGCTGGATAACAAGCTGAGCGCGGCACCAAGTTTCTATATGGAGTCCATCCGATCGGTCAGAGTGAGTATTCGGGTGTACGACTGTGCTACATGCATAGATTTCTAGTTACATACTTTCACGTCATGGTACATCAGGCGTTCAGAAAGTATCTTTGCTTCTTTATCATAGGAATTGTGTTTCAGCACCGACCAATGTGTTCCGGTCTGAATCTAGTTCCTGGGCATTCACTCGAATAACAAACTCGGTAATGACTCATTTCTGAGCTCATTCGTCTGCGGTATCGTCTGCCTTCCTGGACGACATTCTTAGAGGTACGGCAACGAGTTAACACTTCAGAACGATGTGCAGATTCTGCTTCTTTTGATCCGACGTCTCGGTTTCATAAGTACACGAGGAGAAGTCAAATCTGGTTTCGTCTAAGTCATTTACCCACCGGAGGATGAGCTTCGAAATGCATAACATTCTCGTTCGTCTGCCGTTAACCAGAGCGAAATTAATCGGTTGTTATGCTCGCTATTGTCTACGCTCGGACAAGGTCTCAGCGAAAGATCTTATGTGACTAATACGTTGTGCGGATCTGCCGTGATTTTATTCCAATGGGGCGGTTACGCATTTGTCCTCTCCAAATTTCTTTTAATTCAGAATTGGAGGGTGAAGTTTCTTTCGCTTGATACGGACATCTTGTCAAATCAAGTGAATAAGAGATTCAGACTTGGGCAAGTTTTCAGTGCTTAACTCAAGTAGTTCCACTGCAATTGCCGGATCCGAGTTTTCAGTATTGACGGATGCCAGTCAAACAGATTGGGTAGTTTCATTGAACCCAATGGATTAAAGTGCCAGAGTCTTTTGTTTCCGTAGTTCCTTATCAAGCACACAAACATCAAGATTGATGTCATTTTGGCTTGTGCTATGTTATTGGAGGAATGTTATTCAGAATGTTCATATGCTAATTCTGTCCGACAACTCGACGGTATTGGCGTATTTTCGGAATTATGGAGGCACTCATTCCATCCTGTTATTTATGTTAACGGATTGAATCTTTCGGTTGGTACCAGAACATCAAGTTCTCTTATTGGTCTGTCATATTCCGGGTCGTCTGAACGTATTAGTGGACTCCCTTCACGGAGAGGCCGTTTGTTGCCACCAGAATGGACTTCCAACAAACGAGTATTCAATCAGATTGCTACCAAGGAGAGCGGCCAAGGATCGACTTATATGCGACGCATCTCAACAATCAGTTGCAGACGTATGTGTCATAATGTTTCGATCTTCGAGCGTTTGCAGTAAATGCTCTATCGTTCTTGTGAGATGGAATAATAAGATATACGTATCTTCCAGTGCCGTTGATTCAACAGATATTGCTCAAATGTAATTTTTTCAATGCAAATTCTGTTGGTAGCTTCTCTAGCTCCACAAAGACTGTGGTTTAATTTACTCAGGCGTCTGTTGTGGGACATGCAGTGGAAGCTTCCTTCACATTTCGGTCCATTCTGTGGTCAGATGGATTCAATCTACTATCAGTTCTGCTTTGATTATATCTTATTCAGCAGTCTGTGCTTTAGTTTTAAGCTCATGAAGTAAGAGTTCTTCTACATCATGGGCTTAGACTAATAATGCTGCTATTACAGATCTATTGAGGGCTGCATATTAGTCTTAGCCCTCCATTTTCACGATTTTATGTCTGATAATATTGAGTCCTTTCTGCAGATCTACATTGTTTAGGTCCGTTATTTTTTTACTCAGAATGTCGTCTACTAAACAGTGGCAACTATATGTGTATAGGCCTTCGGTTCTGGCAGTGACTCTGTCCTGCTGCCCTCTTTGCTCTGGAGTATTTGATCCAGGGCAAGGGGAAGGGGGGGGGGGGGGTTTCCCTTAGGTCACCTGCTTTATAGTGTAAAGCAAGGGAATACCTCCCTTAGAGTCAGTAATTCCGAGATGATTTTAAGGGTAAAGCCTTTGTTTACTCACCTGTGTAATATTTTTTAAAGTGTTGATTGGTGTGAAGTATCTGTATATATCACGTGATTAATTGGGTGTTAATATACAATCCTCGAACACTTTTAAATGAGTATATTGAGTCTCATTTATCTAGACTCCCGTATTTATTGGCTGTCCTTTTAAAAATATTAGTATAAAGGGTTATGCAAGATGTTTATAGAGATCATTGATATTATTGTGCTTAATTATACCCCCGCTTCGAAGAAGTGGGGGCTATATAGGAATCGCCCTGTACGTCCGTACGTCCATCCGTCCGTCCGTACGTCCGTCCGTCCGTCTTTCCGGACATGAAATTCTTGTGTGCGCAACTCCTCCTACATTTATCAATCAATTTGGACAAAACTTTTCAGACATCATCACTACTAAGTGAACATGCGCATATTCCAAGATTTTTGATCTGCGACGATTTTAACCAGGTTTTCTCCCTTTGACTTGGATTTATTGTGTCTTTCCATCCGAACAAATTCTTGTGTGCGCAACTCCTCCTACATTAATGAACCGATTTTGATAAAACCTTTCAAACATCATCTCTACTAAGTGAACATGTGCATATTCCAAACTTTTTAATCTGCGACAATTTTAACCAGGTTATCTCTCTTGAACTTTGATTTAATATGGGTTTCTACATGAAATTCTTGTGTGCGCAACTCCTCCTACATTTATCAATCAATTTGGACAAAACTTTTCAGACATCATCACTACTAAGTGAACATGCGCATATTCCAAGATTTTTGATCTGCGACAATTTTAACCAGGTTATCTCCCTTTGACTTAGATTTATTATGTCTTTCCGTTCGAACAGATTCTTGTGTGCGCATCTCCTCCTACATTAATGAACCGATTTTGATGAAACCTTTCAAACATCATCTCTACTAAGTGAACATGTGCATATTCCAAACTTTTTGATCTGCGACAATTTTAACTAGGTTATCTCTCTTGAACTTTGATTTAATATGGGTTTCTGCATGAAATTCTTGTGTGCGCAACTCCTCCTACATTTATCAATCAATTTGGACGAAAGTTTACAGACATTATCACTACTAAGTGAACATGCGCATATTCCAAAATTTTTGAGCTGTGGCAATTTTAACTAGGTTATCTCCCTTTAACTTAGATTTATTATGGGTTTCTACATGAAATTCTTGTGCGTGCAACTCCTCCTACATTTATCAATCAATTTGGACAAAACTTTTCAGACATCATCACTACTAAGTGAACATGCGCATATTCCAAGATTTTTGATCTGCGACAATTTTAACCAGGTTATCTCCCTTTGACTTAGATTTATTATGTCTTTCCGTCCGAACAAATTCTTGTGTGCGCAACTCCTCCTACATTAATGAACCGATTTTGATGAAACCTTTCAAACATCATCTCTACTAAGTGAACATGTGCATATTCCAAACTTTTTGATCTGCGACAATTTTAACCAGGTTATCTCTCTTGAATTTTGATTTACTATGGATTTCTGCATGAAATTCTTGTGTGCGCAACTCCTCCTACATTTATCAATCAATTTGGACGAATATTTACAGACATCATCACTACTAAGTAAACATGCGCATATTCCAAAATTTTTGAGCTGTGGCAATTTTAACTAGGTTATCTCCCTTTAACTTAGATTTATTATGGGTTTCTACATGAAATTCTTGTGCGTGCAACTCCTCCTACATTTATCAATCAATTTTGACGAAACCTTTCAAACATTATCACAACTAAGTGAACATACGCATATTCCCAAATTTTTGATCTGCGACAATTTTAACCAGGTTATCTCCCTTTAACTTGGATTTATTATGGGTTTTCAATTGGGATTCTTGTGTGTGCAACTCCTCCTACATTAATGAACCGATTTTGAATACATGTTGCACATTGTAAATGTGTTTTTCCAAATGTAAACCATATATGTGTGGGCTCTTTAAGTATTCAGTGCTGTTCTGTGGAAGGCCACATGCAAATACAAATTTCAACAACAAAAAATGATCTTTATGTATACATTTCCTTATGGCCTTTGCCTACATGATCAGAAGTGCATTCCTCTAAAAACCCAAAGCGGGGGTATTAATCACCTTCAGTGATAGTTCTAGTTACGGAATGGTGTTGTGTCTTTCTTTTTTGATACAAATAAGAAAGATACATGCTGCCTATCTCTCCTTTTCTCCTTACGGGAATAGGTCTGTTATAGGTAATGGAGTCTATTGGATTTTTCTTATGTCCTAGGCCCTCCAACCTTTTTACTATTCAGCTAAGTCTGGGTCATTGGTACAGTATAAAAATGTTAAAAAATTTATAGTAATTTATATATTTATATATAATGACCTAGACGAGGATGGCCCTCCCAGGAGTTGGGAACTCTTGCCTCCCCGCTGCGTAAATAACACTTACCAGGCACTGGTTGTAAGAATGACTTTTGGCGGCAGTTTCGAGACTTCCTTGACACTGCGCATGCGCAGTGGAGTAAAAGTATGGAGGACCATATAGGACATGTATTTTTCGGTTTTAGATGCAAATTTTGGGAATTGGGGAGTAAAATTTGCGTTTGGCCCTAAATATTTTAGAGTTAGCACCAGCTAAGTCTGGGTCATTGGTAAGTATAAAAAATATATAAATTACTATAAATTTTTTAACTTTGTTCAAATGAAGCGGCTGCCTTCTTCGGGCTCTGGTCAATGATGCCAAAGCCTAAAAATCTTCTTCTCATGAACCATCAGAGAGATTGCCTTGTTATATGGTATGGAACACTCTTTGGTGTTGAAGATTAAAGTTTGTTCCAAGGGAAGCTTGTAGATCAATATTTAGGCTCACTGTGGGTACATACCCATTTTGGGCTCCACCCCAAATTTCTATTTCAAGAACTGATGGGCCGATTTGAACCAAATTTGGCATGTAGTATAAGTGGGTCCAAAGTACTTGATTGATGCCAAAAATATATTTTTTTGTAGCCCCGGGGGTACCTCAGGGGCTAAAAATAGAAAAAATTCAAATGCCCATATTTCCCAAACTACACGGAACTGAGAACTATTATTTGGTAGGAGCATTCTTTTGACCATTAGAATGGATCGAAAAAAAAGGCAGTTGGTTGTGTCGGGATGTTCTGTAGGGGCGTTTGAAAAAATGCTGAGTCAGCATATTTGCAAAAATTGAAAAACAATTTCCTTCAGAACCGCTGATCAGAATCTTTTGATATTTATTATACAGCATCCATAGGATGGTCAATTACAAGTGTGTTCAAATCGACCCCCTCAGTTCATATTTGGGCTCAACAGAGGAGCCCAAATAATTGACTTGGGACACTATGGGGAATAAGCTTTAAAAATCTTCTTCAGATCATACAGTCAAGATTCTTTTGATACTTGGTATACAACATCTCTACAGGGGTCAGATTGAAGTTTGTTCAAATTGAGTCCCTGGGTTAATATTTGGGCTTCCTATGGGAGCCTGAATATTAACTTGGTGCAATGTGGGGAATAATCTTTAAAAATCTTCTTCGGATCCACGAGTCAGATTCTTTTGATATTTGGTATGCAGCATCTTTAGGGGGGTTAGATTCAAGTTTGTTCAAATGGGATCCCTGGATGAATATTTGGGCTCTTTATTGGAGCCCAAATTTTAACTGAGTGCAATATGAGAAAATTTCATAAAAAATCTTCTTTTTCAGACCCACTACTGAGAATCCTTTCATATTTAGTATGTGACATCTCTAGAGGTGTAAGGTTCAAATTTGTTCAAATCGAGTTCCTGGGTTAATATTTGGGTTCCCCAAGAGAGCCCAAATATTTACTTAGTGCAATATGGGGAATTGTTTAAAATCATCTCCTTCAGATCCAGCAGTCAGATTCTTTTGATATTTGGTGTACAGCACCTCTGGGAGGGTGAGATTGAAGGTTGTTCAAATCAGGTCCTTGGGTTAATATTTGGGCTTTTTATTGAAGCCCAAAGTTTAACTTAGTGCAATATGAGAAAATTTCTTGAAAATTATTCTTCTTCAGGTCCACCTGTCAGAATCCTTTCATATTTGGTATGTAACATCTCTAGGAGTGTCAAATTCAAGTTTGTTCAAATCGAGTGGCTTGTTTTTTCTTGTTTTTTTTTTTTTTTAAATTTTGGTGGGTGGGTAGAGAGAACCACAGTAGTTGAAAACAAAACAAAAATTTTGTTCGGTTGTTGTTTTTTTAATACATCACAGAACAGAGTTGGCTAGGAAGCTTTCCTAAGAACAGCAGAAATAAATGGCCAAAAAAGTTGCCTTTAGTTGTGTCATAGCAAATCAAAAAAATTGCTGCTTATCTTTTACTGATACACTCATCTCTTTTGACAATTTGAGCCAGGTGAGCATTTTAGGCTCACTTGAGCCTCTAGTTTAGTTTTATGTTGCAATCAGGGTTGTGTTCGAAGGAAGTTGTGAGCTTTTATCCATCCCAGCTTACTCATTGGGTTACAGAGTAGAAAACTATGGGGGCAGTATTGGTTTTTTAAGCCTATTTCCCATAGATTGGACACTTGTCTTTTAACCCTTTACCCAGTGCAGACGATATAAAAATTTATTATTTTAAATATAATTTTTTAAATTTTTTCAAAAAATTTCATCAAAATCATATCATGTGACCCCCTCTTTGGAATGAGCCCGACGAACTCGTTCCAAAGAGGGGTGACATTATATGGTTTTGTTGAAATTGTTAGAAAAATAATGTTTTTTCAGCTGTTGAATTTGCATATTACGCGGGCAGATGCGGGCGATTCGTTGGGTAAGGGGTTAAAGAACAAATTTTGTATGTTTTCAACTCGGTAGAAACCAAAAGTGGAATATTAATGCAGAAATGATTCTTTTATCACATGAAATAGGTCAAATGTATTTTTGATAGGGTTGATGTTGATAATAGGTATCGCTATACTAAATATTTTGTTTAGAGTTATCTGCCTTGAAATGTTGCACATGATGATTCATTATTCGAAAATAATGCTCCTCGAGAAAAATCTTTTGCTTGAGAAAACTGTTGCAGCATTTTATTAGGTTATTAGGTCAATGCTGAATTCCCCACAAGAGAAAAAAAGGATATGCTCTGATATTTTCGGGCCTCAAAAAATGAATTTAACTATTTTTGTATTTTTGTTTCCAGAAAAAATTGGGGTCAAGGACTGTATTTCACTTGTTGAAATTTTTAACTCACCTGAGCGAAGCTCAAGGGGAGCTTTACTAATCACTTTTCGTCTGTCCATCCATCCGGCGTTAACTTTACATTATCGACTTCTTCTCACAAACTACTCAACCAAATTGAACCCAATCTGGTGTGCATGTTCCCTATCACATGTCAATTCAAATTTGTTCAAATCAAGTTGACCCGCCCCTTGGTGAGCCTAAATCTTAAAAAATCTTCTTCTCATCAACCAGCAGTAGCAGAGACTTGATATTAGGTGTGCAGCTTCCTTTTGGGATGTAGACTCAGATTTGTTCCAAAGAAGTTCTAGGGGCTATATTTGCCATCGTTATGGGAGGGGCAAGAATTTTTGCCACGCCCAAAATTTCTATTTTCCAAACCGAGAGGCTGATTTGAACCAAATTTGATATGAGGTTTTATTGGGACATAAGTAGTTAATTTATGCCCCAAAAAATTTTTCCTCATCGCCCCATGGGAACTGCAGGAGCTAAAAATAGAAAAAAATTTAAAACGTTCATATCTCCAAAACTGCGCGGCACTGAGAATTTTTATTTGGTGTGAAGCTTCCTTTCGACAAAAAGAATGGAATGGTAAAAAAAAATTGCTATTGGTTTTATCATAGGGTACTTTTTCGGGACTTTGAAAAAGTGTGGCGTCAGCATTTTTTAACACTGTGGGTAATGGGGGAAAACATTAAAGAATCTTCTCCCAAACCACTGGTCCAAAGTCCTTCATATTTCACAGATAACATCATTGGAAGATTGATTCACATATTTGTTGAAATCAATTCCCTGGGTCCATATTAGGGCTGTCTGTGGGAGCCCAAATGTTCAAATTAGTGAAATATGAGGAATATTCTTTAAAAATCTTTTTCTTTAGATCCACCAATCAGTATCTTTTGATATTTGGTATGCAGCATCCTTAGGGGGTGAGATTCAAGTTTGTTCAAGCCAAGTCCCCGGGTTCATATTTGGGCTCACTGTGGGAGCCCAAATTATAACTTCGTTCAACATGAGGAATATTCTTCAAAAATCTTCTTCACATCCACCAGTCAGAATCTTTTGATATTTGGTATACAGTATCCTCATGGAGGTGAGATATAAGTTTGTTAAAACCAAGTCCCTGGGTTCATATTTGGGCTTCCTGTGGGAGCCCGAATTGTACCAAAATTTCGATTTTCCAAACTGAGAGGCCAATTTGAACCAAATTTGATATGAGGGCTTATTGGGTCATAAGTACCAAATATATGCCAAAAAGCATTTTTACTTTTTATTTTGTGTGAAGCTTCCTTGGGAACCGCAGAAAGGAATGGTCAAAAAAAAAATTGCCATCGTTTTTTTTATAGGGTACTTTTCCAGGCCTTTGAGAAAATGCTGAGTCATCATATACTACTCAAAGTTTGCTAAGCACCAAATATTTGACACATCATTGTGAAATTTGCTTGTGACATATTTGCGATATTTTTGGTGGATATGATTGAGAAATGTATTGAGATGGTCCCCAGTGTTTACATTAGCTCTCTTGACAAGCAGACTTTTCGTGACAGTCATGGTAATCATGTACCCCTAACCCCTTGATTTTCATGATGTTTTCGTGTACTGCCTACATGTACATGAGATGTGAAGGGTGTTCAGTCTTCATTTCAACACAAACCCTTGTGATTAATGATTGAATGTGGCGAATGAAAATGTAAGAAGACATTTGTCTGAAGCAGAAATGTGGCGGGCTGTAGGGCAGTGGTGGAGCAAGGAGCTACCCACCGTCAGGTTGGTGAAGCCCTTGTTGTGCACCATACGGTGATCACCAGAACCTGGACAAGATTTCAGTAGTATGGCACACCAGTAAGACGGCATGGAGGTGGCAGAGACAGGGCAACATCTGTAGCTGAAAAACCGGTTTTTGATCATTTAGGCCCATAGGAACCGCTTTGCCACAGCAACCCAGCTGACCTTTAGAATGCATCTGAGGTAAATGTTTCGACGCCGACTATCCGGGTAAGGTTGCACAAAGGTGGTCTCCGATCGAGAAGACCATGTATTCGTATTCCGCCAGGCACGATATGAATGGGCCATGGACCACGTTGGATGGACCAGAGAAGATTGGCTACCTGTCCTTTTTACAGCTGAGTCAAAGTTCTGCCTGGACCACACAGATAGGCATTCTAGGGTATGGAGAAGACCAGGAGAGCGATTCCATGCAGCCAACATTGCTGAGCATGACCGCTATGGTGGAGGGTCAATCATGGTCTGGGGCGGCATCAGCAGGGATGGACGTACAGAGCTCTGTGTCCTTGAACATGGTACATTGACTGCACAGTGGTATATTGATGAGGTCCTAGATGTCCACGTCCGATTGCGTTCAGGTGCAGTTTGATGGATTCATTCTGATGGATGATAATGCCAGTCCTCATGTTGCCCATGCTGTCAGGGAGTACCGACAGAGGGAGGGGATTGATGACTGGCCAGCAAGATCCCCTGACCTCAGTCCAATCGAACATGTCTGAAATGAGTTGCAGCTTGCAATTTCAGCCAGTCCAGTCCTCCCAAGAAGTGTCCAGGAGCTTGGTGTCATACTGCTGGTCCAAGAATGGAACATCCCACAAAGGACCACCATGAACATGATTGGGAGCATGAGAAGGCATTGTCAAGCTGTAATTAACAGTAATGGGTCTCATACTCGATATTGAACGCAATCCAGTTCGCTCCGTCAACCTTTGGCAAATTTGTAAAATTTCCCCTTTTACCAATAATATCCATTTTCCATGGTTATCGTATTCAAAAGCTAAAAAATAATGTCAAACACAAATATAATCTTAATTTCTATACTTAAATCATTAAACATATAATTAAATAAAAAAATATATACACTTTTCATTACAATATTTCAACTAAATCGTAAAACAGGTAGTTGGACATGCTTGTTGCTCAGCAAACTTTTGAGTAGTATATTTTTAACACTGTGATTAATGGGAAAAACAATCTTTTCCTCCCATACCACTTATCTAAGACTAAGACAATAAATGTGCTTTTTAAGCTGATAACAATCATTGACTCATGTGACGTTTTGGGTACTGGTCAAAACGTCACATTTTGGAATGGTCAAAACGTCACATTTTTTGGTCAAAACGTCACATACTTTTGGTCAAAACGTCACATTTTTTTGGTCAAAATGTCACACTTTTTGGTCAAAACATCACATACTTTTGGTCAAAACGTCACACACTTAGACAGCAAGATAACTATTCCTTGTTCTGTGCCTAATCAACAAATCGAATGAATGAAAGGTGCTCACGGACAATGAGCAACAGATGAGTTCAGCCTCAAATGAATAAATGAAGTTTCAGTTTCAGTTCAACCGCTTGCGACCCTACTGAGCTTGTCCTTTTTTCTTCCTTTTCCTTGGTGGTGCTCGAAACGACACTAATCCTCCATGGAATGCGCACGTAGTTGTTTTCAAAGAAGCTGCCTTGTATAATTAGCTCACCTGACTGAAAGCCTGGGCGAGCTTTTCTTATTACTCTTCGTCCGTCGTCCGTCCGTCGTCCTGTGTGAAGGTGGTGTTTGAGCCTCTTTCTCCTAAACCACTGGCCTCATTTTAATTAAATTTCATGTAAGTAGTGGTTATATAGGGGCATTTTTGTGTCGCCGCCCCACGAAGTGGGGAGCGACATATAGGGATTACTTTTGTCGTCTGCGTCGTCGTCTGCGTCACACTTTCTCTTATCCGCCACTCCTCTTTAACCTATGAATGGATTTTGATGAAACTTTCAGTGATTCTTTATCACATAATGGGGGCGCGGTGGCTCAGTTGGTAGAGGTGCAGGCTGCAAGCCGAGTGGTCCTCGGTTCGAATCCCACCTGCGGCAACCGCGTTGTGTCTTTGGGCAAGATACTTCACCCCGATTGCCTACATGGGGGCACGATGACGCTGTGTACTGAGGCGTACTGCACGTCGATGGTGCGCATGTCTTCAACCAATCTAACCCTGCCTGTGCTGCGGTGCAGAGTTCAGAGTTACGATGTTGGGGAGCTGACAGCTGCTCGTCGTTGCTCGGTGGTTCTCTCCGGGTATTCCGGCTTCCTCCACCC
Source organism: Pictodentalium vernedei (assembly GCA_031216915.1). Taxonomy (NCBI): domain Eukaryota; kingdom Metazoa; phylum Mollusca; class Scaphopoda; order Dentaliida; family Dentaliidae; genus Pictodentalium; species Pictodentalium vernedei. The sequence continues at coordinate 248,445,556 of CM062289.1, forward strand.
GTAAAACTGTCACGATCATGATTAGCCATTGTGCATAAGTATGTGACCTTAAACACCAATAAATAAATAAATAAATTATCACATAATGGCATTGTGCACCACCTATTTTATTTTTTGATCCGCTGTATTTTTTCCAGAGTTATGCCCCTCTTCCACTTAGAATTCTGTCTGAAATATTAAAATATAGTGCAGGCGACACACGTCTTCCATGGAAGACTCACATCTAAGTGATTTTTATCCAAATTAGGTTTCGGCTCATATTGAGCAGAGGTGTGTGGAAAAAATGGCCAAATTTTTTGAAAATCTTTTTCTAATGAACCACCAGTAGCAGAGACTTCATATGTGGTATACAGAGTCCCTTTGAGGCTTAGAATCAAGTTTGTTCAAGAGAAGTTTGTCGGGCATTATTTGCCTTCGTTATGGGAGGGGCAAAAATTTTGGCCACGCCTAAAATTTCTATTTTCTGAACCGTGAGGTCGATTTGAACCAAATTTGATATGAGATGATGATGGCTCATAAGTTGTTGATTGATGCAAAAAAAAATTTTCTCATTGCCCCGTGGGAACCTCGGGAGCTAAAAATAGGAAAAACCTTAAAACTGCCATATCTCCAAAACTACACGGCACAGAGAATTCTTATTTTGTATAAAGCTTACTTTTTCCAGTAGAATAGAATGGTTAAAAAAAATCCCTATCAGTTTGATCACAAGGTACTTTTTTCAGGACTTTGAAACAGTGCTGAGTCAGCACTTTTTAACACCGTAGGCAATGGGAAAAAGATTAAAAAATCTTCTCCAGATCCAGCAAGCAAAATCTCATATTTGGTATGCAACATTGTAGGGTGGATCTGATTCAAGTTTGTTCAAATCGGCCCCCTGGGTTCATATTTGGGCTCAGTATAGGAGCCCGATTTCGAACTTAGTGCATTTCAGGCAAATTTCTTAAAAAATCTTCTCCAGATCCAGCAGGCAGAATCTTTTCATATTTGGTATGCAACATTGTGGGGTGGATCTGATTCAAGTTTGTTCAATTTGGCCCCCTGGATATAGCTTTCTGTAGATAGTATACCAGACATGTTTGATTTAGAGTCTGGTGCAATAATTATCTGAGTTATGCCTCCTTTTAGGACTTTATTAACCACTAAAATATAGTGTTTCACAAGAGAGGACACACCTTGGATCTAATTCTTGTTCGTCAAAGTAACAGCATGTCAGTACAAAATGTCCATGTCACAGATCCAGCATTGTCTGATCACTATGCGGTCTTGGCCAAATTGACACTATCAACTTCAAAAATTCCTCCCAATAAAATTATTTGTCGAAAATATAAATCTATAAATATTGATATCTTGAAAATGGATATCAGTTCATCAATTCTGTGTTTGAATTATTTTTGTAGTAGTCATGAATCATCTGAGCAATTGCTATCTTTATTTGAAGAAACTCTTAAGGGCATTATGGCTGAACATGCACCACAAAATTATAACTCATAGGGAAAAAGTGGATTGGTTTAGAGAAGATGTTAGAGCTGCTAAACAACAGCGTCGCAGACTTGAGCATCTTTACAATAAAACGAAGCTTGAGGTTCACCGGCAGATGTTCTGCCACCGAAGAAATACAACTAATAAGATCATCAAAAAGGCAAAGAGGGAGTACTACAATTCTCTTATAGAAGAGTCATCTGATACAAGGGTTCTGTTCTCGCTAACCAATAGTCTACTTGGTAAAGAACAAAAAGTCATTCTCCCAGATCATCTAAATACCGAAGAAATTCTGGAAAAATTCAGCGATTATTTCATAACTAAAATTCAAGTAATTCTGGATAGCATACCATCATGTGAACTACTAGAGTTTGATCATCTTGACATAAAAAGTGGTTTTTCTAATCTTCACTCTGTCTCAGAAGACTTCTTTCGAAAAATGATATCATCCAATAAATCCAATGATCCAGATCAAATTCTGACATTCCTTTTGAAAGAGACAATTGATTATCTTCTGCCAGCCATAACATCTATTATATCTGCATCCCTACATGAGGTGTTTGTTCCAAACCCATTGAAAAAAGCACTTGTTACTCCACTCATCAAGAAACCATCTTTTGATCCTGACAACCTGAAGAATTATCAACCAGTATCGAACCTCTCTTTCCTGTCTAAATTGTTGGAAAGGGTTGTTGCTTTACAACTCAAAAATCATCTGCATGAAAATGACTTTTTAGAGCCTTTCCATGGAAGTCTGCATATAAAGCCAACCACTGTACAGAAACAGCCTTACTGCGAGTCAACAATGACATTGTTAAATCAGTGTCTGAGGGTAAGTCTGTATTGCTTGTTCTCTTGGATTTGTCAGCAGCATTCGACACAGTCAACCATGGTAGTCTCATGCAGACATTGACACAGCATGGCATATGTGGAACTGTCTTATCGTGGTTTGCATCATATCTAGAAGGTCGCAGTCAACAAATATATATCAGTAAGATCGGTTCAGAAAGCAGGACGTTAAAGTGTGGTGTTCCTCAGGACTCAGTTCTTGGACCACTCTTGTTTACTCTGTACACTTCTTCTCTAGGTCGCCTTCTTAAAAAGCATGGCATATCATATCTGTACGCAGACGACACCCAACTGTACATTACATTCAACCCATTTGTTCCAAGTGACTCATTCACCGCAGTCAATAACATGGAAACTTGCATAAATCTTGTGCAGGAATGGATTATAGAGTTTAAACTGAAAATGAATGACTCTAAAACTGAATTCTTAGTGATATCCGGAGTTCGCATGCCTACTCCCTCTGTTACATCAATTCTGGTTGGAAACAACATCACTATGAAAAGTGAATCAGCCAGGAATATTGGACTGATTATGGACTCAAATTTAAAACAACGTCCATATCAATAAAATATGTCAAAAAATGCTACGGGCAGCTTCGTAATGTTGCAAGACTGCGACCTTATCTTAACCAGTCAGCACTTGAAAAACTTGTACACTCCTTCATCACCTCACTAGACTATTGTAATTCAGTGCTAGTGGGGCTGCCCCAGTGCCCGATTCAGAAGCTTCAAAAAGTTAAGAATACTGCTGCTAGGATACTTACTGGTACCAAACGCTCTGAACACATAACCCCTGTTTTAAGACAACTACATTGGCTTCCAGTTAAACAGGGAATTGATTTCAAAATATTGATCTTAGTATTCAAATGTATCCACAAACTGGCTCCAGTTTACCTGCAAGAGCTCCTCACTGTATATGAACCATCACGCAGTCTCCGATCAAAAAAACAAAATTCAACTAGTTGTACGTTTCAGCAGATCTAATCAGGCTGGTGATCATGATTTCTCCATCATGGGTCCCAGATTATGGAATTCCCTGCCAATTAGTGTCAGACTTTCAGAAACTCTCGATGTCTTCAAAAGAAATCTTAAACTTTCCTATTTACTGAAGCGTTCTCCTGAACCTCTGTAAGAGGCAACCAAAACAGATGTGACTCATTATTTCAGAAAAGTGTATTTATTTCTGTCAAGCGTTTTAGAGCACTATTTGTGGTTTTACGCCCTAGAAGATCAATTATTATTATTAGATCACTGTTCCATGGACACAGTTAGTGGCCTGCTGTATTGGTGCTATGGTTTAATGGAGATAAGATATATTTATTAATTCAATATCAACTAAGACAAATGGACTAGAAACTCAGGCTTGGCAGTGTGGGAGGAGGGTGGGGGGGGGGGGGGGGGCACAGGTATAGCCACCCTTGGTGTTGGGGGAGCATCTGTTGACTGCCAACTCATTGCCCTTGTTTTCACATAATTGTTAAAATGGTTGCCAATACCAAAATATTTAGTACTGTGATACCTAGTGGCAACAACTGCAGCCATCCTTGAATTTTTCAGAGCACTGTCCACAAATATCGCAGGTTGGGCCACAGCCCCAAGTTCTTTCTCAATTATCACAAAAATTTGTGTGCATGTTCAGGTTCATACCTTGATGAGAAGACTATTATGGTCATGGTTGGTTGTCTGCCGCAGTAACCATCTTGGATTTCATCAGCACAGGCAAAATAACCCATGTAATCAAAGGTTAAAAGTCACTCTATAAAATTAACGAACTATTGAATCATGCCTAAAAATTTAAAACTTGACATCGGAATGTGAAGTAAAATGAAAACACAAAATTTTCTTTGATGGACTTTCTGTTTAATAAATGACGGTGTGACATGATAAATTCAAACCGAAAAAAAGGCTACAATTCTATAATCACAATGAAATCTTTGTAGAAATTTCCAGAAATTTAGAATAAACCATCCTCCATGCCTCGATTGCATATAACATATAGCTTACCATTTCTTACAAGTTACATGCAAGACTTTTCTCACTTTTGTAGTGTGGTTTATTCCAGAAAGCACCTTTTAAGCATACGATAGCTTTGGTAACCTCCGGAAGTGAGGCAGTGCTTATTTTCTGTGGTAAACAAGCAATTTTTTAATGGTAAAATAGGACCATGTAACTAATGTTGGGGTGGATGTCCTCTAAAATGGGCATCATGGGAATAAACGATTGTCAAAACTTGACTTTATATCCATGTTGCGTTCATGATTAGCCATTGTGCAGAAATGTGACCTTAAAAACCAATAAATAAATAAATATTCAGGCGTACATGACTGAAGATTCCAATTACTATGTTAAAATTTCTTATACACTTATTATACCATTGTTTTAGTTTTTAACTTTAATGTTACATCTTTTCACTGATTAACTGATTGGTGGTTATAATAAAACCAGAGATCAGTTATCCAGTACAAGAGAGCAACATGTAAACTAGTTTTTATACCACCCACTTGAACCACCACTCCTAAACCAGTGAATGGGTTTCATTGAAACTCTCAGACCTTCTTTTACATACATTGAAGATGTGCACCTCCTATTTTCTTTTCAGATATCTTCATTTTTACAATTTTCCATATTGAAAAATGAACTTTGTCAAATTCAGTTGACATTCTGTACAGATCTGCTATCCACAACTTATCTTAAACCATTGGACAGATTTCATTGAAACTTTCAGACATTCTTTTACTTACATTGAAGATGTGCACCTCCTATTTTATTTTCAGATATTTTCATATGTACAGTTCCCCATATTCAAAAATGGTCTTTGTCAATTCAGGTTTTAGAAGGGTGGGGTATACATCTGCTATCCGCTACTCCTCTTAAACCATTGAACAAACTCCATTGGAACTCTGACATTTTTTTACATACACTGAAGATGTGCACCTCCTATTTTTCTTTCAGATATTTTCATATTCCGACATACCTCCATCCGTCCGTCCATCTGTCAGTCTGTCTGTTATGCTTTGGTGGGGAGGGGGGTACACATCTGCTATCTGCAACTGCTCTTAAACCAGTGAACGGATTTCATTGAAACTCTTATACCTTCTTTTACATACACTGAAGATGTGCACCTCTTATTTTGTTTTCCGATATTTTCTTTTTTACAGTTTCCCATATTGAAAAAATAACTTTGTCAAATTCAATTGACATTCTGCACAGATCTGCTATCCGCAACTCCTCTTAAACCATTGAACAAACTCCATTGGAATTCTCAGACATTCTTTTACATACATTGAAGATGTGCACCTCCTATTTTTCTTTCAGATGTTTTTATATTTTGATGTCTGTCCGTCCATCCCTTATGCTTTAGGGATGTACACATCTGCTATCCACAACTCCTCTTAAACCAGTGAACAGATTCTATTGAAACTATCAGACATTCTTTTACATACATTGAAGATGTGCACCTCCTATTTTGTTTTCAGATATTTTCATTTCTACAGTTTCCCATATTGAAAAATGGACTTTGTCAAATTCATTTGACATTCTGTACAGATCTGCTATCTGCAACTCCTCTTAAACCATTGAACAGATTTCATTTAAACTTTCAGACATTCTATTTCATATATTGAAAATGTGCACCTCCTATTTTGTTTTCACAGATATTTTCCTTTTTATGGTTTTCCATATTTAAAAATGGGCTTTGTCAATTCAAGCTTGCGTGGGGAGGGGGGGGGGGGGGGGAGGGTGTGTTGACATCTGCTATCCACAACTCCTTTGAAACTAGTGAATGGATTTCAATGAAACCTTCAAACATTCCTTTACATACAGTGAAGATGTGTACCTTCTATTTTGTTTTCAGATATTTTCATGTTTACAGTTTCACATATTGAAAAATGGGCTTTGTCAATTCAAGCTTCAGGATGGAGGGGGGGGGGGGGGGGGGGGGAGTTCAGTGTTTGTGTCGTCTACATTAAACACACTTTTGCTGTTGTAAAATGTTTCTTGGTGGGAGTGGGTGGTATCATTTAGTGGGTAGTGCTCACAGTTTTTCTAGTTTAATTCTATTTTCTGCATTGTACAGTTCAATTCAAACACAACTTGTAATGCTTTAAAATTAAACAGTGATCAACTGAAAATAAAAACCATCCCTGACAAAGATACTGGGCAGTTAGTTAATCAATCACCACAGCCCTAATCAGGAAGGCGCTTAGTAGTCTTTAATTTCAGTTTCCAGACAGTGCTAGAACAAGATGTATTTTCTGTAGAAATCCTTTCACTCCTGATACCCTGAATAGTCTTCTTGCAAGACTGGCTATATCTGCATTTTGGGAGAAACTCAGTATTAACTTAACTGGTAGAGTGCCAGAGGCCACTATCATGGCTCTCTTGAAAAGTGCTGAAAGCCACTTTAGTGAATTTAGACTGTTGTTTTCTTACCTGTCCAAAATAAATGTTTATATAAAATTATTATGCCACCGACTTGAAAAGTTCAAGGGGTGTCTAGTGGAGACCTCGGTTCGTCCGTACCAACATTTTCCCTTGTATCTCAGCCACTGCTTCTCCAATTTGAATATCTGGTGTTGTGATAGAGCATCATGAGGGAACGATACCTGTGTAACGTGAGTTTCTTCCAGACATTTTTATTACCGGCGTCGCCAGCGGCAGAGCAGGTTTAGTAACTGCTCGACTCTGTCCGTCCGTCAGTCCATCCGTCCATCCGTCCATCTGCCCGTCAGTCCATCAGAAACACTTTCTTGGCTTCTACAAAAGGGAATGATTTTATATTTGGTCTGCTGCTTCATAATGATGAGTTGTATCCTGTATCTAATTTTCAGATCAATTGCATGCAGCAACACAGGTCCAGACCCGGTATTGGTCTTGGCTTGTTTCCCAAAGATATGGCCTTTTTCACTCTTTCAACTTAGAAAATTTTTGGCAGGTTGGGGCATTGGCACATGCTTTGCATTTCCCCTCTTGTTTTGTTACAAGTTATTAAAGAGCTTTGAAAAAAATATTCACGTTTCAAATCACCTTGGAAAAATAATTTAACACTCCACCAGTTAATCCTACACCCCTACAGCATTCCTGGAAATTACCTATTAACATTCAATTAAGTTATGGGGTGGTGGGTGGGGGGGGGTGGGGGGGGGGGAGGTGTGCGGGTACTTAAGTTGGGAAATATGCAAATTACAGGTTAGAACTAAATAAAGAAAAATAAAATTCCTAATCCTTCATGTTTTGCAATCTTTTGGGAAGGTTGAAGGTTGCACATGGCTTTCAGATATGAATAAATGGGTGTGCCATTTACATGTTAACTTAACAGAATTTTTCTGGAAACAAGTAGCAACAATTTATGCACTATCTCGCCATTGAACAAGTTCATGCGTTGGTTGTTTCTATTCATTTTGGCAGAAACATCATGGCAGGCATTGTTAAAACAGAGCAGGTAGAAAAGCATCACAATACTTTTTCCTGTAAGTTACCTGCATGTTATATAACATAACAGATTACAATGTAAGCTCTTTAGTTCTTTGCCTGCTACAGGGTTGCTGAGCTGGAGGTTTTCGGTGGGCATACAGTTGAGGACACTGTCCATACTTACGTACAAATATTTTGCATTAAAACTCAAGCATTGGTTGTCGGATTTTGATATTCTTTGGTATGGTGACAGACTAGTATGTACGAAATGCATCCATGTTTTGTGGGTTTCATCCATGCATACATACCAGAGTTATGGCCCTTGATATTATACTTAATAAACTTTCTGTTATAACATTTTGCATTATAACTCCACAATTGATGTCCTGTGGTGTGGTGACAGACTAGCATCGGTGAAAACATACCATACTATTGTGCTTTTTGCCCACACAAACATACTAGAGTTTTGGCCCTTGTTAGACTTGGAAAACTTTCTGTATGAATGTTTTGCATTATAACTTGAGCATTAGTTGTCAAGTTTTGATGTCCTTTGGTATGGTGATGGACCAGTTTGGGGAAAACGATATTAGCGTTTTGATCCATACATAGCACAGTCATGCTTCTTGTTAGGCTTGGAAAAACTGTCTTATTGAAATGAAATTTCTGCATTGTTTTTTTTTTTTTGTACATGGGAATAGTTTTTATGGAATGGCAGCAGAAATTGAATAAGTCTTATATCGCCCATGTTGAATGGGAATGCAGGGGAGTTGAACCAAGTTAGTCTACATGTGTGTTCATTTGTTAGACATTTATGCTACCTAGAGAAATGCCACCACTTGAATGCGCAGCATATTATATCTGGTTTTGCAGGTGAGGGCATATGAAAGCTTCATGTTGTTCTTTTTTCTTGTTTATTACAGTGGAACCCTGTTAACTGATTAAGCTCTTTGCCAATGAAAGTAATTCAATTAACATGAGTGTTCACTTAACAAGGAATTTGTGCTCTGTCCACAGATATAATAGATTAAATGCTTAGATAGAATGTACTGAGGACAAATAGGTCTGTAAGCAAGGTAATTTGGTGATTGTCAGGGTCATTTCTTAACATATTACAAGATTTTGTATTCAGGTGACATGAGTTTACTCAAAAACCAATAAGCAATTGACAGATCAAATTTTGTGTTTGTAAATTATTTTCTCTGAAGAGATATCCAATTAAGTGGGCTCTTTGGTACCAAATTTCTTGACCAATTTTATATTCATAGTTTCCTTTATTCATTGATTGCAGATTTATTTATTTCACACAATACAATCTTTCAAGGTTGAAATGGTATAAGAAGATGGACAATAAATATTGACTGGACCCTTTCAACGCTGATTTTACACAACTATATATTCAAGTCTATTGCTTGACAACATATTGGAAGCAAGCTTGAAAATAAGCAGACTGTCATCTGCAAAATGAGGTCCCCAGAGGGTGAATTTGGTGATGCTACCCTGCACAAATTAACCCTCTCTGAACCTCAGTCTGAATCAAGGTCTCAAGCCAAAACAGAAAGATGTACCTAGAGGATAAATTGGTCCACTGTATGAGATAGCATCATCAAATTCACCCTCTGGGACCTCATTTTGCAAATGACAGGTTGCTTATATTTAGGCTTGATTGGAAGGGTACATATTTGGAATGTCCAGCAGCTCAATTAACTCTTGACCACCGTCCATGGAATGCAGTGGCTCAGTGGTTAGAGCATTGAACTTCAAGCTGAAAGCAACAGCATTGTGTCCATGGGGAATACACTTAATCCTGCTTGCCCACTTTGTTTTTTTTTTTTAGCTCTCCTGAGCACAACTCAAGGGGAGCTTTACTAATCACTTTCCGTCCGTCCCGCATTAACTTTACATTATCAACTTCTAACAAACTACTGGACCAAATGCAAGAAAATTTGCTGTGCATGTACCCTATCATATGTCAATTCAAATATGTTCAAATCAAGTTGACCCGCCCCTCGGTAGGACCACGCCTAAAAAGTGTGCTTAAATCTTAAAACATCTTCTCATGAACCAGCAGTAGCAGAGATTTGATATTTGGTGTGCAGCTTCCTTTTGAGGTGCAGACTCAGATTTGTTCAAGAGAAGTTCAAGGAGCTATATTTGCCTTCATTATGGGAGGGGCAAGAATATTTGCCCCACCCAAAATTTCTATTTTCCAAACCGAGAGGCAGATTTGAACCAAATTTGATATGAGGGCTTATAGGGTCATAAGTACTTAATTTATGCCCCAATTTTTTTTCCCATGGGAACCACAGGAGCTAAAAATAGAAAAAAATTAAAACGCCTATATCTCCAAAACTACACGGTGTGAAGTTCCTTAGGACCAACAGAATGGAATGGTAAAAAAAAATTGCTGTCGTTTTTATCATCAGGGTACTTTTTTAGGACTTTGAAAAAGTGCTGACTCAGCATATTTTAACACTGTGGGTGATGGGGAAAAACATTTAACTCTACTTTTCTCCCAAATCACTGCTCCAAAAGTTTTCAAATTTCACATATAACATCTTTGTTTCACATGTTTATTGAAATCAATTCCCTGGGTCCATATTTGGGCTCTCTATGGGAGCTCAAATGTTTAAATTAGTGCAGTATGAGGAATATTCTTTAAAAATCTTCTTCAGATCTACCAATAGGAATCTTTTCATATTTGGTATGCAGCATGCTTAGGGAGGTGAGATTCAAGTTTGTTCAAGCCAAATCCCTGGGTTCATATTTGGGCTGAAAATTTAGGGTCCTGGTCCAGACTTAGAAATTTTGGACCAAAATCTGGAAATTAGTTTTTTGGTTTTTTATGCGTTTTGGTCAATTTTAAGACCAAAAAATTATTTTTTTTTTACACTGAAAATTTGGTGTCCGGGTGGGACTTTTGGACCAAAATCCAGAAATGAGGTTTTTTTTGGTTTTTAGCTCAACTTTGACGAAGTCAAATTTGAGCTATTGTCATGGCCCGTCGTCCGTCTGTCCGTCCGTCCGTCTGGCCATCTGTCCGTCTGTCCGTACGTCAACAATTGGCTATGGCTCGGGCTAGAGGTCGTATTTATGAACCGATCTTTACGAAACTTCTTGTGTACCTTTGTTATGACCCTGGGACGGGAACGAGTGTTTTTAGGTGTGGTCCGAAATTCAAGATGGCTGCCAGCGGCCATTTTGTACCGATGATGCAAAAATCAGTTTTTTGTACAGAACTTCTGTATAAAAGTTCTGATTTGAATAAAGTTTTGTATAAATGTTTAGTACCATGGGATACATCACATATAATACGGGTTTTTTTCTCGTGCGTAAATTATGCAAATTAGACTGACTTTGATTTATTTAGTGTTACTTTCAGAGCTGTAAGTGCCAAGCTGCTATGGCTCGGGCTAGAGGCCGTATTTATGAACCAATCTTTACGAAACTTCTTGGGTACCTTTGTTATGACCCTGGGACGGGAACGAGTGTTTTGGGGTGTGGTCCGAAATTCAAGATGGCTGCCAGTGGCCATTTTGTACCGATGATGCAAAAATCAGTTTTTTGTACAGAACTTCTGTATGAAAGTTCTGATTTGAATAAAGTTTTGTATAAATGTATAGTACAATGGGATACATCACATATAATACGGGTTTTTTTCTCGTGCATAAATTATGCAAATTAGACTAACTTGGATTTATTTAGTGTTACTTTCAGAGCTGTAAGTGCCAAGCTGCTATGGCTCGGGCTAGAGGCCGTATTTATGAACCAATCTTTACGAAACTTCTTGGGTACCTTTGTTATGACCGTGGGACGAGAACGAGTGTTTTTGGGTGCAGTCCCAAATTCCAGATGGCTGCCAGCAGCCATTTTGTACCGACGATGCCGAAATCTGTTTTTTGTACAGAACTTCCATATGAAAGCTCTGATTTGAATAATTTTTTGTATGAATGTTTAGTACCATGGGATACATTACATATATTACAGGTTTTTTTCTTGTGCGTAAATTATGCAAATTAGGCTAACTTTGATTTATTTAGTGTTACTTTCAGCACTGTGAGTGCAAATCCCAATACGGCTCGGGCTAGAGGCTGTATTTATGAACCGATCTTCACAAAACTTCTTGGGTACCTTTGTTATCACTGTGGGACGAGAAGGAGTGTTTTTGGGTCCAGTCTGAAATTCAAGATGGCCGCTAGCAGCCATTTTGTTCAAAATTAAGTGCAATCAGATTTTTGTGCAGAACTTCCAAATGAAAGATCTGATTTGAATAAATTTTTGTATGAATGTTTAGTACCATGGGGTACATTACATATAATACAGAGTTTTTCTCGTGAATAAATTATGCAAATTAGGGGTCCGGGTGGGACTTAAAATTTTGGACCAAAATCCGGAAATTAGTTTTTTGTGTTTTGATGCATTTTGGTCAATTTTAAGAAGAAGAAAAAAAAATTTTAGTCTGAAAATATTTTGTTTGGGACTGAAAATTTCCACACAAAAATAATAATCTACAATGATTGGTCTTAATCTGTAGTCCATTACAGTCACCTTGTAATTCTTTTATTATTGTTGACTGGGCCAAAACAAATACTAATTCCTGTCATATTCATTATTCAGTTGTCTTGGTCACAGCAAGTACTAATTCCTGTCATATGCAAGTTGAGCTACAGAGTCATTGACTCTTTCATTTATGCATTTTGGTCAATTTTAAGACAAAGAAATAAAAAATTTTTTACACTGAAAATTTGGGGACCAAAATCCGGAAATGAGTTTTAATGTTTTTTTTTATGCATTTTGGTCAATTTTAAGACAAAAAAAAAAACCCTTTTTTTTACACTGAAAATTTGGGGGCAAAGTGGGAATATGGACCAAAATCTGGAAATTAATTCTTTGTTTTTTTATGCGTTTTGGTCCATTTGATGAAGAAGAAGAAGAAAAAAATTTTAGTCTGAAAAAATCTGTTTTTTATGCGTTTATCTCAATTTTGGGACGTGCAAGTCCAGGAACTGAAAATAGAAGGAAAATCCTGTGTATTGTGTGGGCACAATAGCTTCGTCTAGTTGGTATATGATATTTTAACCAGGGACGTATGCAGCTTATTCAAGTCAAGTCCCTGGTTTGATATTTAGACTACCATGTCAGGTGAGCGCCTTAAGGCCCCCTGGGGCCTCTTGTTAGCTCACCGAAGGGAGCTTAACTTATCACTTGCCGTCTGTCATCGTCTGTCGTGAACTTTACATTATCGCCTACTCCTCACACACTACTCGATCAAATTGAACCAAATTTGGTGTGCATGTTCCCTATCATATGTCAATTCAAACTTGAACAAATAAACTTGCCGCACCCACAGGGGGCACCACAAGGGGTGTAACTCTGATAGCACTCATGAATTTCTTTCCAAAATTCAAAAAAGTCTTCTTCTTCAGATCCCCCAGGCAGAATTCTTTCCTATTTGGAATACATCATCTCTAGGAGGGGGTCAGATTCAAGTTTGTTCAAATCGGTCCCCTGGATTCATATTTGGGTTCACTATAGAGCCCGAATTTGAACTTGGTGCATTTCAGGCAAATTTCTTAAAAAATCTTCTTCTCCAGATCCAGCAGGCAGAATCTTTTGAGATTTGGTATGCAACATTGTGGGGTGGATCTGATTCAAGTTTGTACAAACCGACCCCCTGGGTCCATATTTGGGCTCAGTATAGGAGCCCGAATTTCAACTTAGTGCATTTCAGGCAAATTTCTTTAAAAATCTTCTTCTCAAGATCCAGCAGGCAGAAACTTTTGATATTGGGTATGCAGCATGCTTAGGGGGGTGAGATTCAAGTTTGTTCAAACCAAGTCCCTGGGTTCATATTTGGGCTTACTGTGGGAACCCGAGTTATAACTTAGTTCAAACTGAGAAATTTTCTTTAAAAATCTTCTTCAGATCCAGCAGTCGGAATGTTTTGATATTGGGTATGCAGCATCCTTAGGGGGGTGAGATTCAAGTTTGTTTAAGCCATGTCCCTAGGTCCATATTTGGGCTCACTGTCGGAGCCTGAATTATAACTTAGTTCAAAGTGGCGAAATTTCTTTAAAAATCTTCTTCAGATCCAGCAGTTAGAATTCTTTTGATATTTGGTATGCAGCATCCTTAGGGTGTAAGATTCAAGTTTGTTCAAGCCATGTCCCTAGGTCAATATTTGGGCTCACTTCGGAAGCTCGAATTGTAACTAAGTTCAAAATGAGGAATTTTCTTAAAAATCTTCTTCAGATCCAGCAGTCAGAATGTTTTGATATTTGGTGTGCAGCATCCTTGGGGGAGGGGGGGGGGGGGGGATGCAAGTTTGTTAAAGCAAAGTCCCTGGGTTCATATTTGGGCTCCCTTTGGGAGCCAGAATTATGACTTAGTTCAATATGAGAAATATTCTTTAAAAATCTTTTTTTTTTAGTTCCACCAGTCAGAATCTTTAGATATTTGGTGTAAGCTTTTCTTAGGAGGGGCAGATGCAACTTGTTGAAATCAATTCCCTGGGTTGATATTTAGTCTACTTTGTCAGATGAGCGCCCTGGGGCCCCTTGTTTTTGTAAAGGGTTAAAATCTCTTCCATGGAAAATAGGCCAAATAATACAATGCATATACAAAAATGTGAACACTTTGCCACAAATTCAAAGCTGTAGCATCCCACGACTTCAAACTTCACTTCCTGAGAATTGGTACAACATGATTCAACAAACTGAGCTTGAACAGAGTTAGAATGTTGAGGAGCTGACAGTTGCTCATCGATGCTTGGTGGTTCTCCCCGGGTACTCCAGCTTCCTCTACCCGTAAAACTGTCGGTCACAATTAGCCATTGTGCATATGTATGTGACCTTAAACACCAATAAATAATAATAATTCAACAAACTTCAAAGAATTAATGCTATTCACTGTCTGTTCGCTCATGCATTCCCTGCAGAATCACCTGAATCTGATTAACTTTCGATTGCTCCATTGAGGTTCCATTTCATGTATTATACAATTTGATTATTGATGTAAAAAACTTATTTGAAAAGTTAGTTGATATTTTTTAAATCCCTACTTACTGTGTACCAGTGGAGTGAACGGTGTGCAGATGTTTATGGGTTTTTTTTTAAAGCATTTTCCCAATGATGGGACTCAACAGTAGTATACGCTTCACTTCAAATGGTAGCGAGCAGTACATAGCGCACCTCCCATTTTCAAATCAAAAGACTTGAGATTCCCGTGGGAACATGGGCAACGTTGGTGTAATCAGTTATCTGGACTTGACTGTATCTCCATCTTGTGGTCATTATTAGCCATTGTGCAGAAATATCTGACCTTAAACACCAATAAAATAAATTGAAAGACTGGGGTATCAGAAATATAAAACAGGAAACATGGACACCTGACTCCGAATTGTTAGTGTGTATCCTATAACTCATTCCAGTTATTGCACAATTACTGGTCCAGGTATATTATTTTTTTACTCTCACCATCACCTTGGACAAATTAATCAGGAATTATCAAAGTCAAGAATGTAAATTTGTCATGGAAAGGTAATGAATGTGCTGTGTGGAAATTCTTTGTACTTGCATGTAAAAGAAAACCTCAGTATTGAATGAACGACGTGTAGTATCATAGTACACCTTGGTAAGAATAGGAAAAAATATAAAAAATGTGGAAGAACTGGGACGAATGGTATTTTCGTGGTGTATGTATTGTAATGTGTACTGTACTGTTAGACTGCCAAAAGTTGAAGTTTTCGTAATGGATTCTTTAAAGTGCATTGCTGAATTTTGTGTCTTTCGAGAACATGCTAAGATGACATACCTCCGAAAATTCCCTCTGGCAGTTTAGAAACAAATGAAAGTGGAGCAATGCTTGTTTTCTATGGTAAATGAGTTGTTTTACTGAAACAGTAGGCTGTGGAAATCAAAACCTGGGTGGAAGGGACTTAATTTGTATGTCTTGTCTTTTTCGTAGTTTGGAGTCATTTTAGGACTGAGAACTTGCCATTCATGTTATCTAAGATCCTCCAAACGATTTTCAGCTCCTGTGGATACATACATTAAATTTTCAGCTGAAAGGTTGGAAGAAATGGTGGATTTAACCTTTTACCCAATGCACACGAGCTCAAAATTTATATTTTTTGTCAAATGTAAAAAAAAATTTCTACAAAACCATATCGTCAAGCTCGTTCCAATGAGGGGTCGCATGATACGGTTTTGTTGAGTTTTCAAAAATCTTTGTTGTAAATTACGCAGGAGGGTACAGCCGATCTGTTGGGTAAAGGGTTATTGTAAATGGAATGTGGTAAGTATGGACTATCCAATGTTATGTTTTGTGCATGGTTTTGAAGACTGGTTCTGAATAAAAAGAGTAGACAAAAATAAAGTGTTTTGGTTTTATATACAATTTTAGCTCCCCTGGCCTAAAAGACCATGTGAGCTTTTCTCATCTTCTGGCGTCCGTAAACTTTTCACATTTTCATCATCTCTGTAACCGCTGAGCCAGTGTGAACCAAAGTTGGCAGGAATGGTCTATGGGAGGACCTCTACAAACGATCCTCATTTTGTTCCCGTCGGATGAAAAACATGGCTTCCAGAGGCATTCGTTGATTCTGGTTGGTGGATTTTCAAAAAGCTCCTCTGAAACTGCCTGGCCAAATGTTTTGAAACTTCATATAAATGATGACTGGTACCCCCTCTAGCAATGATCCTCATTTAATGTTGATCAGGTTACAAACATTGCAGTTATTGCGGCTTATAGTTACTATAGAAACCCTATGGGAAATCACATTTTCATCATCTTTGGAACTATTCAGCTGACATGAACCAAACCTGGCAGGGATAGTCTATGGGAGGTCCTCTACAAACGATCCTCATTTTGATCCCATGGGTTTGAAAACATGGCCGCCAGAGGCATTCTTTGATTCTCATTGGTGGATTTTGAAAAACCTCTGAAGGGAACAACAGGGCGAAATGCTTTGGAACTTTGCATGGTTTGATGACTGGGACCCCATCTACCAATGGTCCTCATTTAATGTTGATTGGGTTGCAAACATGGCTTCAATTGCGGCTTATATTTACTATAGAAACCCTATGGGAAATCCACATTTTCATCTTCTCTGGAACTACTGAGCCATGGGAAATCACATTTTCATTTTCTTCTCTGGAACTACTGAGCCGACGTGAACCAAACTTTGCAGGAATGGTCTTTGGGAGGTCCTCTACAAACGATCCTCATTTTGTCCCCGTGGGTTGAAAAACATTGCCGCCAGAGACATTCTTTGATTCTGGTTGGTGGATTTTCAAAAATCGTATCCTCTTAAACTGCCAGGCCAAATTATTTGATACTTCACATAAATGATGACTGCCGCCCCCCCCCCTCTACCAACGATCCTCATTTAATATTGACCGGGTTGTAAACATGGCCGTAATTGCGACTTATAGTTACTATAGAAACCCTATGGGAAGTCGCATTTTCATCTCTGGAACTACTGAGCCGACGTGAATCAAACATGATAGGGATAATCAATGAGAGGTCTATAAATGCTCCTCATTTATGTTACCATGCATTGAAAAACATGGCTGCCAGAAGCATTTTTTGATTCTGATTGGTGGATTTTGAAAAATCTTCACCTCTGAAACCACAGGGCCAAATGTTTTGAAACTTTGCAGGGTTGATGACTGGGACACCCTCTACCAACGATCCACATTTAATGCTGATCGGGTTGCAAACATGGTTGCAATTGTAGCTTATAGTTAATATAGAAATCTTATGGGAAATCAATTTTTCACCCTCTCTGGAACTAACCTTCGCAGGAATGGTCTATGAGAGGATGGAAATTAGTGGCCACCAGAGGCTATATTCTAATGCTTAACCCAATGCCTCTCCTGTCTGCACGAAGATCGGTACTGTCAGCAAAATACTTCTTTTTTGAGAGTCTGGTAAGGGTTGGTTCCAGTTTTCTCCACTGAGAACTGGGGAAAAAACCCAAAATATTGTGTATACAGTACAAGTCAAAATAAGTTGTAGCATAACTGCAATAAACTAAGTAAACTGCTGCTTCTGCACTGACAAGATCAGAATGACATTTTCTGGAAAGCTATCAGTGAGAGCTTTCCAGAAAATGTCAGCTTCTGGTCTTATCTGTGTAGGAAGAGAAAGATACATAGTTTATAAGTCTATCGTACAACGTATTTTGACTTGTACTCTCAACAAGTGCATTTGTAATTATGTTAATCTCAAGTTACTTATCAGAAATACTGATTGATGACAGGTGTTTGGAAGGCATGGCTTTGAAATTTTCTTTTCCCATCTGACCAGTCAATTATGATATCATTTAAGATATGACAAAATTGATGGAATAAAATGTGTTTCCTGTAACCCTTTACCTATTCAAAGCTATTTGAAAGAGAATATTGTCTGAAAAAATTGTAATTTTCAAAATATTTAACCTTCTTTTACAGATTTTTTTGTTGAAACAGAATTCATAAATGTGTGGATTTTCAAGAAATCTTCTTTGAAACTACAAGGCCAAATGTTTTGAAACTTAATGTGACTGATGACTGGAACCCCTTCTACCAGTGATCCTCATTTAATCTTCATCGGGCTGCAATTATGGCTGCAGTTGTGGCTTAAAATTACTATAGAAACCCTATAGGAAATCACATTTTCATCATTTTCTCTGAAAGTACTGAGCCAATGTGAACCAGACTTGGCAGGCATGGTCTGTGAGAGGTTCTCTACAACTGTTACTCATTTTATTCCTGTTGGATGGGGGCGCGGTGGCTCAGTTGGTAGAGGTGCAGGCTGCAAGCCGAGAGGTCCTCGGTTCGAATCCCACCTGCGGCAACCGCATTGTATCCTTGGGCAAGACACTTCACCCCCATTGCCCACGTGGGGGCAAGGTGGCGTTGTGTACAAAGGCGTACTGCACGTTTATGGTCCACCTGTCATCAACCAATGCTAGCCCTGCTTGTGTGGAGTCAGTATGTTGGGGAGCTGACAGTTGCTTGGTGGTTCTCTCCGGGTATTCCGGCTTCCCCCACCCATAAAACTGTCGCGGTCATGATTAGCCATTGTGCAGAAATATGTGACTTTAAAACACCAATAAATAAATAATTCCTGTTGGATAAAAAATGTGGCTGCCAGAAGCATTCTTTGATTCAAATTGGTAAATTTTGAAAACTCTTCTCGGAAAGTACAAAGTCAAATGTTTTGAAACTTCATATGATTGAGGACTGGGACACCTATCAATGATTCTCATGTAATGTTGCAAACATGGCCACAATTGCAGCTCATAGTTACCATGGACATCCTATTGGAAATCACATTTTTGATTCTGATTGGTGGAGTTTTGAAAAATCTCCTCTGAAACCACAGGGCCAAATGTTTTGAAACTTTGTATGGTTGATGACTGAGACACCCTCTACCAACGATCCTCATTTAATGTTGATCGGGAAGCAAACATGGCTGCAATTATTGCTTATAGTTACTGTAGAAACCCTATGGGAAATCACATTTTCATCTTCTCCAGAACTGCTGAGCTGATTTGAACCAAACCTGGCAGGGATAGTCTGTCAGGTTCTCTGCAAACGCTACTCATTTTGTTACCGTGCATCGAAAAACATGGCTGCCAGAAGCATTTTTTGATTCTGATTGGTGGATTTTGAAAAATCTTCTCTGAAACCACGTGGCAAAATGTTTTGAAACTTTGCATGGTTGATGGCTGGGACACTCTACCAACGATCCTCATTTAATGTTGATCGTGTGCAAACATGGTTGCAATTGTAGCTTATAGTTATTATAGAAATCATATGGGAAATCACATTTTCATCCTCTCTGGAACTACTGAGCCGACGTGAACCAAATTTGACAGGAATGGTCTATTGGAGGCTCTCTACAAACGATCCTCGTTTTGTTCCCGTTGGTTGGAAAATATGGCTACCGGAGACATTCTCTGATTCTGTTTGATGGATTTTGCAAAAATATTCTCAGAAACTACAAAGTCCAATGTTTTGAAACTTCACGATTGAGGACTGGGACACCTACTACCAATGATCCCCATGTAATGTTGCAAACATGACCACAATTGCAGCTCATAGTAACTATGAAAAGCCTATGGGGAATCCCATTTTTATATGTAGTTCCAGGTGAACGCTCACAGGCTCTTTAGAGCCTCTAGTTAACTCACCTGGCCTAAAAGGCCATGTGAGCTTTTCACAGCTTTTTTCAGCTTCTCTGTAGCCGGTGTGAACCAAACTTGGCAGGAATGGTCTATGGAAGGTCCTCTACAAACGACCCTTATATTGTTCGCGTCGGATGAAAAACGTGGCTTCCAGAGGCATTCTTTGATTCTGGTTGGTGGATTTTCAAAAATCTTCTCTGAAACCACCAGGCCAAATATTTTGAAACTTTGCATGGTTGATGACTGGGACACTCTCTACCAACGATCCTCATTTAATGTTGATCGTGTGCAACATGGCCACAATTGCGGCTTATAGTTACTGTAGAAACCCTATGGGAAATCACATTTTCATCTTCTCCCTGGAACTACCGAGTCGACGTGAACCAAATTTGACAGGAATGGTCTATTGGAGGCTCTCTACAAACGATCCTCGTTTTGTTCACGTTGGTTGGAAAATATGGCCACCAGAGACATTCTCTGATTCTGTTTGATGGATTTTGCAAAAATATTCTCAGAAACTACAAAGTCCAATGTTTTGAAACTTCACGATTGAGGACTGGGACACCTACCAATGGTCCCCATGTAATGTTGCAAACATGACCACAATTGCAGCTCATAGTTACTATGGAAAGCCTATGGGAAATCCCATTTTTATATGTAGTTCCAGGTGAACGATCACAGGCTCTTTAGAGCCTCTAGTTAACTCACCTGGCCTAAAAGGCCATGTGAGCTTTTCACAGCTTTTTTCAGCTTCTCTGTAGCCGGTGTGAACCAAACTTGGCAGGAATGGTCTATGGAAGGTCCTCTACAAACGATCCTTATATTGTTCGCGTCGGATGAAAAACATGGCTTCCAGAGGCATTCTTTGATTCTGGTTGGTGGATTTTCGAAAATCTTCTCTGAAACCACCAGGCCAAATATTTTGAAACTTCACATAAATGATGACTGGGACCCCCTCTACCAACGATCCTCGTTTAATGTTGATCGGGTTACAAACATGGCCGCAATCGCGGCTTATTCCCCCGGGAAGTGAAGCAGTGCCTGTTCACTGCGGTAAACAGACTGTTTTACTGGTAAAATAGGACCCAGTCACCAATGCTTGGGAAGTGCAAACCCTCTCTAAAATGGGTAACATGGCTTATTAACGCTCATTCCTGGTCTTGAGTTGATACTCATGTTGTGGTCATGATTAGCCATTGTGCAAAAATATGTGACCTTAAACACCAATAAATAAATAAATAAATAAATAATCGCGGCTTATAGTTACTATAGAAACCCCTTGGGAAATCACATTTTCATCTTTTTCTCTGGAACTATTGAGCCGACATGAACCAAACCCGACAGGGAAAGTCTTTGGGAGGTCATCTGCAAACGATCCTCATTTTGTTCCCATGGGTTTGAAAACATGGCCGCCAGAGAGGCATTCTTTGATTCTGTTTGGTGGATTTTGAAAAACTTCTCTGAAACCACAAGGCCAAATATTTTGAAACTTTGCATGGTTGATGACGGGGACTCCCTCCACAAACGATCCTCATTTAACGTTGATCGGGTTGCAAACATGGCTTCAATTGCGGCTTATAGTTACTATAGAAACCCTATGGGAAATTACATTTTCATCTCTGGAACTCCTGAGCCGACGTGAACCAAACTTGGCAGGAATGGTCTTTGGGAGATACTCTACAAACGATCCTCATTTGTTCCCGTGGATTGAAAAACATGGCCGCCAGAGGCCTTCTTCGATTCTGATTGGTGGATTTTCAAAACATCTTCTCGAAAACCGCCAGGCCAAATGCTCTGATACTTCACATAAATGATGACTGCCCCCCCCCCCCCCCAACGATCCTCATTTAATGTTGATCGGGTTGCAAACATGGCCTTAATTGCAGCTTATAGGTACTACAGAAACCCTATGGGAAATCACATTTTCTTCTCTGGAACTACTGAGCCGACGTGAACCAAACCTGGCAGGAATGGTCTATGGGAAGTACTCTACAAATGATCCTCATTTTGTTCCCATGGGTTTGAAAACATGGCCACCAGAGACATTCTCTGATTCCGATTGAAGGATTTTGCAAAAATATTCCCCTCTAAAACTACAAAGCCTACCAATGATCCTCATGTAATGTTGCAAACATGGCCACAATCACAGCTCATAGTTAGCATGGAAAGCCTATGGGAAATCACATTTTTATATGTAGTTCCAGGTGAGCGATTACAGGCTCTTTTGAGCCTCTAGTATAAATCCCGTTTGAAAAATGGGACATATTATAGTGAAGTATTGTCCATACATCTGTCCGACTACCTGTCCATCCATCCGTTCACTTTTTGGTTTCCAGATGATAACTTTGGCGACATCTGTGATATCCATTTCATTTTTAGCTTTACTTGACAAAGTCAAGGTAAGCTATTGCCATCATGCATACAGAAGTCTGTCAGTTTGTTCACATTTTCTTTGGCACAGGCTACACCCCGCAGTTCTTGTCAGATCATCACGAAATTTCATATACAGGTTCAATATAATGTTTAGATGAGAACTTCACCTTTTGGTCGAGATTGGTCAACTGTGACGCACGAGCCCGAAAACCTTTTGCACGGTCTACAGGTCATATTTATGAATGTATTCCATTGTAACTTGGTAGGATGACTCTGCATAATGTCTAGATGAGAACGCACCCTTTTGGTCGCGATTCATCACCTGGATGGCTGCGAGGGCCCAAAAGCCTTTAGCACAGTCTACAGGTCTCTGTATTTGTGAAGGGATTTCATTGTAACTTGGTAGGATGACTTCATATAATGTCTAGATGAGAACATACCCTTTTGGTCACGATCGGTCAACCGTGATGGCTGCGAGAGCCCAAAAACCTTCAGCACAGTCTACAGGTATTTATGAAGGTTTTTCATTGTAACTTGGTTGGATGACTCTTTACAATGTCTAGATGAGAACGTCCCCTTTTGGTCGCGATCGGTCGGCCGTGATGGCTGCGCGGGCCGAAGCTCAAAAACATTTAACACAGTCTACAGGTATTTATGAAGGTATTTTATTGTAACTTGGTAGGATGACTCTTTATGATGTCCAGATGAGAACGTCTTATTTTGATCGGTCAATCGTGACAGCCGCACAGGCACGTGACCTAGATTTGTTCAGCACAGTCAACAGTTAATATGCATGAAGGAATTTCATTGTAAATTGGTAGGATGACTCGGTAAAATGTCTGGATGAGGACGTCCTACTTTGATCGTAATCAGTCATCCGTGACGGCCGCACGAGCACATCACTTGAATTTGTTCAGCAGTCTACTGTTCATATTCATGAAGCGATATCTGTATGATACTGTCGTATTTTTGTCGGAATCGGACAGCCGTGCCGCTGGGCGGGCACGTGACCTAGATTCCTTCAAAGTCTGCGAGTCACATGAAGGGATTTCATTGCAACCAGATAGGATGGCTCGTTTTGGAATGATTTTACTGTGACTGGGTAACTTTAGTTGACATAAGTTAACTGTGAGGGCCACATCAACCCAGGTCTCAGTTCTTTAGTACAGTCTACATCTCAAATTATTCTTGTTGAAAACAGCATGTAGGATACAGAACATATTCTCAGTTATCACAATTCTTGTCTTATTTCATAATCCTTTGATAAACACGGAACATCCTTTTCATCAAACACCACACGGTGACAGTCAAATTAAGCTACTATGTCATTGACACTTTCATTGGTATATCTTATCGACAGAAAGCACAGATCAAATTCGAATATATTTGTTTGATATTCTTATGAGCGACGTGAAGTTAGTTACGTATTCCTTATTTGACATTTGACATTTTTTATTCCATCAAAACAGGAAAAATGGCACCTGCTGTAGGGTGGCACAAATGAAGACGAGTTGATTGACATGTTGCGTCCCCATATGACCCCTCTTTATGGGCAACCAAGGCCTTAAAAGTGACAGCCTCCCAGAAAACCTAGATGGGCAAATCTGATCAAATAAAAGGTGTTGCAGGGTGGCACAAATGAAGACAAGTTGATTCACATGTTGCCCGTCTCCGTATGACCCCTCTGTATGGGGCAACCAAGGTCCTAAAAGTGACAACCGCCCAGAAAACCTTCTAGATGGGCAAATATGATCAAATAAAAGGTGCTGTAGGGTGGCACAAATGAAGACGAGTTGATTGACATATTGCTCGTCCCCATATGACCCCTCTTTATGGGGCAACCAAGGCCCTAAAAGTGACAACCTTCCAGAAAACCTTCTAGATGGGCAAATCTGATCAAATAAAAGGTGTTGGAGGGTGGCACAAATGAACACGAGTTGATTGACTTGTTGCCCGTCCCCATATGACCCCTCTTAAGGGGGCAACCAAGGCCCTAAAAGTGACAGCCTCCCAGAAAACATTCTAGATGGGCAAATCTGATAAAATAAAAGGTGCTGTAGGGTGGCACAAATGAAGATGAGTTGATTGAAATGTTGCCCGTCCCCGTATGACCCCTCTTTATGGGGCAACCAAGGCCCTAAAAGTGACAACCTCCCAGAAAACATTCTAGATGGGCAAATCTGATCAAATAAAAGGTGCTGTATGGTGGCATAAATGAAGACGAGTTGATTGACATGTTGCCTGTTCCCATATGACCCTTCTTTATGGGGCAACCAAGGCTCTAAAAGTCGCAATCCCCATAAAACCTTCTAGATTGGTGAATCTGATCAAATAAATGGTAGTGTAGGGTGGCACAAATGAAAACAAGATTTTTAAAAATTAGTGCGGCGTTTTTAATCAAGATATGATTCAACATAAGTAAGGGGGGGGGGGGGGTGGTGGTGCACAGTTGGCAGAGGCGCAGGCTGCAAGCCGAGAGGTTCGAATCCCACCTGCGGCAACCGCGTTGTGTCCTTGGGCAAGACACTTCACCCCCATTGCCCACGTGGGGGCACGGTGACGTTGTGTACTAGGGCGTACTGCACGTCGATGGTGCACCTGTCTTCAACCAATGCTAACCCTGCTTGTGTGGAGTTGGTATGTTGGGGAGCTGACAGTTGCTCGGTGGTTCTCTCCGGGTACTCCGGCTTCCTCCTCCCGTAAAACTGTCACGGTCATGGTTAGCCATTGTGCAGAAATATGTGACCTCAAAACACCAATAAATAAATAAATAAACATAAGTAAGGATTAAAAAAAAAACGTAGTATGCCATTTGCATGTTATTCTTTACTAATAATGCATATAGTGAATTGTAAATGGAACTGAAATTTACTTTCATTAAATTTTCAAATTACTTGACTTCTTGGGTGATTTCTAATTAAATTAATCTCAGTATTGACGTAACGACGTTAAGGACGCGTGTACATGAACAATAAAAACAATTAAGTACAGGAAAGTATAAGCTAAGACCAATCAAAAGGTTAACATACGCCTCGTAATATTGAAGTTGAGTAGTGTATTTGTATTATATTGATTTACTTATTATTTTCGCTCTCTAGCGTCCTTTGTGAAATCAAGAGGTCCCAAGTGCCTGAGACGCTCACCTGGTTGAGATTCCCATATAACGGATGTCTTCTAATATATCGAAACTAAACAATAGACAAGAAATTCTACATTAACAATTAATACAAAGCTATGCACGGCTGCTTTGCACCAAATCATTATAGTAGATGACAAAGAAATGCTGTAAATGAAATTCAAGGATGAAGACGACAAAGATTTTAAATGCGAACATCGAATATGTGGATAAGAGGATGGTGAGAAGAATGCTGTTTCATGGTCACTCCTTGATCCTTTCTGTTAAAGTATTGATCCCACATGCCCCATAAACTAGTGATTCGTTGTTGCGAAGGTGCTATACACTAAACACGAAAGCATTTGGATTGGTGGTTTACAAGAAAGTTAAAAACAGTCTGTATTTAACAAATTTTACCTAGTCATATTTCAAAGACATTTTATGCCAATCATGAAAGTATTAGGACCAGAAAACAAGAGAAATGAGAAACAAAAATATGCATAACTGATGTTCAGCCGAGTCGTGGTGGTTCTTTACAAGAACATTTTGAAATGGAATTCGAGCATACCATCACTTGATGATAAAGGTAGTACATGCAAATAGAAAAGTAGGGAACCAATGTTCGAGAGAAATTTTTTCCAATGAGCCCCTGTATCATCCAACTTGTTAGAAGTTAGTGGTTCACAAGAAAGAGAATGACTCCGCATTTTCCCATTACAACACTGTTAAAATGGACATTCCTGTAGAGTACCCCATGACACAACCGATAAAAGTTTTCGGTGTTCATTTGATTCCACTGGACCCAAGGAGGGTTCTTACCAAAAAACAACTCTTTGTTCCAAATAGTTTGGGGAAAATTGTCATTTGAATTTGTTTCTATTTTTAGCACTTGGTGTTCCCACTGGTATACCGAGATTTCTTGTTTAGAAGTAATTAAGAACATTTGACCCAATGATATCACATACCAAATATGATTCAAATTAACCCCTCAATTCTGAAAGTTGAAATTTAGTGTGGGGCCCAAAATTGGGATCCTTTTGTGGCGAGACCAAATATTGATCTAGAAACATTCTTAGAACAAACTTGAATCTTCACCACCAAAGGAAGTTGTATACCAAATCTCAAAGAATTTGTACTGGGTGAAATATGGTCGTTTGAAAATATTTCTATTTTTAGCTCCTGAGGTTCCCACGGGGATGCAGAATGTTCTTTTCAAATGAATTAAGTACATATAACCCAATAGTGTCACATACCAAATTTGGTTTTAATCGACCAGTTAGTTCTAAAAATAGGAAGTTAGGATGGGGCCTAAAATTGGGAATCTATTGATCTGGAAACTTTCTTTGAACAACCTTGAATCATCAGCACCAAATGAACTTGTATACCTATATTATATCAAAGCATTTTTACTAGTGGTTCATGAGAAGATTTTAAACGATTTTAGGCCTTTTCGGCATCAACCCCTATCCCCCATGACACAACTGATAGCATGTAGATTCTACTAGTCATAAGGAAGCTTCATACTAAATGACTATTCTCTGCTTCCTGAGTTTGGGAAATATGAGCCTTTAAAAAAAATCCTATTTTTAGCTACTGTGGTTCCCAAGGAATACGGCTAATTTTTTTTTGCATGAACCAAGGTCCTTGGACTCAATAATACTGCATACTAAATTTGATTCAAATCGACACATCGGTTCATAATGTTTAAAAATTGGGCGGGCCAAAAATCTTGTCCCTCCTACAAATGTTGCAACATTGACCCTCAAACTTTTTTTTAAACAAATTTGGTTCCAAACCTCAAAAATAGTCTATACCACAATTGTCAAGTTATTGGATCCATCGGTTCATGAGATTTGTTTGTAAACTAGAGGATTTCTCCTTCACCTCTTCTCCATGGGGGAAGAAACTTTACTTTAACAAAAATGGAAATGGCTTTCCCAAAACATCACTCGCATTTTAGAGGAATCGGGCCAGTGCTTTGGAGAAGACACAATCACAATGTTCAAAGCAGACGATGGATGATGCTTTTCATACGATATTTGCACTATTGGACCCTTACCCCATCTGGCCCCTGTAAGTGAGGTCAAATTCGATTTTGTGCAAATAATTTGCTGAAGTCATAATTTCTCTAAAAGCAATTATTTGACCAGTCAAAAGCCATTAAGATCACGGAAGGGGTTCCAAGATTTCAAAATCTCCATTTGATTCAGTGTTATTTTACAATCCCCACTGGGGCCCTCAAATATCATTCGAGCAGTATGTCTTGAACAAATTGAGATACAGGGTTCCTACCAATGCTAAAGAGCAAACCTCAAAATATTTCATTGCATGGTTTTGAAGAAGAATATTTTCTTAGAACTGGTTTATTTCATACCGTTTTTTCACTCTTTGACCCACACAACTGTGAACCCTGTAAGTCTGATCAAATCCAATTTTGCGCAAATCATTTTCTGAAGTCAGAATTTCTCCCAAAAAAAAGTATTTGCAAAGTCAAATGCCATTAGGATCAAGCTGGAATGCCAAATGTCAAAATCTCAATAGGATTCAGTGTTAATTTCTTGACTCAATTGGGGTTTTTTGGCCAATTGGATTATACTCCCCCCAACGGATGCTCCATACCAAATATGAATCACCTGAGACATGGAGTTTTTACAAAAAAATGCATTTGATTTCTGTTTCATTTTGAGCTCCCATGGAACCCCCTATGGGGTGGGACTCTATATTTGTTTTACAAATAAAGTACTTGTCACATATTTCTAATGCCTTCCACATTTGGTCAAAATCGGCACAGGGATTTTGAAAATAGAAAATTTGGGCGAGGGCGGAAAGATTGCCACTCCTAGAACAAAAACAAATATTGCACCTCAAACTTCTCTTGAACAAATTGAATCTACACCTCAAAAGGAAGCTGCATACCCAATATGAAGTCTCTGCTGCTATTGGTTTATGAGGAGAAGCTATTTTTTTTTAAATTGCGGCACTTTGGCTCCACACCTCACCAAAATTTGAGCACAAACCAAATTTGCTGAAAAACCAAATGCCCCTAATTATCCAATACTCAAATGGAATTTCACAAAATTTGACCTGTGGTTTAGGAGAAAAAGACTCAAACACCACCTTTTCGATGGACGACGACGTTTTATGATGGATGATGGACGACGACGGACAATGGACAAAACGTGATCAGAAACACTCATCCTGACTTTCAGCTAGATGAGCCAGGGGTGATGTTAAACATTTCAAGGAAGGTACGTCGGGGTGGGTGGGTTATCTGACATGAGTAGTTGGTGTGTGAAAATCATGCCCGTTTCCCTGGAGCCGGCTCGAGCCGGCATGACCATATTTTTTATGCTCAATAAATATATCATATTCAATTTTTAAATACTGATGTGGCGTCCTTGAGTTCGAATTTAGATTTTGATTATGCTTAAATTGGTTTAAATTTTAATTGTTGAGTCATCATATTTTTGATAACGTTGTAGGTATCTTTCCATTCAAAATTCAGACAGTTTTAATTCAAATTTCGAACTTTAAGAAGTGAGTTTTGATATATGGATGATGTACACACTTTTATTTTAGACATTTATTTTTTTTCTGTTTAAATTATATTTTGGAGGGTAAATCTTTTAATTCTTAATTTTAGTTGATATAACCCTAAGGTTTACAATGCTCTTGTACGTTCAAAAATCTTTTTACTGGTATTTCGAACTTAAAGACGGGATTTCGATGTTTAAACTCTATTATTGATGATGTAATATACTTCTTTAACATTATATTCTGGCCTTAAGAGTAGTTAAAAGACAAATTTGTTCAATTCAGATTTATCGATGGGGTTTAAAGGTATCGGGATATCCGCTAGACAATGGATGTCCGCTTATCTGATCCACTCCAATTATATAGCAAAGGAAGGTGCCCTGAGGCTGTTTTCCAACCCTATTCACCGTTCTCTATCAATGGGCAATAGACAGCTATATGCCTAAATTTTGTGTACATGCAATTCACTTACCTTGCTTGACAAGGGACGGCCTAAGGATATTTCGCCGAAAACATTTGATTAATACATCGTATGTCGCAGTAGCAGACGACACAAAAGCAGCCATCAAACACTGAAAAGGACCATTTTGGTATAAACAAAAACAAAGCTCATGACGCCGGGACTTCCATTGAATGTGGAGGACGACTACTCTCCCAGATAAAATCATTGAAAAGTTTCGGTATATTGGAATAACTCAATTTAATAGCATAGCATTTAAAATCTTATATGAAATTCCTATCCAAAGGTTTGCGGCGTGCTGTCACGTGCGTTGTTACAGGCAATTGGAGACAAAGGAAAATACAGCTGCGCCCCCTAGAGCACTTGACTAAAGGTCATTTTGCGGTTCGTAATCGGAGATAAGGGAATATATAGTTGCGCCCCCTAGAACGCTTGACTAAGGGTCATTTTGTGGTTCGTAATCAAGGATTAAACCACAACTACAGTTATAGAGAGAACCCGATGCAACGTTTGTAACAAGACCTTTTCAACAAAAGGCAACATGGAAAGACACTGGAAAAGCCATCTGGAACCGATAGCGCCGAACTACCATTGTTGTTGTATCGGCTTGAGCAGGCTCTGCCAGCTCCAGGGAAACGGGCGTGATTTCATACCAACTACAGGACTGACAGGCCAAAACTCTTTTCTATACCATCATGCAAACTGAATTACTGAAAACGTTTTATGCTCAGGTATGACATGTTTAACAGTTTAAACCATATTATAACTGCAAATACATCACACTTATGTTACTGGGGCCACAAAGTAGCCATTCTGAAGCTGTCATTTCACCACAAACATGCTACATATCAAGTAGAAACATAACCTTTCTGTCCAAGCAGTGTACTGCTTTGAATCTGCGGACTATGAAGACCGGTAGGTCAGAAAATTCACAACTGTGCGCTGCTAATGTGTCACAGAAAGCACCTTGCCTAAAAGTTAGAGAACAACCGAGTAGAACCAGAGTCATATATTATCAGTGTATTATTAACATCCTGGAAACTTCAGCATCTTGTAAACATAAAAATATAAAAATGTCGACATGCAAATAGATCCTCAGGACATTCCATATATGATGTTCAACTGTAATCATGTGCACACGAATCTGGCCTTCTATTTACAAGTTAGTAAAAAAGCAAAATGTGTTGTGGAACTCGGTCTTAAACAGGTCAGTGAACTAGACCAAAAGCACAATTATCGAGGTAAAAATAATTTACAGTGAAGCTTGGTTGCCCCATAAAGAGGGGTCATATGGGGACGGGCAACATGTCAATCAACTCGTCTTCATTTGTGCCACCCTGCAGCACCCTTTATTTGATCAGATTTGCCCATCTAGAAGGTTTTCTGGGAGGTTGTCACTTTTAGGCCCTCGGTTGCCCCATAAAGAGGGGTCATATGGGGACGCAACATGTCAATCAACTCGTCTTCATTTGTGCCACCCTACAGCAGATGCCATTTTTCCTGTTTTGGTGTAATAAAAATGTCAAATAAGGAATAAGTAACTTACTTCACGTCGCTATTCTTATGTGGAGTTATTGCCCTTTAATGACTTAGAATTTCATATATTTCAAGTTTGCGGATGATAACTTCCATAATGTTCACTCCAGCTAATAGGAGTTTGGCATTTACCCGTTTGAACAGAATGTACGGGTCAAGTTCAGTTTTGACATTTATTTGATATCCTGTTGCAGAGTTGTTGCCCTTTATTGACTTAGAATTTCTCATATTTCAAGTATCCAGATTCCTCTATGTTCAACACCCCTAATCCGAATTTTCCACATAGTCTTATGAAAAAATACAGGTCAAATTTGATTTGAATGATTATTCGTTATTCCATTGAAGGGGGGGGGGGGGGGGGGGGGGATATTGTCTTTTATTGAATAACAGCATCAAACATACTTGCGGAAAAAAGAAACGCAAGTTTTATTCTGTGATAAACATTTTAATTGTGTTTGGATTTTGATGTTATTTCTTCATTACTGATTACATTTTGACGAGTTTTGTTGTCTTAATACAGAAGGCGTTTGCATGGATAACGTTCAAATGTGAGTACCCTATGCCATTTCTTGATCAAAATCAATTGTGGCTGTGCCAACCCAGGGCTTCAGTCGATGCTCGAAACTCTCCTCATAATTGACCCAAGAAAGTTGTCTGTGGGATGTTATTCCACTCCCGAAGAAGGGCCTGCGTGAGCTGAACGACGTTTGGACATTGACACGCTTCCTGACCCCCCTGTCCAGCTCGTCTCACAAATGCTCGATCGGGGACAAATCTGGACTGCAGGGTGGCCAAACGAGAACTGGGTTTTGGTTGAGGAAGTCACGGCAAGCCCTAGCAACGTGCGACCTCTCATTGTCCTGCTGCAATGTAAGGTTATACGCTTGGATAAGTGAAAGGACGTGAGGCATCAGGACCTGATCCCGATATCTCACGGCTGCAAGATTGCCCTGGATGACCACGAGAGGTGTTTTCACGCCGAGAAATCCCCCACCCTCAAAACCATAAGATCCTCCCCCGAATCTGTCGTTTTCCGTAATGCACGCGTCAGAATATCGCTCACCGTCCATAGCAACGTTGTCCATCTGACCTGTGAAACACGAATCGATACTCGTTAGTGAATAACACACTTCGCCAGTGGGCCAAGTGAAACTGATCTGGCGCAAGTACCTACAGCCATTGCAATCGACGTCGACGTCGTCTGGGTGTAAGTGCGGACTAACGTAGGGACATCTTGGGACTCTTGGCCTTAGCTTGAACTCCCACAACCGATTCCTAACTGTTCTTGGATACATTCGGCGACCATGAGTGTCTACAGCCTGACTCGGTGTCTCCTTCGCCCTCCGAAATCGGTTAGAAAGTGTGAGAGATGTATGCCCCAATCTTGACGTGGCGACGTAACGCGCGGACGTCCGCTCCTGGGACGGTCTGCTAATCTTCCTGTGTGAGACTCCCAACTAAACTCCCTATCGTTGACTCATGAACCCCAAATTGCGGGATATGTTGCAATTCCTCCAAATCACCGAAATTGACTTTATTTACTACGGATTCTCCAATTTATCGTCTTAGCACGTAGTGCTATAGTACCAAGGGGGTACCGGGGTGTGTTCCATGTGTAGAAGAGTAATTTTCCCCAGAATCCTCGTCTAATTACCCAAATAAACCCGACAAGTTTTACTATTTCGAATTCTTTCAGAATTCTCTGCTTCTATCTATATATGCAATAGTTTTCGACTATCGGGCCATGTTCCTTTGTTCTAGAGTATACTCCAGTAGTGTAGAAGAGCCTATCAGTTGGAACAGCTTTGCTTATTATTACTATATTTAGCTGTTCTGGTCTATTCTTGTTAGTTCTGACCCTGAGGGATTGTCGGGTTGTTTGTGGTAATTCTACGAATAGGGAAATTACTCTTCTACAAAGGAACACACCCTCCGAACATACCCCCTGACTTGTTAGAAGATTTTGGGTCACATAGCAACCACATGCTACCATAGAACCCAAGATGGCGGCCTCCAGTATACAAAATGGACGACGAAAACACGTATCACCCTAACAACACGCGCTGCGCATGCGCTCTCACACCACGTATCACTATGGCACGCGGGTTACCATGACAACACAACATGACGTCACCAGGTCACGTGGCATGACGTCAATTCCGGGATCCTGCTAATGGGGGCCGATCTCCACATCTCCTACTACTGATGTGTACTGTACAAAACTTCGATTTGGTATGGTTTTCAAGCCCACAGCACGTGAGAGTGCCCTGGAAACACGCTTTGTTAAAAAAATCTGCTGAAAGCATGCAGTGTCGCACATCATGGTTGACCGAATTTCAACCAAAGACTCTTTAGACAGAACACTGAAGCGGGAACGGGTCAATTCGGCCTCGAGTTTATTCGGCCTGAATCAATTCGGCCTTAAGTAAACTACTGAGGCAACTGTGTTGATGTAGATCAGGGTAATAATAATAATTTTTCGACCTTCCGCTGATTTGAACCGGTCCTCCAACGAGGAGGCCTACACTAACCCAGTGCCCCGCCGGGGTGTCCTCCCTCCACACACACTCTCCAGACTCCCAAAACTCCCAGCATTCCGTCAAAAACTGTTTCATAATTTCCCCCATTGGCGCCCTTTCGATCCCCTTATCACTTTAAAATTGATCCTTGTCTTCATGTCAAACCTCGAACAACCTTTCCCTTACGAAGCTCCTCCCCTGCTGCAGTCCTTCTTCTAGATCTTCAGTATAGAGAGTGAGATACAGTTAACAAATTTTCAAGATTTATTATATTTTATTTCACGATATTTGTCATTTCAGTTGTGATGCAAATATGCACACTTGTGCGGAAAATAATCATGATTTCTGGTGTCTTCCTTTTGGCGTTTGTGGGGAAACTACAATTAATAGTACTTTAGTATGAAAACATTCTTTAGTGAGTACCTAATGAATGTGCTTGCATTGTTGTTGTCCCCAAATCAGGCATTCACATTGATAACTATGAAAACAACTTTTCCGAACATTTTTCGGAATAAATACAACTTTATCATTCTAAAATAGGGAGCGCAGTGACTAAGACAGTTTGACCTCTATTCTTGAGGTCCCGAGTTCGATCCCCGTCCGGGACGACAGCGTTGTATCCTTGGGCAAGGTACTTTATCCCGGTTGCCTACATGGGGGGCACGATGACGCCATGTACTAAGGCGTACTGCACGTCGATGGTGCACATGTCTTCAACTGCTATAACCCTGCTTGAGCGGAGCCTGAACAGAGTTAGAATGTTGAGGAGCTGACAGTTGTTCGTCGATGCTCGGTGGTTCTCTCAGGGTACTCCGGCTTCCTCCACCCGTAAAACCGTCACGGTCACGATTAGCCATTGATCATAAGGATGTGACCTTAAACACCAATAAATAAATAAATAAATAAATAAATAAATAAATAATAAATAAATAAATAAATAAATAAATAAATAAATAAATAAATAAATAAAAACAACTCTACCTGTGGTAAAAATTTGCGACCATACGAAAACAAAGACAATAATCCCACTGTTTTATGGTTATGAAAACAGTTGTTCAGAAACTAGAAATCAAAGCCTGAAATATATACACCGCTATGTTTTCACAATAAAGTTCTTAAAAAAATCAGAATTTCTGTTATTTAAGGTTTATTTACCTAAAATATACTTTAATCGATTATTTGTCCTAGTCTGAAAGGGGGTCATTTCGGCCTTAAAAGTGAGTCAGTTCGGCCTGAAATTAGGCCGAATTGACTCAGGCTGAATCGACTCGAGGCCGAATTGACCCCGAACCCCTGAGTTAGCTATGTGTCAAATTTTACATTTGGTCAGCGGATGAAAAAATTATATTACCAAAACTGAACTGGCGTTTCTTTTTTCTGTCAGTATATTTCAAGTTTCTAGATGATAACTTCCGATATATTCACATCTGAATCTAAATGTGAAATTTTGCCTTATGAACAGAAAATATGGGTCAGGTTTGACTTTGACGTTTATTCGAAATACTATTTTTGGAGTTATTGACCTTTATTAGCTCACCTGAGCGAAGCTCAAGAGGAGCTTTACTGATCACTTTCCGTCCGTCGTCTGTCGTTAACTTTACATTAACGACAAACTACTTAACCAAATTGAACGAAACCTGTTGTGCAATGTTCTCTATCATATGTCAATTCAAGTTTGTTCAAATCAAGTTGACCCGCCCCTTGGTAGGGCCTAAATCTTAAAAAAATATTCTTCTCATGAACCAGCAGTAGCAGAGACTTGATATTAGGTGTGCGGCTTCCTTTTGAGGTGTAGACTCAGATTTGTTCAAGAGAAGTTCTATATATTTGCCATCGTTATGGGAGGGGCAAGAATTTTTTCCCCGCCCAAAATTTCTATTTTCCAAACCGAAAGGCTGATTTGAACCAAATTTGACATGAGGTTTTATTGGGACATAAGTAGTTAATTTATGCAAAAAAAAAAAATTTCCTGTCGCCCCATGGGAACCGCAGGACCTAAAAATAGAAAAAAATTAAAACGCCCATATCTCCAAAACTACACGGCACTAAGAATTCTTATTTGGTGTGAAGCTTCCTTAGGACCAACATAATGGAATGGTAAAAAAACTGCTATCGGTTTTATCATGGGGCACTTTTTTGGGACTTTGAAAAAGTGCTGAGTCAGCATTTTTTAACACTGTGGGTAATGTGAAAAACATTTAAGACTACTTTTTTCTCCAACCACTGCTCCAAAAGCTTTCAAATTTCACATATAACATCTTTGGAAGATTGTTTCACATGTTTATTGAAATCTATTCCCTGGGTTCATATTTGGACTCTCTATGAGAGCCCAAATGTTTAAATTAGTGCAGTATGAGGAATATTCTTTAAAAACCTTCTTCTTCAGATCTACCAGATCTACCAATAAGAATCTGTTGATATTTGGTATGCAGCATCCTTAGGGAGGTGAGATTCAAGTTTGTTCAAACCAAGTCCCTGGGTTCATATTTGGGCTCACTGTGGGAGCCCGAGTTATAACTAAGTTCAAAATGAGGATTTTTTTTCAAAAATCTTCTTCTTCAGATCCAGCAGTTGGAATGTTTTGATATTTGGTATGTAGCAGCCTTAGGGGGATGAGATTCAAGTTTGTTCAAGCCATGGCCCTAGGTCCATATTTGGCTCACTGTGGGAGCTCGAATTGTAACTTAGTTCAAAATGAGGAATTTTCTTTAAAATCTCCTTCTTCATATCCAGCAGTCAGAATGTTTTGATATTTGGCATGTAGCATCCTTAGTGGGGTGAGATTCAAGTTTGTTAAAGCCATGTCCCTAGGTTCATATTTGGGCTCACTGTGGGAGCTCGAATTGTAACTTAGTTCAAAATGTGGAATTTTCTTTAAAAATCTTCTTCAGATCCAGCAGTTGGAATATTTTGATATTCGGTATGCAGCGTCCTTAGGGGGGCGAGATTCAGGTTTGTTGAAGCCAAGTCCCTGGGTTCATATTTGGGCTCCTTGTGGGAGTCCGAATTATAACTTAGTTCAATATGAGGAATTTTTCTTTAAAAATCTTATTCTTCAGATTCAACGGTTGGAAAGTTTGATATTTGGCATGCAGCATCCTTAGGTGGGTGAGATTCAACTTTGTTCAAGCCAAGTCCCTGGGTTGATATTTGGGCTCCATGTGGGAGCCTGAACTATAACTTAGTTCAATATGAGGAATATTCTTAAAAAATCTTCTTCTTCACATCCACCAGACAGAATCTTTTGATATTTGGAAAACGGCATGCCACTGGAGGTGAGATTCAAGTTTGTTCAAGCCATGTCCCTGGGTTCATATTTGGGCTTCTGATGGGAGCCCGAATTATAACTTAGTTCAATATGAGGAATATTCTTTAAAAATATTTTTTTTAGATCCACTGGTCTGAATCTTTGGATATTTGGTATAAGCTTTTCTGAGGAGGGGCAGATGTAACTTGTTGAAATCAATTCCCTGGGTTTTATATTTAGGCTACCATGTCAGGTGAGCGCCCTCAGGCCCCCTGGGGCCTCTTGTTTACATAGAATTTAGTATATTTCAAGTTTCTGGACGCTGGCTGTCTTTCTATTCAATACAACTGCACCCATGGGGGCGCGGTGGCGTTGCGGTAACCGGTTCTCGTCAAATCACCGAAGTTAAGCAACGTCGAGCCCGGTTAGTCCTTGGGTGGGTGACCGTCTGAGCGATCGATTCGAGCTCCTGCGTTGTGTCCTTGGGCAAGGTACGTAACCCCGATTGTGCACATAGGGGCACGATGACACTGTGTATTAAGGCGTACTACACGTCGATGGTGCGCATGTCTTCAACCAATCTAACCCTGCCTGTGCTGCAGTGCGTAGTTACGATGTTGGGGAGCTGGCAGCAGCTCGACGTTGCTCGGTGGGTCTCGCCGGGTATTCCGGCTTCCTCCACCCGAAAAACTGTCACCGACACGATATGACCTTGGCTGTTAAAGTGTCGTTAAGCCTTAATAAATAACTGCGCCCATTTGAAAAAACGGAAGATATTTTTATGGCATTGTCCATCCATCCACCCCAAACTCATCCATCCATCAGCCAAGCCACCCAACATCCATCCAGCCAAGCCACCTAGCCAGCCAGCTGGATGGTTTGAAGAAAACAAAGACTGAAATTTAGATACTGTTGATGCGGTTCTAGTTTCTGATTCAGAGATTCTTATTTTAAATCCAAACATATTACCTCTTGTTAGTATTGGCCTTGTGAACACAAAGTACATAGCGAAATGTGGAGTTATTGCTGTTTGGTGATTTAATAGAATTTAAGCAAAGTTGTTTCTGTTACTCCAAAGAGACGACAAAAATATACAAAACTGTAAATTTTGAACAGCTCACCATGGGCGTATTATGCAATGCCTAGTGGAGCTCTCGTTCCTCTTAAAACAACTATACCACTCAAAGTTTGCTAAGCACCAAGCATATCCAACTACCTGTTTTACGTTTTAGTTGAAATATTGTTATGAAAAGTATATATATTTTATATTTAATTAAATCTTTAATGATTTAAGCACAGAAATTGAGATTTTGTTTGTGTTTGAAATTATTTTTTAGCTTTTGAATACGATAACCATGGAAAATGGATATTATTGGTAAAAAAGGAAATTTTTCAAATTTGCCAAAAAGTTGACGGAGCGAACTGATATGGATTCAATATCGAGTATGAGACCCATTATTGTTAATTACAGCTTGACAACGCCTTCTCATGCTCCCAATCAGGTTCCAGATGGTCCTTTGTGGGGTGTTGTTCCATTCTTGGACCAGCATGGTACCAAGCTCCTGGACACTTCTTGGTTGGACTGGACGGACTGAAACTGCAAGCTGCAACTCATTCCAGACATGTTCGATTGCATTGAGGTCGGGGGATCTTGCTGGCCAGTCCATACGCTCAATCGCCTCCCTCTATCGGTACTCCCGGACAGCATGGGTAACATGAGGACGGGCACTATCGTCCATCAGAACAAATCTATCACCCACTGCACCTGCATACAATCTGACGTGGGCATCAAGGATCTCATCAATATACCGCTGTGCAATCAATGTACCATGGTCAAAGACACGGAATTCTGTACGTCCATCCCAGCTGATGCCGCCACAGGCCATTATTGACCCTCCACCATAGCGGTCATGCTCAGCAATGTTGGCTGCATGGAATCGCTCTCCTGGTCTTCTCCATACCCTAGAACGCCTATCTGTGTGGTCTAGGCAGTACCTTGACTCATCTGTAAAAAGGACAGGGCGTCAATCTTCTCTGATCCATCCAACGTGACCCATGGCCCATTCATATCGTACCTGGTGGTGGTTCTGGGACAGCTGAATGCGAATACATGGTCTTCTTGATCGGAGACCACCTTCGTGCAACCTTGCCCGGATAGTCTTCGTAGAAACATTTACACCGGATGCATTCTGAAGGTCACTGCGAAGCTGGGTTGCTGTGTCAAAGCGGTTCCTACGGGCCTGAATGATCAAAAACCGGTCTTCAGCTGCAGATGTTGCCCTGTCTCTACCACCACCATGTCGTCAGACTGGTGTGGTATACTGCTGAAATCTTGCCGATGCTCTGGTGATCACCGTATGGTGCACACCAAGGGCTTCACCAACCAGACGATGGGTAGTCGCTTGTTACACCATCCCTACAGCCTACCACATTTCTGCTTCAGACAAATGTCTTCTTACATTTGCATTCGCCACATTCAATCATTAATCACAAGGGTTTGTGTTGAAATGAAGACTGAACACCCTTCACATCTCATGTACATGTAGGCAGTACACGAAAACATCATGAAAATCAAGGGGTTAGGGGTACATGATTACCATGACTGTCACGAAAAGTCTGCCTGAGAGCTAATGTAAACACTGGGGACCATCTCAATACATTCCCCAATCATATCCACCCAAAATATCGCAAATGTGTCGCAAGAAAATTCCACAATGATGTATCAAATATGTGGTGCTAAGCATCCTTTGAGTAGTATATTTCATTTTGGAAATTTGTGTAATCTCATCAAACTACATTCACCTCAACAGGAAAAGTACTTTGGTTTTCTAGAATAAAACTAGGTTCTCAGTTTTGCTGGGTTACATTTAAATGCAAGTTTGTCAAAAGTTTGTTTTCTCTCTCTTGAATATTTATTTAGATTAATGAACATTTGACATATTTGTGGCTTGCCCTCGTGGTGAAGTACATGTTTTCAATGGAAACTCTTCACCACATCAGTTGACCACTAGAGAACTCCGAGGTCAAATTTAACCAGACTTCGAACAAAACACTTGGATACCGAGAAAGTAAAAAACAGCCATAGTTTTACCAATTTCAGAATACATCTTTGACTATAAACGATTATGTTGGCAACATAAAATGCCCCGACATATCTGGGGCTATGATGCTTGCTATATATTGTTTTTTAGGTTCTCTGACAAAGTCGGGGTAGGCTTTTGCTATCACTTGTATGTTGTATGTTAACTCCAAATTTCTGTTTTCTGAGATGGTTGTCCAATTTGAACCATTTTTGGAATGTGATAGTATAAGGGGGCTTGTACTAGCTTTATGCTGTGAAAAACATGTTCACATCACAGGAGCCCAGAAGACAAACACATCTAAATGCCTGTATTTCCAAAACTGCCGCAAAGAACAGAATTGTTACTTGGTCTGGATCACATTCAGAACCAGTAAAATTGATTGGTCAAAAATAATTGCAGTCGGTTGTGTCATGGTGTATCATATGATGAAAAATGCCGAGTTGGCACCTTTTTAAAAATAAATATTGTATATTGGGTATACAACATCTGGGGATCTGATTAAAGTTTATTTAAATCAAGTCCCTGGGTACTTATCTGGGCTCCCTATAATTTGAACGTAGTGCAATATGAGGAAAATTCTTTGAAAATCTTATGCAGACCCATCATCCAAATCTTTTGATGTTTGGTATACACCATCCGTGTAGGGGCAGATTCAAGTTTGTTCAAATCAAGTCCCTGGATTTTTGACATGAGGCGACCCTGGCTGTCGAAAGTGACGTTAAATCCCAGTAAATAAATAGTCCCTGGATTTATGTTTCGGCTCCCTCTGGAAGCTCATATTATAACTTTGGGTTGATATGAGGAAAATTCTATTAGAATCTCAAGATCCAGCAAATAGAATCTTTTCATATTTGATATACAGCATCTGTGTGGGGATCAGAGTCAGGTTTGTTCAAAGCAAGTCTCTGGTTTAATATGTGGGTTACCTAGGAGAGCCTATATTTTAACCAAGTTCAGTATGAGAAATATTCTTTACAAATCTTCTTCAGATCCACCAGTCAGAATCTTTTGATATTTGGTATGCAGTAGCCTTATGGGGTGCAGATTCAAGTTTGTAATCAAGTCCCTGGGTTCATATTTGGGCTCCTTAACCCAAATGTTAACTTTGTGTAGAAAGAGGAATATTCTTCAAAGATCATTTTTAGATCCACCAAGCAGAAACTTTTGATATTTGGTCCGAAAACAAATTTTCTTCCAAAGAAATGTTCTGTTATTGATGATTTCATCTGTTCGTGAGCGTGTGAGAATACATAACCAGAAAGCCCTGACATAGAGTAGAGAACTTACTCTACTCTATGACCATGATTTGTAAAAAGAAACTCATAGAAAAAAAACAGTCCCAATCATTCCCTTTTTAACGACCATTTCCCGCTATTTCTTTACACAACCGATGGCTTCCAAGTGTATTGAATATTTCACTGTTTCATCCCAAAATTCTAACCAACCAACATCTTTATTCCCTCTTGCTTCCTCCACCAAAACCACCTTCCTTACACCTTTATCGAGATGGGCGTCTCACTTG
Source organism: Pictodentalium vernedei (assembly GCA_031216915.1). Classification (NCBI taxonomy): domain Eukaryota; kingdom Metazoa; phylum Mollusca; class Scaphopoda; order Dentaliida; family Dentaliidae; genus Pictodentalium; species Pictodentalium vernedei. The sequence goes on from CM062289.1 coordinate 248,486,856, forward strand.
AACCTCAGGTTTTCTAACTGCTCCCAAAAGGATTTTGATTCTTTGGGCAATCTGTCACTGAAACTGGACGCCCTAGTTGGACGTTTTAGCTCACCTTGACGTCAAGTGTGAGTTCTGGGGATGGGTTGCGATCCGTCATGCGTCCGTACATACCTCTGTTCGTCCACAATTCCTTTAACACTCCCAACAGCGGCATCTCTTTTGGTAAATCTCCCCGACAGTCGATGGTGTAACGTAGTAATGTTCCAGGGTATTTACAACCAAAATACCAAGACAGGGTGGATGGTCCAAATGAGGGATTTAATAGAGAATTACTCATTGAAGATCACGGAACTAGACGTAGGGGCAACCCAGGGTAAAAAAAAACCTTCAGAGAAATAGTCATGGAGGATGGTAACCTTAATTGGCGAGAGGGGGAGGGGTCAAATCAAAGAGATCTTTTGGTTCCTGCGTGATAACGAGAAACCTGGTTTTGAAGAGTATCTTGATGGCACCTTTGGGGTGTCACTGCTGTTCAAGCTGAGGTAGCGGTCCTGGAGCTGAAGGGGGGGGGGGGGGGGGGTTGGGAAAAACAGTGAAAAGGAGTGCCAGATGGGTAACACTTTATTCTAGAATGTCCAAAATGCCAGTCTAAAAGAATAAGATTCGCTGGGAGTATAATGGGGAAGTGGAATGGGAGAATTAAGGACATGTGGTTAGTGAGTGACTGTAAGGAGAGGGTTAATATGCTAATAGGAGAGATTGGGAAGAATGGGGCAAGGGACGTCGTCAAGCAGTTCGTCTCCCGAGTGTTGGGAGGAGAGAAGAAGCGTGGGAATAAGGAGGCAGCTAGGAGCACAGGGGTAACCAAGACTCGAGGGCCGCGACAAATCAGCGGCCGGCCAAAGTGTTATTATTAGTACCACCCGAACAGTTTCAAATTTCATACGAGGCTTTAGGGTAATGTCTAGATGGGATCTTTTAAATTTTTCCGAATTGCGTTGAAAAACATGGCTACCGGTGACCATCCTGGATTTGACATATAAATTGTCAACAATTCAATTAGCACACCCTACAGGCCGCACCTCACACTCGATCTGGTATGATGTCCAGATGGGAACTATTGAATTGTTCATGTCTCCTGTGGCCATCTTAGTTTTTGGCATATAAATTGTCAACAGTTCCATTAGCGCACCCTATAAGCCACATCCCTCGCCCGATTTTTAGCCCAACTTGACGAATCATACCCCTCGGTTTCGTCTTAATACAGGAGGTCGAATTGTAACTGTGCAATATGTGACGTGCTGTTTAAAGAATCTTTTCTTCAACAGAACCACCAATCAGAATCTTTTAATATCTGGTGTACAACATCGTTACAGGGGCCAGATTCATATTTGTTCAAATCAAGCCTCCCCCCCCCCCCCCCAGTTATTTTGGTGGGGGGGGGGGGGATTTTAACTTAGTGCAATATGAAGAGTAATCGATTGAAATCTTCAGATCCAACAGTCAGAATCTTTTGATATTTGATATACAGTATCCTGACCAGGGAGGTCAGGTCTAAGTTTGTTCAAAACAAGTTCCCGTGTTAATAGTTGGGCTCCCGATTGAAGCCCATTTTAACTTATTCCAACATTTGGAATAATCGTTAAAAATATTTTTTTGCGGAACCACTGGTCAGAATCTTTTGATATATGGTATACAGAATCCTTAAGGGGGGTCGGATTCAAGTTTGTTCAAATCAAACCCAACAGTGGATAAATGGGATCTCTATGAAATCCCGAATTTAACTTAATGCAGTATGAGGAATAATCTTTAAAACACTCTTCCTCTTTAGATCCACCAGCCAGAATATTTTATTGTTTGGCACACACCATCCTTGGAGAGGTCAAATCAAAGTTTGTTCAAACCAAGTTCCTGAGTTAATATTTGGGATCCCTATTGGAACCCGACTTTTAACTTTCCAATATGAGGAATAATCTTTAAAACTCTTTTTCTCCTGAACCACTGGTCAGAATCTTTTGATATATAGTACACAGAATCCTTACAGGGGTCGATTCACTTTTTACCAAGTCAATCCCATTGGCGTATAATTGGGCTCCCTGTGGTAGACCGAATTTCAAGTTTGTGCAATATGGGGAATAATCTTTCAAAATCTTCAGATCCACCAGACAGAATCTATTGATGTTTGGGTCCCTGCGGGGGTCATTAAAGTTTGTTCAAATCAAGTCCCTCCCTAATGGAGTCCGAATTTTAAGTTGGTTCAATATAGGGAATATTCTTTAAAAATCTTCTCACGAACTCCAATCAGAATTATGTGATAAATGATGTACTCCAAACTTTGTGGAGTCAAAAACAAGTTTTAAAAATCAAGTCCTGGGGTTAATATCTTGTCCAATATGAGTAATAGTCTTTGAAAATCTGCTTCTTCAGATGCAATGGCCAGAATCCTTATTGAGGAGAGGGTGTGCTTAGTCAGTTCACGTTTGTTCAAGTTAAATCCCTAGGTTGATATCTGGGCTCCCTATTTTCCATAACTGGAAATCTGTGCATTATTTGTGTGGTAGAATCTCAATACCAGAAAAAAAAATCATCTTACTGGATAACAGTTTTAAAGAGTTACATGGCGTTAGTTCTCTGTAGTACTGACTGGCCACAGATACTTGTTAAATCCGTCTTTAAACAACGTTGTCAGGTGAGAGCTTCAGGCCCCATGGGGCCTCTTGTTTGAGAAACTTCATTTAGTTTTTACTGGCAACAGATTTCTCGACTGCATATGAACCCAAGGAAGCTAGAACCGCAGCATATCGTGTAATCTTTCCCGCGGGAACCCCGGGAAGTGAAGCAGTGCCTGTTCACTGCGGTAAACAGACTGTTTTACTGGTAAAATAGGACCCAGTCACCAATGTTTGGGAGGTGCAAATCCTCTCTAAAATGGGCATCATGGCTTATTAAAGCTCACCGCTGATCTTGAGTTGATACTCATGTTGTGGTCATGATTAGCCATTGTGCAAAAATATGTGACGTTAATCACCAATAAATAAATAAATAAATCATGTAATCTGGCTACACGATTTTTGTGCTGTCTGGTTGGGTCCGATGTAACCCGGCTGAAAAAAATATGGTTTGGATGTTTTACATGTCTGTTTGATGTCTTAGACTTCAGAGGTATTTTTAGGTTGAAGTCTGGACACTTTCCTACAATAGTCCAGCCGCCAAATTCCAACTTTCTGCCCAACCTCAAAGTCGAGTTCAAAGATTTTTCTCGGTGGTTTCTTCTGATGGAGGGGAATCTGATTCAGAAATAGTCGGGTGGACGTTTGATTGCATTGAGCAATTTGAGATATTCGTCGCAGAAAAGGGGTACCCAATTTCAATTCGCATAGTTTAGCCCAGGTGCTGATATGTTCATAAATAATCTGATATAATCGGCATTTACTAGAAAAAATCTTGAAGTTTTACTCGTTTGGATACATTATTCAATGCATAAATAAGTGCACGTTCACCCCAAAACTGCTATTTTCTTTTGAAAACAAGCGTTTTATGAACAGCAATTATAAATTAATAAGGAACGTTTACAAGAAATCGTCAGATTGGAACTTTAAGACACCCCAGAACTTCCCTCCGTACGTTATTCGAGAAAAAAACTTGGAATGCCCAGAAAATCTGTCCTCTTTATTGGAAGATTGTAGTGATGAAAGTCGAAAATGTGAGTGGATCCTTTTTTGAAGCCAGGTTTGTTTATGATGCCGTATGTTCGTGCTGAACAGGAAGGTGACTGGCCCCTTCACCTTGATGTTGGGTATGTTGCCCTACTTTTTTGCACCCGACCATACGAAATACGCGAGGTATGGCCTGTACTACCTCCGTCAAATGGAGAATCTTGAGCTTAATGTTTTGGCCCATTTCATGAGAGGTGAACATGTCATGAGACACACAGCGGGTCTTTGGAACGGGTTATGGAGTGACATGTTCATAGACACTACATTTATGAGATATGGCCACAGGCATTACTCTCAGAAACCCTTAAGGTATGGGCTTTAAGTTTGAATGCCTGTGGATACTCAGCTCATAGCATATCAGAGATACGCGTCTTACGTGACTACAGGAACACCGAAAGATTTTCCACAAAGAGGAGGGCAAGGAGCGAATTGCGTCCGATGCTGTTGACAGCAAATGTCTCCGCTCCAAACTTGAGATATGTATGGATCCGTCACAGCACCCTGAAACCTGAAACCATTGTCAGTATCGTAACCGGAAAGGTAAGTCCTGGGTCTATCAACGTGATCAAGGTCCTAGAGTTAGGTTTAGCACTGATGATCAAGTTCGAACAGAACCTTCCTGGGGGATTCTATGACCCTATTCCAATGCCAGTCCAAGCCATGACTGTGTCAAGAAAATCTTTCAAGGTTGGTGATGTTGAAGTTTATGATACGAACCATATACTCCCAGAGTAATCGGACTACTATCAAGCTCTCGCAACTTCGAGGTTGAGGAAACAATCACGCCAAGTTTCAAACCAATCTATTCATAAGTGCACCTTGCAGAGCGTGCTAAAGAAAAATGTTGATGCAAAACTGGCAAAGTTTAAAGATGATTGCTAACGGCAACGTTTATCGACGGAAATGAAAGAAAATCAATAGCTCGCATCTAAAGGTTACCCCAAACCAGCACACAAAGTTTCCAAACAATCAGATCATAAATGTGACCTGTGCAGTGTGCCAAAGGAAACTGTCAACGCACAAAAGCGCAAAGTTGCTAACGGCAACTTTTTTGACGGGAATGAAAGAAGCTCCCACATGGAGGTCAATCCATAAAAACATACCAAGTTTCAAAGCAATCCATTCATGAATGTACCTTGTAGGGCGTGCCAAAGGTAAATGCTGATGCTGCACAAATACACTAAGTTTGAAGGTCGTTGCCAACGGCAACGTTTTGAAGAAAAATGGAAGTAAATCGACAGCTCCTATCTAGAGATCATCCCAAATAAGCATACGAAGTTTCAATGCAATCGTTTCATAAATGAGTCCTGTAGAATGTGCCAAATGAATATGTTGATGCAGAGATGCACTGATTTTAAAGGTGATTGCTGACGGCAACGTTTTTTGACCGAAATGGAAGAAAATCGATAGCTCCCATCTAGAGGTTACCCCAAGTATGCATATCAAGTTTCCAACTGATCCATTCATAAATCCATCCTGCAGGGTTTGTCAAAGGAAATGTTGATGCACAAATGCAATGAGTTCAAAGGTCATTGCTAATGGCAACATTCAGCAACGTTTTTCGAGTCAAATGAAAGAAAACCAAAGCTCATATCTAGAGGTCACCCCGAACACGCATACCAAGATACCCTGTAGAGGGTGCCAAATGAATATCTTGATGCACAAATGCAGCAAGTTCAAAGGCCGTTGTTACGGCAACGTTTTTTGATGAACTTGAACCAAGGTCGCTCCAAACAAGCACCCAGTGTTGCAAAGCGATCGAATCATAAACGTGAACTGTGTGGTGTTCCAAAGAAAATTGTCGACAGACAAAACGGCAAAGTTAAAGGTCGTTGTTAAAGGCAACATTTTTTGACGGAAATGGAAGAAAATCTATAGCTCACACCTTGGAGTCACCCAAAACAAGCACACCAAGTTACAAAACAATCCATTCATAAATGCACCCTGAAGAGCGAGCCAAAGAAAAATGTTGATGCAACATCGGCAAAGTTCAAGGATGATTGCTAACAGCAACGTTTCTCGACGGAAATGAAAGAAAATCAATAGCTCGCATCTAAAAGCTGCCCCAAACCAGCACATAAAGTTTCCAAACAATCAGATCATAAATGTGACCTGTGCAGTGTGCCAAAGGAAACTGCCAACGCACAAATTGACTAAGTTGCTAACGGCAACCTTTTTGACGAGAATAAAAGAAGCTCCTATATGGAGGTCAACTCCCAAAACAAATTTCAAAGCGATCCATTCATGAATGTATTTTGTAGGGCGTGCCAAAGGTAAATGTTGATGTACAAATTGCTAACGGCAACTTTTTAATAAAAAATGGAAGAAAACCGATAGCTCATTTCTAAGGGTCACCCCAAATAAGCATACCAAGTTTCAATTCAATCTTTTCATAAATGTGTCCTATAGAACGTGCCAAATGAATATGTTGATGCAGAAATGCACTGATTTTAACCCTTTACCTAACGTAACGGTCAAAAACGGCCAGCGCTATTCTCAAAAAACGCCAATTAATTTTCATTATTTTTTCATTTTTTGTCTCAAAAACATAGGTTATGACCCCTCGTTGGAACGAGCTCGACGAGCTCGTTCCAACGAGGGGTCAAAACCTATGTTTTTGAGACAAACAATGAAAAAAATTAGTCATTCAAGAATTTTGTTTGCAAGTGTCGTCTGCTTTTCATGTTAGGTAAAGGGTTAAAGGTCATTGCTGACACCAATGTTTTTGATGGAAATGGAAGAAAATCCACAGCTCACATCTAGAGATTACCCCAAATATGCATTCCAATTTTCAAACTGATCAATTCATAAATTCATCCTGCAAGGTTTGTCAAAGGAAAATATTGGTGCACAAATGCAACATTCGGCAATGTTTTTCGAGACAAATGAAAGAAAATCAAAGCTCACATCTAGAGGTCATCCCGAACACGCATACCAAAAGGACAAAGTTACTAACGGCAACTTTTTGATGGGAATGAAAGAAGCTCCCATATGGAGGTCAACCCCAAAAACATACCAAGTTTCAAGCGACCCATTCATAAATGTGCCATGTAGTCCTGCCAAAGCAATATATTGAGGCCTGACTAAACTAAGTTCAAAGTTCGTTGCCAGCGGCTACAATTTTTGATGGAAAGAAAAAGAAAGAAAAGAAAATCGATAGCTTCCATCAAGAGATCACCCCAAACAAGCATACTAGGTTGCGAAGCGAACCGATCATAAATGTGCCCCGTGGGGTGTGCCAAAGGGATTTATTGATACCTAATTAACCTAAGTTCAAAGATCATTGCCAACGACAACGTTTTAAGGGAAGTGCACGAAAATCGACAGCGATCCGATCATAATGTGCCCTGTAGGGTGTGTCAAAGGGAAATGTTGATGCATAACTGCACTAAGTTCATCAAAGGTCATTGCCAACGGTAACGTTTTTTTGACGGAAATGGAAGAAAATCGATAGCTCCCATCTAGATGTCACTCCAAACAAGCTTACCCGGTTTCAAAACGATCCGATCATAAATGTGACTTGCATGGTGTGCCAAAGGGAAATATTGATGCATAACTGCACTAAGTTCATCAAAGGTCATTGTCAACGGCAACGTTTTTTGACGGAAATAGAAGAAAATCGATAGCTCCCTTCTAGAGGTCACCCCAAACAAGCATAGCAAGTTTCAAAGCGATCCAATAATAAGTTTGCCCTGTGGAAACGACCTTGATAAGCTTGCAGCTTCCTGTCGAATCCACACATATGTTTTTGTTGTATGTGTAGTATCTATGTATATTGGAAATAAATATTGTTTTAACTAAATGTGCCCTGTAGGCGTGCCAAAGGAATATATTGATGCCTGACTAAACTAAGTTCAAAGGTCATTGCAGGAGGCAACATTTTTTGACAGAAATGAAAGAAAATAGATTGCTCCCATCTAGAGGCCATTCCAAACAAGCATACCAGGCTTCAAAGCAATCTGATAATAAATGTGCCCTATAGGACGTGCCAACGGAATATATTGATGCGGGAGTAAACTAAGTTCAAAGTTCGTTGCAACGGTAACGTTTTTTGATGGAAATGGAAGAAAATCGATAGCTCCCAGCTGGAGATCACCCCAAGCAAGCATATCAGGTTTCAAAGCGACCCGGTTATAAATGTGCCGTAGGGTGTGCCAAAAGGGAAATATTGTTTTATAACTGCATCAAGTTCATCAAAGATCATTGCCAACGGCAACGTTTTTTGATGGAAATGGAAGGAAATCAATAGCTCCCATTTAGAGGTTACCCCATATAAGCATACCAAGTTTCAAAGCGATCCAATCACAAATGTGCCCTGTAGGGCGTGCCAAAGGAATATATTTATGCCTGACTAAACTAAGTTCAAAGGTCGTTGCCAACGGCAAAAAGTTCTGACGGAAATGGAAGAAAATCGATAGCGCCCATCTAGAGGTCATTCCAAATTAGCGTACCATGTTTCAAAGCGATCCCATCATGTGCCCTGTAGGGTGTGCCAAATGAATATATTGATGCCTGACCAAACTAAGTTTAAAGGTCGTTGCCAACGGCAATATTTTTTGGCGGACATGGAAGAAATTTGATAGCTCCCATCTAGATGTCACTCCAAACAAACATACCAGGATTCAAAGCGATCCGATCATAAGTGTTCCCGAGTAGGGTGTACCAAAGGGAAATATTGAAGCCTAACTAAACTAAGATCAAAGGTCGTTGCCAGCAGAAACGTGTTTTGACAGGAAAAGAAGAAAATTGATAGCTTCCATCGAGAGGCCACCCCAAACAAGCACACAAAAATGTCAAAGCGATCCGATCACAAATGCGACCTGTGCAATGTACCAAAGGAAACTGTGGACATAAGCCGACAGACGAGAAGTGACGGTAATAGCTCAGCTTGACTTCGTCAAGCTGAGCTAAAAATCTTCTGATCCACCAGCCAGAATCTTTTGATATTTCGTGTACAGCAAATTTAGGGAGGCAAGATTGAATATTGTTTAAATCAAGACCCTGGGTTAATGTTTGGGCTCCCTATTGGATTGGCGATTTTTTACTTAGTCCAAAATGAGGAATAATCTTTAAAACACTTCTTCTCCAGAAATACCCAGTCAGAATCTTTTTAGTTCACTTGACTGAAAGTCGGGATGAGCTATTGTGATCACTCACTTTCCATCGTCTGTGAACATGGTGTTTGCACCTTCTCTTCCAAAACCATTGAACCGATTTCCGTTAAATTTGTTTAATTGCTTGTTCTGACATCGCATTTTGTTTTTGTTCAAATCAGCATGCCCACCCCCATAGGGATGGAGTGGGGAAAAATGCTCCAAAATTTGGAAAAAATCTTATCAACCATTGGATAAAAATGACTTGATATTTGGTATGGAGATTCCTTTTAAGGTGTAGAATCATGTTTGTTCAAACGAAGTTTGTGGAGCAGTATTTGTTTTTGAAATGGGAGGGTCAAGATGTGTGATCCCACCCAAAATTTCTATTTCCTGAACTGATGAGCCGATTTGAACCAAATTTGGTATGTGGTATTATTGAGTTGTAGTGCTTGACTCATGCAAAAAAATTCCTGTCCACATGGGAACCCCAGGAGCTAAAAATAGAAATATTTTTCAAAATGCTCACATTTCCCAAATCACACAGAACAGAGAACTGTTATTTGGTATGAAACATCCTTAGGACAAGTAGACTGGAATGGTAAAAAACTGCCATCGGTTGTCACAGCCCTTTGCTTCATATTTGAGCTCAACGCAGGAGCTACAATTTTTACTTAGGACAATACAGGGAATAATCTTTAAAAATCTTCTTTTTCAGAACCACCAGGCAGAATCTTTTTAATATTTGGTATACATCATTGTTATGAGGTTCAGATTCAAGTTTGTGCAAAGCAAGTCCTTCAGTTAATATTTGGGCTTACTATGGGGACCCGAATTTTAACTTTGTGCAATATGGGGAATAATCTTTAAAGATCTTGTTCATCAGATCCATCAGACATAATGTTTTGATATGTGTACAGCATCCTAAAGAAGGTTGGATCTAATTTTGTTCAAACGAAGTCCCTGGGTAAATATTTGGGCTCCCTATAATACTGAAGCCTGAATATTAACTTAGTCCAATATGAGGAATAATCGTTAAATTCTTTTACTCCAGAAAATAATCTTTAAAAATCTTCTTCAGATCCATCGCTCAGAATATTTGATATTTGGAATATAGCATCCTTTGGGAGGTCAGATCTAAGTTTGTTAAAACCAAATCCCTGGGTTAATATTTAGGCTCTCAATTGGAGCCCGAGTTTGAACTTGGTCCAATATGAGGAATAATCTTGAAAACTCTTTTTCTCCAGAACCACTTGTCACAATCAATGGCTAATCATGACCACATCAGTTTTACAGGTGGAGAAAGCCGGAGTTCCCAGAGAGACCACTGATGCAACTGTCCTCTCCCCAACAAACTAACTCCACACAAGCAGGGTTAGCATTGGTTGAAGACAGGTGCACCATCGACGTGCAGTACGTCTTAGTAGACAATGCCACTGTGCCACCATGTTGGCAATGGCGGTGACGTGTCTTGCCCAAGGACACAATGCGGTTGCTGCAGGTGGGATTCAAACTGAAGCCCTCTTGGATTACAGCCTGCACCTCTAACTACTGATCCAACGTGCCCCCATGCTTGTTCTAACATTGCATTTTGTTTTTGTTCAGATCAATTTGCCCAGCCCCCTAGGGAGTGGGTGGGGGAAAATGCTCCAATTTATTTTTAAATCTTCTCATGAATCAGTGGGTACAATGATTTGATATATGGTACAGAGCTTCCTTTTGAGGTGTAGAATCAATTTTGTTCAAACGAAGTTGGTGGAGCAATATTTGCCTTTATACTGGGAGGGGCAAAATGTTTCTGTTTTCTGAACTGGTAATCTGATTTGAACCAAATTTGATATATAGTATTACTGATTCATAAATACTTGATTCATTGGGGGGGGGGGGGGGGGGGGGGGGGGGGGGGGTCTGGAAAAAATTTGCAGACACGGTGTCTAAAAATTTTTTTTTTTCGCCTGCCGGGGACCCACCACCCCGAACCTGTACATTTTTTCCACCCCACCCGAGGGTACCCACCCCCCATATTTCATTCCAGAGCTCGAAACACTGCTGAAACCTGGCCAATTATCAATGGTCTGTTTTCTATGCTGTTGTGCATTCCCAAATTTTAGTTTGTTCTGCATAAACTAATACCCTCAATGCTATATAAACAGTTTGAGATATACGATTGTTTCATTTTTGTTGATTTTGAAGAGATTCAGTTTATTTTTCCATGTTTTATTTTATATTCAAGGTTTTATTTTATCACAACATTTTCTATTTACAAATATCTTAATTTTTTCATAGAGTTAACTTCTTAACCAAGTCATTGTTGAATATGTTTTTGTTGATTTTAGTTAAGTTTACATTAAGTTTACATTTTATATAAACTAATCAAAATGAATATGATAGTTTTTACTTTTTACATGTGGAGAGATGAGCTGTGGAATTAGGCAAACTAAAATGAGTTGGTTCTAAAGACTATATAGCAAAGACATATTTTGTTAAAGTATATTAATAGCTGAATTCAGTAGGGTAATTCTACATGAGTCAGTTTGGTTGAATTGAAAAAAAGTGTTCATAACAAAACTCAATTGCAGATTATTCAAATTTGATCAGTGTATGTTAATGTTTCTAATGTCCACTTCAGTTGTCGAATTTGCGAATCTTCACTGAGAACATTTTGATTCTTCTGAGCTTGTCTATACCCCACATTCTCTCCAAAGTATGTTTAAAATACTCTATTCACCACCCTGAATCATCTTAAAGGTATAAGAACATCATTCTTTGAATGAATTCAAGTGCAGGAAAAAATTTGCAATTTGGGTCATTTCCACGTTTTTTCCAGGCCAATGGACCCACCCACTCCTACCCTGTGTCTGGAATTTTGGGGCAGAGCCCCCCTCCCCCCCCCCCCCCCCCCCCTGGATTCATGCTAAAAAAAATAATTCCCATGTCCCCGTGGAACCACTGGAGCTAAAAATAGAAATATTTTCAAATGCCCGTATTTCATTTTAGGTGATGAGTTACAGGTTTAACCCTTTACCTAATGAACTGACCGCATCTTTCCAAATAATTTCCAAACTGAGCAGTTCAAAAAAAAAAAAATCCCAATAAACCATATCATGTGTCCGCCCTCATTGGAATGAGCTTGCTCCAATGAGGTGCCACATGAAAAAGTTTTGTTGAATGTTTCAAAAATTAATTATAATAATAAATTTTGATATGGTGTGTATTGGGTGAAAGGATAATTACAAATGCTTTTCTGGTAAAAGCAGTACATTTATGAGCGTGGTAGTTATCTTGATAAGCAGGTTTCTGCATCATTCCAAGCTGATCTGGGCTCTTAACCAGTGTAGGCTTAAGGTTAGGGTCAAGAGTTAAGGACAACCAACAAGTTTTAACTAGAATTATCACTCAAGGTGATTAATACCCCCCACTTCATACTTTCCAGACTGCACCTTTAACTGGTAGAGTGCTGGAAGCCCATATTTGGACTTTATTCTGAAGTGCAGGTGCTGCAACTTAATGGCTTCATATTCTATGGATGTGCGTCATATTACTTTTGAATTTAAATTATTTAGTCTATGCAACTAATTTGCCAACATTCAACCTTCCCCCATCACACCCCAGCCCCACCCCACTCTCACAAATCAACCTGCCCTTTTAAAAAAAAATATAAAAAAATGGACCAAATATAGTAACAAACTAGAAATGTATTTACTACATATTGTATTCAAATTGTATACCTTTTGTACATTGTTTTGTTATGTGAATAAAAAAAAGAAAAAAAGAAAAAGAAAGAAATTATTTAGTCAGTGAGGATTTGCCTTGTTACAATTTATGGGAGAGTGACAGTAGGCACTCTCCCATAAATTGTAACAAGGCAAAGAGACGTGGACAAATTTGGATGACCAAAAATAATTTAGCACTCTACCAGTTAAATGTGGTGCTTCACTTCAAAATCAGTTGAAGGAATGTAACTTGGTTAAAATTGTTGCAAGTTGAAAATTCTGGGCTATGCACATGTTCACTTGCTGGTGGTCATGTTTGAGAAGTTTCAAATCAATTTATAAATGTAGGAGTGGATGCACACACAAGAATTTCCGATACCAATCTATATTAAATATTCTAAGTTAAGGGGAGATAACCTAGTTAAAATCATCGCAGATTAAAATTTTCGAAATATGTGCATGTTCACTTGTTGGTGGTCATGTTTGAAAAATTTCATCAAAATCAGTTCATTTATGTTGGAGGTGATGCACACACAAGAGTCTCATTTGGAAAACTAGAATAAATTCAAGTTCAAAGGAGATAACTTGGTTAAACCTTTACCAATGTAATGGCCAAAACCGGCCAGTGCTATTCACAAAAATCACCAATTAATTTTCATTATATTTTCATTTTTTGTCTCAAAACATAGGTTATGAGCCCTCTTTGGAACGAGCTCGACAAGCTCATTCCAATGAGGGGTCATAACCTATGTTTTTGAGACAAAAAATTAGTTATTCAAGAATTTTGTTTGCAAGTGTCGTCTGCTTTTCATGTTTGGTAAAGGGTTAAAATTGTGGCAGATCAAAACTTTGGGAATATGCACATGTTCATCATGCCATAGAAAAAAAAATTGAATATGTGCATGGCCACTTGTTATTTGTAATTATGAGAAGTTTCATAACAATTGGTTGATAAATGTAGGAGTTTCAACAAAATCGGTTCATTAATGTAGAACTAGCGCACTCAAGAATCGCAGTTCGACATCCATAATAGAGCTCAGTTCAAAGGAGATTACCTGCTTAAAATTCAGAATGGTAGATCAATAAAAGCGTCAATGACACTGTAGCTTAACTTGTGTGTTGTGTTTGATGAAAAGGATAATGTTCAATGTTTATGAAAGGATTATGAAATAAGACAGGAATTGTGATAATTGGGAATATGTTCATTTCTATTCCCTGTATGCTATGTTTTTGACAAAAATAATATGAGGTGTACACTGTACTAAAGAGCTGAGGGGTGGGTTAATATGACCTCACAGTTAATGTATGTGGCCCTCACATTTAACGTATATCATGGAAGTTACCAAGTTACAGTGAAATTATTCCAAAACAAGTCATCCTATCAAGTTACATTGAAATCCCTTCATAAATATGGCCTGTAGACTGTGCTAAAGATTTTCGGGCTTCGGGCCACTGTAGCCGTCAGTTTCCCAATTGCATCCAAAGGGGACGTTCTCATCTAGACATTATATGAAGTCTACCTACCAAGTAACAATGAAATCCCTTCATAAATATGACCTGTAGACAGTGCTAAAGGTTTTTGGGCTGTGGGCTCGGGCAGCCATCATGGTTTTATAATCGCAACCAAAAGGGGACATCCTCATCTAGGCATCATCTGGTGTGATCCTACAAAGTTACAATGAAATCCCTTCATAAATATGACCTGTAGACTGTGCTCAAGATTTTCGGGCTTCAGACCCCTGAAGCCGTCACAGCTGACCAAAAGGAAATGTCATCATTTAGGCACTATATGGAGTCAAACTAACAGGTTACAATGAAATCCTTCCATAAATATGACCTATAGACTATGCTAAAGGTTTTGGGGTTTTGGGCTCGGGCAGCCATCAAGGCTGAATGATCGCAACTAAAAGGGGACGTTCTCATCTAGACATTATTTGGAGTCATCCTACCAAGGTATAATGAAATCCCTTCATAAATATCACTTGTAGACTGTGCTAAAGGTTTTCGGGCTTCAGGCCCCTGTAGCCGTCACAGTTGCCTAATGGTGTCCAAAAGGGGCTGTTCTCATCTAGACATTATATGAAGTCAACCTACCAAGTTATAATAAAATCCCTTCATAAATATGACCTGTAGACTGTACTAAAGGTTTTCGGGCTTTGGGCGTGGGCAGCCATCATGGTTGAATAATCGCAACCAAATGGGGACATTCTCACCTGGGCATCATCTGGAGTTATCCTACGAATTTACAATGAAATCCCTTCATAAATATGACCTGTAGACTGTGCTCAAGGTTTTCGGGCTTCGGGCCCCTGTAGCTGTCACAGTTGACCAATCATGACTGAAAGGGGATGTCATCATCTAGGCATTATGTGGAGTCAACCGAACAAGCTACAATGAAATCCTTCCATAAATACGACCTATAGACTATGCTAAAGGTTTTTGGGCTTGGGCAGCCATCAAGGCTGAATGATTGTGACCAAAAGGGGACGTTCTCATCTAGACATTACTTGGAGTCATCCTACCAAGGTACAATGAAATCCCTTCATAAATATGACCTGTAGACTGTGCTAAAGGTTTTTGGGCTTCGAGCCCCTGTAGCTGTCATAGTTGCCCAATCCTGTCCAAAAGTGGATGTTCTCATCCAGACATTATTTGAAGTCAACCTACCAAGTTACATTGAAATCCCTTCAAAAATATGCCCTGAAGACTGTGCTAAAGGTTTTCGGGCTTCGGGCTTTGGCAGCCATCTTGGTTGAATGATCACAACCAAAAGGGGACATTCTCATCTGGGCATCATCTGGAGTGATCTTACAAAGCTACAATGAAATCCCTTCATCAATATGACTTGTAGACTGTGCTCAAGGTTTTCTGGCTTTGGACACCTGCAGCCATCACAGTTGACCAATCATGACCAAAAGGGGATGTCATAATCTAGGCATTATATCGAGTCAACCTAACAAGTTGCAATGAACTCCTTCCATAAATACGACCTATAGACTATGCTAAAGGTTTTTGGGCTTGGGCAGCCATCAAGGCTGAATGATCGCGACCAAAAGGAGACGTTCTCATCTAGTCATTATTTGGAGTCATCCTACCAAGTTACAATGAAATCCTTTCATAAATATGACCGGTAGACTGTGCTAAAGGTTTTTGGGCTTCGGACACGGGCCGCCATCATGGTTGAATGATCGCAACCAAAAGGGACACTCTCATCTGGGCATCATCTGGAGTGATCCTATGAAGTTACAATGAAATCCCTTCATAAATATGACCTGCAGACTGTGGTCAAGGTTTTTGGGCTTTGGGCCCCTGTAGCCGT
This sequence comes from Pictodentalium vernedei, assembly GCA_031216915.1. Classification (NCBI taxonomy): domain Eukaryota; kingdom Metazoa; phylum Mollusca; class Scaphopoda; order Dentaliida; family Dentaliidae; genus Pictodentalium; species Pictodentalium vernedei. The sequence continues at coordinate 248,502,679 of CM062289.1, forward strand.
CATTGTTGACCAATCATGACCAAAAGGGGATGTCATCATCTAGGCATTATATGGAGTCAACCTAACAAGTAACAATGAAATTCTTCCATAAATACAGACAATGCTAAAGGTTTTTGGGCTCGGGCAGCTATCAAGGCAGAATCATCACGACCAAAAGGGGACGTTCTCATCTAGACATTATTTGAAGTCATACTACCAAGCTACAATGAAATCCCTTCATAAATATGACCTGTAGACTGTGTTAAGTTTATCGGGCGTCGGGCCCCTGTAGCCATCACAGTTGCCCGATTGTGTCCAAAAGGGGATGTTCTCATCTAGACATTATATGAAGTCAACCTACCAAGTTACAATGAAATCCCTTCATAAATATGACCTGTAGACTGTGCTAAAGGTTTTCGAGCTTTGGGCTTGGGCAGCCATCATGGTTGAATGATCGCAACCAAAAGGGGACAATCTCATCTGGGCATCATCTGGAGTGATCCTACGAAGTTACAATGAAATCCCTTCATAAATATGACCTGTAGACTGTGCTAAAGGTTTTCAGGCTTCGGGCCTCTGTAGCCATCACAGTTGCCCAATCATGTCTAAAAGGGGACGTTCTCATATAGACATTATATGAAGTCAACCTACCAAGCTACAATGAAATCCCTCCATAAATATGACCTGTAGACTGTGCTAAAGGTTTTTGGGTTTTGAGCTCGGGCAGTCGTCATGGTTGACAGATCGCGACCAAATGGGGAAGTTCTCATCTGGACATCATACGGAGTCATCCTACCAAGTTGCAATGAAATCCCTCCATATTAAATATGACCTGCAGACTGTGCTAAAAGTTTTTGGGTTTTGGGTTTGGGCAGCCATCATGGTTGACAGATCATGACCAAAAGGGGACGTTCTCATCTAGACATTATACAGAGGCATTCTACCAAGTTACAATGAAATCCCTTCATAAATACGACCTGTAGACTGTACTAATGTAGACTTTGAGCTAATGTAGACTTTTCGGGTTTTGGGCTTGGGCAGCCATACTGGTTGACCGATCATGACCAAAAGGGGACGTTCTCATCTAGACATGACCCCAAACCTGCATATGAAATTTCATGATGATCGGACAAGAACTACAGGGTGTAGCCTGTGCTAAAGGAAAATGTGAACAGACTCACAGACTAACAGTAACAGACTTCCACACACGTGATGGCAATAGCTTATCTTGACTTTGTCAAGTTAAGCTAAAAATGATCAGATTTCTAGAACTATATTTGAAATACCACAAGTTATACTTACAAACTTTGATTTGTCAATGCTGACTGTGTACCCCTGTGAACAACATTCTACCACTGAAGAATTTGAAGATAAATATGATGATTAAGTTTGTTCATACACACACACCTTAGAACAGTTGCCAGCATTGGCTGCTCCTTGTGGCTTGACCCTGACCCATATACAAGATATACACAGAACGACACACTCGTGTGAATGGGTTAATCGATATGGCATGAGTGCCAGCACATTAGGATAGAACGAGAGGCTGCAGGCCTCGAGTTTTTTCTTTCTGCGATGGCACAAGTGCCATATCGATTAACCCATTCACACACGTCATTCTGTGTTTATTACATGCTTTCACATCTATAAAACAATTATTAGAAGGACACTCGGCAATTCATTTGACAACTATTAACACAGACATAACATTTTATTGCCAACCAAATTTGCGAGGGGAACCTGTGTTACTATTTTGTCTCCTTAGTTGCAATGTGTTCTATGTGCCAGTAGGCACATAGAACACATTGGAACTCAGGGAACGATTTTCAGCTATCGCTAGCAATTCAAACTGAAATTGTGTTGCGTGATTTGTAGAAAATTCCAGTGAAATTTCGCTTCTATTTAAAAATAGTCTGTCAATGATTTCCATTCTGCACATATGTGCAGAACAGATTTCATTTTCTGCACGGTTTAGTGCTACTGTAGATGGGGATTTCATAGAACAGGCATGTAATAAATTTATAAGCACAACAATAAACTCTAATCTTTTTCCCATAAGGCAGTTTGTAATTTTGTACAGCCATTGAGCATCATGTGTGGATTTCAGGTTATAAAATTATTATTATTATCATTATAGCTAACTGCTACATATTGTTAGCCAGAGAGTCCTTAAACTTCAGATAAAAACAAGAGACTGCACCAGAGGTGCTAACATCCCCCCACTGGTGTCAAGTTGTCAAGTGGTAAGGCTGGTCAGATGGACAAATCTCTCACCCAATGGACCTACCCAGCCACCAATCACGAGGGGAAAATGTTTTTTTGCGTAAAATCATTGAAATCTTCACAAACCCAGCATGCCAAGTATGGCATATGCACTCCCTATCCCCTGAAATGCTAAGATGGGCATATTTTCAACACTACGCATACTCACAAGAGGGGTTTATTGTCTTTGTTTCACAGCTGGAAATTGTGAGATCCACATAACCTGTCACCAATAGTTTGTGTCAATACAATGCAGACTGACAAAAAATTGGCTATTTTGTACACTCTAAGGGTCATATCTCATGGAAAAAAAATGCAGACAGCAAAATGGCTTATGCTTCTGAAAGAGGTCATAACACTGAACACCTGTATAAAGCTTCATCAACCAGTAAATGCTTTTATGAAGCCATTCAGGACATAGAATTCATGTGAGAATCAGAAACTATTTTGGCAAATAATTCTCTCAAGGAAAACAATGAGAATCAACATTGATTCTCGAAAAATATTCAATTTTTCATGAAAAGGCACTCTCCCATAAATTATAATGTGGCAAATCCCCATAGATTAAATGCTGTTACCTCAAATATAATATATAAACACTTTCTATATTTCTGTGTGTTAAAATACAGCTGAAATCCTCTCCATGTTTGCTCATTTTTTGCAAAAGAAAAATAAAAATTAAAAATAAAACCGTCCCTCCATCACTGATTTGAAAAAAAAATTGCCTGAGAATCATTTAATTTATTTTGTGTGGCCTAAATATGAGGTTTGTTTCATGCTATGGAATATATACTGGTTGAAATCACAAGGGCATAACAGTACTCTCAAAATCTAAATTATTTGAGAACTGAAAAAGTAATTTAACACAAAAAAACTCAATAATCTCTAAAAATTTATATTTCATTACAGTTACAAACAAACATACACAGTTTATTTCTAATTTACAGAAACAAAATAAATATTGATTCATTTCATTGAAGTTATTAATTAGTAAAAACTATGTTAGAAGTACTAAAAAATATTCACATTTTACAACATACAATGTGCATCTTACAGTGACAAACAGGAGCATGATGGCTCAGTGGTTAGAGTAATGGACTTCAAACCAACAAGTCCATGGTTTGAATCTGACCAGGGGTGTCTGCATTGTACCCTGGGCAAGGCACTTAATCTTGCCCACATGGGGACATGGCGGTGGTATGCACTAAGTAAGGTGTACAGAATGTCAATGGTGCTCATGCCTTCAACCCATGCTAACCCTACATGTGCAGAGTTAGTACATTGGTGAGTCTGACAATTGCTTGCTGCTACTCTGTGGTTCTCTCCATGTACACCAGTTTCCTCCAAAGATTCTGGCTGTCAAAAGTGTTGTTAAACCCCAATAAAAAAGTGACAAACAAATTCAATCCTATTTCTCTTGAAACCTGATGAGTTTATTTCGGGGTACGAAAAAAACCATAATGGAAAAAACCCTAAAAAAAAAAAAACTTCAATGAAAAGTATCTTTTGAAAATGATAACAATATATGTAGCAATATATGCAGATAAAATCATACCCAAATGGATCATTTAATTGCGAGATGGTTTTGAAATCACAAAGCGAATTTCCAGAGGTCATTGAACAAAGCACAGCCAATGCATTGTTTTAGGTGGGGGTGTGAGTCTGACGTGTATGATGAGGTTTGATGTTAAATTTTTTTTTAACCCTTTTGAATGTATTAGCACTTTTAATGAAGGTGTCTAGAATGGAAAACTTTGAAGTGATGTAAAAATTGCAATAATTGGAAAACTAAAAAATAGCCATCTCCTAATGTTTTGAGTTCTACAACATTCTTTACTTTCAAAAAATCTGACATCTTTTAATTTTTGAACCTATGACCCTCTATGACATCACCTTAGAGTTTGGCCATAACGGTTAGGTATTTCCTAGGATGGCATCACTTTTTAGATATGTTTTTTTTGTGTAGATTATATTTCGAGAATTTTGAAAGGATGAGTTCTGTACTGAAACTAATAGTCTGTCATTGTTGGACTTGAGGCTTTAACTCCTTGCATGCTGTTGACAGATATTCCTGCCCAGGACACAGAATTTCTTACCACTGAAAAAAGAATAATTTGGGCACAGTTTACTTAATTTCCCCCCTGTAAATTGAAAGGATTGAGAAGTGCAGTGGCTCAGTGGTAGACTGTTGGACTTCTATGCTTGAGGTCCCGTGTTCAATCCCCGTCTGGGATGACCTACGTTTGTCCTTGGGCAAGACACTTATCTCGGTTGCCTACATGGGGGCACGATGATGTGGTGTATTAAGGCATACTGCACATCGATGGTACACATCTTCAACCGCTGTAACCCTGCTTGAGCAGAGCTTGAACCGAGTTAGAATGTTGAGGAGCAGACAGTTGCTTGTTGATGCTCAGTGGTTCTCTCTGGGTACTCTGCCTTCCTCCACCCGCAAAACTGTCATGGTCACGATTAGCCATTGTGCACAAGTATGTGACCATAAACACCAATAAATAAATAAATTGACATGATTTCTTGAGTAGAATTTAGATGAATTTTTCATTAAATCTAGTCATGACTGCTAAGAAGATCTTATGAAAGATATTTTAAAAATACTCAGAAGGTTAAGAGTTAACCCTTTACCCAACGTAACGGCCAAAACCGGCCAGCGCTATTCTCAAAAATCGCCAATTAATTTCCAAAATATTTTCATTTTTTGTCTCAGAAACATAGGTTATGACCCCTCGTTAGAACGAGCTCGTCGAGCTCGTTCCAACGAGGGGTCATAACCTATGTTTTTGAGACAAAAAATGAAAAAAATTAGTTATTCAATAATTTTTTTTGCAAGTGTCGTCTGCTTTTCATGTTAGGTAAAGGGTTAACCCTGAAGTCTTCAGATTAATTTTACACTAATACCTACCGTATATATATCTGTACACAGCTGCAGATGACTTAACAGTGTTTCTACATTATTGTTGACTGCCTATTTTGGCAGCCAACAATGATGCAAAAACACTGTCAAGCTAAAAGGCATGCTACCAGCCGGGTTCTCAAGGAAGATTGCACCTGGGACTCTGTGTGTTCTCTTGAGTGATAATTTCAGGACATGTCATGATTTTTTGTATAGAACTCACAATCTATACCTCTGTAAATCTACATGACCACTCTCTGCTACAGTGCTGTATTTATTATGTATTGATGTTTAAGGTCACATATTTATGCACAATGGCTAATCATGACCGTGGCAGTTTTACGGGTGGAGGAAGCCGGAGTACCCGGAGAGAACCACCGAGCAACGACGAGCAGCTGCCAGTTCCCCAACATGGTAACTCCGCACTGCAGCACAGGCAGGGTTAGATTGGTTGAAGACATGCGTACCAACGACGTGCAGTACGCCTTAGTACACGGCGTCATCGTGCCCCCACGCGGGCAATGGAGATGAAGTGTCTTGCCCAAGGACACAACGCGGTTGCCGCAGGTGGGATTCGAACCGAGGACCGCTACAGTGCTGTAAATGTATTAATGTATTAACACTTAAGTCATCAGGCAACCACAAACTTTCCCTTTTATAATGTTTTGAAAAAGTTCTCGCAAGTGTATTGGGGGCAGCTATCCTTGAGAACTCTACAGGAAGGCTGCATTTACCTCTACAGTGTTTTTACATCATACAGGCTGCCAACAATGCTGTAGAAACACAGTTATGTCACCTGCAGAATTGAGGAACAATAGAATTTGTATCCCCCCTGTGAAGATATAGAAATTTTCACTTTCACGGTATCAATCAAAATGGTGGCTTTCAAAGCATCACTTCAAGGAAAATATGAGTAAAATTATCACTGGAAATTATCAATTTGTTCTAAAAACATATAATAAAAAGAAAATCTAGTGTTTTTGAGTGGATATTTCCAGCAATAATTCAACACATATTCACCTTGAATTGATGAATGAAACCCACCAGCTGAATCAGATCCCAAGATGCTACCCTTTCCGAGTATCGATCAAATCACTTTCATGTATCAATGTGCATCAGCTGTTTGCTTTCATGCATCAATTCAAGGTTGAAACGAGTGGAATTATCGATAGGAATGATCAGAATCTTATAAAAAGCATATAATTAAAAGAAAATCTAGTGTTTTTGAGTGGATACCAAAAATTATCTCACTCGTGACTGAGACAAATGGTTATTTTCGCTTGCACAAGCGCTCATGAAAACTAAACATTTGTCTCAGTCACTCATAAGATCCTTTGTTGGTTTCCACACAAAAACATAAGATATCCTCTATTTATCCTAAAATTAATCTGAGGATTAAAAGGTTAAAGTTTATCCTGAAAAATTTTTATGTCACAAAATGAATATGATGGACCTTGAATAACAGAGAAATGAATAATCTAAAATGCCAATTTCTTTTTCTTTTTCGCTTTGTCCTGCTTTTTAATTTCTTCATTCTCTAATTTTCTTTCAAGAGCCTGACGTCTTAGCAGCTCCGAATCCTAAAAAAAAAAAATTGAAAAATGCCATTTCAGAACTTTACACCCTTAAGAAACATTTACAGAAGTGAGCTCTAGGTTTGATACAAAAGACAAAATTTTTGAAGAAGTGAACTGAAAGTTAACCCTTTACCTAACAAATTGTCTACATCTGCCCACATAACTTACATACAAACTGAGCAGTTGAAAAAAGAATATTTTTCAAAATATTTAAACAAAACCATATCACTGAGCTCATTCCAGTCAGTGGTCACATGATGTGGTTTTGTTGACATTTTTAAAAAAAATAATATTTAACTCTTTACCTTACGTAACATCAAAACCGGTCAGCGCTATTCACAAAAAGTGCCAATTAATTTTCATTATTTTTTCATTTTCTGCCTCAAAAACATAGGTTATGACCCCTCTTTGGAACAAGACTGTCACGCTCGTGCCAATGAGGGGTCATAATCTATGTTTTTGAGACAAAAAATGAAAAAAATTAGTTATTCAAGAATTTTGTTTGCAAGTGTCATCAGCTTTTCATGTTAGGTAAAGGGTTAAAACTAGAATGAATTACAGTGAATTGAAAGTTAACCCTTTACCTAACAAATCGTCAACATCTGCCCATGTAATTTATAAATTGAGCAGTTGAAAAAAGAATAATTTTCAAAATATTTCAACCAAATCATATCAGTGAGCTCATTCCAATGAGGAGTCACATGATATGGTTTTGTTGACATATTTTGAAACAAGAGGCCCCATGGGGCCTTAATCACGCATCTGACAAAGTGGTTCAAGAAGTATTTTGGGTCACATTCAGTTAGTCATAGTTCATCAACACAACAGAGGAATGAAGTTATGAAATTACTGAAAACTGTGTCAGATGATTATCATAGGTCTTCCTGACTACTTCCAATTCTATTAGCTATAGACAAGCACTGCCAAACTTCTCATAGTTGTTATGTCACTGCAGTCTCTGCCCCCCTCTCCCGATATTGAACTAAATTAAAATTTGGGCTCCCATAAGGAGCACAAATATTAACCCAGGGACTCAATTTGAACAAACTTAAATCTGTCCCTCGTAGATATGTTGTATACAAATATGAAAGGATTCTGACTAGTGGATGTGAAGAAGATTTTTAATGAAATTTCCTCATATTGCATTATGTTAAAAATTTGGGCTCCTATAGGGAGCCCAAATATTAACCCAGGGACTTGATTTGAACAAACTTGAATCTGACCCCTCTAGAGATGTTGTATACCAAAATGGAAAGATTCTGACTGGTGGACCTGAAGAAGAACATTTTTAAAGAAATTTCCTCACATTGCACTAAGTTATACTTTGGGCTCCAATAGAGAGCCCAAATATTAACCCATGGACTCGATTTGAACATACTTGAATCTGACCCTCCTAGAGATGTCGTATACCAAATATGAAAGCATTCTGACTGTGTATCTGAAGAAGATTTTTAAAGAAATTTCCTCATACTGCGCTAAGTTAAAATTTGGGCTCCCCTAGGGCACCCAAATATTAACCCAGGGACTTAATCTGAACAAACTTGAATCGGAACCCCCTACAGATGTTATATACCAAATATCAGAAGATTCTAATTGATGGTTTTGGAGAAGATTTTTTTTAATTTTTCGAAAACAATTTATGGGTGCACTCAAGAGTAATGCCCCCTGTGGGCATGGCACCTTTATCTGAACAAAGTTGAATTGACATATGATAAGGAACATGCATATCAAATGTGGTTCAATTGGGTCCAGTGGTTTATGAGGAGAAGCTGATAATGTAAAGTTCCTCCGGCTGGCCAGACAGAAAGTAATCACTTAAGCTCCCCCTAACTTTCAGTCAGATGAGCTAAAAATAATATTTAAAACTAGAATGAAATTGAAATAGCAGAGCAATATCTAGATACTTCCATGCAAAACATGGAAGTATAATAACTAGATGATTTTTAAATTGCATATCAATATCTAGAAGCCATCCAATGAAGCATGGCTGACAATGGTTCGCCCCAACATCGAGAGGGAGGTGTCCGTCGCCTTTTAAAGTAGCAAATCGCCCATTAGGAGGTAATTTTTTCAATTTGGTCTTTTTCAAGCTGGTGTGGTGATGTGGACAAATTGTCCCTTCAGTGGCATAGTGCCACTTAAGACTTATAATTCTCTGTTGAGTGTGAAGAGATGGGACTAAGTCAAACATGTATCTTCAAGACCATTGCCAATCGGTCCAGACACTGCCTTTAAAACTTCGATAACTGCCAGAAGGAAAAAGTGAACAGAAATCATGGATGAGTTAATGGCGAAAAAGCTATAACTTGGCTAATTTGATATTAAAATTGAAGAAACAGCAGTGTCAGACATACGCCATATGTGTCCAAACCACTGAACACAGCTACTTGGAATTTTTAGAATTTGTTCTATGATCCCTGCTTGACAGTTTCGTATCTTTGTCGAGTGCCAAGACCGTATGCAACACCATGGATCGCATGGAAACCAAGAGGATGATTTGTTCCTGCTTTATTTTCAATGCAATGACTTTTCCACTTGCTATTAACCTGTAACCAGCCAAGTTTGGCATTATTTCTGTCTATTTGATGAACTGTTCAACTTTAACCCCTCGCACCTTTATATAGGGCCGAACAGTTGGAGTTGAACTGTTTATCTTAGATCATCTTAAACTGAAAACTCGGCCATTTCTATACAAAGACACCCAGATCATCGGCCACTGATTAACTGGTAGAGTGCTGGAAGCCCATATTTGGGCTTTATTCTGAAGTGCAGGTACCACGGCTTGAAGGCTAATATTCAATGCATGTGCTCTGTATTATGTTTGAAGTGATATTATTTATCTGTGAGGGTTTGCCTTGTTACAATTTATGGGAGAGTGCCTATGGGCACTCTCCCATAAATTGTAACAAGGCAAAAACATGTGTACAAGATCTGATGGTCAAAAATAATTTAGCACTCTACCAGTTAATGTTACTGCTAGATCTGAAGAAGAGATTTTTACATAAATTTCCTCATATTGTACCAAGTTAAAAGCTGGCTTCCCATATGAACTTTGGGACTTGTTTTGAAAAAAACCTGAATCTGCCCCCTCTAGGATGTTGAACACGAAGTATCAGATGATTCTGATTGGTAGTTCTGTGGAAGAAGATTTTTATCAATTTTGTAAATAAAAATTTGTGCATGCTAACCGAATTGTGCCCCTTGTGGTGCCCACTCTGGGCGTGACAACTTTATTTGAACAAACTTGAACTGACATATGGTAAGGAATATGCATATCACATTTGGTTCAATTCAGCCCAGTAGTTAATGAGAAGTCGATAATACAGTGGAACCCTGTTAATTGAATAGCCACTTTGTCAATGAAAATTATTCAATTAACAGAAGTATTCAATTAACAGGGATTGTGTCACTTGCCTGTATTCTAGAGATAAACTTAGCATTTATTCTATTGTATCTTGTTTTACAGAGCTCCATGAGATCTGTCAAACAAGATATAATAGATAAATAACTGTACTGGATGTACTGAGGCCAAATAGGTCTATAAACAAAGAAAAACTGGGGTGAATCAGGGTAATTTCTTGACAAGTTTCAAGATTTTTTATTCAATTAACAGGAGTTTACTCTATAACCTATATTCAATTAACAGGTCAAATTTGTACTGGAGGTATGGTAAATGGTTTTGTGTTAGGAAATTATATTCAATTAACATGGTTATTCAGTTAAGAGATATCCAGTTAAGTGAGTTTCACTGTATTAAATTCATACTGGATGGACAACAGATGGCGGCTTTTGTTCACATAATAGTTTTATAATTTACAACATACGCTAATACACACAGTCTTGAATAATGGATAGATAAGAGCACTGCCCAGCACTGTATAATATGCCCGATAGGATTATGAATTGTACATAACTACCATTTTTATCCAACCAATAACATCAAACCAAACCCTGATTCGAACTTAAAAAATCCAATCAAACTTAAAATCACACTTGCACAGGTTCTCATGGTGGTTAACTTTGGTGTCAAGTTTGGAAGAGATTGGACAACAAATTGATGAGAAATGCTCTGGATAAAAATGTGTCCACAGGCAGTATAATTTCTAAGTCAAACTGTACCATAACTCTGGTTAAGAAAATCCAATCAAACTCAAAAACAGACTTGCACAGGTTCTCATGGTGGTTCACTTACGTGCCATGATTAAAAAAGTAAAAACATTGATATGATAGGAAAATTATTTGAGTTATGAAAAACTCATGTCGACGAATCATATGGAAGCAAATCAGATATCATCAGGGAAAATTAAATTATAAAATGATGTACAGTGCTGAAAATTACATTGTATGATTGTAGTCTTAACTAGGAAGATAACCCTGGTCTGGACAATTGTCATGAATTCACACCTGACAGCAGTCTGTACACATCCAGTGGCTTAGTGGTAGAGCTGTCTCGGTGTTGAAATTTGACTTCGATGTCGATTTTCGATTTTTTTGGACAAAAAAACCGCGATGTCGATGTTAATAACACATGTGCCTCATTCAGTCTTTCGAGTTTGAAAATCGTGCGCGAGTGAGGTTTTTGTAACTTTTAGTGCTGTTTTGAGAAAAGTGGGCCTCGTTTCAAGTCCATAAAAAAACTTTTTTGGTAAAATATTGAAAAAAAACACAGTAGTGACAGTACCTTTATGATGGTCAGGCATTAATCTAATAATCTATGCATGTCATGGTGTGTATTGAATATTCTATCAATCAACGTAATGAAATTAAGAGCCTTTAAAACCACAATGTTAGTTTAGGTTTCACGTGTAAACATCTAATTAACATAAGAGCGCATGCTGAAAATGCACACTCGATTGACAGTTGAGTGTTCCTGCTGCAAACTCTTGAAACAAAAGTCCAGTAATTGAACAGAAAACAGCACACAGATTGGAAGATTTTCGGGACTGAGGGATTTGCACAATTAGCAGCGGGGACACTCGACTATCAATCAAGTGCAGGGCTTGCCTTGCCTAAAAAAAAGTCCCCCAGATGTTGAGGTTGGGGCCTGCTGGGGGTCTGAAAAAAGTCTCCCAGATATTGAGGTCGGGGCCTTTTGGGGTAATTTTATGTTGTTACATTCTTGCCAATGGCGACCTTAGTTGATAGCTTTTGCTTAGAAAAAAAATCTAGATAGATAAAAACACATTCCAGTGGAATGTGTTTCTTATCTACCTAGATGTTTTTTAGGCAAAAACAAATCCACAACTTAATGTGAACATATGATGTGTATCATTAAAACTGGTTTGGCAAACCATTTCTAAGGGTTTGATTATGTCTTGTTACATCATGAAAAAAATCCAACATCCCATATCATCTTAATGATTCAAGTGGGCGTTTCGTCAGGGGGGGGGGGGGGGGGGGGGGGACGAAACTTCCCACTCTGTCAGTGTCTCGAGGACGAAACGTCCCACTATGTTAGGGGACGAATCGTCCCAGGGACAGAACAACTTGGGCCCATCATGTGGGTGCTGGACGTTTCGTACATAGACATTTTGGATTTTTTGTTGATAAAATTTTAGGACGTTTCGTACATATTGTGGGGTGTGTATTTTCAATGCAAGGGTTGTCTCAAAGAAAAAAATTGAAAAAAAAAACCATTTCAGTTAAATAATTTCAATCTATGAAAATTCCCCACAGCTTTGGATATTTCAGAAATGGAATGCACCCGCCCCCACATCTCCACGTAGACACAGGTACACATTTTATTTTATTTCGTACATTTATTTTGATGGCAGTTTCTGTGTCTTGTGTTGCATTTTTTCAGATGTTAGGATCGGATGTACCTGCGCATAGTATTGTGGGATTGAAGGGAATTCCCCCATTAGTTGACAAGCATGCTTTCGAAGTCTCGTAAATGTGTTTGTTTTTTTGTTTGTTTAATCTTGGGATTTTCTCAGTTTTCATGCGGATTTAATCATTTAGGTGGATGTTAATTCGAATCAGACAAAAACAGTTTGTATTATTATTTTATCTGTTATTTGCTGCTTCTATTGTAATCACACTTGCATGAATGAGACGTGAATGGAAAAATTAATCTCGCAAAATTTCATTGCCCAAACCTTCCAACACTGAGATTTCGGGAGCCAAGACAGAAAAAAAGTCGGGGGGCGAAAAAAAAATCCCCGAGAATGGCCCTCTCGGGGCCGGGGTCGATCGGCCCTGACTCAAGGCAAGCCCTGATTAGTGTGCGTATTGACCACACACTCTTATGTAACTTGCTGACTTTCTTTTAAGCGAGTGGCACGTCGCTCCATGTTGCAAATGCACAACAGCAACAGAAAATTGCATTATGGGTATAACATCGACTTTTGCGATTTTTTAAAAATTGCTTCGGTTCGATTTTCAGTGTTCTTGTACACTGAAAATCGCACCGAAAAAACCGACACCGAGACAGCTCTACTTAGTGGTGATTTCTAGTCAAGTCTTGACTGCCCATTAAAAAACTACAGCCAAGGTAATTTCGTTACCAGTACGCACACAGAACATATTGGAACTCAGGCGATGATTTGTCTATAGTCCTCAGGTCCTCTGGGAATAAAATTTTGCATCCAAATCAAGGCAGGAACATCTTTATGCCCATTTGACTAGTAGTCTCTGCAACATGATAACTCACCTTAGCCCTACCTGTTTTTGTGCTACTAAAGTAACAGCAATAGGAAAACATCTGATAGTTTCTATGGCACAGGCCAGACCAACCAGAGTTCTAAGCCCAATTGGGTTCAGGGGTGATGGAAATTCTAAATAATTTTTATATTTATCATACTTACCACTGAGCCTTATTGCACTCAAGGGACAAATTTATCAATTTTATTAACTTGGGTAAAATATTTTATTTTTTTTAGTTTGCATTGGTTATAAAAAGAGAGCATGCGGCAGCTAAAAGTACCATGTGGGAGGGCCTGAGAAATGGATTTTTAACTTTTTTAGGCCTAAAGAGACTCTTTTTAAAAGAAATTAAAGATCAGAATGAATAGCAGTCTACATATGTGAACATTTAATTACCTAACTATTGACAGATACTATGCAGGATACAAGAATCCTAACCTGGAGTGACATCAATTACCTCCTTTGATACCAAGCATTTCCCAAAATGCTAATTTAGGTTAAGGGAACTAATATACAAATGCGACTGTAATGTGGTCTATATTTTTCCCAATTACCAGTCACTCTTCCCAATTTCTCAGCCTGCAATGAACATTAACCCTTAATGTCTGGACTAATTTTTTTGGAAAATGATAAATTTAAAGTAATTTGTATATTTTTTATACTTACCAATGGCCCAGACTTAGCTGGTGCAAACTCATTAATTTCCAGGGCCAAACACAAATTTTAAACCCCCCCAATCCCCAAAATTTGCATACAAAACTGAAAATTCAAAGTCCTATCTGGTCCTCCATACATTAACCATCTGCGCATGCGCAGCAGTCAGGAAGAGACAGAAATTGGCGCCAACATCATGCTTCCTAGTTATGCCTGCTAAATGTTATAAATCAGCAGGGAGGTATGAGTGCCCACTCATGGGAGGGCCATCCCCGTCTGGGTTATTGGTAAGTATAAAAATATACAAATTAATTTAAATTTATCATATTTTTATACTAAAACCAATGGCCCCAACTTAGCTGAATCGTAAAAAGGCTGGAGGGCCTAAGACTTTGATGAAATACAATATCTCTATTACTCCACATTAAAGAATAGCTCCAACAGGAGAATAGGAGAAGACAGAGGAATTACATATGTCTTTCTCTTAATAAAAAAAGAGAACGACATAACACCAATCATATCTAGAAGTAATACACAATAATTTCTCCATTTAATGCCAGCATAACCTGTTATGCTAATTTGGTGAAGGAAACCAATTATAAAGCTAGCTAGTCCAGAGAATGAGATGCTTTATACTCATTTAAAAAAGTTCCGAGGATTGTATATTAGCGCTGGTTTGACATGTAACATATACAATGCTTCACAATGAGCTACACTTTAAAAGCAATACGTAAATGAGACATAATTGTTGCTTCACACCGAGCTAAACATTAAAACCACCCAGCACCAACTCTGGTCTACTGTCACTGGAGGAGGTATTCCCTTGCTTTTCACTATAAAGCCAGATGATATAAAGGGAAAAACCGCCCCCCCCCCCCCCCCCCCCCCCCCCCCCCTTGTTCTGAAGGAAGAATCCTCAGAACAAAGAGGTCAGCGGAACGACATCAGTGCTGCCTAATACATCTCTGAGATGTATTATTAATGGATGACATTCTGTGTGACAGAAAAAGGACCCAAGAATGTAAGGTCACGGGAGATAGACTGTAAATTTCTAAGATAGAACTCAGTAAATGAAGAAGGTTGCGACAGTAGGCTGCCTTCATTAAATCAGAAATAGCAATACTATTTGAATAAGCCCAAGAAGAAGACTGTGCTCTAACCTCATGCGCTGAAATCTAATTGACCGAACGTTGATCTGAAGATAGATTCTCGTAGGCGATTCGTATTGCCAATTGAATCCATCTAGCGACTGAATGAACAGAAATATCACTTCTGTAAGGCATAAGAGAAAGGAAAAACATTTTTCATCCTTTTCTAATAAAGCTACATCAACGTTTATAAGTGTGCATCACTCTCACTGGACACAACAGCGGTCTACGGTTGTCCGAGGATGGTAAGGCCTTAATGACAATAGGCTCCGGCCATTTATCCGAAATCGGATTCTTAGCCAAGAATCCCACTTCCCTCATAAGAGAAAAAATATTACCCACACTACAGTAATGGGAATCTTCAACAGATAATGCATGGAGTTCACTAACTCTTCTGGTAGAAGCGAAGGCAAAGAGAAGTGCCATTTTGTGAGTTAGAAATTTAAATTCTACATCATCTAACGGCTCAAAAGGAGCTTCAAGAGAACCCAAGCCAAATTCCATTTAGGAAATAATCAGCGGGTTCTAGGTCTATTAATAGAGAAATTTCTAACTGGTTTAGATAAAGAAGGATCAAATCCAATATCCAAGTTATCATGATGAGCATATGTATCTGATAACATAGACCTATAGCTCTTAATCGTGATGGGCAGCAGTTTGAGTACGTCAAACAGGTAGACCAGAAAATTGGCAATTTGAGGAATAGATGGATTAAAAATATCCACCAACTGATCTGTACACCAACAAAAGAAAACTCTCCACTTTGCTGCGTAATTCAACGAAGAGGAGGTCCTCCTACAGTTAGAAATTGCGACCACTGCTTGTCCTGAAAACTGTTTTCATGCTGGAAGGACGTGAAGGTTGAGACCATCCGGGTTGTGATGCAGTGTGTGGGACTTTCCCTGATACAGAAGGTCCTTGAGAGGAGGAAGCTTCCGAGGAATGTCCCATAACAGACACCTGACCAGGTTGATCCATGGTTTCTAAGCTGACAGAGGAGGTACTACCAGCAGGATTCTGCAGGGAGACTGTTTGATTTTTAACAGAATCTGCTGAATCAGCGGAGTTGGAGGATATGCATATCCTATTATTCTGTTCCATGAGATCGATAGAGTGTCTACTGCGTTTGCTCGGTGAACCGGACAAGGCAACATGAACGTTGGAAGCGGATTGTTTAGGTTCGTGGCAAAGAGATCTATCATTGGATGATCTCACTGGTAGCAAATCTGCAAAAATATTCATTTGTTGAGAGTCCACTCCGATGGAAACAGGCGACCTTTCCTTGAGAGGGAGTCTGCTACTATGTCCAGACAACCCAGAATATGATGGACTGAGAGATGAACACGATGATTCAGAGCAAATAGGAGAATTTTCTCCATCAATTTGAATAGAGGAATTGAGTGCCGCCTTGGTTCCTGAGATAAGCCACTACTAACTATGGAACTGTCTGACAGAATCTGCACATGAACGTTCGCTACGTCAGCAATCCAGTGTTTGAGTGCAAGTGAAATGGACATCATCTCTTTGATGTTTATGTGCTTTTCCAGGAACCAAGGGTTCCAAAGACCCAGACACTTCAGGTCTGCGAGAATCAGGGATGATCCCCAAGCTGTCAGACTTCCATCCGTCATAACAGTAAAGACCGGATCCGGTACTTGAAGCGGAACTCCCCGAGTCAACCACTCGAGATCCGCCCAAATCTGAACCATTTGTTTTATCAGATATGTCAAAACAATCTGGCTTTCGAGCGAATGCATCTTGACACTACAGTTCTGAGTAAAGAAAATCTGGAGAGGACGCGTACGTAAGCGACCTAGCGGAATCAAGTCCACCCATGCCCTGCACAGACCCATCAGTCACATAAACTCCCTTGCTGATACTGTGAGAGAGTTTAGACAAAAGCGAGCATAGCAACTGACTAATTTCGCTCGGGTTATCGGAAGGCGAAGCAGATTGCTGGGAGTCTCGAAGTCGGAATAATTGAAGCAGACTCTGCACATCGTTCTGAAGTGCATCTTTGAAGAATGTCGTCCAGATAAGCAGCCGTTACCACCACCGAATGAGCTCAGAAGTATGACATTACCGAGTTCATTATCTGAGTGAACGCCCAAGGTGCCAGGTTCAGACCGAAACATATCGATTTGAACTGAAAACCTTCTCTTGAACGGCAAAGTGCAGATACTTTCTGAAAGCTGGATGGACCATAACATGAAAGTATGTGTCCTTTAGGTCTATGCTTGCCGCAAAGTCGTTAACTCGAATGCGTGCTTTTAACGACCGAATGGTTTCCATATAGAACTTTGGAGCGGTAATCAATTTGTTTTTCCAGCTCAAGTCTATCAACTGTTGAATGGGCACAAGAAACAGGTGACTGTAAAATCCTGGTGAGTTGGGATTTTCTAGGACCTCTATTGCTTCCTTTACTAGGAGAGATTGAACTTCTGCAAGAAGAGACTCTCTTTTTGAAGGATTCGCCGTAAGATCTGTCCAAAGTGGACTTCTTTTAAGTGGGGGCTTTGAACGGAATGATAGCCAAAGACCCGTTCTGACTACATTCCTGACCCACTGATCTTCCATAATGTCCATCCAGTTTCTCACAAAGTTTGATAACCTTCTGCCAACTGGAGAGCAATAGAGGTTTAGACCAACACCAGTATGACTTGCGAGGCTTTTGGGAAGAGAAACTACATCCTCCCTGTGAAGCACCTCACGCCGTCGGCTTAGGGTCGTCTGGTTTTATGTCTTTGTAAGACTTTTGCCCCTTTCCAGAGTCGCTATACTGATGGTTCCCTGAGTATCCAAACGAGGGTTTCTTAGAACCCTGCGAGGAGCCCTTTTTCACTGGCTGCGAATTGGAGCACCCTCGCCTACCATGTCCAGCAGACGACTGCTGCTGAGAAACTGACCTCAGCAAAAGAGTGCTGGTAGCTTTTTTGGTAGCTTCTTCATACACTATGGATAACTTGTCATCAAACAAGGTTTGCCCAGAAACCGGAGCGTCTCTTAG
The DNA here is from genome assembly GCA_031216915.1 of Pictodentalium vernedei. NCBI lineage: Eukaryota > Metazoa > Mollusca > Scaphopoda > Dentaliida > Dentaliidae > Pictodentalium > Pictodentalium vernedei. Next base: position 248,520,862 of record CM062289.1, read on the forward strand.
AGAGCTTTTCACCCGATCGTCTATCAATGAAGACGATGCTAAGGCTCCATCACGTCTAAAAAGAAACTTAAAAACTAGAATTAGCCTGTGGTGACAGTTCTGTCCTTGGAACTTCACCATGCACCACATAACACAACACCCGCCTCCAATGTTTGGCATCCAAAACTACACAAGTAGCACATGTATCTGAAGGAGTGCAGTGACTACAAGCAAGACAACAAGCATGTAAATCCGAGGCAGACTTCCTCGCCTTACACTTTGAGCAAAAAGATTTCATAATAATATTTAAGCCACTGCACTCTAAACTACAAAAATAATTTATACATAATAAGGATACAAAAATAAGGCAATGCAAATCATTTCAAAAGAAATCGAAATTGAAAATTTTTTTTGAAGAAATTTTGAAAAATGCCTAAGTTCCCAAAGGGAACCTCATGAGCCCATGGGTACGTTGTTAAACTGAAAAAAAGTCAACAGGAAAAACTGGAAACTAAACAACAGGCACACAATAAGCCCAAAGTCAGTAACCGATCAATCACTAACTGATACAAAGCCAGATCTTCATAGGAAGAAAAAACAATGCATCTGGTAGAAGATGCAAGACTACAGATGTCCTAACACCCACAGGATGAGCATGTAACCATGGGGATAACAGGAATAAACATTCCATAGATCACGTTAAACTCACAAGAAATTTAATAAAAAATTTTGATAAAAAAGCCAAAAAAAGCTTGGGAGCTTGACAGGAGGGTTCATGGGAGGAGGGAAGGAACATTCAACAAACAGTAGGTTTAATCATTAGCACGAATGATGACATTCAGGCCCATGTCCCAAAAATGGGAAACATGAATAATTTTACATAATTATTTTAAAGTTACAGACCTGAACATCTAAAACCATCATAGTTCAGTTCCAGCAACCTTTCACATCCTTGAATCCACCACAATCATCAATGGTTTGTGTTTGGCATCTTCAAAAAAAGAGATTTTAAAGCACAGATGTCAGTTCAGATGTTTACTGACTTGGGCCAAACAGAAGAATGATGTTTGCGCCAATTTCGGTACCTTCTTGGTTACCGTGCATGCACAGTAAACAAAAGTATGGAGGACCAGATAGGACTTTGAATATTTGGTTTTGTATGCAAATTTTGTGGATTGGGGGGGGGGGGGGGGGGGGTTCAAAATTTGTGTTTGGCCCTGGAAATTAATGAGTTTGCACTAGCTAAATCTGGGCCATTGGTTTTAGTAAAAAAAAAAATATCAACTACATCAGAATATGTAGTTCTAGGGGTACAATAATGATTTCTAGTCAAATCTTGGCTGCCTATACAGTCAGCAAAGACTTGACTAAAAACCACTGCCAGGATAATTTGATCGTTGTCTGGAAGGCTTATCCATCAGTCCATGCAGAAGCACTGTTCTGATGAGTCACAGTTTGCTCAAGTTTGAATAGGATAAATGGGTGAGGAAGTCTGACCTGTCATTTTGAAAATTTCTGGAGAGGGACTAACATTATCTTGGAAAAAGGTTCAGGATATTGATTGCTCCTACAGTATTTATTTATTGGTATTTAGTCAAAAGGGGACGTTCTCATCTAGACATGACCCCAAACCTGCATATCAAATTTCGTGACGATCGGACAAGAACTATGGGGTGTAGCCTGTACTAAAGGAAAATGTAAACAGACTCACAGACTTCTGCACACTTGATGGCAACAGCTTATCTTGACTTTGTCAAGTTAAGCTATCTAGAGTGATGTCACGCATGCAGCCCGACTGCCCCAGGAATGGCAATGCTTAGACGCAAAATAGTCAGAGCCATTTTTTGTTAACAGTTTAACTAACGAATCTGCCATATCTGCACTCGTGATATACAAAATTTGCTATTGAAATTTTATTTTTTCATTTCTCAACTTCAAAATATACCTCATGACCTATTAATGGAACAAACTTGATGAGCTTGTTCCAATAAGGAGTAATAAGCCATGGTTAGAAGTAAATAAATGAAAGTGTCAATGACACTGTAGCTCAACTTGTCAAGACATGTACGTGCATGTATAGTATGTGACACAGCAATGACAAACATCTACGTAATGACCTGATAACAAAGGTACATATAAAGTATTGTAACGGTCTGTACATAAATACTGGCTGTAGCCTGTAACAAATGTATAGGTAAAGTATTGTAAAGGTGGGTGACAGTCAGATGCTAAACTAGAAAAGAAATCTTTGAGTCCCAGAGTGGGTCTGACTGAACCCCAAAGTATTTGTTCTCATAGCACAGTGATAACAAAGGCACCCCAAAACACACTCATTCCTGACCCAAGGTGAAAACAAAGGTACCCAAGAAGTTTCATGAAGATCAGTTCATAAATACGAGCTGTATAGAAGTTGCGACAAAAAACTGATTGGACCTAATTTCGGTACAAAATGGCCACTGGCAGCCATCTTGAATTTTAGACCGCACTCAGAAACACTCGTTCTCGTCCCAAGGTGATAACAAAGGTACCCAAGAAGTTTCGTGAAGATCGGTTGATAAATACAGCCTCTAGCCCGAGCCGTATTGACATGTGCACTTACAGTGTATAAGTAGAACTAAATACATCAAAATTCATCTAATTTGCATAATTTCTGCAAGAGAAAAAAACCCGTACTATATGTGATGTATTCCATGTTACTAAACATTCATACAAAAATTTATTCAAATCGGAACTTTCATACAGACGTTCTGTAAAAAAGACTGATTGCACTAATTTTGGTAGAAAATGGCTGCTGGTGGCCATCTTGAATTTCGGACCACACCCCAAAACACTCGTTCTCATCCCACGGTGATAACAAAGGTACCCAAGAAGTTTCGTAAAGATCGGTTCATAAATACGGCCTCTAGCCTGAGCTGTATAGAAGTTGTGTACAAAAAACTGATTAGACCTAATTTCGATACAAAATGGCCACTGGCAGCCATCTTGAATTTTGGACTGCACTCAGAAACACTCGTTCTCGTCCCAAGGTGATAACAGAGGTACCCAAGAAGTTTCGTGAAAATCGGTTGATAAATACAGCCTCTAGCCTGAGCAGTATTGACATGTGTACTTACTGTGTGTAAGTAGCACTGAAAAAAATCAAAGTTCATCTAATTTGCATAATTTCTGCATGAGAAAAAAACCTGTATTATATGTGATGTATCCCATGGTACTAAACATTCACACAAAAAATGATTCAAATCAGCGCTTTCATATGGAAGTTCTGTGTAAAAATCTGATTGCACCTAATTTTGTACAAAATGGCTGCCATCGGCCATCTTGAATTTCGGACCGCACACAAAAACACTCGTTCTCGTCCCACGGTGATACCAAAGGTACCCAAGAAGTTTCGTAAAGATCGGTTCATAAATACGGCCTCTAGCCTGAGCCGTATTGGCATTTGCACTTACAGTGCTGAATGTAACACTGAATACATCAAAGTTAGTCTAATTTGCATAATTTACATACGAGAAAAAAAAACGTATTATATGTGATGTATCCCATGGTACTAAACATTCATACAAAAATTATTCAAATCAGTGCTTTCATATGGAAGTTCTGCGCAGAAATCTGATTGCACCTAAGTTTGTACAAAATGGCCGTCAACGGGCAACTTGAATTTCGGATCGGACCCCAAAACACTCGTTCTCGTCCCACAGTCATAACAAAGGTACCCAAGAAGTTTCGTAAAGATTGGTTCATAAATACGGCCTCTAGCCCAAGCCGTATTGAATTGTTGATGGACAGATGGACGACTGTCCATGGCATAAGCTCAAATTTGGTTGAGCTAAAAATGAAAAAATCTGAGGTTTCAGAAAAATAATTTGTACTGTTGGCTTCAACTTGTGTAAGGTAAAGGATTAAAGATGCAGTACATAAAGCAATGTTAGGCAATATGAATCAATTTTCTTTTTTGCATGTAATAACTCCCAATCCTTCAAAATGCATTTTGGGAATAATTGCCTAAGTGACAATCTGAGTGGGGGGGGGGGGGGGGGGGGGGGGGGGGAGGGGGGGGAGGGGGGGAGGGAGGGGAGGGGGAGTTGTGGAACCTATATTTAAACCTGGCCTGTATTACTAGCTGGAAAATACACATATCAACTTTGGCTGAAATCAAATAATCCAAACTGGAGTTATCAGTCGGAAACCAATTGTTTACAGACAGATGGATGGACCGACAGATGGACGGACGAAAGTCATGACTATAGCCCTGACTATAAACAGTCAGGCTAAAAATGCATTTTGTACCGAAGAAAAAATATTGCATGAATGGCCCTGGGTGAGGAGGAGGTGGGATGGGGGATGAGGGGTGGGGGAGAGTGGGGGTGTATTAGGGGAGTCCATTTTTTTTTCCACATGTGGTCAGTCTAAATCCTTCAGAATGCATTTTGAGCAGAGAAAAAAATACCTAACTGGCACCATGGGGGTGGGGGTGGGTGGTGGTGTTTGTCTGGGTTTTTAACCACAAACATTACTGAAAACTGTAAAAAAGCATTTTTGACGAAAGAAATTTTTTTTACCTAATTCTGTGGTGTTTGGGTTTTTAACCAAAACTGTAAAGAAAGCATTTTTCGGTTTTCGGGTTTCGGGCCTCTGTTGCCGTCACAGTTGCCCAAAAGGGGACGTTCTCATCTAGACATTATATGAAGTCAACCTATCAAGTTACAATGAAATCCCTCCATAAATATGACGTGTAGACTGTACTAAAGGTTTTCGGGCTTCGGGCCCCTGTTGCCGTCACAGTTGAATGATCGCAACCAAAAGGGGACATTCTCATCTTGGCATCATGTGGATTTATCCTACGAAGTTACAATGAAATCCTTTCATAAATATAACCTGTAGACTGTGCTGAAGGTTTTCGGGCTTCGGGCACCTGTAGCCGTGACAGTTGCCCAATCACGTCCAAAAGGGGACTTTCTCATGTGTAGAAATTATATGAAGTCAACCTATGAAGTTACAATGAAATCCCTCCATAAATATGACCTGTAGACTGTGCTGAAGGTTTTCGGGCTTCGGGCACCTGTAGCCGTGACAGTTGCCCAATCACGTCCAAAAGGGGACTTTCTCATGTGTAGAAATTATATGAAGTCAACCTATGAAGTTACAATGAAATCCCTCCATAAATATGACCTGTAGACTGTGCTAAAGGTTTTCGGGTTTTGGGCTCGGGCAGTCGTGACGGTTGATAGATCACGCCCAAATGAGGAAATTCTCATGTAGACATCATACGGAGTCATTAGTATCAAGTTACAATGAAATCCGTCCATATTAAACATGACCTGCAGACTGTGCCAAAAGTTTTTGGGTTTCGGGCTTGGGCAGCCATCACGATTGACAGATCATGCCCAAATGGGGACGTTCTCATCTAGGCATTATACAGAGGCATTCTATGAAGTTGCAATGAAATCCCTTCATAAATACGACCTGTAGACTGTGCTAATGGTTTTCAGGTTTTGGGCTCGGGCAGCCATACCGGTTCACTGATCACAACCAAAAGGGGACATTCTCATGTAGACATGACCTAAAACCTGCATATGAAATTTCGTGACGATCAGACAAGAAATACCGGGAAAAGTCTGTACTTGAAGATTGAATAAAAAACTTTAACCAAAACTCTAAATGTTAACAGAAAAAGGCAGACGGACAGACGGACGGACGGACAAAAGTCATTACTGTAGCCCTCACTGTAAACAGTCGGGCTAAAAATGAAATGCCTAATTTCATTTGAGGTGATTGGTGGAGGTGAAAAATGATTGATAATTGCAAGGTCTTCATGTTTGTAGAACCACATTACCTGATAACCCAATCGGCAATCGCTCTGTATTTTTTTCTAATTGTAAGCATAATATTGTGTAATAAAATTTTGCCCCAAACTTGACCAGAAATACTGTACCTTAGGTGGAGACGTGTCTGAAGAAGCAGGTGAACTTGGTGCAGGGCGTTTCTGTGGACTTTTATGGGGAATTTTATCTGGACTTTTGTTAGGACTTTTGGTCTGACCAAATGATGGTGGTATTCGATTTGTTCCCCATGATGGAGCATTTGCTTTGGGAACAGCTGCTAGACTTTCGTCATCCATCAAACTGTCTTCTACTCTTTCTGAAAAATTCAAGAATTAATGTAGTACCATACATGGAGAGTGAATTCCTTCTAAAAAATCTGTGATGTTCAGTTTCCACCCAACCAAAAACGTATATTCTGTGAAAGCATAAGTTTCAGCCAATGGACCTCCAGGTTTAACCAAGAGGTCCATTGGCTAAAACTTTGATTGTACTCCTTATACCTTTTAACAGAGTTTAAGAACACTGACAGGGTGGCAACACGGCTCATTGTCTCAATGATGAGGTTAATTCAAGGGCTTTTAAGGGCTCTTTCAAGTCATTTTCATGGAGCATTTAGACAACTTTTAAGACTATTCCTCACTATTTTCCTATAGCTTTGAGTAAACTTCTCAGTAAGAATATAGATATTAGTTTTAAAAAAAAAGTTTCTGATCATAATAAAAAACAGGTAGAGGTTGGCAACAAACAAGCATATTCACCAGTTATGTAACATATCTGATGCTGATTGTATTTGGCAAAGTCCTTGAGTTTTATGAATGCCTCAACATTTTAATTTCTGTTGCACAGCATTCAATGCTGTGCAACAAAAATTAAAACCTTGAAGCATTCTTAACCCCTAAATCCACAGATTAATTTTACATTAATAACTACTATATATACATTTACATAGCTGCAGATGACTTAACAGTGTTTCTACATTATTGTTGGCTACCTGTACCACAGCCAACAATGATGTAAAAACACTATCAACAAAAATGCATCCTACCAGTAAAGTTCTCAAGGAAGAATACACTTGAAACAACTTTTTCAGAGCCAAATAAAAAGGGGAGCATGTGGCTGTATGGGGTCCTAAGGGTTAAAAATCAAATACTTTCAAGGCTAAAAAACTTTAAAGTCAATTGTCAATTCAATGACCACAAAAAACCCTGGAAATTCCACTCTCCAAGTGTTATAGTCATATTCCAGTCTCCATGTGCTGTATATGAGCATTTACTGCATCTGATTTATTCCAAATTTTACCTTAACCCTTTGAACTCTAGTGGTATCTTCCATGCCAGTTTAGTGGAAGAACTTGGAAGAGTCCATATTCATTATTTGGGGTAGACCTATCAATATTTTCAACGTGCAGCTTCGAGGCTGCACATTGAAAATATTGATGGGTCTTCCCCACACATTTACTGAACAGCCATCCTATATAATGACGTATCATGTTCCTGGCCGGAAAAGCTTATAACACCCAAGCCTGCAAATAAGCAGTCTGTCATAGCCATTGTCAAGCACAAATTGTATGTTTGACAGACACCATTTCACTTGTGCTTGACTTGATGACCTGTACAAATTCTTGAAATTGAATAATCATGAGTTCGTATCTGCGCAAAATGTTTAATTTTTATTGATCTTACCAATTTATTTATTGGTGTTTAAGGTCACATATTTATGCACAATGGCTAATCATGACCTCTGCATAGAGATAAAGTCAAGTTTTGTCAATTGTTTATACCCATGTAGCCCATTTTAGAGAACTTTCACCCCAAGCATTGGCTACTGGGTCCTATTTTACCTGTAAAACAGAGCTTGTTTACCACAGTAAACAAGCATTGGATCATTTCCCAAGGTTCCCATGGGAGGATTTTATCAATAACAAAATCTTGGATGCATTCCCATTTATTGGAAAGGTCTCTTGTAAACTTAATAGGCATCATAAATTTACCTTTAAAATTTAGATTGAGAAGGTGAGAGATGAATTTGACAAATACAAACTATTCTTTCCCTCTGGTGGTAACAACAAATAGACCTTAAAAGAACATTTCTAGGCTGCAGTAAATGAATCAAAACCTTCAGGTACCTTTGGGAGGTTGTAGTGGCCAACAAAGTAATGCTGCTTCAAAAACCTACAGATAAATATATAATGCAGGGATTCTTCTGCCCAATTTGGGAAATGGTCTGGGGCCCAGGTCACTGGGAAAATGATAAATTTAAAGTAATTTGTATATTTTTTATACTTACCAATGACCCAGACTTAGCTGGTGCAAACTCAATATTATCAAGAGCCAAACACAAATTTGAACCCCCCAATCCCCCAAATTTGCATACAATACCGAAAATTACGGGAGGGCCATCCCTGTCTGGGCCATTGGTAAGTATAAAAAATATACAAATTACTATAAATCATATTTTTATACTAATAACCAGCTGAATCATAAAAAGGCAGAGGGCTTAGGACTTAAGAATTAGCAGACCAAATACAGCTCATGAGCCTGCATTCCAAGGCGAAAAGGAGATTAAAAGTTAAAAGGAATTACCTGCATGTCTCTCTATACAATAATAGAGAAGACACATCATAAATAAGGAGCCATATCCAAGTAATTCTGTATTATTAGCATGAAAGATTATGCTAATTGGGTGTAACAAGCCCTCAATTTTAAGGCTAGTCCAGACTAAGCTCCTTAAATGAGGATGGCGTATTCGAGAGTGAGAGACTAACCCCCACAAACACAAACAAAAAATAAACAAGCTGTATGCAGGATCAGTAATAACCTACAGACAAAACAGCTTCACTCATAATTACACACTTATCAAGGGGGAGAGGGGGGGGGGGGGTCAATAAATAATTCCTGTCGAACCCCCCTCACCCACATTACTTGAATCGTACTTGTGTTAGTTATCAAATAGTATAGGAACATCAGGGCTCCCTCACGTCTGACCGACTCCATAATGCCACTCACTAAGGATGGAGAGGGACGTGATGAACAAATAATACACCATATAGACATAATATCCAATCTCTAGGGTGGAAATATAATCCACAGCAAAAGATTGGACAGAAATGAAAAGGGAGACGAAAACAATGTTCCGACACCCGATCATAAAAACCTAAATGAACTCTTTACCTTCGATCTGATATCAGGAAATATATTCCTGAGAAGGACTTTAGTAGAGGCATTTGAAGAAATGCTCATTAATCACACTAGCTAAATATGGCGTCATCAATAGGGCTTATCGCCTCATATACTAACACCAAGCCATACCGGTTGGAAGAGAATAACCTCCTGTACCATAATAGCATCATGCCCGATAGGACAATGAACTCAGACTAGCTGAAGCAGCTAATGGTCTTCCTATTTGTGAAGACAATAAAAAGGCTGATAACTGCAGCCTTAGAAGCTCACTAAGGAGACTTACAATGTCAGCCGTGGCTTTTTTAAGTCTTTATCTCCGTGAAGACAGATATATCGGTGTAATTTACGACCTTGAAAGCTCACTGAATGAAGACTTACAATTATTGTCGCACAAGGTAGGGAATGAAGAACCGTTATTTTAACAACCCAAAATTCCCAAAGGGACAGTATTCTTAAGAAATAATTATTTCAGTTATGTCATTGCATAATTACTGAAACATCGCTCATGATTCTAGCTAGGCTACTATGGTGTAAACAATAAGACTCAAGTCTATGACACCTAGGAAAACAAACAGAAAAGCATTATTCCATTAGCGGTTTTATTCCCAAAAGACAGCAGTCAGAGCCTAGCTAATGTAGCTTAGAAGTCATCGCGCAAGGTGGGGAACGACGAGTCACTAATTTAACAGCCATAATTCACAAAGAGACAGTAGTCTCAAGGTAGCTATGCAGTTATGAGTCTACGTCTGCGTGAAGACATATCTGTGTCACTTGCGGTCTTTGAAAGCTCACTAAATGGAGACTTACAGCACTAGCCGCTAATGTATAAAAGACCGCTGTAACAGTACATAAGGCTACTATGGCATCCATAATGGCATTAAATGTCCTGACGCCAAGGAATACACACGAGAAGGAAAAGACGTACTTATTCCCTCTGACGGTTCTATTCCAAACAAGACAGCTGTCTCAGCCTAACTATGCACTATGGAACCTCTATTCGTAAAGAATAGGGCATTGAATTTCTTATACTATTGCTAAGGCAAGGAAGGCTTCATTAATTGGGACAAAAGCTCTCGACACCTGAGCCAAAAGATCCGGGGATGAAAGATCTTCGTCTTTCCATTGCCCGGTATGATAAGCTGTTTTTTGCCTAGAAAATGCAGACTTATAATCAGATGGAATAAGATTCTAAGAGCTTATGACTAAAATTTCATAGTCTAAAAGTGCCCTTCTGCGAGGGATGGAGACTCACACTCCATAGCCCTCTCACCATCCAAATGTTCCATCTGAAAATATGGTCAACTCCATCCGATTGAACGGATGACTGGACCAATGCAACACTGTCCGACAGCTCACCATCAGAGCCCGTTAAACAGTAGTACCAGCGACTACTGGAATGCTGCGATACGCAGAGCAATCTGCGGCAGCCAGTCCGTGACCGAGGCTAGCAGAGCAATGATAATCCACTTGTTACCGTAAGCTGTTCAAGGGACGGAGATCTGGCCCAGATCCTCGACACATGTCCCACATAAAAATGACTCAAACGACTAGCTATCGACCCGAACATGCAATGTCGGATAGCTAGTCGGCGGTCAATGTGCTTCATTAATGAAGCAGGGGAAGATGGCATAGCTGCAACTGGATCCGGCTGCAGTGTGGAAGGAGTGTCCCGGACCGCAAGCGTGAATGGGTGTCCTAACCTACTAAAGTTTCTCGAATCAAAAAGAATCGACCTCGACTGCTGATGGAAAGGAGAGGGTTCTCCAGCTCGCAGTCTGCTCCAGACATCACCAAGCATTCCATTAGAAACTTGTAGGCATCTATCCCTTAGCGTGCATATCCATGGAAGAAGAGGAAGTCATAACAACAGCCGACCCCAGCTGAAGTGCGGAAGAAGCATCCAAACTCATCACACTCTGGACGGATGCTCCTTCTCAATGAAGTTTCTTACAACACAAAACAGTCGTCCCCGACTGTTAACGGGAAGAAAAACGCTCTGCACTCGCGATCTATCCCCAGATCTCGCCGAGTATCCCGCTTAGAAACTTCTAGGCTAATTCCCCTTCCGTGCGCTTCCATGTAAGCAGAAGAAGCCATAACTGCCGCCGAACCCGGCTGCAGTGTGGAAGGGACATTCCGATGCGTGTTCCGATTCAATATGGTTTCTCACAATGGACACAGTCGACCCCGACTGTTAACGGAATAGAGGGTCCTCCAATCGGTGAGCTGAACCCAGATCTAGCAGATAAACTTCTGCCTTCTTCTACATACACAAATGACCAGACCGACGGCTCACTTCCGTAATCTGCAGATGGGTGCTCCTTGCTGGGTTTTTAAGCTGCGATAAGTGCTGCGCAAATTGTGACAGCAAGTCTGTTACGGTGGCTTGTGGAGCATCAGCTTAGAAAATATGGTCAACTCCATCTCCGCTGCATGTTGCTCCCAGGATGGAGATCTGGCCGCCGATCTCTTCGTCAAACGTCCCGATGAATCAAGCCTCGAATCACTAGCTACTGGATGGACCGCCTTTCTTTTCCTTCTTTCTTTGAGGGTAAAGGCTGGAGTGTCTTCGCTGGGCTGCATGAACATCTATAGTCAGGTAGCTAGTGTGCGGTCTCATGTGCTTCGCTAAAGCGGAGGAAGAAGCCGTAACTGTGGCCGGCGCTGGCTGCAGTGTAGAAGGAGCGTCCTGAGCAGTCAGGGAGGGTGTTAGTTCCGATTCAGTGAAAGTTTCTCAAAGCAATAGTCGACCCCGACTATTACTGGGTTAGAGAAGGCTCTGCCGCTCGCGGTCTGATGCAGACCTCGCCGAGCTTCCCGAAGAGAAACTTACAGACTTCTTCTCCTTATTTTACCGTCGTCGCTGGGTGAGCTTTTGATTAAAAGGTACTCACTCTACCCAAATCTACACACTCCTTGACCACATAGGACATACTAGGTATTACGGTTCTCACTATTGGGAAACCGCCTGACCGGTTGAGCTAGCTGCTGGAATAAGAGGCCTTATATTCAAGAGCACCTTAGCTTCTAGCTCTGTTTACTCCTAAGAGTGCGATGACTGCAGCACATTGTGGACGGGTGTCACAATACCATCACCATGTTCCTGTTCCTCTGGAAAAGAAACTGAGAAATCAAATTATCTTGCAAAGACAGCCCCAACATCGAAACTTCACCGCAAATACTTGGCGCAACACCCACTTCCAATGTTAGTGTCCTAATGAGTCGACCCTGACCACACAAATAGGACCAGAATCAGTAGGGGTATAGTGACTACAGGCAAGGCAACAAGCATGTAAATCCGATGTAGACTATTACACCCTACAATGAGAGCAGTAATTCATGAATAATTATAATCCAACAAGTTCACTGCACTCCTAACATCTAACATATAATCACACAATATAAGGATACATGACGAAGAGAATCAAAAATAATTTCGAAATAAGTTAAAACAAATTTTTTCTGAAATTTTTTTTGGAAAACGACTAAGGGAACCACACGAGCCCAAGGGCATCCCGATAGAGCCTAAGTATGGACAACACCAAAATATTAAAGCTACACTACCGGAATATCAATAAATGTATCCTAATATAATTGTGATGAAATAAAACCCTGAATATTACCTGTTTAGGACGTTGATAAAAGTAAACAAAGTCAGGATAGGAAAAACGGAAACTAGACAAAAGGCACACCAAAGGCCCAAGACAGTAAATAATTAACTAATACCTGATGCAAAGCTAGATCTTCATGTGAAGAAAAAACAATGCATCCAGTAGGAGATGCAAGACAGAAAGGACCCAACACCCCAAGGGTGAGGACGTAATAGTGGGGGTAAAGAGAATAAACATTCTGTATAACACGTTAAACTCCCAAGAAATTTAATAAAAAAATTCAATAAAAAAAACAGCCAGAAAGCTTAGGAGTTAACCGGAGGGTTCATGGAATGATAGGGAAGGAACACATAATCAACAGTAGGTAAATCATTAGCAAAACTTATGATGTCAAAGCATATATCCCGAAATTGGGTAACATAAACTAATTTTCATATTATTTAAAAGCTACAGCCCTGAACGTCTCAAACCACTGTTGTTCACTTCCATCATCCATTTACTGCCTTGAATCCACCATATACTTCATTGATTTGTGTCTGGCATCCACCAAAAGAGAGATTTAAAGCACAGATGTCAGTTGAGATGTTTACTGACTTAGGGCCAAACAAAGAATGATGTTGGCGCCAATTCCGGTCTCTTCCGGAGTATTGCGCATGCGCAGATGTTAAAAGTATGGAGGGCCAGATAGGACTTTTAATTTTCGGTATTGTATGCAAATTTTGGGGATTGGGGGGGTTCAAAATTTGTGTTTGCCCCTTGATAATATTGAGTTTGCACCAGCTAAGTCTGGGCCATTGGCTATTAGTATAAAAATAATAAAATGCCAGACGGGAGCAGATGCACTAATTTAGAATTTCCGCTTAAAGCGACTAAACAAAAAATGAAAATTTTTTAGTAAATTTTGTATCTTAACATACCTACCACTATTGTTTACAATTGACTGTAACGTAAGTGCAAGCCCTACTTCGGAACTAACTCAAGCTTTTAAGAAACTTTTCCAAACTAGCTGGAAAAGTAATAGAGTGCAAAAGCACGAAAAAGGGTTGAGTGAGACCAGCGCTTGAAATTACAGGTACTCTCTCTGCACACCTCTTGCATTTACCGAGCGCATGCGCAACAACCCTGACGTCAATTCCGTATTTTCGCCAACGAGAAGATTGTGATTTAGCAGGGGAGGCATCAATATCAAAGATATCCCCAAGGAGGGTGGGTCTTCGGTAAACAATTGTGGTAGGTATGTTAAGAAACAAAATTTACTAAAAAATTTTAATTTCTTTTCAACCTACTCACAATTGTTTACAATTGGCTGAATAAACAAAAGGAGGAGTTGAATCACATAACCAATACCAACAAGAGCAGCAGAAAGAAAAGCAAGGAGGGCAGAGAACAATAGCGAAACCTGTAATGAAGATTGAGAGAAGGCACCTGAAAAGAACAAGGCTGAGTGAAACACAACCTCGATAAAAACAATTTTAACGAGGGTGCACAACAGCCTGAGCAGCAACGAGAGGGCCTAAAGAATAAAGGTACTCAGATTGCTGCTGCAGGTGGCGGAGATAAAAGGAGGATAAGGTAGAAGCATTCCTCCAGTAAGCCACATTCATAACATCCCGGAGCGAAACAGAATTGGAGAATGCCCAGGATGTAGAAATGGCATGAACCTCGTGAGCATTAAACCGATTCGAAACAAGATCCGAAGCAGACAAGCGGGAATAAGCCAGCTTGATTGCAAGACATATCCACCTGGAAATAGAATGGGAAGAGATAGACTGCCTCTTAGGAACGAGAGACAGAAAGAATCTCTTCCGACCCCTCCTAATGAACTGAGTGCGATTAATGTAAGTCTTGATCGCACGAACAGGACAAAGAAGAGGTCTCCGACCATCGACAGCAGGGGAGCCCGAATGCAGATGGGAGGAGGTACCGAATCAGGAAGTTGATTCTTAGCCAGAAAAGAACAATCAGTAGTGAAGGTGACACTGTTAGCCTCATTTCTGAAGAAAGCAAAATCAACAGATAGCGCATGAAGCTCACTGACCCGTCGAGCAGAAGCAAACGCTAGAAGGAAAGCTGTCTTATAGGTGAGAAAATGCATATCGGTCTCAGATAAAGGCTTGAATGGCACCCCTCCAAACAGTGCAACACCCATGCCAAGTTCCACTTGGGTGTAAGACACAAAACTCGAGGCCTCTTCAAAGAAAAGTGCCGAATGAGTTTGGAGAGAAAAAGATTACGACCGATGCACCGCTTTCCCACATAAGAGAAAGTATCAGGCAGCATAGACCGATAGCCCTTAATCGTAATAGGCTGGAGGCCCTTGGAGTCAAAAAGATATACCAGAAAATCTGCAATTTAAGCGATTGACGGATCACGGTAATCCACATTTTGATCTGCACACCAGCGGCAGAAAACCTTCCACTTCGCAGCATAAGTCATGCCAGAGGAATGTCACCGCGATGCAGAAATGCACTGCACTGTTCGTCTCGAAAAACCTCTACGTCAGAGACAGGACCTGAAAAAAAGACAGTCATGAATGGACAGGCTCGCCAGGTTGTTGTGATACTTCCTGGACCCTGGGAAAGAAGATCGCGATGTAGAGGTAGACAAATCAGCCGATCTGTCAACAGAGGCCGCAGCAGATTGATCCACACCCTCTGTGGAGACAGAGGTGCGATCAGAATGATCCTGCAACTGCAAGCATGAATCTTCGCTAATACTTGAGGAAGAATCGGTGCAGGAGGGAAGGCATAGCCGATCCAACCTGTCCAGTCCAGAGACAGAGCATCTACCGCAAATGCCAGAGGATCTGGACAAGGGGAGACAAAGGTCTCTACCTGATGATTCCAGTGAGTGGCGAAAAGGTCGACCTGAGGACGGCCCCACTGCTCGCAAATCGCCTGAAACACCGACCGATGTAGCATCCATTCGGTTGGAAGGACACTGTCGCGTCGGGACAGAGAGTCTGCTAGGACGTTGAGATGCCCGGGAATGTGTCGAATGGACACCCGAGCGTTTACATCCCGCGCCAACAGAAGAAGATCCCGAGATAGCTGGTACATGGGATTCGAATGTGCATTTCCTTGATTCCGTATGTAGGCCACTAATGTCGAATTGTCCGAAAGAAGTAGGACAATATGGTCCGACAGGTGAGGGATCCATAGCCGAAAACTCAACAGAAGAGCAAGGAGCTCCTTCTGGTTGATATGAAGGCCCACCTGCTCGCTGTCCCACTCGCCATGAGTGGACAGACCGAGAGGATCCAACGTCGCACCCCAGCCCCAATCGCTGGCATCCGCAGTAAGGATGCGAGCGGCCAAAGGAAGATCCAACAGAATACCCTGCGTCAGCCAGGGAACATCGGCTCAAGGCTGGAGATGACAAAGCAGGAACCGAGGAATAGGAAGTTCCAGGTCCAGCGGATCTACATTCAGACACCAATGATCCAACAGGAAGTGTTGGAGAGGTCGGACAAACAAGCGACCAGGTGGAATGAGATCTGTCACCGAGGCCCAGCATCCGAAGGAAAGTCCTGGCCGAGACCGAGAAAGATTGAAACAGGGTCCGAGTCAAGGCGGAAAGAATCGTCGCCCGAGCATTGGGGACCGACACCACATTGTGACGAGTGTCAAAATCCATCCCCAATGACGAAATTGCTGAGAAGTAAGGAGATCCGACTTCTCGCGATTGACTCTGAAACCCAGCAACGCTAGTAGGCAAAGAAACTGCCGGACATCTAACTCCAGAACAGCAGCATCGTGGTGCTGTTGGAGGATGTCGTCCAGGTAGGCTGACGAAGTCACAGGCGACTGAGTACAGTGGAAAGCAAGCACATGTGACATCAGTTGGGTGAAGGCCCAAGGAGCCAGGTTCAAACCGAACAGGAGACCTCTGAATTGATAGACTTGATCCCGACGTGAGAACCGAAGGTATTTCCGTGACACCAGATGAATGGTTACATGGAAGTAGACATCCTTCAGGTCGATACTGGCAGCAAAGTCGCCCTGATGAACTGGATGTCGAACCGACCGGAAAGTCTCCATACTGAAATGAGGAGCTATTATGTACTCGTTTAGGATACTCAGATCGATCACAGGACGAAATTGGCACCAAGAAAAGTCTCGAGTAAAACCCCTGTGAAAGGGTGTTCCTGACCACCTCGATCGCCCCTTTGGAGAGAAGATTGTCGATCTCCTGCACCAGAAGGTCCCGAAGTAGAGAATCGAAAGGGACCAGAGTCGGTAGGGCACCTGAGATAAACTGGGGTGCCGATGGAAGGACAGTTGCAGACCGGATTGTATGACGTCGAGGACCCAAGTGTCTGATGTTATCTCTGTCCAACGGTTGTAAAACAGTGACAGCCTTCCCCCGACTGGAGGCGAATCGAGGTGAGAACCTTCACTTGCGGCCTCAACGTGGCCCCTGAGAGGAGAAACCACCAGCTCGGGAAGTGACAGAGTCCTGAGACTTTCCTGCCTGACGCTGCCAGAGAGCCTGGCCGCGTCGGCGCTTCTTCTGAGCAGAAGGAGCCGACGGAGCCAAAGGCATAGCCGACGTCACCGATGAGGCAGACGCAGTAGGACGTTTGGCGGGCCTGGAACGACCACCACCCGCAGCAGCAGGTTGGTCCAGCTGCCGCAGCAAAAGCTGGTCCTTCGAATCACGAAGAACTTCACCACGGACAGCTTCCACGGAACCATGGAACAACTGAGGTCCAACCAAAGAGGCAGACCTCAGAACAGCACGCTGCTCAGAAGGAAGGGATGGAGAAGAATCCAACACCGCATCCCCGCGCGCCGGCTCCAAATTAGCAGTGTTACAGGCGTGAGCGTGTTTCAAGTTCATGAGAGCCTGTGACAAAATGCAAAAAGGCGCCTGAGCATCATCAAACTCCCCTGGTGGAAAATATTCAGGCAGGGCAGCGATGACAACATGGTCCGCGAGAGATAACATACCCAGCATCGGGACAGGCCCACCATAGATTCAACTACCGACATCGGGAGAACTGCCAACTTAGGCTTAGTTAACCCGAGGGAAGAAGAATCCTCATCCACAGTAGTCATCCCTTGGAAGACTGGTAGACAGACGGAATCGTAAACACAAAACCGCGATGGAGGCAGAAAGGCATAAGCTCTAGAAAAGAAAGAACCCTTGAGGGCCTTAGAACGCATTTTGGCATCTAAGCCCTGGAAGAACTCAACAACCTGAGCCGATTGCAGAGGACTCAAAGCCCCAGAGCTAGAAGGCTCAACAGGGTTATGGCGCTCCACAGAGGACCGTGGCTGGACGGTCACAGATGGCTGGTCTGAAGGTTGAATGTCCGGCAATAAGCCAAAGACAAAATCCAAAGCCTGCCCCAAGACTGACGAGGGGGGCCCATCACCTTCAAGAAAATCGTCATCCTCTGTTGCAGAGGAGACGTAGCCCAACTCGGGCTGACCAGCAGAAACCTCCTGTGAATACTGTGCAGTATCCAAGGGGCCAGGCGAGACATCTTGGTGACCGATCAAAGGAGGTTGTGCCTCAGGAGGCACAGGGAGGCCAACTTGAGTGTTGCCAGAAAGCAACCGGTCACCCAGAGAATCCGTCGCAGTAGCATCGCCCGACGGAGTGTCCTCCTAATGGACCTTTCTGGTAGAAGAACCCAAATCCTCAGAAGAGACCAGAACGTCGATCGGCAGACAGAATAGGGAGAGGGTGAGAAAACACCGGAGGATAGTCCCGATTGTGATGCCTGGGGGCAATCACTGACCTCTGCGGAACAGAAGGTCCTGCCTGCAAATCCTCTAAAGAGACTGACGGCGTACATCGATCAGTAGCTGGACCTGGGACACAGTAAGAAGACATCAGAGGATTGTCCAAAGAATGACAGGATCCTGCCATTGGCCTCTGCGCGGAAGAAGGCCCCAACTGCCCATCCTCTGAGACCGATGGCAAGCATCGATTGACATCCAAACTCGGAACACAGTGAGGAATCACTGGAGGAAGGTTCCGAGAGTGACAGCTAACCGGGGCTGTCACTGACCTCTGCCGAACAGTAGGCCCTGGATGCCAATGTCCCAAACAAATCCTGCTAGTCGGCACACTAGCAGGGGAAGGAGGAACAATAAACGATTCGTTCGTGGGGCGAGGAATCTCTGCCGAAGCGACCGAACGGCTCAACCGACTAGGGGAGCAAACCTAGCTAGATGAGACGGAGCAGACAGCAAACCCGCACAGCTTCACCGCGAAGCCAGGGGAAGCTGAGAGCTCACAGACACACCAGCAGATACAGCCTCGGTCCCCCGAGACTGTATACCATCCCCAGAGGAGATGGAAGAGCCACCATCATACAGAATACGATCTGTAGTAACAATTTCCTCAGCAACTGTCGGCAGCGTAGGAGGCAAATCGGAGAGGGTCACCGAGCTGACCTCGGAGAAGCTCTCTACGAAAACAGACGCCTCAAGAGTGACATCAGAAGACAAAGAGACCACGGTCTCCAGGTCAGGTATCACCGCACTAGCACCGTCAACAGTTGCAGAGGAACTCGCCACAGAAAAAGACAGATCAGCATCCTGTGTGACAGAGTCACCACGTGCAATCACAGAAATGTCTGATAAGGCACGGCTACCTTTACCCCAAAAACGAGGGGTTCTAGCTCTAGACAGAACCACCTTGTTTACAGAAGCCCAGAATTTTGAGGACCAAACCCCACAAAAAACACATGATTGGGCCTGGGTACAATTGTTGCAAGTGACACATGTGTAATGAGAGTCCTGCAAGCAAGAGGTACAAGGAATAGTTTTAGGCATAATATGAATATGATAAATGAAATCAAGCTTCTCGCCGACGGAAAACAGAACAATGGTTGTGTACACACGTGGGGGAAAAACAAGACTATGTGTGAAAAAGCAAGCAAAAATTATCAAAAATAGGCCGATGAAATCGTCAGATGTGTACCCATACGCACAACTAGTAGAAAGCTGTATGATGGAGGGCCACCACGGATGCCGACATTATGTACACCATACAAGGTATGGGTACATATAGAAATGGATTGGAGGAGTGTCTAATTTGATGGATAAAGGGTTAATATCTCCGGATCAAATTATCAGATTTATATAAAAAACTACACAGCACAGCACATCAGTAACCTGAATAAATATATAAAGTAACATGGCAATCGGATTGATATTTTTTGAGTTATCTCCTGCCAAAGGGATTGGAGGAATTTTCAATTTGAAGGATAAAGGGTTAATATCTCCAGATCAAATTATCAGATTAACACCAAAAACTATACAGCTCAGCACATCAGTAACCTGAACACAATTATAAAGTAACTTGACAATCCAAGTAATATTTTTTAAGTTATCAAATGCCAAGGGGATTGGAGGAATTTTCAATTTGAAGGATAAAGGGTTAATATCTCAAGATTAAAATAACAGATTTACACCAAAAACTATACAGCTCGGTACATCAGTAACCTGAACACAAATATAAAGTAACTTCACAATCTCAGCAATATTTTTCAAGTTATCGAATGCCAAAGGGATTGGAGAAATTTTCAATTTGAAAGATAAAGGGTTAATATCTCAAGATTAAATTATCAGATTTACACCAAGAACTGTACAGCTCGGCACATCAGTAACCTGAACACAAATATAAAGTAACTTGACAATACAAGGGTTTAATATCTCAGGATCAAATTATCCGATTTACACCAAAAACTATACAGCTTGGCACATCAGTAACCTGAACACAAATATAAAGTAACTAGACAATCCAAGCAATATTTTTCAAGTTATCGAATGCCAAAGGGATTGGAGAAATTTTCAATTTGAAGGATAAAGGGTTAATATCTCGGGATCAAAATAACAGATTTACACCAAAAACTATACAGCTCGGCACATCAGTAACCTGAACACAAATATAAAGTAACTTGACAATCCAAGCAATATTTTTCAAGTTATCGAATGCCAAAGGGATTGGAGGAATTTTCAATTTGAAGGATAAAGGGTTAAGATCTCAGGTTCAAATTATCCGATTTACACCAAAAACTATACAGCTCGGCACATCAGTAACCTGAACACAAATATAAAGTAACTTGACAATCCAAGCAATATTTTTCAAGTTATCGAATGCCAAAGAAAATGGATATGGATGCTGGACAGACGTACGGACAAAGGATGGACGAACGACGGATGGTCACCCCGGATGCCGGCATTATGTGTACCATACATAGTATGGGTACACATAAAAATAGCATTGAATAATAATAATTTTGAAAGCTTGAAAAGGATACAATCCACTTGCACACAATCAGATGAAGATAGCACATACAAATAAGTTGTTCACGAAGATAACAGCTAAGAATAGCACAAGTCACAAAAATTTCCGACCATGTACAATGGCAGAAATAAAAGGAATTGACATCACGGTTGTTGTGCATGCACTCGGTAAATGCAAGAGGTGTGCAGAGAGAGTACCTGTAATTTCGAGCGCTGGTCTCGCTTGACCTTTTTTTGTGCTTTTGCACTCTATTACTTTTCCAGCCTGTTTGGAAAAGTTTCTTAAAAGCTTGAGTTAGTTCCAAAGTAGGGCTTGCACTTACGTTACAGTCAATTGTAAACAACTGTGAGTACGTTGAAAAGAAACATTATGTTCTGTCGATGGTGTGTTGATTCAATTACGCTGGACTTGAGATGTATGTTAATAATCATGTACACATATGCAACAAAATACCATCTGGGATGGAGTGTGTGGGCAGGTATTCGGATAATTTCTGATTACATATTATTATTACATAAGTGGGACAAAATCCAACATACAGCACCTGCTAATGTTCCAAGTTTTAATTGAAAAAATCATTCATTTTCATTTATTCGATGTCAAGTGAGAATATAATAGATGTACACAGCAGGAAATATTAGATTCCCATTCTAATAACAAACAATGAGAATACCTTTTGCTGGAGATTTTTTTAACCATGCATGCTTCAACATTATTTGTCTATAAAGTTCTTCACTATTCTGATCAAATGAAGTAATACCCAGTCTCTTAACTTGGTCTTCAAAGCCCTAAAATACAAAATGGAGAGAGTTTTTATTACCTTATATGGTACATGTATTACATGTGGAGAACACTGATTCACATCGTGATCCATTTAGAAAGTCTCAACTTCTGCACACACTGTTCAGCCCTTTAACTAACATGACTAGCAGAAAATATTTTAAAAAAAAATTCTCAAATGACTAAAAATTATAAATTTCAAGTAATTTGTAGATTTTTTATACTTACCAATGGCCCAGACCAGCTGGTGCTAACTCAAAAATTAATCCAGGGCCAAACACAAATTTTGCCCCCCAATCCCCAAAATTTGCATGCAAAACCGAAAATTTAATGTCCTATCTGGTCCTCCATACTTTTTGGATTTGTGCATGCGCAGTATCCAGAAAGACACCAAAATTGGCGCCAACCATCATTCTTTCTATAATTGCCTGTTAAATGCTGTAAACAGAGGGGTGGTATGAGTGCCCACTCATGGGAGGGCCATACCTGTCTGGGCCATTGGTAAGTATAAAAAATATACAAATTACTTAAAATTTATAATATTTTTATACAACAACCAATGGCCCAGACTTGCTAAATCGTAAAAAGGCTGGAGGGCCTAGGACATAAAGGAAAATCCACTCTCTCTATCACTTCAGTAAAGGATATCTCCTACAGGAGAATAGGAGAAGATAGGAATTATATATGTCTTTCTCCTTTACGAGAAACGAGAAAGAAATAACATCAACAATGTAATTGAGTATTACATAATATATAATTCTCCATTTAATGCCAGCATAACCCGTTATGCTAATTCGGTGAAGAAAAGCCAATATGTAAAGATAGTCCAGAGAATGAGATTCTTTATACTCATTTAAAAGTGTTCGGGGCTTGTATATTAACGCCCGTTTGACACGTGACATATACAAATGCTTTACAGTGAGCTACACTTTAAAAACAGTACATAAATGAGACATAGTTAATGCTTCACACTGAGCTACACATTAAAACCATCCCAGCACCGACTCAGGACTACTGACAACAGAGGAGGTCTTCCCTTGCTTTTCACTTTTAAGCCAGACGATCATAAGGGAAACAAGAAGGACGCCAATGCCCTATAGCTCATCAAAATTCCTCTTTGATAGTAACTTTGGCAAACACAAGAACTGTATCAAACAGACTCATAACATGCGACAAAGCTGACCTAAACACAACCTCTTAAAAGTAGAACACAGAAACTGACATAAACACTAAGTTAAACATGAAATTCCGAGCTAAACAGAAAACTAAACGCAAATAAAAATGTCAAGAAAAATGTTTAAAATGCAGGGTATGAGGGGTTAATCATGGAACAATTATACTGAGGAACATGTATGATGAATATAAGTGCCATGGGAAGAGAAGAAGCACAGCAGCTGACCTAAACACTAAGTTAAACATGAAATTCCGAGCTAAACAGAAAACTAAACGCAACTAAAAATGTCAAGAAAAATGTTTAAAATGCAGGGTATGAGGGGTTAATCATGGAACAATGATACTGAGGAACATGCATGATGAATATAAGTGCCATGGGAAGAGAAGGAGCACAGCAGCTGACCTAAACACTAAGGTAAACATGAAATTCCGAGCTAAACAGAAAACTAACCACAACTAAAAATGTCAAGAAAAATGTTTAATATGCAGGGTATGAGGGGTTAATCATGGAACAATGATACTGAGGAACATGTATGATGAATATAAGTGCCATGGGAAGAGAAGGAGCACAGCAGCTGACCTAAACACTTAGTTAAACATGAAATTCTGAGCTAAACAGAAAACTAAACGCAACTAAAAATGTCAAGAAAAATGTTTAAAATGTGGGGTATGAGGGGTTAATCATGGAACAATGATACTGAGGAACATGTATGATGAATATAAGTGCCATGGGAAGAGAAGGAGCACAGCAGCTGACCTAAACACTAAGTTAAACATGAAATTCCGAGCTAAACAGAAAACTAAACGCAACTAAAAATGTCAAAAAAATGATTAAAATGCAGGTATGAGGGGTTAATCATGGAACAATGATACTGAGAAACATGTATGATGAATATAAGTGCCATGGGAAGAGAAGGAGCACAGCAGCTGACCTAAACACTTAGTTAAACATGAAATTCTGAGCTAAACAGAAAACTAAACGCAACTAAAAATGTCAAGAAAAATGTTTAAAATGCAGGGTATGAGGGGTTAATCATGGAACAATGATACTGAGGAACATGTATGATGAATATAAGTGCCATGGGAAGAGAAGGAGCACAGCAGCTGACCTAAACACTAAGTTAAACATGGAATTCCGAGCTAAACAGAAAACTAAACGCAACTAAAAATGTCAAGAAAAATGTTTAAAATGCAGGGTATAGGGGTTAATCATGGAACAATGATACTGAGGAACATGTATGATGAATATAAGTGCCATGGGAAGAGGAGGAGCACAGCAGTTGACCTAAACACTTAGTTAAACATGAAATTCCGAGCTAAACAGAAAACTAAACGCAACTAAAAATGTCAAGAAAAATGTCTAAAATGTAGGGTATGAGGGGTTAAATCATGGTAAAATGATAATAATCATCATATAGCAGCATTATAAAAGCCATGATATGGAAATAGGGCAAGTAAGTGACCTAAACAGAAGCTTTAACATTATTGGACACGTACACTGACGCCGACCGATCGAGCCATGACATAAGCTCACACAACTAAAGTTGGTGAGCTAAAAACTGCCCCCCCCCCCCCCCCCCCCCAACGGACTGCCTAAATAACTATAGATGTAACTATTAATGGACGACATTCTGAGCAACAGAAAGAGGACCTAAAGATCTAAGGTCACTGGAGATGGACTCTAAATTTCTCAAGTAAAACTTGGTAAATGTGGAGGGCTGTGTCCAGTATGCAGCCTTCATGAGATCAGTAATGGCTATACTGTTAGAATAAGCCTAAGAAGTGGACAGCGCTCTAACTTCATGCGCTGATATCTTATTTACAGAACGTTGATCCGAAGATAGATTTTCATAGGCAATGCGTATTGCCAACTGAATCCATCTAGCAACTGAATGAACAGATATATCTTTCCTGTTAGGAATCAATGAAAGAAAGAAACGTTTTCTTCCTTTTCTTATAAAATCTGATCGATGTTTATATATGCGCATAGCCCTGACTGGACACAGCAGAGGTCTACGGTTATCTGAGGACGGCAAAGCCTTAATGGTAATGGGCTCAGGCCATTTATCTGGAGTCTGATTCTTAGTCAGAAATCCCACTTTCGTAGTTAGGGTAATGGTATTACCCACACTACAATGTGAGATTCATCAACTGATAAAGCATGAAGTTCACTAACTCTTCCAGCAGATGCAAAGGCTAAGAGAAATGCCGTTTTATAGGTCAAGAATTTGATCTCTACAACGGCTCAAATGGAGCTTCTTTAAGCTTCAACAGAACCCAAGCCAAATTCCACTTAGGAATTAATCTGAGGGTTCTAGGTCTATTAATAGAGAAATTTCTAACCAGCTTGGACAATGAAGCATTAGATACAATAGCCAAGTTATCATGATGAGCGTCAAGTTATCATGATGAGCGTAAGTGACTGATAACATAGACCTATAGCCCTTAATAATGACGGGCTGCAGTTTGAGATCGTCAAACAAGTAGACCAGGAAATTGGCAATATTTGGTATGGACGAATCATAAACATCTATCGACTGATACTTACACCAACGGAAGAAAACCTTCCACTTCGCTGCATAGTTCAATGAAGAGGAGGACCTCCTGCAGTTAGAAATTGCATCCACTGCTCGTCCTGTAAACTGTTTTCTGTGCAAGAAGGACTGCACAACGGAAATACGTGAAGGTTGAGACCTTCCGGGTTGTGATGCAGTGCACGTGACTACCCCTGATAAAGAAGGTCCTCTCGTGGAGGACGCTTCTGGGGAACGTCCCATAACAGACACCTGAGAAGACTGATCCAAGGTTTCTGTGACGACAGAGGTGCTACTTGTAGAATTTTGCAATGAGACTGTTTGATCTTTAACAGAACCTGCTGAATCAATGGAGTTGGAGGATACGTATATCCTATCATTCCGTCCCATTAGATCGACAGAGCATCTTCTGCATACACTCGATGGTCTGGACATGGCGACACAAATGTCGGTAACTGATTGTTTAGGTGCATTGCAAACAGATCTATCATGGGGCGATCCCACTGGTAGCAAATCTGCCTGAATACTTGCTTGTTGAGCGTCCACTCCGAAGGCAACAGGCGACCTTTCCGAGAGAACGAGTCTGCTATTATGTTCAGATGACCCGGTATATGACGGACAGAAAGCTGAACATGATGATTCATGACATATAGAAGAATCTTCTCCGTTAATTCGCTTAATGGAATCGAATGAGTGCCGCCCTGGTTCCTGATGTACGCTACTACTGTCGTGTTGTCCGACAGAATCTGAACATGAGCGTCCGTTATTATGTGAATCCAATGTTGTAGCAAGCCATATTGACATCATCTCTTTGATGTTTATGTGCTTCTCTAGGAACTGAGGGTCCCAAAGACCCTGACACTTTAAGTCTGCAGAACTTAGGGACGCGCCCCAACCCGTCTGACTCGCATCCATCATAATTGTGAAAGCCGGATCCAGAAGTTGCAGCGGAACTCCCTGAGTTAATCACTGAATATCTACCCAAATCTGAACCCTTTGTTTTACCAGGTTCGTTAAAACAATACTGGTTTCGAGCGAATGCGTCTTCACACTCCAGTTCTGAGTAAAGAATATCTGGAGGGGACGCATGCGCAGGCGATCCATTGGAATAAGATCCGCACAGCCCCAACAGTCGCATGAATTCCCTCGCTGTTAATGCGTCTGAGTGTAGATAAAAGCGAGCACAACAACTGACTAATTTCGCTCTAATTAACGGCAGATGAACCAGATTGTTGTGAGTCTCAAAGCTCATTCCCAAGTGAGTGAACGACTTGGACAGAGCTAGATCCAACTTTTTCTCATTTATGATGAAACCGAGACGTCGGAGTAATAGAAGCAGACTCTGAACATCGTTCTGAAGAATAATTCTGTTGTATCTTTGTAGAATGTCGTCCAAGTAAGTCGACGTTACCGCAGACGAATGAGCTCGGAAGTGTGATATTACCAAGTTCATTATTCGAGTGAATGCCCAGGGAGCCAGGTTCAGGCCAAAGCACATTGCTCTGAACTGATACACCTTCAATGTATGGCAAACCGTAGGTACTTTCTGAATGGCGGATGTACCAGGACATGAAAGTACGCATCCTTAGATCTATGCTTGCCGCATAGCTGTTCACTCGAACGCTCGCCCTTACCGACCGAATGGTCTCCATATAGAACTTCGGAGCCACGATAAGCTTGTTTGTCCAGCTCAAGTCTATTACTGGTCAGAACGAGCCATCTAGCTTCGGTACGAGGAACAGGTGACTGTAGAAACCTTGAGAATCATGATTCTCGACAACCTCTATTGCTTCCTTTGATAAGAGAGCCTGTACCTCCACTAGGAGAGACTCTCTTTTGCAAGAATCTGACGGAAGATTTGTCCAACGCGGACATCTTGTTAGTGGGGGTTTCTCTCAGAATGATAGCCGTAAGCCGTCCGAGACTACACTTCTCACCCACTGGTCTTCCGTGACTGCTATCCAGTTTTTCGTGAAGCTTGATAACCTTCCGCCAACTGGCAAGCAATAGAGGTCTTGACCATCACCTGAATGACCTGCTAGGCTTACGGGAGGAGAAACCACGTCCTCCCAGTAAAGAACCTCGTCCCGTCGGCCTAGAGGCATCTGACCAATAGTCCCAATCAGACCTCCGCCCCTTTCCGGTGTCTCTATACTGACGACATCCAGAGTAATTATAAGAGGGTTTCTTGTACCCTTGCGAGGAGTTTCCTTTTGACAATATTTGTCTGGAATGTCCTCCTTTACTCTTGTCTGCTGAAGCAGGTTTTTGAGATGCTGACTTCAAAAGCAGAGTGCTAGACGCTTTCTTAATAGCCTGATTATAGACTAACGAAAGCTTGTCGTCAAAAATAGTATGTCCAAAGACCGGAGCGACTCGGAGAGAGATTTTCACCTTGTCATCTATCAGTGATGGCGACGCAATGGCAGCATCACGTCTGATTAACTCCAGATTAGCCACTGTTAGGGCGGAGTTATACGTGGTATACATAACTGCCCTGGAAAGAACTCTAAGAGAGGTACGAATGTCCACAAATTCCTTTCCAATTGAGACGTTGCGCCATAGCTCTTGTAAGGTGATCTGCATAAGACAAATTCGCTCTATTTGAAGAAATTGCCGTCTCAATTGTGTTTGAGCGAATTGTGAATGAATCAGGTAAGGATACCTCTAGATCCACGGCCTGCTCATCCAAACACAGAGAAACTGTCTGAACATCTTCCCCGACCATTTTAAATGAACGTGGTCCAAGAAATGGTATGTTTATGGAAGATGAAGTTAAGAAACCTCCTTTCCTTCTCGCACTTGAGAGGTTAAATATGGCGTCGTCTATATGGCCAAAGGCCTGAGACACCTGCCTAGATTGGACCGGAAAAGAAAGGACTTCCTCCTTTGTCCGGATAAAGTTTGCGTCCAACGACGCCAGCGGTTTCTTCCTTGTTGTCGCAGCATTCTGATTCGACGGAACAAATTCAGGGTAGTATTGATGGATGAAATCGCTGTTCCCTAAGGGAAGGGTAATCCTCTTCCTTATCCCTTTCACCATCAGAGAGAATCAGTTGTGAATCTCGGTCCATTGCATCTGCGTGAACAGATGACTGGACCGACCCAGCACCGTCCGACAGCTCAGGTTCTGAGTCTGAGGGAGGCTGCTCTTGCACTTACTGGGATGCTGCACAATCTGCGACAGCATGTCCGTCACCGAAGCCTGAAGAGCAGCGGTCTTCTGTTTTTTGGCTGCTTGCTGCTCCTGGGATGGTATGTCGGAGATGACTCTCTTCTCCACACACCCTGATGATCGAGGCCTCGTCTCCCTAGCTACCGGATGGTCCGACTTCTTGGGCGAAGCACGGTCCCTTTTCGCATAGCAGGCTGGATATCCGAAGTCGAGTAGCTAGGATGCGGTAGTGTGTGCTTAGTAGTTGAGGCGGAAGAAGCCATGACTGTAGCCAAGGCCGGCTGCAATCTATACGGAGCGTTCAAAGTGGAAGGTGTGGACATATGCTCCGGCCCGCGCAAGTTCTTCACCACAACATCTGGCCCCAGATGTTGTTGGAATAGAGAGGGACCTCTCGCGCACCTTTCAGACCTCGCCGAGCTTCCCAAAACACTTGCTGGCTTCTTCCCTAGTTCCCTCGTGTTGGGTGAGCATGTTTGGATTTTAAGGTGCTCTCTCTACCCACTACACTTCCTTCGACCGCAACAGACATACCCGGCGTCACGGTACCCACGGATGGACTAGCCGCTTCACCAGTCAAGCTAGCTGCTGACAAAGGATTAAAACCACCGGCTAGTGGCTTTATCCCCTGCCTAATATTCATGAGCACCTTGGCAGCTAGCTCTGTTTGCTCATTAGAGTGCGGCGACGGTAGCACACTTTTGGTTGGTGTTACATAACCATCACCATGTTCTTGTTCCTCTGAAAAAGAAACTGAGAAACTTGAATGACTTTGTGGCGAGAGGGCCAGCATTGACCTCTCAACGCTAACAACATACCATGACACCTGTGTTCAACGCTTGTCATCCCAATCAACACATGTAGGACAAGAATTAGCGGGAGTACATCGACTACAAGTAAGGCAACAAGCATGTAAATCTGAGGAAGACTTCCTCGCCTTGCATTTTGAGCAATCAGCTTTCATGATATTCAAACCAAGTCGATAGAACTCCCACCAACTCCACAATAAATATATGGTAAAGATACATAATAATCAATATTCAAAATACAAATCGAAAAATTAAATTCAAAAAATTTTTTGAAAATTTTTTGACAAAAGCCCAAGTTCCCAAAAGGAACATGACGAGCCGAAGTGTGGACAAATTTCCAAAATAATTGCTACACTACCGGAATATTATAACATGTATCTTACAACAATCCTACAGTAATAATAAGTTGAAACTACATATATTTATAGGACGTTGCCAATGTAAACAACGTCAATGAAAAAAACGGAAACAAGACCCCAGACACTGAATAAAAAAGGCCGAAGTCAGTAACAGATTTTAAAGCTACCCGATGTAAAGCAAGATCTACAGATGAAGAAAAAATGATACATCGGACAGAAGATGCATGACCCAAATGCCCAAACACCCCTAGGGTGAGGACATAAACCTGGGGATATACAGAATAAACATTCTGTAATACACGTTAAACTCCCAAGAAATTTAATAAAAAATTTCAATAAAAATAAGCCAAAAAGCTTGGGAGTTTAACAGGAGGGCTTCAAGGAAGGATAGGGAAGGAACACTTAACAAATAGTGGATAAATCATCAGCAAGAATGATGACATCAGGCCCATGTGCCGAAATTGGGAAACATGAAATAATTTTGATAAAAATTAGAAAGTTACAGCCCTGAATGCTCCAAACCACCGTTGTTCACTTCCATAATCTAATTAAGTCCTTGGATCCAACAATTTTACCATTGATTTGTGTCTGGCATCCTCAAAAATGAGATTTAAAAGCACAGATGTCAGTTCATTGTTGCTGACTTCAAGGCCAAACAAAGAATGATGGTTGGCGCCAATTTCGGTGTCTTCCTGGATACTGTGCATGCACAGATCAAAAAAGTATGGAGGACCAGATAGGACATTAAATTTTTGGTTTTGCATGCAAATTTTGGAGATTGGGGGGCAAAATTTGTGTTTGGCCCTGGATTAATTTTTGAGTTAGCACCAGCTAGTCTGGGCCATTGGTTGTTGTATAAAAATATTTTAATTTTTTGCCTAAAATACATAGCTTATGACCCCCTCACTGGAACCGTTTTGTTTACTGGGGTTTTAATAACATTTTCAACAACCAGGGTTACATTGTGTTGGGTAGTTTTATGGGTGGAGGAAGCCAGAGTACCCGGAGAGAACAACAGATCAGTGGCGAGCAACTGTTAAGACTCTCAAACTCAAACTTACTAACCCAGCACAAGCAGAGTGGTTTAACCCTAAAGGGCCAGGACAGTTGTCCTGAATTAACATGTGACCACAGCCTGGACAGTTGTCCTGAATTCACATGTGACTACAGCCTGGACAGTTGTCCTGAATTCACGTGACCACAGCCTGTACAGTTGTCCTGAATTCACATGTGACCACAGCCTGGACAGTTGTCCTGAATTCACATGTGACAACGGCCTGGACAGTTGTCTTGAATTCATATGTGACAACAGCCTGGACAGTTGTCCTGAATTCACGTGTGACCACAGCCTGGAGGTTGGTCATTTGTCCTGAATTCCATGTGATCACAGCCTGGACAGTTGTCCTGTATTCACATCACCACAACCTGGACAGTTGTCCTGAATTCACATGTGACCACAGCCTGAACAGTTGTCCTGAATTCACATGTGACAATGGCCTGGACAGCTGTCCTGAATTCACGTGACCATAGCCTGTACATCTCCAGTGGCTTAGCAGTGATTTCTAGTCAAGCCTTGGCTGCCTATTAAGGCAGCCAAGACTTGATTAAAAACCACTGCCTAGGTAATATGTCTATTGCCAGCAGGAGTCAGGACCTCCTTATGGTGTCATTAAAACATGACACCTGTTCTTACGCCGTGAAAGTCGGAAATAGGCCCTTAACCCTTTACCCAATGCACAGGATATAAAAATTTATTATTTTAATTATTTAAAAAAAATATTTTCAAAAAATTTCAACAAAACCATGAGCTCATTCCAATGTGGGGTCACTTGATATGGTTTTATTGAAACTTTTTGAACAAGACGCTCCATGGGCCTGAAGTGATCATCTTGAACAAAACCTGATATAAACCGAGGCCATGAATAAATCTACATTAAGCAATCATCTCCATAGGATCCATTATCAATCCTTGAGCCCTTAGTAGTGACTAAAATAGTCCAAGCATCATGCCTTTTCTTCAGTTAATCATAATGTACAAAGTGGAGCTCCCTTATGCAACCCCTTGATAATGGACCAGCTTGGGGGTTGGGGGGGGGGGGGGCTTTTAGGGAGACTTCATGTCTCCCTCCAGAAAAAATAGGGAGACTGCAGAGTCAAGTAGAGAGACTTCATAGGCAAGTGGGGAAAATTAAGAATATTTATGTATCATCCCCCTGCTGCCCCTTCATATTTTCAGCTCGTGGTCCTCCATTAATGCCTGATTAATCCAGGTCCAGTTGTCTATGATGCATCTATGCCAGGTTAAATGAAAGTGTCAATGACACTGTAGCTCAACTTGACAAACTAGAACTTGGTAAGTTTTAAATGAAATGGCAAAATTGAAGATCATTGGTACCAACATTATTTGAAGAAATTTCAACATAACAACATTGTGTGTGCACAACATCAGAGTAATCCATGCATTTTTAAATGTAAACTGTAAGACTGGCTTAAAGAAGAATGTTGAAACACAAATGCAGTATGTTCAGAGGTTATTGTAAATGGCAACTTTTTTCACAGAAATGAATGCTAATCAATAGCTCTTATCTAAAGGTCTTGCTTAATGAGCATACAATGTTCAAAAACAATCCTATGATAAATGTGGCCTGTAGGCCATGTCAAAGAATATTGATGCACAAATGCAATAAATTCAAAGATTGTTGCTAACAGCAACAGCTTTTGATGGAAATGAAAAGAAAATCAATAGCTCCTATCTTTGTCACCCTGCGTAAGCATACAAAGTTTCATAACAACCTGATAATGAATGTGCCCCATGAGGAATGCCAAAGGAAAATGTTAATGCACAAATGCACTGCACTAAGTAGATGGTCATTGCTTGCGGCAATGTTTTTTTTTTTTGTGGGGGGAGGGGGGGGGGGGGGGGGGGGGGGGTTATGGAAATTCATAAATATACCCTGCAGATAGTGCAAAAGGGATATGTTGATGCACAAATGCAGTAAGTTCAAAGGCTGGTGATAACAACAATAATCATTTATGGAAATGAAAAAAAGCAATAGCTCACATCTAGAGGTCACCCCGAACACATTTACCAAGTTTCGATCCGATCATAAATGTGCCCTGAAGAGTGTGTTAAAGGGAAATATTGAGGTCTAACTAAACTAATTTCAAAGGTCAGCAGCCACATTTTTTGACAGAAATGGAAGAAAATCGACAGCTCCCATATAGATGTCACCCCAAACAAGCACACCAAGTTTGCAAGAGATCCAATCATAAATGTGCCCTGCAGGGTGTGTCAAAGGAAAATATTGATGCTTAACTGCACTAAGTTTTTACTAAGTTCATTGAAGGTCATTGCCAGTGGCAACATTTTTTGACGGAAATCAAAGAAAATCGATAGCCCCATCTAGAGGTAACCCCAAACAAGCATACAAAGTTTCAAACCGATCAGATCATAAAGGTGTCCTGTAGGGCATGCCAAAGGAATATATTGCTGCCTGTCTAAACAAAGTTCAAAGATCGTTGCCAACGGCAACATTTTTTGGTGGACAGAAATGGAAGAAAATCGATAGCTCTCATCTAGAGGTCACCCCAAACAAACATGCCATGTTTCAAAGCAATCCGATCATAAATGTGCCGTGCAGGGTGTGCCAACGGGAAATATTGAGGTCTGACTAAACTAAGTTCTAAGAACGTTGGCCACGGCAACATTTTTTGAAGGAAGTGGAAGAAAATCGAAAGCACCCATCTAGAGGTCTCCCCAAACAAGCATGCCAGGTTTCAAAGCAATCCGATCATAAATGTGCCATGTAGGGTGTGCCAAAGGGACATATTGAGGTCTGAGTAAACTAAGTTCTAAGAACGTTGACAGCGGCAACATTTTTCAACAGAAATTGAAGAAAATTGATAGCTCCCATCTAGAGGTCTCCCCAAACAAGCATACCAGGTTTCAAAGCAATCCGATCATAAATGTGCCCTATAGGGTGTGCCAAAGGGAAATATTGAGGTCTGACTAAACTAAGTTCTAAGAACGTTGGCCACGGCAACATTTTTTGAAGGAAATGGAAGAAAATCGAAAGCACCCATCTAGAGGTCTCCCTGAACAAGCATTCCAGGTTTCAAAGCAATCTGATCATAAATGTGCCATGTAGGGTGTGCCAAAGGGACATATTGAGGTCTGAGTAAACTAAGTTCTAAGAACGTTGGCAGCGGCAACATTTTTCAACGGAAATTGAAGAAAATTGATAGCTCCCATCTAGAGGTCGCCCCAAACAAGCATACCAGGTTTCAAAGCAATCCGATCATAAATGAGCCATGTAGGGTTTGCCAAAGGGACATATTGAGGTCTGAGTAAACTAAGTTCTAAGAACGTTGACAGCGGCAACATTTTTCAACAGAAATTGAAGAAAATTGATAGCTCCCATCTAGAGGTCTCCCCAAACAAGCATACCAGGTTTTAAAGCAATCCGATCATAAATGTACCCTGTAGGGTGTGCCAAAGGGAAATATTGAGGTCTTCTGACTAAACTAAGTTCTAAGAACGTTGGCCGCAGCAACATTTTTTGACAGAAATGGACAAAAATCGATAGCTCCCATCTAGAGGTCACCCCAAACAAGCAAACCAGGTTTCAAAGCAATCCCATCATAAATATGCCCTGTAGGGTGTGCCAAAGGGAAATATTGAGGTCTGACTAAACTAAGTTCTAATAACGTTGGCCGTGGCAACATTTTTTGACGGAAATGGAAGAAAATTGATAGCTCCCATCTAGAGGTCACCCCAAACAAGCATGCCAGGTTTCAAAGCAATCCGATCATAAATGTGCCCTGTAGGGTGTGCCAAAGGGAAATATTGAGGTCTTCTGACTAAACTAAGTTCTAAGAACGTTGGCCTCAGCAACATTTTTTGACGGAAATGGAAAAAAGTCGATAGCTCCCATCTAGAGGTCACCCCAAACAAGCATACCAGGTTTCAAAGCAATCCAATCATAAATGTGCCCTGTAGGGTGTGTCAAAGAGAAATATTGTGATCGGACTAAACTAAGTTCTAAGAATGTTAGCCGTGGCAACATTTTTCGACGGAAATTGAAGAAAATCCATAGCTCCCATCTAAAGGTCACCCTAAACAAGCATACCAGGTTTCAAAGCAATTCAATCATAAATGTGCCCTGTAGGGTGTGCCAAAGGAAAATATTGTGGTCTGACTAAACTAAGTTCTAAGAATGTTGGCCGTGGCAACATTTTTCGACGGAAATTGAAGAAAATCGATATCTCCCATCTAGAGGTCACCCCAAACAAGCATGCCAGGTTTCAAAGCAATCCGATCGTAAATGTGCCCTGTAGGGTGTTCCAAAGGGAAATATTGAGGTCTGATTAAACTAAGTTCTAAGAACGTTGGCCGTGGCAACATTTTTTGAGGGAAATTGAAGACAATCGATAGCTCCCATCTAGAGGTCACCCCAAACAAGCATGCCAGGTTTCAAAGCAATCCAATCATAAATGTGCCCTGTAGGGTGTGCCAAAGGGAAATATTGAGGTTTGACTAAACTAAGTTCTAAGAACGTTGGCCGCGGCAACATTTTTTGATGGAAATTGAAGAAAATCGATAGCTCCCATCTAGAGGTCACCCCAAACAAGCGTACCAAGTTTCAAAGCGATCTTACCATAAATGCGACCTGTGAGGTGTGCCAAAGGAAATTGTGGACGTATGTACTAACGTACTAACATACTAACGTACATACGTATGCCGACGGACGAGAAGTGATGGCAATAGCTCAGCTTGACTTTGTCAAGTTGAGCTAAAAATCACAAAGTAATTATTGATTGAAAATCCCCCCACTGCTACCCTCTCCTTCATGACCCCTCCCCTCTTCTTTGTGCCAATCCCCCAGCACCCTGCCTTTCACCATTGTGTGCTAATTTAATAATTAATAAGTCTGAAAGTGTGAACAGGAAAAGATGTAAAAAGGTTGCTTGGAAAGTACTTTTTCATGACCCTTCATGTGCACACTTGTGCCCCGTACAAAGTTTTTCTTGTCATCACTAAAGATTTTTTTTCACGTATTTCAATTCCATTCATGTTTTTCTGGGAATAGATGGCCCAACAGTTAACAGTTGTCAGTAAAACTAAATAAAAATACAGTGTTAGAATATACGTTCATTGTGTACACATTTTCAGCATTCTAAGCAACGTAACCTACTTTCAAACTGGGTTATTTTGTAGAGTCGCGCAATTCACCTATTTTCGTTTTGACACTTGAAGCTCGGACAGAAACGCAACAAAATAGAAATAAAAAGTTAAAAAATTTATAGTAATTTATATATTTTTTATACTTACCAATGACCCAGACATAGCTGGTGCTAACTCCTAAAATATAGGGCCAAACACAAATTTTGCCCCCCAATCCCCAAAATTTGCATCTAAAACTAAAGAAAACATGTCCTGAAAGGCCCTCCACACTTCGCCCCTACTGCGCATGCGCAGTGTCAAGGACGTTCCGAAATTGGCGCCATTAATCATTCTAATAACCAGTGCCTGGTAAGCGCTATGTACTCAGCGGGGAGGCAAGAGTTCCCAACTCCTGGGAGGGCCATCCCCGTCTGGGTCATTGGTAAGTATAAAAAATATATAAATTACTATAAATTTTTTAACATTTTTATACTGTACCAATGACCCAGACATAGCTGAATAGTAAAAAGGCTGGAGGGCCAAGGACATAGAGCAAAATGGAATACGCTCAATAAAATAAAATAGAGTCATCCCCTGTAGGGAAAAAGAAGTAATAGGCCTTACATGTATCTTTCTTATTTATGATAAATTAGAAAGATACAACACCTTCCAAAATTGAGCTTCATACATCCATGTACTCTATTAATATCCAATATAATCCTTATACTAATAATTTTTAAAGTAAGCCAATAAATAAAGTAAGTCTAGAGAATAGAGACTCTTATACTCCTAAAAGTGTCTGAGGATTGCATAATCATGTCCGTTGACATATGCAATATTCAAAAGCTATACTTTAAAAACTAAGACTTGAATGAATTTTAAAAACCTAAACTTCTCACTAAACAACCATCCCAATAACAGCTCAGAATTACTAACTCCGGAGGAGGTATCCCCTTGTTTTCATAGTAAAACAGGTGACCCAAGGGAACACCCTCCCCCCCCCCCCCCCCTTTTTCTTGCCCTGGGTCAAATAGCCCAGAGCGAAGAGGGCAGCCGAACGGAGACAGTGCCGAAACAGACAGCCTACCTAGCTATAGTAGCAACTGTTAAGTGAATGACATTCTGAGCAGTAGATAATAGACCTAACAATAGAGGCCTCCAGAAATGGACTCGATATTTCTGAGATAAAATTCATGAATGTGGATGGCTGAGCGCAATGAGCGGCCTTCAAAAATCTATAATAGCGACACTATTAATGTAAGCCCAAGAAGTAGAAGAACTCTTACTTCATGAGCCGAAATCTTAAGCACAACTGCTAAGTCAATGATATACCATAAGCAGTACCGATAGTTAATAGAATCCATTAACAATAAAATGGAGCGTAACGTCCTTCTACTAGACATCAAAGACAGAAGAAGCTTACGCCCATAGTAATAAACAGATATCTGTTTATAAATACATAAACTGTACCCGGAAAGAGTAAAGGCCTATGCCCATACGAAGACGGAAGGACCTTAAAATAATAGGTTCCGGATAATAGGAGCCTAACTCTTATGCAACAATCCAACCTAAATAGTAACGGAAGTATTGATTCCGAAACTATGAAAGTGAAAATCATCCATCGATAGTGCATGAAACTCACTGACTCTACAGTAAAAGAGAAACCAACAGAATTACTGTCTAAAAGGTCAGAATTTGAAAACTACTGTTTCCAGAGGCTCAAATGATTACTTAGCTAAATAAGAACCGAAGTTAAAATCCGTATAGGAATTTAATCTAAAGATTCTAAGTCTATTTATCAAAAAGTTACTAACTGACTTAGATAAAGAGACAAAAGACTCAATTGTAAACTATCGTAGAGTGCATAGGTATGAGGTAACATAAACCTATAACCTAAATAATAACAGGCTGCAGTAGATCTTGTGAAACAAGTATACTAAAAAATAGCAATGAGTAGTATGGAGGGATCAACAATATGAACATAATGATCCCTACATCACGACGGAAGAGCCTCCACTTTAGCCGCATAGAATAGCGAAGAAGAGGATCTCCTATAGTAAGAAATCGCGTCCAAAGCTCGTCCAGTACAGTGCTTACAATGCAATACGGACCACACAACGGAATACATGAAGGTTGCGACCTTGCTGGTTGTGATAAAGATGACACGATTTACCCAGTGAAAAAGATCCTCACATAGAGGAAGATTTCACGTTAAGACCCACAGTAGACAAGAGAGTAAATTACTCATGATCTCTGTGAAGATAGAGATGCTATCAACAGAAATGTATTGTGGTTGTTTATCTTAGCAATACCTGCTAAAACAACAGCGCCGGAGGATACGCGTATCCTATCATTCCGTCCTATAGATCAATAGAGCGTTAACAATATTAGCTCAGAGATCTGGACAAGCCAACACATACGTCTGCAATTGATTAGCAAGCTGTGTCATAAATAAATCATCATTGGGCGCTCCCATAGATAGCAAATCTGATTGAATACTTGTTTGTTGAGAGTCCATTCTGACAGCAACAAGCGACCCGTAAGAGAACGGGAGTCCGATAAAACAATCAGACGACCCGGAATATGACGGACCAAAACTGAACTTGGTGTACTATAACCAACAGACGGATTCTTTCCATTAAATTGAATAACGGAAACGAAAGAGTGCCTCCCTGGTTCCGGAGATACGCCACTACTGTCGAATTAAAGGACAGGAACTTGGGCATGCGTTTCTGAATAATGTTCATGCAATGACATAAAGCAAGCCTAAAAAACATTATTCCGCGGAAGAAAACTGATTGCTAAAAGACTGCGGAACCCAAAGACCCTGGCACTTCGAATCCGTAGGGATCAGTATTATATCCCAATCTGTTTGACTGGCAACCGTCATAACAGCCACACTCGGGTCCGGCAACTGCGGCGGCACTCTCTGAGTCAACCACCGAATGTTTGCCCCAGTCTGAATCTCTTGTAACACTAGATAGACAAGAGAACGTGTAAATCGAGCAATTCATGGATTGCCGAAAAGTTGCCGTCGAAGAGAAGCTCCTCCGAGAACGAAGCGACTCTGAGAGAGTTCTTAACCTTACTATCCACGCGTGTGGATGTAGCTAGGGCTGCGTCACGTCTAACTAACTCCAATCAGCCACTGAAGGGCGGAGTTATACGTGAACAATCTACTGCCCTCAAAAGAAATTACACTGAGAATAATATCCCGTAAATCTTTTCTTGAAGACGTAA
Organism: Pictodentalium vernedei; assembly: GCA_031216915.1. NCBI lineage: Eukaryota > Metazoa > Mollusca > Scaphopoda > Dentaliida > Dentaliidae > Pictodentalium > Pictodentalium vernedei. The sequence continues at coordinate 248,559,954 of CM062289.1, forward strand.
TGATAACGCCTCAGTAAGGCGGGTTACGTATAATAAAGCATCTAAGTTAAGTCTACTATACATAATGTCGTTCCCAACATTGAAATTGGAAAAGACATAAACGGCGAAAAAGAATATATGCAGTCTTTAATCACACCGTCTAGACGCATATGAACTCTCGGTATGCCCTGCTCTGCCAAAATAAACTATTTGTATAAATGATAAAATGGCAGAAATGAGCAACGCGGACAAGAAACTAAACTATCATGCTTAGTAGCAGGCTTGTATATATATATATATATAGCGTCGAAAAATAAAACACATGTTGTAATGACAATATTGGACTGCGTCGGTAAGTCAGGGACAATGTCCCTGAACCGATCGAAAAATCCGAGTCCAATGACGCTATAAGTCTCTTATCCAAGATCTCAGCAATGAAGTCCGAAATAATAATCACTGGAAGATAATGCCAGAAGATATGAAAGGCATCTTCCGATACTACTAAAGGGAAAACTCGAAATCTTTCGAATCCCTTTCGCCATCCTGTCGGACCCTATAAAGCGTTCGGTCGTCCGTAGCTGATGCAACCGCGGACCGCACCGACCCAGCGCCGTCGGATAATTCCTGATTCGACCGAGAAACTGTCAATTGCTGGGATGCTGCGAAACAACTGTGCTAACTCGGATAGCACGTCCGTCACTGAGGCCTGAGGAGAAGCGGTCTTACGATGCATTGCCGCTGGAAGCTCCGTGATCGTTACCCCGTGCATACTACCAATATGCGAGCGAACGGAGTGTATAGGCCTCGTGTCCCTTGGCTACCGGATGGCGCGACCTATTCGCCGTGGAATCACTGAATGCCGAAACTGATCGGATACTCGAGGTCACGTAGCCAATGTGTGGTCGTGTGCCCTGCTGTGAGGATGAGGAAGCATTAAAGACAGTCTCTCGGACTGTCAATATAACGGAGCGTCCCGACCAACGGACATATGCTCCGAATGTAAAATATCTGAACCACAACATGCGGTCCCCTATGTTGTTGGGCGAGAGAGGGACCTCTCTCGCTCACAGCCCGGACGGACCTGGACAAGCCAGGAACCGGACTAACAGGCTTCCTCCGATCTGTCCTCAATCTGCCGTCACTGGGTGAGTACTAAAGTAATTAAAGTGCTCGCATCACCCAAATCTCCTTCCTAGACCGCAACGGACGAACCCGGCAGCCGAACCATTCGATGAATGTACGCTACACCGGGTGAGCTAGCAAATGTCACTCCGTAGGCGATAGACATATTCCATGAGCACTTATTGCCGCTAACTCTTCATTAACTATGACGACAGAGGCACACTTTTGAAAGACATCTCCCTAACTCTTCGAACAAGAAACCAGAAATGCTTGGTTAGCAAGCATAAAATAATAATATATATAGCGTCGTTCAATAATTCGAAAGTTTGTGTGACATTAATGGACTATGTCGGAACTGAGGGACGATGTCCCTGAACCGAACCAAAAATTTCTAAGTCCACCGACACTATCAGTTTCTTATCCGGCATCGCAGCATTCTGGTCCGACGAAAGAAGCTGTAGAAGACCAAGTCAGATGACATACACAACAGCATATGTTGTTCCGAAAGGGAAAGCTCGAAATCCTCCGAATCCCTTTCGGTATCCCGTCGGACCGGATGAAACTTTCGGACGTCCGTACCCGCTTCCGCGGAGCGTCCCGACCCAGCATCGTCGGATAAAATATATGCGACAGATTCAGTTGATGCTGGGATGCTGCGATAAACTGTGCTATTAAGGAAAGCACGTCCGTTCCCGAGGCCTGTGCAGTAGCGGTCTTACGATGCATTGCCGCCGGAAGCTCCGAGTACGTTGACTCCCGCACACTTCCTATGTGAATGTCCGGAGTCTGCAGGCCTCGTGTCCCTGGCTACCGGATGGTGTGACCTGGTCGCCGAAGAATCCTTGATCGGCGAAGCTGGTAATATATCGGCGGTCACGCAGCCAAGGTGCGGTCGTGTGCGCTGACGAGAAGAGGAAGCCTTAGCAGTCTCAGCGGACTGCCTATACAACGGAGCGTCCCGAGCGACGGACGTATGCTCCGCTTACGACACATTTTGTACCACAACATCTGGGGCCAGATGTTGTTGAACGAGAGAGGGGCCTCTCTCGCTTGCCGTCCGGATGGACCGGAGCGAGCTATGAACCGGACAAAAGGCTTCCTGCGTTCTCCCTCCGATCCGCCGTCACTGGGTGTGCATTAGGTTAATTTATAGTGCTCGCATCACCCCAAAATTCCTTCTAGACCACAACGGACGAACCCGGCTGCCGAACCATTCGGTGAATGGACGCTACACCGGGCGAGCTAGCGGACGTCAAAGGCCGTCGAACCTACTAGGGTCCTCTTAGGCAATTGGCGTATTTACATGAGCACTTTTCCGCTAGCCCTTCATTAATTGTGACGACGGAGGCACACTGTTGGAAGACATCACAGATACATCACCCTAATCTTGATCATCTGAAATAGAAATTGATAAAGTAGAGTGACCCTGCGGGGAAAGGACCGGAGTGTCCAAATCCCCAACAACATACCGTGACATACGCTTCCCATATTGTCATCGAAATCATACGATACAGAACAGGAGTTAATGCAAGTACACTGACCACATATAGAATGATAATAAAGTCAGAGGAAGACTTCCTCTTAAAACAATTGATCAATATCCTTTCAATGTGAAAAGAAAACAAGTCCTGGTACTCGCACTAACCCCTGGCAATCAAAATACATAATAATAATATGATCCATTAATATAGAAAAAATAATTGAAATCAAAATATTTTGAAAAAATATTTTTTCAGAACAGCCCAAGTTTCTGAAAAGTAACGTTGAGCCCCAATGGATCCCAAGCCTAAGTGTGGACAAAAATTTTAAAAATATTTTAAACAATTTATTCAACACTTACGAACAATAATAATGTATCTAGTTATGATTAAAATAACATCAAGATATTATTTTTAGAAATCCCCCCTCACACAGAGGGCTGTTGTAAATGTAAACAATGAGTGTAAAAACACTAAAATAAGACTCCAGGCACCCAGGCCCGAAATCAGTTACCAAAAATACACTATCTGATGCAAAACAGAGACTTCCAGGGAAGAAACTGCAGAACATCAGATGGTAGATGCAGAACACAACGCCTAACCACCCGTAGGTGAAGACGTAAACATGGGGAAAGAACAGAATTCATTCTGTTATTCAGCTAAAACTCCCAAGAAAATTTAGTAATAATAATTACAAAAACTATGCCAAAAGCATGGGAGAATAGCAAGGGGGAACTTAAAGGACAGGGAGAGAGGAAAACACTTAAAAAAAACAGTGTAACTAAATAATCAGAATGACAACAAAATGGCTGCTGCCTTGAAAATAGGTAACTTAACATAATTTCATTAAAAAATTTTAAGTTACAGCCCTGATAATATTCTATCACACATTCTTTTCCTCTCCTCCTTCTCTATCCTCCTTAGAATCACCATTTCACTAATATTTATGTGTCTGGCATCATTTAAACTGAGATTTATAAGCACAAAGATCAGTCAGATGTTAACTGATGAAGGGCCAAACTTAGAATGATTAATGGCGCCAATTTCGGAACGTCCTTGACACTGCGCATGCGCAGTAGGGGCGAAGTGTGGAGGGCCTTTCAGGACATGTTTTCTTTAGTTTTAGATGCAAATTTTGGGGATTGGGGGGCAAAATTTGTGTTTGGCCCTATATTTTAGGAGTTAGCACCAGCTATGTCTGGGTCATTGGTACAGTATAAAAATATCCGCAAAAAGCGACAATGGACAATTGATTCTCCTGTGATTTCAACTAAATGGTCGCTTATTTGACGAATGAAAATGCCTATTTATCACACTCAAGCACATTCGATTCTTGAAAATAATCGTTTTTATGTAAACCTCGGATCACTCAGTTCAGCCTTTCCTCATTTTGGCCAATTTTTAGAGGGCGACTTGTAATAGCCCCAACTATTTTTCTAGGTGACTTAGAAGGGCGACATAATCGCCCTCACGGCTGGTCCCTGCCTTGATATACAACCTATGTTGATTAATCCTAGTTACACACCGCTAGAGGGTACTTAATAATCATGACTCCTTATAAAATTAACTTGGAATTATGTTTCTATTTTTAACATACATTGAGTCCCACGATAGCTAGGGTTAATATTTTTCATTTAAATAAATCAAATATCTGTTTCCCACTTATGCTGCATATCAAATTTTGTTAACATCAGACTCAAACTAAGAGTTCTGAGTAGTGAACTAGAGATGTTGTATACAAAATATGAAAAGATTCTGACTGGTGGAGACCAAATATGAACTCAGGGACTCAATTTGAACAAACTTGAATCTGAACCCCCTAGAGATTTTGTGTACCAAATATGAAAGTATTCTGTCGGGTGGATCTGAAGAAGATTTTCAAAGAAATTTCCTCACCTTTCACTGAGTCAAAATTTGAGCTACCATAGGGACCCCAAATATGAGCCCAGGAGCCCATTTTGAACAAACTTGAATTTGATCTCCCTCCACCCCCACAAATATACAAAATCAGTTGTTAAAAAAAAAGAAAAAGTTTTTCAAAAAATTTCAACAAAACCATATTATGTGACCCTTAATGAAATGTGCTTGTGAAAGTCTTTCCAATGAGGGTCATATGATATGAATTTGTTGAAATTTTTTTTAAAAGTTAAAAAATTTATAGTAATTTATATATTTTTTATACTTACCAATGACCCAGACATAGCTGGTGCTAACTCTTAAAAATCTAGGGCCAAACATAAATTTTGCCCCCCAATCCCCAAAATTTGCATCTAAAACCAAAAGAAATCATGTCCTAAAGGACCTCCATACTTTGCCCCTACTGCGCATGCGCAGTGTCAAGGACGTTCCGAAATTGGCGCCAATCATCATTCTTACTGGCAGTGCCTGGTCAGCTCTATGTACTCAGCGGGGAGGTATGAGTTCCCAACTCCTGGGAGGGCCATCCCCGTCTGGGTCATTGGTAAGTATAAAAAATATATAAATTACTATAAATTTTTTAACATTTTTATACTGTACCAATGCCACAGACATAGCTGAATAGTAAAAAGCCTGGAGGGCCTAGGACATAGAGGAAAATCCAATAAGCTCAACTCTTTAATATAGAGTGAACCCCTCAAGGAGAAAAGGAGTATTAGGCTTTACATGTATCTTTCTTATTTTATGATAAATTAGAAAGATACAATACCATTCATAATTGAGCACAATAACATTCATGTTCTCTATTAACATCCAGTATAACCCATTATACTAATTATTTTTAAAGTAAGCCAATAAATAAAGTTAGTCCAGAGAATTGAGACTCTTTATATTCTTTAAAAGTGTCCGAGGATTGTATATTAACGCCCGTTTGACACTTGACATATACAAATGCTTCACACCGAGCTACACTTTAAAAATATGACATGAATGAATTTTTAACATTAATATTACACTTTAAAACCATCCCGGAAACGACTCAGAGTTACTGACTCCGGAGGAGGAATTCCCTTGCTTTTCACTATAAAGCAGGTGACCTAAGGGAACACCCTCCCCTCCCCCCCTTCCCCTTGCCCTGGGTCAAATAGCCCAGAGCGAAGAGGGCAGCAGGACGGAGTCACTGCCGGAACAGAAAGCCTGCATAACTGTAGTTGCAACTGTTTAGTGGACGACATTCTGAGCAACAGATAACGGACCTAAACAATGCCGGTCTCCAGAAATGGACTCAATATTTCTGAGATAAAAATTCGTGAATGTGGATGGCTGAGACCAATAAGCAGCCTTCATTAAATCTGAAATAGCCACACTATTTGCGTAAGCCCAAGATGTAGAAAGAGCTCTTACTTCATGAGCCGAAATCTTAAGCACAGACTGCTGGGAAGAAGATAAATTTTCATAAGCAGTACGGATAGTTAATTGAATCCATCTAGCAATAGAATGGACCGAAATGTCCTTTCTATTAGGCATCAGAGACAGAAAGAAACGTTTCCGTCCCTTTCTGATAAACTGAGATCTCTGTTTATAAATGCGTAAAGCTCTAACAGGACAGAGTAAAGGCCTACGCTCGTCTGAAGACGGAAGAGCCTTAATAACAATAGGTTCCGGATATTTATTAGGAGCCTGATTCTTAGCTAAAAATCCAACATTAGTAGTGAAGGTGATAGTGTTCCCAACACTACGAGAGTGAGAATCGTCCACCGATAGTGCATGAAGCTCACTGACTCTTCTAGCAGAAGAGAAAGCTAAGAGAAAAGCTGTCTTATAAGACAAGAATTTGAAATCTACTGTCCCAAGAGGCTCAAATGGCTTTTCCTTTAGTTTAAGAAGAACCCAAGCTAAATTCCACTTAGGAATTAATCTAAGAGTTCTGGGTCTATTTATTGAGAAGTTTCTAACTAACTTAGATAAAGAGACATTAGATCCAATTTGTAAACTATCGTGGTGTGCATAGGTATCAGATAACATAGACCTATAACCCTGCAGTTTGATTTCGTCAAACAAGTATACTAGAAAGTTTGCAATGTCTGGTATGGAGGGATAAAAAATATCAACAGAATGATCCCTACACCAATGACGAAAAACCTTCCACTTAGCCACATAATTTAGCAAAGAGGAGGTCCTCCTACAGTTAGAAATCGCGTCCACTGCTCGTCCTGTAAAGTGCTTGCCATGCAAGAAGGACCGCACAACGGAAAAAACGTGAAGGTTGAGACCTTGCGGGTTGTGATGAAGTCGACGCGGTTTCCCCTGCGAAAGAAGATCCTCCCGTGGAGGAAGCTTTCGCGGTAGGTCCCACAACAGACACCTGAGTAGATTTATCCACGGTCTCTGTGGAGACAGAGATGCTACCAACAGAATCTTGCATTGAGATTGTTTTATCTTTAACAATATTTGCTGAATCAACGGCGCTGAAGGATATGCATATCCTATCATTCTGTCCCATGATGTCCCATGAGATCGATAGAGCGTCTACTGCAAATGCTCTTGGATCCGGGCACGGTGACACATACGTCTGCAACTGATTGTTGAGATGTGTCGCAAATAAGTCTATCATTGGCCGTTCCCACTGGTAGCAAATCTGATTGAATACTTGTTTGTTGAGAGTCCACTCCGACGGCAACAAGCGACCCTTCCGTGAAAGGGAGTCTGCTAGTACATTCAGACGACCCGGTATATGACGGACCGAAAGTAGAACTTGATGTTCTAGAGCAAACAGAAGGATTCTCTCCGTTAGATTGAATAACGGAACGGAATGAGTGCCTCCCTGGTTCCGTATATACGCCACTACTGTCGTATTGTCGGACAGAATTTGGACATGAGCTTTGTGAATAATGTCCATCCAATGACGTAACGCAAGCCAAATTGACATCATTTCCTTGATGTTTATGTGCTTGCTTAGGAACTGTGGATCCCAAAGACCCTGGCATCTCGAATCCGTTGGGATCAATGTTGCACCCCAACCTGTTTGACTGCCATCCGTCATAATGGTAAAACTCGGATCCGGCAACTGCAGCGGAACTCCCTGAGTTAACCACTGAATGTTTGCCCAAGTCTGAATCTCTTGTTTCACTTGATCTGACAAGAGAACGTCTATGTCGAGCGAATGAATCTTCACACTCCAATTCTGAGTTAAGAAAATTTGGAGAGGACGAGTGCGTAACCGCCCCATCGGAATGAGATCCGCGGTGGCTCCGCACAGACCTATCAGTCTCATAAACTCCCTCGCTGTGACATTGTCTGCATGAAGACAATAGCGAGCGTAACAACTGACTAATTTCGCTCTGGTTAACGGCAGACGAACGAGATTGTTGTGCGTCTCGAAGCTCATTCCCAGATGAGTGAATGACTTGGACAGCACCAGATCCGACTTCTCCTCGTTTATAACAAAACCGAGACGTCGGAGCAATAGAAGCAGATTCTGCACATCGTTCTGAAGCGTTAACTCGTTGCCGTACCTCTGAAGAATGTCGTCCAGGTAGGCCGACGTTACCGCAGACGAATGAGCTCGGAAATACATCATTACCGAGTTCATTACCCGAGTTAAAGCCCAGGGTGCTAGGTTCAATCCGAAGCACATCGCCCGGAATTGATACACCACTCCTAGGACTGCAAAGTGTAGATACTTTCTGAATGTCGGATGTACCATGACATGAAAGTACGCATCTTTGAGATCTATGCTTGTAGCATAATCGTTCACCCGAATACTCGCTCTGACCGACCGAATCGTCTCCATATAAAATTTAGGAGCGACGATCAGCTTGTTTATCCAGCTCAAAACTATGACTGGACGGAACGAGCCGTCTGGTTTCGGAACCAGAAACAGATGGCTGTAGAATCCCGGTGTTTCCTGGTCTTCTACGACCTCTACCGCGTTCTTCATTAAAAGAGACTGCACCTCCGATAACAGAGCGTCTCTTTTCTGCGGATTTGACGGAAGTTGAGTCCATTTTGGACTTCGAGTTAAAGGAGGCTTTCGTTTGAAGGATATTCTTAGACCTTTCGAAATCACCCCTCTCACCCAAGGGTCGTCCGTAATCTACGCCCACTCTTCTGAAAAACTCGACAACCTTCCGCCAACCGGAACACGATAGAGGTTGAAGCCATCACCTCCTGGACCTGCGAGAGGAGAAACCACGTCCTCCATGACCTGCACCTCGTCCCGTCGACCTCGGGGCGTCCAACCGATTGTCCTGGCCCGAAGGACGTCCCGCACGTAAGTCACTGCCTTGACGGTCTCTTGAATAAGACCAAGAGGACGCACCGGAACCTCTATAGGAACCTTTTTTGGGCGCATTAGACCCAGAAGTGCCTGTCTTATTCTTATCTGCCGTATCCGACTTTTTGGAAGCGGATTTAAACAGCAGAGAATCCGAAGCTTTCTTAGTAATTTTATCGTAGATTGCAGAAAGCTTGCCGTCGAATAGAAGTTCTCCGGAGACCGAAGCGACTCTGAGAGAGTTCTTCACCTTACTATCCACGCGTGTGGATGTAGCTAGGGCTGCGTCACATCTAACCAACTCCAGGTTTGCCACTGAGAGGGCGGAGTTATACGTGGAATAAGCCACTGCCCTTGAAAGAAGTCTTAAAGAGGATTGTATATCCTGGAATTCTTTCCCTTGAAGACGCAGTGATAACGCCTTTGTAAGGTGGTCTGCGTAAGATAAAGCATCTAAACTGGCCCTGTTAGATGTGATTGTCGTGTCCAACACCGCGGTTGGAACGGGCATAGACGACGGTAATGACAATTCTAAGTCTTCCGCCTCGTCGTCAAGACGCAGAGGAACTCTCGGAATACCCTGTCCTGTCGTATCGAATTTATTCCTTGCATTAATGAAAGGCAGGTTAAGAGCATTAGAGGACAAGAAACCAGCTTTGCCTGTTTTGGAAGCAAGCTTGAATATAGCGTCGTTCAATAATTCAAATGTTCTTGTGACATTATTGGACTGAGACGGAAACTCTGGGACGATGTCTCTGAACCGCTCGAAGAATTCAATGTCCAATGACGCTATCAGTCTCTTGTCCGCTACTGCAGCAGTCTGGCCCGACGGAACAACGCGAGGAAGGAAGTGCCGGATGAAATCCACGGCAGCTTTATGTTGTTCCAAAAGGGATAGCTCCAAGTCATCCGTATCCCTTTCACCATCCGGTCGGACCTCATAATGCTCCCGGTCGTCCGCACCCGATGCTTCGGCGGAGCGTACCGACCCAGCGCCGTCGGATAATTCCCGATCCGACACCGATTCTGTCGATTGCTGGGATGCTGCGATAATTTGTGCTATCTGAGCAAGCACGTCCGTCATCGAGGCCTGCGGAGTAGCGGTCTTTCGCTGCTTAGCCGCGGGAAGCTCCGCATCAACTGACTCCCGCATACTCTTCCTATGCGAACGTCCGGAGTCTACCGGCCTCGTGTCCCTGGCTACCGGATGGCGTGACCTGGTCACCGAAGAATCCCTTATCGGCGAAGCTGGTAGAATATCCGCGGTCACATAGCCAAGGTGCGGTCATGTGCGCTGGTGAGAGGATGAGGAAGCCTGAGCAGTCTCCGCGGACTGCCTAAACAACGGAGCGTCCCGAGCGACGGACGTGTGCTCCACTTGCGACACATTTTGTACCACAACATCAGGTCCCTGATGTTGTTGTACGAGAGAGGGTCCTCTCTCGCTCACGGCCCGGCTGGACCTGGACGAGCTAGGAACCGGACTAGAAGGCTTCCTCCGATCTCTCCTATCATCCGCCGTCACTGGGTGTGCACCTTGTATGTTTATAGTGCTCGCATCACCCAACATTTCCTCCTGGACCGCAATGGACGAACCTGGCTGCCGAACCATTCGGTGAATGGATGCTACACCAGGTGAGCTAGCGGACGACAGCGCCGTCGATCCTACTCGGGACCTCTTAGGCAACTGTCGTATCTCCATGAGCACTTTTGCCGCTAGCTCTGCATTCAATTGTGACGACGGAAGCGCACTCTTGGAAGATAACATGGAAACATCACCCTGTTCTTGTTCCTCTGAAATAGAAACTATAGACTAGAGTGACCCTGCGGAGAAAGGACCGGCATAGCCCTTTCTCCACTAACAACATACCGTGACACACGTTTCCAATGTTTGTCATCCCAATATTGACATATTGAACAGGAGTTAGTGCGAGTACACTGACTACAATTAATACAATGATCATGAAAGTCAGAGGAAGATTTCTTCCTATTACAATTTGAACAATGTCCTTTCATTGTGAAAAGACAACAACAAGTCCTAGTACTCGCACAAACCCCTAAACACAAAGATACATAATAACATGATCCATTAACATTGAAATGAAAGTGTCAATGACACTGTAGCTCAACTTGTCAAGACAAAGACATGTACATGTATAGTATGTGACACAGCAATGACAAACATCTAGGTAATGACCTGATAACAAAGGTACATATAAAGTATTGTAACGGTCTGAACATGAATACTGACCGTTGCCTGTAACAAATGTATAGGTAAAGTATTGTAAAGGTGGGTGACAGTCAGATGCTGAACTAGAAAAAATCTTTGAGTCCCAGAGTGGGTCTGACTGAACCCCAAAATATTTGTTCTCATAGCACAGTGATAACAAAGGCACCTCAAAACACACTCGTTCCTGTCCCAAGGTGAAAACAAAAGTACTCAAGAAGTTTTGTGAAGATCAGTTCATAAATACGAGCTGTATAGAACTTGTGACAAAAAACTGATTGGACCTAATTTCGGTACAAAATGGCCACTGGCAGCCATCTTGAATTTTGGACCGTACCCAGAAACACTCATTCTCATCCCAAGGAGATAACAAAGGTACCCAAGAAGTTTTGTGAAGATCGGTTCATAAATACAGCCTCTACCCTGAGCCGTATTGACATGTGTGCTTACATTGTGTAAGTAGCACTGAATAAATCAAAGTTCATCTAATTTGCATAATTTCGGCACGAAAAAAAACCCCTTAGAATATGTGATGTATTCCATGTTACTAAACATTCATACAAAAATTTATTCAAATCAGAACTTTCATACAGAAGTTCTACACAAAAGACTGATTGCACTAATTTTGGTACAAAATGGCTGCTGGTGGCCATCTTGAATTTCGGACCACACCCAAAAACACTCGCTCTCATCCCACGGTGATAACAAAGGTACCCAAGAAGTTTCGTAAAGATTGGTTCACAAATATGGCCTCTAGTCTGAGCTGTATAGAAGATGTGTACAAAAAACTGATTAGACCTAATTTCGGTACAAAATGGCCACTGGCAGCCATCTTGAATTTTAGACCGCACCCAGAAACACTCGTTCTCGTCCCAAGATGATAACAAAGGTACCCAAGACATTTCGTGAAGATCAGTTCATAAATACAGACTCTAGTCTGAGCTGTATTGACATGTGTACTTACTGTGTGTAAGTCGCACTGAAAAAATCAAAGTTCATCTAATTTGCATAATTTCTGCACGAGAAAAAAACCCGTATTATATGTGATGCATCCCATGGTACTAAACATTCACACAAAATAATTATTCAAATCAGGGCTTTCATATGGAAGTTCTGTGCAAAAATCTGATTGCACCTAATTTTGTACAAAATGGCTGCCATCGGCCATCTTGAATTTCGGACCGGACCCAAAAACACTCGTTCTCGTCCCACGGTGATACCAAAGGTACCCAAGAAGTTTCGTAAAGATCGGTTCATAAATACGGCCTCTAGCCCGAGCCGTATTGGCATTTGCACTTACAGTGCTGAAAGTAACCCCAAAAAACATCAAAATTAGTCTAATTTGCACAATTTACGTACGAGAAAAAAACCCGTATTATATGTGATGTATCCCATGGTACTAAACATTCATACAAAAAATTATTCAAATCAGAGCTTTCATATGGAAGTTCTGTACAAAAAACAGATTTCTGCATCGTCGGTACAAAATGACGGCTGGCAGCCATCTTGAATTTCGGACCGCACCCAAAAACACTCGTTCTCGTCCCACGGTCATAACAAAGGTACCCAAGAAGTTTCGTAAAGATCGGTTCATAAATACGGCCTCTAGCCCGAGCCATAGCAGCTTGGCACTTACAGCTCTGAAAGTAACACTAAATAAATCAAAGTCAGTCTAATTTGCATAATTTACGCACGAGAAAAAAACCTGTATTATATGTGATGTATCCCATGGTACTAAACATTTATACAAAACTTTATTCAAATCAGAACTTTCATACAGAAGTTCTGTACAAAAAACTGGTTTTTGCATCATCGGTACAAAATGGCCACTGGCAGCCATCTTGAATTTCGGACCACACCTAAAAACACTCGTTCCCATCCCAGGGTCATAACAAAGGTACACAAGAAGTTTCGTAAAGATCGGTTCATAAATACGACCTCTAGCCCGAGCCATAGCCAATTGTTGACGTACGGACAGACGGACAGACGGACGACGGACGACGGGCCATGACAATAGCTCAAATTTGACTTCGTCAAAGTTGAGCTAAAAAGCAAATGAAATTCAAAATAATTTTTGAAAAATATTTTTTCAGCGAAGCCCAAGTTTCTGAAAAGTAACGTTGAGCCCCAATGGATCCCAAGGGTAAGTGTGGTCAAAAATTTTAAAATTATTTTAAATAATTAATGCAACACTTTATACGGATAATAATAATGTATCTAGTAATGAGTAAACTACTCCAAAGGCAAAAAGCCCCCCTCAAAAGAGACTGTTGCCAATGTAAACAAGAAGTGTATAAACACCAGAAAACATGACTCCAGACACTGGCAATACTGGCCCGAAATCAGTTATCAATAATACACACTATCTGATGCAAAACAGAGACTTCCTGAGAAGAATCTGCAGAACATCAGATGGTAGATGCAGAACACAACATCTAAACACCCATGGGTGAAAACGTAAACATGGGGAAAATAACAGAATTCATTCTGTAACCAAGCTAATTCTCCCAAGAAATTTTAGTAGTAATCTTACTCAAGAATATGCCAAAAGCATGGGAGAATAGCAAGGGGGGACTTACAGGATAATGAGAGAGGAAACACTGAATAAGCAGTGCAACTTCAAAGCAAGAATGACAACAACAGGCCCATGCCTCGAAAATAGGCAACTTAACATAATTTCATTACAAAATTTTAAGTTACAGCCCCGAATATTTTCTGTCACTCCTTTTTCCTCTCCTCCTTCTCTATCCTCCTTAGAATCACCATTTCTCCAATATTTATGTGTCTGGCATCATTTAAACTGAGATTTACAAGCACAAAGTTCAGTGAGATGTTAACTGATGAAGGGCCAAACAAAGAATGATGATTGGCGCCAATTTCGGAACGTCCTTGACACTGCGCATGCGCAGTAGGGGCAAAGTATGGAGGTCCTTTAGGACATGATTTCTTTTGGTTTTAGATGCAAATTTTGGGGATTGGGGGGCAAAATTTGTGTTTGGCCCTAGATTTTTAAGAGTTAGCACCAGCTATGTCTGGGTCATTGGTACAGTATAAAAATATTGAAAAAATAACATTTAAAGTAAGAAATTTTGATATCGTCTGCATTGGGTAAAAATTTAATGGTATGTTAGTAATAATGTTCTAACTTAAGCCTTCTTTAAAGTTTTTATATAAATTTTGTATATGTTGTGGTAGGAAGTGGGTGGAGGGGGGGGGGGGGGGGGAGGTGCCTACATGTATCACAGTGTCAGGCATTTACATTTAATGTTTTCACAGGATCTTTTCTGACTCAACTGGGACAATTTATAAGTACAGGTGAATCCAAGTATTCCCTGAAATCTTTCTTCATTATACCTAATTCTATAATCTGAAATAGGGCTGCATGGTATTACGGTATACCAGTATTGAAATCATCACTGGTTAAAAAACGTCCATCAAAAATGAATACTGGTATACTGTTAGTAACGGTATAAATTTTTGGGCCCGGTGTTATGATTTGAAATTCGTGTTTTCTTGAAATAAAAGTATATGTAATGCACAAAAGTTAAAAAATTTATAGTAATTTATATATTTTTTATACTTACCAATGACCCAGACATAGCTGGTGCTAACTCTTAAAATATAGGGCCAAACACAAATTTTGCCCCCCAATCCCCAAAATTTGCATCTAAAACTAAAGAAAACATGTCCTGAAAGGCCCTCCACACTTCGCCCCTACTGCGCATGCGCAGTGTCAAGGACGTTCCGAAATTGGCGCCATTAATCATTCTAATAACCAGTGCCTGGTAAGCGCTATGTACTCAGCGGGGAGGCAAGAGTTCCCAACTCCTGGGAGGGCCATCCCCGTCTGGGTCATTGGTAAGTATAAAAAATATATAAATTACTATAAATTTTTTAACATTTTTATACTGTACCAATGACCCAGACATAGCTGAATAGTAAAAAGGCTGGAGGGCCAAGGACATAGAGCAAAATGGAATACGCTCAATAAAATAAAATAGAGTCATCCCCTGTAGGGAAAAAGAAGTAATAGGCCTTACATGTATCTTTCTTATTTATGATAAATTAGAAAGATACAACACCTTCCAAAATTGAG
The DNA here is from genome assembly GCA_031216915.1 of Pictodentalium vernedei. NCBI lineage: Eukaryota > Metazoa > Mollusca > Scaphopoda > Dentaliida > Dentaliidae > Pictodentalium > Pictodentalium vernedei. The sequence goes on from CM062289.1 coordinate 248,575,049, forward strand.
CTTCATACATCCATGTACTCTATTAATATCCAATATAATCCTTATACTAATAATTTTTAAAGTAAGCCAATAAATAAAGTAAGTCTAGAGAATAGAGACTCTTATACTCCTAAAAGTGTCTGAGGATTGCATAATCATGTCCGTTGACATATGCAATATTCAAAAGCTATACTTTAAAAACTAAGACTTGAATGAATTTTAAAAACCTAAACTTCTCACTAAACAACCATCCCAATAACAGCTCAGAATTACTAACTCCGGAGGAGGTATCCCCTTGTTTTCATAGTAAAACAGGTGACCCAAGGGAACACCCTCCCCCCCCCCTTTTTCTTGCCCTGGGTCAAATAGCCCAGAGCGAAGAGGGCAGCCGAACGGAGACACTGCCGAAACAGACAGCCTACCTAGCTATAGTAGCAACTGTTAAGTGAATGACATTCTGAGCAGTAGATAATAGACCTAACAATAGAGGCCTCCAGAAATGGACTCGATATTTCTAAGATAAAATTCATGAATGTGGATGGCTGAGCGCAATGAGCGGCCTTCAAAAATCTATAATAGCGACACTATTAATGTAAGCCCAAGAAGTAGAAGAACTCTTACTTCATGAGCCGAAATCTTAAGCACAACTGCTAAGTCAATGATATACCATAAGCAGTACCGATAGTTAATAGAATCCATTAACAATAAAATGGAGCGTAACGTCCTTCTACTAGACATCAAAGACAGAAGAAGCTTACGCCCTTTGTAATAAACAGATATCTGTTTATAAATACATAAACTGTACCCGGAAAGAGTAAAGGCCTATGCCCATACAAAGACGGAAGGACCTTAAAATAATAGGTTCCGGATAATAGGAGCCTAACTCTTATGCAACAATCCAACCTAAATAGTAACGGAAGTATTGATTCCGAAACTATGAAAGTGAAAATCATCCATCGATAGTGCATGAAACTCACTGACTCTACAGTAAAAGAGAAACCAACAGAATTACTGTCTAAAAGGTCAGAATTTGAAAACTACTGTTTCCAGAGGCTCAAATGATTACTTAGCTAAATAAGAACCGAAGTTAAAATCCATATAGGAATTTAATCTAAAGATTCTAAGTCTATTTATCAAAAAGTTACTAACTGACTTAGATAAAGAGACAAAAGACTCAATTGTAAACTATCGTAGAGTGCATAGGTATGAGGTAACATAAACCTATAACCTAAAAAATAACAGGCTGCAGTAGATCTTGTGAAACAAGTATACTAAAAAATAGCAATGAGTAGTATGGAGGGATCAACAATATGAACATAATGATCCCTACACCACGACGGAAGAGCCTCCACTTTAGCCGCATAGAATAGCGAAGAAGAGGATCTCCTATAGTAAGAAATCGCGTCCAAAGCTCGTCCAGTACAGTGCTTACAATGCAATACGGACCACACAACGGAATACATGAAGGTTGCGACCTTGCTGGTTGTGATAAAGATGACACGATTTACCCAGTGAAAAAGATCCTCACATAGAGGAAGATTTCACGTTAAGACCCACAGTAGACAAGAGAGTAAATTACTCATGATCTCTGTGAAGATAGAGATGCTATCAACAGAAATGTATTGTGGTTGTTTATCTTAGCAATACCTGCTAAAACAACAGCGCCGGAGGATACGCGTATCCTATCATTCCGTCCTATAGATCAATAGAGCGTTAACAATATTAGCTCAGAGATCTGGACAAGCCAACACATACGTCTGCAATTGATTAGCAAGCTGTGTCATAAATAAATCATCATTGGGCGCTCCCATAGATAGCAAATCTGATTGAATACTTGTTTGTTGAGAGTCCATTCTGACAGCAACAAGCGACCCGTAAGAGAACGGGAGTCCGATAAAACAATCAGACGACCCGGAATATGACGGACCAAAACTGAACTTGGTGTACTATAACCAACAGACGGATTCTTTCCATTAAATTGAATAACGGAAACGAAAGAGTGCCTCCCTGGTTCCGGAGATACGCCACTACTGTCGAATTAAAGGACAGGAATTTGGGCATGCGTTTCTGAATAATGTTCATGCAATGACATAAAGCAAGCCTAAAAAACATTATTCCGCGAAAGTTAAACTGATTGCTAAAAGACTGCGGAACCCAAAGACCCTGGCACTTCGAATCCGTAGGGATCAGTATTATATCCCAATCTGTTTGACTGGCAACCGTCATAACAGCCACACTCGGGTCCGGCAACTGCGGCGGCACTCTCTGAGTCAACCACCGAATGTTTGCCCCAGTCTGAATCTCTTGTAACACTAGATAGACAAGAGAACGTATAAATCGAGCAATTCATGGATTGCCGAAAAGTTGCCGTCGAAGAGAAGCTCCTCCAAGAACGAAGCGACTCTGAGAGAGTTCTTAACCTTACTATCCACGCGTGTGGATGTAGCTAGGGCTGCGTCACGTTTAACTAACTCCAATCAGCCACTGAAGGGCGGAGTTATACGTGAACAAACTACTGCCCTCAAAAGAAATTACATTGAGAATAATATCCCGTAAATCTTTTCTTGAAGACGTAATGATAACGCCTCAGTAAGGCGGATTACGTATAATAAAGCGTCTAAGTTAAGTCTACTATACATAATGTCGTTCCCAACATTGAAATTGGAAAAGACATAAACGGCTAAAAAGAATATATGCAGTCTTTAATCACACCGTCTAGACGCATATGGACTCTCGGTATGCCCTGCTCTGCCAAAATAAACTATTTGTATAAATGATAAAATGGCAGAAATGAGCAACGCGGACAAGAAACTAAACTATCATGCTTAGTAGCAGGCTTGTATATATATATATATATAGCGTCGAAAAATAAAACACATGTTGTAATGACAATATTGGACTGCGTCGGTAAGTCAGGGACAATGTCCCTGAACCGATCGAAAAATCCGAGTCCAATGACGCTATAAGTCTCTTATCCAAGATCGCAGCAATGAAGTCCGAAATAATAATCACTGGAAGATAATGCCAGAAGATATGAAAGGCATCTTCCAATACTACTAAAGGGAAAACTCGAAATCTTTCGAATCCCTTTCGCCATCCTGTCGGACCCTATAAAGCGTTCGGTCGTCCGTAGCTGATACAACCGCGGACCGCACCGACCCAGCGCCGTCGGATAATTCCTGATTCGACCGAGAAACTGTCAATTGCTGGGATGCTGCGAAACAACTGTGCTAACTCGGATAGCACGTCCGTCACTGAGGCCTGAGGAGAAGCGGTCTTACGATGCATTGCCGCTGGAAGCTCCGTGATCGTTACCCCGTGCATACTACCAATATGCGAGCGAACGGAGTGTATAGGCCTCGTGTCCCTTGGCTACTGGATGGCGCGACCTATTCGCCGTGGAATCACTGAATGCCGAAACTAATCGGATACTCGAGGTCACGTAGCCAATGTGCGGTCGTGTGCCCGGCTGTGAGGATGAGGAAGCATTAAAGACAGTCTCTCGGACTGTCAATATAACGGAGCGTCCTGACCAACGGACATATGCTCCGAATGTAAAATATCTGAACCACAACATGCGGTCCCCTATGTTGTTGGGCGAGAGAGGGACCTCTCTCGCTCACAGCCCCGACGGACCTGGACAAGCCAGGAACCGGACTAACAGGCTTCCTCCGATCTGTCCTCAATCTGCCGTCACTGGGTGAGTACTAAAGTAATTAAAGTGCTCGCATCACCCAAATCTCCTTCCTAGACCGCAACGGACGAACCCGGCAGCCAAACCATTCGATGAATGTACGCTACACCGGGTGAGCTAGCGAATGTCACTCCGTAGGCGATAGACATATTCCATGAGCACTTATTGCCGCTAACTCTTCATTAACTATGACGACAGAGGCACACTTTTGAAAGACATCTCCATAACTCTTCGAACAAGAAACCAGAAATGCTTGGATAGCAAGCATAAAATAATAATATATATAGCGTCGTTCAATAATTCGAAAGTTTGTGTGACATTATTGGACTATGTCGGAACTGAGGGACGATGTCCCTGAACCGAACCAAAAATTTCTAAGTCCACCGACGCTATCAGTTTCTTATCCGGCATCGCAGCATTCTGGTCCGACAAAAGAAGCTGTAGAAGACCAAGTCAGATGACATACACAACAGCATATGTTGTTCCGAAAGGGAAAGCTCGAAATCCTCCGAATCCCTTTCGGTATCCCGTCGGACCGGATGAAACTTTCGGACGTCCGTACCCGCTTCCGCGGAGCGTCCCGACCCAGCATCGTCGGATAAAATATATGCGACAGATTCAGTTGATGCTGGGATGCTGCGATAAACTGTGCTATTAAAGAAAGCACGTCCGTTCCCGAGGCCTGTGCAGTAGCGGTCTTACGATGCATTGCCGCCGGAAGCTCCGTGTACGTTGACTCCCGCACACTTCCTATGCGAACGTCCGGAGTCTGCAGGCCTCGTGTCCCTGGCTACCGGATGGTGTGACCTGGTCGCCGAAGAATCCTTGATCGGCGAAGCTGGTAATATATCGGCGGTCACGCAGCCAAGGTGCGGTCGTGTGCGCTGACGAGAAGAGGAAGCCTTAGCAGTCTCAGCGGACTGCCTATACAACGGAGCGTCCCGAGCGACGGACGTATGCTCCGCTTGCGACACATTTTGTACCACAACATCTGGGGCCAGATGTTGTTGAACGAGAGAGGGGCCTCTCTCGCTTGCCGTCCGGAAGGACCGGAACGAGCTATGAACTGGACTAAAAGGCTTCCTGCGTTCTCCCTCCGATCCGCCGTCACTGGGTGTGCATTAAGTTAATTTATAGTGCTCGCATCACCCCAAAATTCCTTCTAGACCGCAACGGACGAACCCGGCTGCCGAACCATTCGGTGAATGGACGCTACACCGGGCGAGCTAGCGGATGTCAAAGGCCGTCGAACCTACTAGGGTCCTCTTAGGCAATTGGCGTATTTACATGAGCACTTTTCCGCTAGCCCTTCATTGATTGTGACGACGGAGGCACACTGTTGGAAGACATCACAGATACATCACCCTAATCTTGATCGTCTGAAATAGAAATTGATAAAGTAGAGTGACCCTGTGGGGAAAGGACCGGAGTGTCCAAATCCCCAACAACATACCGTGACATACGCTTCCCATATTGTCATCGAAATCATACGATACAGAACAGGAGTTAATGCGAGTACACTGACCACATATAGAATGATAATAAAGTCAGAGGAAGACTTCCTCTTAAAACAATTGATTAATATCCTTTCAATGTGAAAAGAAAACAAGTCCTGGTACTCGCACTAACCCCTGGCAATCAAAATACATAATAATAATATGATCCATTAATATAGAAAAAATAATTGAAATCAAAATATTTTGAAAAAATATTTTTTCAGAACAGCCCAAGTTTCTGAAAAGTAACGTTGAGCCCCAATGGATCCCAAGCCTAAGTGTGGACAAAAATTTTAAAAATATTTTAAACAATTTATTCAACACTTACGAACAATAATAATGTATCAAGTTATGATTAAAATAACATAAAGATATTATTTTTTAGAAATCCCCCCCTCACACAGAGGGCTGTTGTAAATGTAAACAATGAGTGTAAAAACACTAAAATAAGACCCCAGGCACCCAGGCCCGAAATCAGTTACCAAAAATACACTATCTGATGCAAAACAGAGACTTCCAGGGAAGAAACTGCAGAACATCAGATGGTAGATGCAGAACACAACGCCTAACCACCCGTAGGTGAAGACGTAAACATGGGGAAAGAACAGAATTCATTCTGTTATTCAGCTAAAACTCCCAAGAAATTTTAGTAATAATAATTACAGAAACTATGCCAAAAGCATGGGAGAATAGCAAGGGGGAACTTAAAGGACAGGGAGAGAGGAAAACACTTAAAAAACAGTGTAACTAAATAATCAGAATGACAACAAAATGGCTGCTGCCTTGAAAATAGGTAACTTAACATAATTTCATTAAAAAATTTTAAGTTACAGCCCTGATAATATTCTGTCACACATTCTTTTCCTCTCCTCCTTCTCTATCCTCCTTAGAATCACCATTTCACTAATATTTATGTGTCTGGCATCATTTAAACTGAGATTTAAGCACAAAGATCAGTCAGATGTTAACTGATGAAGGGCCAAACTTAGAATGATTAATGGCGCCAATTTCGGAACGTCCTTGACACTGCGCATGCGCAGTAGGGGCGAAGTGTGGAGGGCCTTTCAGGACATGTTTTCTTTAGTTTTAGATGCAAATTTTGGGGATTGGGGGGCAAAATTTGTGTTTGGCCCTATATTTTAAGAGTTAGCACCAGCTATGTCTGGGTCATTGGTACAGTATAAAAATATAGGGAAAACACATATAAAATGCAAGGGATATCATCAACAACAAAAATATTTTGGGAGTTATAGATAGAAGTATTACTTACTGCCCTGGGAAAATGAGTGATTTGAATGGATTCTGCAAAGTTATTGAACCTATTCTTACGAAAATAAGCCATAAAATTATTAGTCGATTTACTCGCTTTCATCCGATAGAAACTTGGATACAAGTAAATTAGACTTTGTCAGTTTAATTCCTGTAAAAACATGGCCGACCTCTCTTGTCTCAATAAGCGTTTAATTATTGAGCCAGGCAATTGTTACCAACACTGTGTCAATTAAAACACGTATTAAAATTGATATGAGTGACAAGTATTGCGGGGACAGGACTCTAAAAATTATTTCTATCTTTTCATTTCTCGATCCCAGATTCGAACATTAATATTTGTCAAGTGAGCACTTAGAGTCTGTCAAACATGAAATCATGACTGACAAAAGTTTACACGTTGTTGATTCAAATGTGATTGAAAAGACCATGTCTGATAATACATTGGAGAGTGTTAATCAGCTCACACAAAAGATAAAAAAAACAATAGGCAGTTTATTTAAAAACAAGTCTTCTCATCAAGGTGAGAAAGCAAATGCTTTCGAGAGGCAAATTTTGTCATATATTGGTGAAGATACACCCGGCAGTGAAACTGACCCTTTAGAATGGTAATCTGCATAATTTGAAACAATTTTTGTCAGATTGCTGACAAACAACGAATTAATGAACATTGAAATTTTTTTACATCCAAAGTAAACTCAACAATCTGAATGTACCAAATTTCATACGTTGTTTTTCATCTGGGGTGGTGGGACAGTGTACATCGCATTTATCAAGGGCTTAGGGAAAAGTAAGGTATTTCAGTTTTATTTTGTTTTCAATCTGAACTGTTTATGGGATATCAGTATACCGCAGTATTTTTTTCAATACCATCACCAGTACTCAAATCCGAAAACCATGCAGCCCTAGTCTGAAATAAAAAAAATATGATTTACTCTTCCAATAGCATTTTCTAAAGTCCTGGTCAAACATATGCTTATGTTGACAATGTTTACTCATACATGTACATACACAAAACATCACTAATTTCATACCTTGGATACCGTCATGTCATTATTGAACACCTTTTCTTCAAATGGCAAAGTAGCTAAATGTTCTGAAATAAGAGAAATGATGAAAACCTATAAAATGAGTAGCCATTTGTCAATGAAAAACAAGCAAACATTATAAAAATTTCTTAAGACAGAACAGTTGAGCCCATTTAATTGGATATGTCTTAACTGAATAACCCTGTTACTTGAATATAATCTCCAAACACAAAACCATTTACCATACCTCCAGTACAAATTTGACCTGTTAATTGAATATAGGTTATAGAGTAAACTCCTGTTAATTGAATACAAGAGGCCTCTTGGCCAAGATAGCTCCGCCCAGGGCAATTACTTTCAGGGGCAGCCATATACAGGGTAACATTTGATCCCCAATCTCTGATTCTGATAACCCTTTACCCAACATGGATAGCAGACAACATCATCATTATTTGTCTCAAAAACATAGCTTATGGCCCCTCATTGGAACAAGTTTGTTGAGCTTGTTCAATGAAGGCTCATTAGCTTTGTTTGTTAGACAAAAATTGAAAACATAATAAAATTTGGCAAATACATTGGTGTTACTTTGACCAGGTAGTCTGTGACCTTAACGTTGATGGATACAGACCTTATTGTGATTGATGGCACACTGTCTAGTGACAATACATACTGTTATAAATTTTCGTTCAAAAATATCCAGTGGTAAAGAAATTATGGCTCGGAGAAACAAAATGTTGATGCCGGATGACAGAGGGATGGACGGTTAGATGGACGGATGGACGAACGGATGATACAGACCTTATTATGATTGATGGCACACTGCCTAGTGACAATACATAATTATGGTAAAGAAATTATGGCTCGGACAAACAAAATGCTGACATTATCCTGAGTGTTACCTTTACCACGTCGCCTGTGACCTTGACCTTGATGGATACAGACCTTATTATGATTGATGGCACACTGCCTAGTGACAATACATACTGTTATAAAGTTTTGTTAAAAAATATCCAGTGGTAAAGAAATTATGGCTCGGAGAAACAAAATGTTGACGCCGGACGACAATACATACTGTTATATAGTTTTGTTAAAAAGTTAAAAAATTTATAGTAATTTATATATTTTTTATACTTACCAATGACCCAGACATAGTTGCTGGTGCTAATTCTCAAAATCTAGGGCCAAACACAAATTTTGCCCCCCAATCCCCAAAATTTGCATCTAAAACCGAAAAAATCATGTCCTAAATGGTCCTCCATACTTTTCCTCCACTGCGCATGCACAGTGTCAAGGACGTCTCGAAATTGGCGCCAATTATCATTCTTACAAGCAGTGCCTGGTTAGCGCTATGTACTCAGCGGGGAGGTACGAGTTCCCAACTCCTGGGAGGGCCATCCCCATCTGGGTCATTGGTAAGTATAAAAAATATATAAATTACTATAAATTTTTTAACATTTTTATACTGTACCAATGACCCAGACATAGCTGAATAGTAAAAAGGCTGGAGGGCCTAGGACATAGAAGAAAATCCAATAAGCTCAACTATATATAATAGAGTTATCCCCTCGAGGAGAAAAGGAGTATTAGGCTTTACATGTATCTTTCTTATTTATGATAAATTAGAAAGACACAACACCCTTCATAACTGAGCATAATAACATCCATGTTCTCTCTTAACATCCAGTATAACCCTTTATACTAATTATTTTTAAAGTAAGCCAATAAATAAAGTAAGTCCAGAGAATTGAGACTCTTTATACTCTTTAAAAGTGTCCGAGGATTGTATATTAACGCCCGTTTGACACGTGACATATACAAATGCTTCACACCGCGCTACACTTTAAAAATATGACATGAATGAATTTAAACATTAGCTTTACACTTTAAAACCATCCCGGTACCGACTCAGAATTACTGACTCCGGAGGAGGTATTCCCTTGCTTTTCACTATAAAGCAGGTGACCTAAGGGAACCCCCCCCCCCCACCCTTCCCCTTGCCCTGGGTCAAATAGCCCAGAGCGAAGAGGGCAGCAGGACAGAGTCACTGCCGGAACAGAAAGCCTGCATAACTATAGTTGCAACTGTTTAGTGGACGACATTCTGAGCAACAGATAACGGACCTAAACAATGTAGGTCTCCAGAAATGGACTCAATATTTCTGAGATAAAAATTCGTGAATGTGGATGGCTGAGACCAATATGCAGCCTTCATTAAATCTGTAATAGCAACACTATTTGCGTAAGCCCAAGATGTAGAAAGAGCTCTTACTTCATGAGCCGAAATCTTAAGCACAGACTGCTGAGTTGAAGATAGATTATTATAAGTAGTACGAATACTTAATTGAATCCATCTAGCAATAGAATGGACTGTAATGTCCTTTCTATTAGGCATCAGAGACAGAAAGAAGCGTTTTCGTCCCTTTCTGATAAACTGAGATCTTCGTTTATAAATATGTAAAGCTCTAACCGGACAGAGTAAAGGCCTATGCCCATCTGAAGACGGAAGGGCCTTAATAACAATAGGTTCCGGATATTTATTAGGAGCCTGATTCTTAGCCAAAAATCCAATATTAGTAGTAAAGGTAATAGTGTTCCCGACACTACGATAGTGAGAATCGTCCACAGATAGAGCATGAAGCTCACTAACTCTTCTAGCTGAAGAGAAAGCTAAGAGAAATGCTGTCTTATAAGATAAGAATTTGAAGTCCACTGTCTCAAGAGGCTCAAATGGCTTTTCTTTTAGGTTAAGAAGAACCCAGGCTAAATTCCATTTAGGAATTAATCTAAGGGTTCTAGGTCTATTTATTGAGAAGTTTCTAACTAATTTAGATAAAGAGACATTAGATCCAATTTGTAAACTATCATGGTGTGCATAGGTATCAGATAACATAGACCTATAACCTTTAATAGTAACAGGCTGCAGTTTGATCTCATCAAACAAGTATACTAGAAAGTTTGCAATGTCTGGAATGGAGGGATCAAAAATGTCAACAGAATGATCCCTACACCAACGACAAAAGACCTTCCACTTAGCCGCATAGTTTAGCGAAGAGGAGGTCCTCCTACAGTTAGAAATTGCGTCTACTGCTCGTCCTGTAAAATGCTTGCCGTGCAAGAAGGACCGCACAACGGAAATACGTGAAGGTTGAGACCTTCCGGGTTGTGATGTAGTTGACGCGATTTCCCCTGCGAAAGAAGATCCTCTCGTGGAGGAAGCTTCCGCGGTATGTCCCACAGCAGACACCTGAGCAGATTTCTCCACGGTCTCTGTGGAGACAGAGATGCTACCAACAGAATTTTGCATTGAGATTGTTTTATCTTTAGCAATATCTGCTGAATCAAAGATGCTGGAGGATACGTATATCCTATCATTCCGTCCCACGAGATCAATAGAGCATCTACTGCATATGCTCGGGGATCCGGACATGGTGACTCATATGTCTGCAACTGATTGTTGAGGTGTGTCGCAAATAATCATTGGCCGCTCCCATTGGTAGCAAATCTGATTGAATACCTGTTTGTTGAGAGTCCATTCTGACGGCAACTAGCGACCCTTCCGTGAAAGGGAGTCTGCTAATACATTCAGACGACCCGGAATATGACGGACCGAAAGTAGAACTTGGTGTTCTAGAACAAACAGAAGGATTCTTTCCGTTAAATTGAATAACGGAACGGAATGAGTGCCTCCCTGGTTCCGAATATACGCTACTACTGTTGTATTGTCGGACAGGATTTGGACATGTGCTTTCTGAATAACGTTCATCCAATGACGCAGTGCAAGCCAAATTGACATCATTTCTTTGATGTTTATGTGCTTGCCTAGAAACTGCAGATCCCAAAGACCCTGGCACTTCGAATCCGTTGGGATCAATGTTGCACCCCAACCTGTTTGACTGGCATCCGTCATAATAGTAAAACTCGGATCCGGAAACTGCAGTGGAATTCCCTGAGTCAACCACTGAATGTTTGCCCAAGTCTGAATCTCTTGTTTCACTTGATTTGACAAGAGAACGTCTATATCGAGCGAATGAATCTTTACACTCCAATTCTGAGTCAAGAAAATTTGGAGAGGATGAGTGCGTAACCGCCCCATCGGAATGAGATCCGCGGCGGCTCCGCACAGACCTATCAGTCTCATGAACTCTCTCGCTGTGACTTTGTCTGAGTGAAGACAATAGCGAGCGTAACAACTGATTAATTTCGCTCTGGTTAACGGCAGACGAACGAGATTGTTGTGCGTCTCGAAGCTCATTCCCAAGTAGGTGAATGACTTGGACGGCACCAGATCCGACTTCTCCTTGTTTATTATAAAACCGAGACATTGGAGTAATAGAAGCAGATTCTGCACATCGTTCTGAAGCGTTAACTCGTTGCCGTACCTCTGAAGAATGTCGTCCAGGTAGGCCGACGTTACCGCAGACGAATGAGCTCGGAAATGTATCATTACCGAGTTCATTATTCGAGTGAAAGCCCAGGGCGCTAGGTTCAAACCGAAGCACATCGCTCGGAACTGATATACAACTCCTAGAGCATGAAGCTCACTAACTCTTCTAGCTGAAGAGAAAGCTTCTGAATGTCGGATGTACCGTGACGTGAAAGTACGCATCCTTAAGATCTATGCTTGTAGCATAGTCGTTCACCCGAATACTCGCTCTGACTGATCGAATTGTCTCCATATAGAACTTCGGAGCGACGATCAGCTTGTTTATCCAGCTCAGATCTATGACTGGACGGAACGAGCCATCTGGTTTCGGAACCAGAAACAGATGGCTGTAGAAACCTGGTGATTCCTGGTCTTCTACGACCTCTACCGCGTTCTTCTTCAGAAGAGACTGTACTTCTGATAGAAGAGCGTCTCTTTTCTGCGGATTTGACGGAAGCTGAGTCCATTTTGGACTCCGAGTTAATGGAGGCTTTCGTTTGAAGGATATTCTTAGTCTTTCCCAAATTACCCCTCGAACCCAGGGGTCGTCCGTAATTGGCGCCCAATTGTTTATAAAACTCGACAATCTTCCGCCTACCGGAACACGATAGAGGTTCATACCATCACCTCCTGGACCTGCGAGGCTTGCGGAAGGAGAAACTACGTCCTCCACGACCCGCACCTCGCCCCGTCAACCTAGGGACGTCTGACCGGTTATCTCGGCCAGAATGACGTCCCCCACGTGAGTCGCTGCCCTGACGGTCTCTAGAATATGACCTAGAGGACGCATAGGAACCTCTATAGGAACTTCTCTTGGGCGTACTTGTCCCAGAAGTGCCTGTCTTACTCTTTTCTGCTGTATCCGACTTTCTAGAAGCGGATTTGAATAGCAGAGAATCCGAAGCTTTCTTAGTTATCTGATCATAGATTGCTGAAAGCTTGCCATCGAAGAGAAGCTCTCCGGAGACCGAAGCGACTCTGAGAGTTTTTCACCTTACCATCCACACGCGTGGATGTAGCTAGGGACGCGTCACGTCTAACCAACTCCCGGTTTGCCACTGAAAGGGTGGAGTTATACGTGGAATAAGCTATTGCCCTTGAAAGAACTCTTAATGAGGATTGTATATCCTGGAATTCTTTCCCTTGAAGACGTAATGATAATGCTTTAGTAAGGTGATCTGCGTATGATAAAGTGTCTAAGTTAACTCTATTAAACATAATTGTCGTTTCCAACGTTGTGGTTGGAATTGACATAGACGACGGTATAGACAATTCTAGGTCTTCAGCCTGGTCGTCTAGACGCAGAGGAACTCTTGGTATGCCATGTCCTGCCGTTTCGAATTTATTCCTTGAATTGATGAAAGGCAGATGTAGAGCATTTGCGGACAAGAAACCATACTTGCTCGTTTTGGTAGCAAACTTATATATAGCGCCATTCAATAATTCAAATGTTCTTGTGACATTATTGGACTGTGTCGGAAACTCAGGGACGATGTCCCTAAACCGATCAAAAAATTCTGTGTCCAATGACGCTATCAGTCTCTTATCCGGCATCGCAGCATTCTGGTCCGACGGAACAACCTCTGGAAGATAATGCCGGATAAAATCTACGGCAGCTTTATGTTGTTCCGAAAGGGAAAGCTCCAGATTCTCTAAATCCCTTTTGCCATCCTATCGGACCCTATGAAGTTCTCGGTCGTCCGTACCTGATGCTTCGGCGGAGCGTACCGACCCAGCGTCGTCGGATAATTCCTGATCCGACAGAGATTCTGTCGTCTGCTGGGATGCTGCGATAAGTTGTGCTATTTGTGATAGCACGTCCTTCACCGAGGCCTGTGGAGCAGCGGTCTTACGTTGCTTTGCTGCTGGAAGCTCCCTGGACGTTGACTCCTGCATACTTCTCTTATGCGAATGACTGGAGTCTACAGGCCTCTTGTCCCTGGCTATCGGATGGCGTGACCTGGTCGCCGTGGAATCCCTGATCGGCAAAGCTGGCTGGATATCCGTGGTCACATAGCCAAGGTGCGGTCGTGTGCGCTGCCGTGAGGATGAGGAAGCCATATCGACAGTCTCTCCGGACTGTCTATATAACGGAGCGTCTCGAGCGGCGGACGTATGCTCCGAATGCGAAACGTTTTGTACCACAACATCTGGTCCCAGATGTTGTTGTACGAGAGAGGGACCTCTCTCGCTCGCAGCCCGGATGGACCTGGACGAGCTAGGAACCGGACTAATAGGCTTCCTCCGTTCTATCCTCTGATCCGTCGTCACTGGGTGTGCACTTTGTTTTATTATAGTGCTCACATCACCCAAATCTCCTTCCTGGACCGCAACGGACGAACCAGGCTGCCAAGCCATTCGATGAATGGTCGTTACACCGGGCGAGCTAGCGGACGCCAATGCCGTCGATCCGACTAGGGACCTCTTAGGCAATTGACGTATTTCCATGAGCACTTTTGCCGCTAGCACTTCATTTAACTGTGACGACGGAGGCACACTTTTGGAAGACATCACGGAAACATCACCCTGTTCTTGTTCCTCTGAAAAAGAGATTGATAAACTATAGTGACCCTGCGGAGAAAGGACCGGCATGGTCTTTTCCCCGCTAACAACATACCGTGACACACGTTTCCAATGTTTGTCATCCCAATTGACACACACTGAGCAGGAGTTAGTGCGAGTACACTGACTACAATTAATACAATGATTATGAAAGTCAGAGGAAGATTTCCTCTTATTACAATTTGAACAATATCCTTTCATTGTGAAAAGAACACAAACAGTCCTAGTACTCGCACCAACCCCTGAAAACAAAGATACATAATAACATGATCCATTAACATATAGAAAAAATAATTGAAATCAAAAAAATTTTTTGAAAAATATTTTTTCAGAAAAGCCCAAGTTTCTGAAAGTAACGTTGAGCCCCAATGGATCCCAAAAAAGCCTAAGTGTGGACAAAATTTTTTAAAATATTTCAAAAAAATTAATGCAACACTTACGTATAATAATAATGTATCTTGTTATGATTAAACTAATACAAAGACAAGAAATCACTTTCAACAGAAAGCGTTGTCAATGTAAACAAGAAGTGTATAAAAACCGGAAACATGACTCCAGGCACTGATAAACATGGCCCAAAATCAGTTACCAATTACAACACTATCTGAAGCAAAACAGAGACTTCCCAGGAAGAAACTGCAGAACAACAGATGGTAGATGAAGAACACAATGCTTAAACACCCATGGGTGAGGACGTAAACATGGGGAAAAAACAGAATTCATTCTGTTACCAAGCTAAAACTCCCAAGAAAATTTTAGTAATAATATTACAGAAAATATGCCAAAAGCATGGGAGAATAGCAAGGGGGGACTAAAGGAAAGGGTGAGAGGAAACACTGAACAAGCAATGTAACTTTATAGCAAGAATGACAACAACAGGCCCATGCCTTGAAATTAGGTAACATAACATAATTTCATAAAAAAAATTTCAAGTTACAGCCCTGATAATTTGCTGCCACTAATTTTTCCTCTCCTCCTTCTCTTTCCTCTTTAGATCCACCATTTCTCTAATATTTATGTGTCTGGCATCATTTAAACTGAGATTTACAAGCACAAATATCAGTCAGATGTGAACTGATGAAGGGCCAAACAAAGAAAGAATGATAATTGGCACCAATTTCGAGACCTCCTTGACACTGCGCATGCGCAGTGGAGGAAAAGTATGGAGGACCATTTAGGACATGATTTTTTCGGTTTTAGATGCAAATTTTGAGGATTGGGGGGCAAAATTTGTGTTTGGCCCTAGATTTTGAGAATTAGCACCAGCAACTATGTCTGGGTCATTGGTACAGTATAAAAATATATCCAGTGTTAAAGAAATTATGGCTCGGAGAAACAAAATGTTGATGCCGATGACAGATGGATGGATGGCTAGATGGACGGACGGATGGATGATACAGACCTTATTATGATTGATGGCACAGTGCCTAGTGACAATACATAATTATGGTAAAGAAATTGAAATTATGGCTTGGACAAACAAAATGTTGATGCCGGACGACGGACGGACGGACAGCTAGATGGATGGACATACCAACATTTCAATAGATATGTGACTAGGACTTATGTGGCTAAGAAAAGTTATGTTCATCCAAATATTATGTGGTGTCCAACTATTATGTGGCTAAAAAACCAATATTATGTGACTTCCAGCTATTGTGTGGCTGAAAAACGGAATATTACTTGTCTATGAATTAGTTAATTGCAACAAAATGTACCATTATACAATCAGAATATGTTGGAATTAATATCAGATGTAACCAGATGCAGCTGATAGCATTACTGTAGCTCAGAACAGTGGAAAAGTGGAATAATTAAGCACATAATATTTGGAATAATTAGCAACATAATATTTGGATTTGGACATGGAGGACATTTTTGCATCCAGCTTAGGGGGTGGGGGTGGGGGGGGCTATAAAATTAAACAGGCTAGATATGTCCAACAGATCATTTTAAAAAGGTCAGCTAAACCCTTTATCCACGTAAAAGAAATTGGCCACATAAGTATCCTGTTTTACCAAATTGAAGCCACCTAAGTATCGTAATGTAAACATGAATGGATGGACGGATGATACAGACCTTATTATGATTGATGGCACACTGCCAAGTGACAATACATAATTATGGTAAAGAAATTATGGCTCGGGCAAACAAAATGCTGACGTTTTCCTGAGTGTTACCTTTACCATGTCGCCTGTGACCTTGACTTTGATGGATACAGACCTTATTGTGATTGATGGCAAACTGCCTATTGACAATACCTACTGTTATAAAGTTTTGTTAAAAAATATCCAGTGGTAAAGAAATTATGGCTCGGACAAATAAAATGTTGATGCTGGATGGCGGACGACGGACAACTCGATATCAGAAAAGCTCTGCTGACTTCGTCAGGCGGAGCTAAAAACATTTTGTAACCTGGCGAGAAATTTCCCTGACTCTTCCCAGTTTTCCTTTGTTTATAGACCTATTTGGCCTCAGTACATCCAATACAGGCATTTAATCTATTATATGGAATGCTGTCAAACAAGATACAATAGAATAAATGCTAAATTTATCTCTAGGATACAGTAAAGACACACAATCCCTGTTAATTGAATACTCCTGTTAATTGAATAATTTTCACTGTCAAAGTGGCTATTCACTTAACAGAGTCCCACTGTACATAGAGGATATCTATTGTTTTTGAGTAGGTACCAGAATTATCTCATGAGTGGCTGTAAGAAAATATAAGTTTTCACATGAGGCTGTAACTTGCAGTTACTCATGAGATAATTCTAGGATCTACTAAAAACAGTAGGTATACTTTTTATCATATGCGTTGCATTGCTTTTAGGGTAATTAAAACACTCAAATACCCAAAATGCACCGTGATATCTATCTAAACATATTGCAAGATTCACAACACTTCTGGAGAGATATTTCCTTGTATTATCTTGACATTAGACATCAAAAAATATTTTTAGACATCTCCTACTATAAGTAAATTATAAAGCAAAATGTTAGACAAAATTAATTCTTTATTTCCCATCTATGGGCTCTGTCAAACATTTACAAAGGTAGAATAAATGCAAACTTTATCACTAGAATAGAGGAAAATTGCAAATGTCCTGTTAATTGAATACCCCTGTTAATTGAATATCCTTCATTGGCAATGTGGATATTCAATTTATTTATTTATTAGGGTTCAACGACAAATTAACAGCCAAGGTCATATCGTGTTGGTGACAGTTTTATGGGTGAAGGAAGCTGGAGTACACAGAGAGAACCACTGAGCAACGACAATCAGCTGCCAGCTCCCCAACATCGTAACTCCGCACTGCAGCACAGGAAGGGTTAGATTGGTTGAAGACATGCACACCATCGACGTGTGGTATGCCTTTGTACATGGCGTCATCGTGCTCCCATGTGGAGAATTGGGGTGAAGTGCCTTGCCCAAGGAGGATATTCAATTAAAATAAGTATTCAATTAACAGGAGTTTATATGGATATTCAATTAACAGGTTTTGTTTGCGTTAAAAAGTCAATAAGGCTACACAAAGTAGATCTTCTGTTTCTCAGGCCATTATTTGTAAAATTGCATGCGGGCGAGCGGTTTTTTATTTTATTTTTTATTTCAGTAATTACTTCTTTGTCATCAAAAGTTCATGTTCTTGGTTCAAGTTTTAGGACTCATAATCTACAGAATAGCAAGGGTGGTGGTGTATTTCATCCCTTGAGTGAAAGAAGGCTTTGCAATGCTAAAGCATTGCAAAGCCTTCTTGCACTCAAGGGACAAATTCATCAATTTTTTTAACTTGTGTAAAATATCAGACATAAGCCATTTAATTTTTATTTTTTTAAAGTTTAAATTGGTTATAAAAAGAGAGCATGCGGCAACCAAAAGGACCATGTGGGAGGGCCTGAGAAACAGATTTTTTATTTTTTTAGGCCTAATGTTTAATTACAAAAATATTCAATATCACTTGCAAAAAAAACACTGAAAAAGAGCATAAGAAAATCAATTAAATCTGCATGTACAAACATACAAACAAGCGTTATTGAGGGTTGCGATGTCTAAAACAATAGCAATCAGCAGACTGACACACAAAAATTAACCAAATATGAGTGAGGTATGAGCAAAACAGAAAATAGTATGATGAAAAATAAAAAAAGATGAGTACCTGGAACAGTGTTAAGTTAGCTGTTCACATAAAGAAATGAATGGAGTAGAAAATTAAAAAAAATAAAAGATTCGTTAAATGCAAGCTGAATCAAAAAACTGTCCAGCAAAAATGAGCTGAACACAAATTTTTGCAATAAAGCTGAAGTAAAGAGATTCTTATAACTTGAAATGGACTAATTTTTTGCTGAAAATATTTTAACCCTTAAGTCCTCAGATTAATTTTAAAGTATTTATGGCCTTTTTCTGCTTACATAGTTATTGATGACTTGGCAGTGGTTCTACATCACTGCTGGCTGCCTATACAGGCAGCCAGCAGTGATGTAGAACCACTGCCGGGGAAAATTCAGTCTTCATACAAGAGTAATAAAAAAGATTACACAAGGGAGCACCTGCTTCAATGCAATATAAAAGTGGCGGTTTGGGGCTATATGGGGGCTTAAGGGTTAATTAATGAACTTGTAAAAAGAGTTGCAATGAGGCGGTCATATGATATTTTGTATTGAAAAAGATGAAAAGAACTATTCAAAATAACAAATTTTGATATCATCTGCACCGGTTAAAGGGTTAATGAATGTATAATGATCCAATATAACACTAATAAACAATCTAAATCACAATAATGTGCAACAGAGTTGACTCGAAAGGAAATTCTTAAGTCTTACATCAAGAAAATGACTTGAGTTTTCATATTAAAATAAAAATAATCAAACAATGGCAGTCCACATACACAGATGAAGGATTAATGAAAGTTGTCATGGTCTAAAAACAAGCATAAGCCGAACAAGACAATTTTAATATAAACCGGTCTATTATATTTTAGTGGAGTCTGAGATCTACTGTTACAATGAAATTTCAGGCAAAAAGGCAATAACTCCGTTAATTTTCATTGCATGATGATGGTTATCAAACTTGTCCAAGACATTATTAATACAAAGAAGCACAACAAAATTAATTAAAATCCAATATCTATTGTTTAAGTTATTCCTTTAACATTTTTGGAATGGATGGATATGGATATGGATGGATATGGATGGTTGGATGGACTGAGCTCTTCACTATATCCCTTCCTTGCAAGGGATAAATCACCATTATGTGCAACAGAAAGATGACCTGAACAAAACTTCCTTACAACATAACTCAGTTTGGGCTGAAAAACGTTAAGGAAGAGGTAGGTATCACAGAGTTGTGATGGCCACCACTGAGGTGAGCTTGGACTTAAATATAAAAAAATGCCAATAGGATCACAGATCCAATGTCGAGTTGTGACAGCACAAAAGTGGGTTTAATCGTTATCAACTTATCGTCCAGAAACCAATTGTTTACAATTTACTATGTGAAGGGTCACTGTGACCTTGACCTTTGACCTAGTGATTCCGAAATAAATAGGGCTCTTTCTTACACCAATGCCTACCTACCTATGAAGTTTCATGAATGTAGGTGGAACCATTGTCAAATTATCATCTGGAAACCAAATGTTTACGATTTATGTTCAAGGTCACTGTGACCTTGGCCTTTGACATAGTGAGTGCAAAATAAATAGGGGTCTTCCACTCACCTAGGTCAACCTACCTATGAAGTTTCATGAATGTGGGGCAAACCATTATCAAGTTCTCGTCCGGAAACCAATTGTTTATGATTTACTATGTTGAAGGTCACTGTGACCTTGACTTTTCACCTAGCAAGTCCAAAATAAATAGGGTTCTTCCTCTCACTGATGCCAACCTACCTATGAAGTTTCATGAACGTGGGTCGAAACATTAACAAGTTATCATTCAGAAACCAATTGTTTATGATTTACTATGTTGAAGGTCACCGTAACTTTGACCTTTCACCTAGCGAGTCCAAAATAAATAGGATTCTTCCTCTCACTGATGCCAACCTAACTAGAAGTTTCATGAACATGGGTTGAACCATTATCAAGTTATCATCCGGAAACCAATTGTTTTGATTTACTATGTTCAGGGTCACTGGTGACCTTGACCTTTGACCTAGTGAATCCAGAATAAATAGGGTTCTTTCTCTCACGAAGGCCAACCTACATTTGAAGTTTCATGAATGTGGGTTGAACTGTAGTCAAGTTATCATCCGGAAACCAATTGTTTACAATTTACAAGGTCACTGTGACCTTGATCTTTGACCAAGCAAGTCAAAAATTAATAGGGTTCTTCCTCTCACCAATACCAACCTACCTATGAAGTTTCAATAACATGGATTGAACCATTATCAAGTTATCATCCGGAAACCAATTGTTTACGCTTGCCCACCCGCCATTCATCAAACTATAATTCGAGTTTGACTTCGAGTTTGACTTCGTCACAACTCAACTAAAAATCAACAAGCTAAGAGCCATAACATGAGCAAGGAAAATCAGACAAAGCAGGTTTTTGAGTTTAAAATTTTGAGTGCTAAATTTTCTTGGTTGTCAGAATTTGTTCATGTATTTTAGCACTCCCATAAATTGTAAAGAAGGTAAATATAGATTCATTTCATAGATAATGTGAACCACACCCACAGAATATGAAACCTTCAAGCTGCACTAAAGAATAGGGCCCAAATATGGGCTTCCAGCACTCAATGGGTTAATCAAGAAACGATAGACGAAAACTCGCATACCAAAATTTGTTGGGAATTCAAAGTGCAGTTGATAAAGCTTTTGATCCAGAAAACATTGGTGGTAAGTTGGATTTGATATCATTCGAAAGAGGCACATTGCCTGAACAACATATACACAATCAGATTTACTGAATGTTTTTTTAGACAAGATGGCATTCAAGATAGCCACCAAATCGAGGGAAAATCAGAAACGGCCTTACAAGTTAAAAGTTTTGTCAACTTCTGCAGGACAACTGAACTACATGTATGTTAGAAGTGCACCCGAGACTTGCCAAGAAACCTCTGAGGTTATGATTCAGCATATGGCTGTCATAATGGTTGCTGATTCCAGGAAAAACAGGAAAACTTGGTACAGACCACACATGCCATCAAACACTGTGTGGATATCCAACTTATAGTATCTTTTCAGAAGAATTATGATATGCAGTTATGATATCAAGGATTTTGTCAAAAAAATTCTGGATATGACTGTCCAAATGGCTTGAGTTTTAAGGATAGTCAAGGTTGAGAAATCAACATCATTCAGGATCCTCTAACCAATCGGCCACAATTTCTTCAGAAACTGACAAGGGTCCCCCTTGCATTCCCCACGACCTTCCACATACTTCAGAACATGCTTGTGACAGGAATAAGTATTGGTTGAGCATATATTTCTGCTTGTCATCTTGCATTTGCAATGCACAAAATTCAGAAGCAAACCTCACCATCATCACATGGACAAGTTCAGTATTTTGGAGCTTCCAACCCCAATCCATTGAATCTAAAACATCATTCAGAAGCTGAGTGGCCAGAGGGATAGCCATGTGTACTATCATCAGATCAACATCACCGGTACTAATGTAGGTACTGTGACCATTGTTTTCGAGAGAATGACTCAACAATTTAATAAACTGTATTTTGTTCTTTGCATTCACAAGAAATGCTTGATCAGTATGGACTTCTTGGTTGGGAAGCAGCGAGTCGTATATCTGTAAAATGTTTTTCCAGATCTCCTTCGATGTTTGGGGTCTTTTATCGATGGTTCATCCTCATACCCATCAAAGACTAAACAACACTTCCCACATCTCGATCAAACATTAGTTGTGTATTGGCATACATGTATCACATTTCAGTATGAACCTTCACTCTGTGGAGAAGAGCACCAACATCGATTACAGGAGTAGGGTTACCTAGAAGGTTGCACATTCTCTACTGAATTGGTCATCACATTTGCTAGTTGAGCTTTCACAGGTTTCGCATTGCTTCATCCTTAAATTATGACATTGTGATTGCTGTGAGCTTATATTAAAATGAAAGTGTCAATGACACTGTAGCTAACTTGACTGTGTGTAGTGTTTGATGAAAAGGATAATGTTCAATGTTTATGGAAGGATTATGAAATAAGACAAGAATTGTGATAATCGAGAATAAGTTAATTTCTGTTGCCTACATGCTATGTTTTCAACAAGAATAATCTGAGGTGTAGACTGTACTAAAGAATTGATGAGGCCTGGGTTGATGTGACCCTCACAGTTAACGTATGTCAACCAAAGTTACCAAATTACAGTAAAATCATTCCAAAACGAGTCATCCTACCAAGTTACAATAAAATCCATTAAAAAATAT
Source organism: Pictodentalium vernedei (assembly GCA_031216915.1). NCBI lineage: Eukaryota > Metazoa > Mollusca > Scaphopoda > Dentaliida > Dentaliidae > Pictodentalium > Pictodentalium vernedei. The sequence goes on from CM062289.1 coordinate 248,597,879, forward strand.
GACTCATAGACTTTTCTAAAGGAATCTAGGTCACGTGCCCGACTGGCGGTCACATTACAGTTGACTGATCGGGACTAAAATAGGACAGTCTCATCTAGATATCATACCAAAGTCATACTTCCAAGTTACAATGAAATCCCTTCATAAAAATGACCTGTAAACAGTGCTAAAGGAATCTAGATCACGTGCACAAGTAGCAGAACGGCTGACTGATCATGACCAAAATACGACAGTCTCATCTAGACATCATACCAAGTTATCCCACCAAGTTACAATGAAATCGCTTCATAAATATGAACTGTAGATTGTGCTAAACAAATCTAGGTCATGTGCCTGTGTGGCCATGATGGTTGACCGATCACGACCAAAATAGAACATTCTCATCTAGACATTATATCAAATTATCCTACCAATTTACAATGAAATCCCTTCCATAAATGCAATCTGTAGACTGTGCTAAAGGAATCTTGGTGATGTGCCCTTGAGGCCGTCGCGGTTGACTGAACCAGACCAAAATAGGACGTTCTCATCTACACAATATATGGAGTCATCCTACCAAGTTAGAATAAAAGGTCACCAAAAGTACCACGAAAAAAATGGAATTTTCCAATGACAAAAAAGGAACATAACTTTGGCAAAAAATGTTGGACCAAACCCCAATTTGAACTTGACCTGTATTTTATGTTGATACACCTAGACAACAAATTTGATCTGATTTGGTCAATTACAGCTAAAGTTATTGGTTGGAAACTTTAAAAACAAGAGTTTTCAAGGTTGAAAAAGGGGCATAACTCTGGCAAAAATTGTCAGACCGCATCCCGATTCAAACTTGACCTGTATCTTATATTCATACATATACATACCAAATTTTGTTTCATTTGGTTAACTATAACTAACGTTATCATCGGGAAACCATAGTGGGATGGACGCCTGGATGGACAGGGGCTAATTTAATAGTCCCCCGAAAAAATTTTTGGGGGACAATGAAATCCCTTCATAAATACAACCTGTCGGCTGTGCTAAAGGTTTTTGGGTCTGCATAGTCACCATGGTTGACTGATCACGACCAAAATAGGACGTTATCATCTGGACATGACAAAACCTGTACATGAAATGTAGTGATGATTGGACAAGAACAACGGTGTGTAGCCTGTGCTAAAGAAAATGTGAACAGACTCACAGACTAATGGACTCACAGACTTCTGCATGCGTAATTGCAATAGATTATCTTAACTTTGTCAAGTTAAGCTTAAAACTGTTCCATATTCTTATCCCTCTGAGCGATGGTGATCAAGAAATAGAACAGGATCGTTTGATTTATCAAAACTTTCTGCTTGTCGATATTAACACCACAATTGAGATGATCCAATGCTTTGACCTGCATTCTTCATCTGATTGGCATTTTCAAGAAGTTTTGACAGTCAAGAGTTATATGAATACAATGGCTCACAGATTGGGTTTCATGATAATTTATTTGGTTCTTGTCTCCAGCAACCAGCCCAGTCGAGAGTGACCTAAACGATTCTCATTTAAAGCAAAAGGTTTGTGTCTGAATAATTCCTCTTGATTCAGGTGATACTCATATAAACATGCTGCTCACTTGTAATGTTTGTGATTGTCAATATTGCATTGTGAATTTCAGCATAACTATGAATGTTGAGAGCCCACTGAAGATGCAGAGAATCAGAAAAAAACCTACCCCTAGTCAGACCACCTTGACTTTGAATAGAACACATAAGGATCTGCTCAAGTCACCGTGTAGGTGGAAAGACCAACCCATTGTTGACTACTTCATTGGAGTGATTTCCATTCTCAGCAAAACATTTGTAGAGCCAGGGATGCATCTCTTCACTCATTTTTCTCAGAAACACTCAAATTGACCCGATAAAATCCAAATTTTTTACAAATGCTGGCCAGAAAAAATGCTGAAAATTGCTAATAAGGATGGTCCTCTTTGGTGCACTGTAAACATTTTTCCCCAAAGTTGATTGTAGTGGACTTTGGATAATGTTATAGGAGGAAGCTTCCTGCATCGAATGAGGTGAAATCCAGCTTACAACCAATTTTTTCGTTCACCCACAAAATATTAAAAAATTTTAGTAAATTTTGTTTCTTAACATACCTACCACAATTGTTTATAATTGGCTGTAACGTAAGTGCAAGCCCTACTTCGGAACTAACTCAAGCTTAAGAAACTTTTCCAAACAAGTTGGAAAAGTAATAGAGTGCAAAAGCACGAAAAAAATCGAAAAAGGGTCGAGCGAGACCGGCGCTCGACATTACAGGTACTCTCTCTGCACACCTCTTGCGTTTACCGAGTGCATGCGCAACAACCGTGACGTCAATTCCGTATTTCTGCCAATGAGAAGTTTGTGATTTAGCGGGGAGACATTGATATCAAAGATATCCCCAAGGAGGGTGGGCCTCCAGTAAACAATTGTGGTACCGTAAATGTCCGTGTATAAGTCGCCCCAGTGTATAAGTCGCACCCCAAACTCACACTTGGAATTCCTCCCTTTTGCCTAAAGCCCATGTATAAGTCGCACCCCCATTTTTAAATATATGCAGTCAAAAAGAATTAGTTGCAAGTTACGTTTTGCCAATTTGAGGCAGTTTGGGATGCAACGGAAATAGGTAAGTTTTCAAGAGTTACCACGTGGTGAATAAGATAAAAGAATAAAGGAAAATTATTATTAAAGATTTAAAAAATACTCGCATTTATTTGTTTTTCATTGTTTGTTTATGACCCCAATGTCTTCATCCCTGTCAAGAAAATCCAACGCTCGTTTGTGACTGAAACTTCAAAGTTTCAGAATCAGAATGCCATTTGTGCGTAACCTGCGCAGTTGTTGTGATTAAGTTGGTTTTTTCCGGAACGTTCTGGAAAAACCAATAAAAATACAACAAATGCGCAGGTTACAGCGCAAATTGTTTTCAAATTGTTGTCCCACTTAAGCATTGTTGTAAACAAGTGTGGCTGATTGAACAACGACGACTAAATAGAATATTTCTTTATTATTATTTATGGATAAAAGTAACAGAAAACACACGTAATATTTTATTTTTTTCTGAGGAATTTAAACTGAAATAAAATGAAAATAATTTTGGTGAATCTGCACTCAGTCAAAACCACATGATTGTACTGTCTGTTATACAATTGACAAACGGTAGGAACAACGTTTGTTCGAAGAAGTCAGTCCCCTGAAAATTCTCTGAAACAAGTTGTACCCATGTATAAGACGCACCCCCAATTTTGACATAACATTTCAGGTAAAAAAGTGCGACTTATACACAGACATATACGGTAGGTATGATGAGAAACAAAATTTACTAAAAAAATTTAATTTCTTTTCAACCTACTCACAATTGTTTACAATTGGCTGAATAAACAATAGGAGGAGGTGAATCACATACCCAATACCAACAAGAGCAGCAGAAAGAAAAGCAAGGAGGGCAGAGAATAATAGTGAAACCTGTAATGAAGAAGGAGAGAAGGCACCTGAAAAGAACAAGGCTGAGTGGAGCACAAACCCGATAAAAACAAATTTAACGAGGGTGCACAACAGCCTGAGCAGCAACGAGAGGGCCTAAAGAAAAAAGGTCCTCAGATTGCTGCTGAAGGTGGCGGAGAAAGTAGAAGCATTCCTCCAGTAAGCTGCATTCATAACATCCCAGAGCGAAACAGAATTGGCGAACGCCCAGGATGCAGAAATGGCACGAACCTCATGAGCATTAAACCGGTTCGAAACAAGATCCGAAGTAGACAAGCTGGAATAAGCCAGCTTGATTGCAAGACAGATCCACCTGGAAATAGAATGGGAAGAGATAGACTGCCTCCAAGGAATGAGAGACAGAAAGAATCTCTTCCGACCCCTCTGAATGAACTGAGTGAGATTAATGTAAGTCTTGATCGCATGGACAGGACAAAGAAGAGGCTTACGGCCATCGACAGCAGAAAAAGCCTGAATGCAGATGGGAGGAGGTACCGAATCAGGAAGTTGATTCTTGGCCAGAAAAGTGCAATCAGTAGTGAAGGTGACACAGTTAGCCTCATTTCTGAAGAAAGCAGAATCAACAGATAGCGCATGAAGCTCACTGACACGTCAGGCAGAAGCAAACGCTAGAAGAAAAATCGTCTTATAGGTGAGAAAACGCATATCGGTCTCAGATAAAGGCTCGAATGGCGCCCCCTCCAAACAGTGCAACACCAATGCCAATTTCCGCTTGGGTGTAAGATGCAAAACTCGAGGCCTCTTCAAATGAGTCTGGAGAGAAAAAGATTACGACCGATGCACCGCTTTCACACATAAGAGAAAGTATCAGACAGCATAGACCGATAGCCCTTTATCATAATAGGCTGAAGGCCCTTGGTGTCAAAAAGGTATACCAGAAAATCCGCAATTTGAGAAATTGACGGATCACGGTAATCCACATTTTGATCTGTACACCAGCGGCAGAAAACCTTCCACTTCACAACATAAGTCATGCCAGTGGAATGGCACCGCGATGCAGAAATGCACTCCACTGTTCATCTCGAAAAACCTCTACATCGGAGACAGGACCTGCAAGGAGCTCTTTCTGATTGATATGAAGGCCCACCTGCTCGCTGTCCCACTCGCCATGAGTGGATAGACCGAGAGGACCCAGCCCCGATCGCTGCATGCTCAGTAAGGAAGATCCAACGGGACACCCTGTGTCAACCAGGGAACATTGGCCCAAGGGTGGAGGTGACAAAGCAGGGACCGAGGAGTAGGAAGTTCCAGGTACAGAGGATCAACATTCGGACGCCAATGATCCAACAGGAAGTGTTGGAGAGGTCAGACAATCTGTCACCGAACCGCAAAGGCCCAGCATCCGAAGGTAAGTCGTGGCCGAGACAGAGGAAGATTGGAGCAGGTTCCGAGTCATGGCGGAACGAATCGTCACCTGAGCATTGGGAACAGGCACAACATTGTGAAGAGTGTCGAAATCCATTCCCAAATGACGAAATTGCTGAGAAGGAAGGAGATCCGACTTCTAGCGATTGACTCTGAAACCCAGCGACGCTAGTAGGCAAGGTAACAGCCGGACATCGGACTCCAGAACAGCAGCATTGTGGTGCCTTTGGAGGATGTCGTCCAGGTAGGCTGACGAAGTCACAGCCGACTGAGTACGGTGAAAAGCAAGCACATGTGACATCAGTCTGGTGAAGGCCCAAGAAGCCAGGTTCAACCCGAACGGGAGAGCTCTGAATTGTTAGACTCGATCCCGAAACGAGAACCAAAGGTATTTCCATGACGCCAGATGAATGGGTACATGGAAGTAGGCATCCTTCAGGTCGATACTGGCAGCAAAGTCGCCCTGATGAATTGAACGTCGAACCGACCGGAAAGTCTCCATACTGAAAAGAGGTGCTATAATGTACTCGTTCAGGATACTCAGATCAATGACAGGACGAAACTGGCCGTTTTTCTTCGGAACCAAGAAAAGTCTCGAGTAAAACCCCGGTGAAAGGGTGTTCCTGACCACCTCGATCACCCCTTTGGAGAGGAGATTGTTGATTTCCTGCACCAGAAGGTCCCGACGAAGAGAATCAGAAGGGACCTGAGTCGGGAGGAGCACCCAAGATAAACAGGGGAGCCGATGGAAGGACAGTCGCAGACTGGATTGGATGACATTGAGGACCCAAGTGTCTGATGTTATCTCTGTCCAACGGTCGAAAAACAGTGACAGCCTTCCCCCAACTGGAAGCAAATCGAAGTGAGGACCTATATTTGAGGCCTCGACGAGGCCCTTGAGAGGAGAAACCACCCCCTCGGGAAGCAACAGAGTCCTGAGACTTTCCTCCCTAAGGCTGCCAGCGAGCCTGGCCGCGTCGGTGCTTCTTCTGAGCAGAAGGAGCGGATGGAGCCAACGTGGCAGACGCAGTAGGACGCTTGGCAGGCCTGGAACGACCACCACCCGCAGCAGCAGGTTGGTCCAGCTGTCGTAGCAAAAGCTGGTCCTACGAATGACGAAAAACCTCACCACGGACAGCTTCCACGGAAGCATGGAACAACTGAGGTCCAACCAAAGAAGCAGACCTCAGAACAGCACGTTGCTCAGAAGGAAGGGATGGAGAAGAATCCAACACCACATCCCGGCGTGCCAGCTCCAAATTAGCCTGTTACAGGAGTGAGCGTGTGTCAAGTTCATAAGAGCCTGTGACAAAACGCGAAAAGGCGCCTGAGCATCATCAAACTCCCCTGGTGGAAAATATTCAGCCAGGGCAGCGACGACATGGTCTGCGAGAGATAACATACCCAGCATCTCTCGGGACAGGCCCACCATAGACTCAACGACCGACATCGGGAGAACTGCCGACTTAGGCTTAGTCAACCCAAGGGAAGAAGAATCCTCATCCACAGTAGTCATCCCTTGGAAGACTGGAGGACAGACGGAATCGTAAACACAAAACCGCGACGGAGGCAGAATGGCATCAGCTCGTGAAAAGAAAGAACCTTTGAGGGCCTTAGAACGCATTTTGGTGTCCAAGCCCAGGAAGGACTCAACAACCTGAGCCGATTGCAGAGGATGCAAAGCCCCAGAGCTAGAAGGCTCAACAGGGTTACAGCGCCCCACAGAGGACCGCGGCTGCACGGTCACTGATGGCTGGTCTGAAGGCTGAATGTCCGGCAATAAGCCAAAGACAAACTCCAAAGACTGACAAGGGGGGGGGGGGGGCCCATCACCTTCAAGAACATTGTCATCCTCTGTAGCAGAAGAGACGTAGCCCAGCTCGAGCTGACCAGCAGAAACCTCCTGTGAATACTGTGCAGTATCCAAGGGGCCAGACGAGGAATCTCGGCGACCGACCAAAGGAGGTTGTGCCTCGGGAGGCACAGGGAAGCCAGCTTGAGGGTTGCTTGAAAGCAACTGGGTGAGCGCCAAAACGGCCTGACGCAGCTCACACTGAGAATTCGTCGTAGAAGCATCGCCCGACGGTGTGTCTTCCCAATGGGCCCTTCTAGCAGAAGAACCCAAATCCTCAGAAGAGACCGATGACGAAAGTCGATCAACAGACAGAATAGAGAGACGGTGAGAAGACACCAGAGGTTAGTCACGATTGTGACGCCCAGGGGCAATCACTGACCTCTGCGGAACAGAAGGCCCTGCCTGCAAATCCTCTAAAGAGACCGACAGCATACATCGATCGGTAGCTGGACCTGGGACACAGTGAGAAGACACTGGAGAATTGTCCCAAGAATGACAGAAACCTGCCATTGGCCTCTGCATGGCAGAAGGCCCCAACTGCCCATCCTCTGAGACCGGCGACAAGCATCGATCGACAGCCAGACTCGGAACACAGTGAGGAATCACCGGAGGAAGGTTCCAAGAGTGACAGCTAACCAGAGCTGTCAGTGACCTCTGCCGAACAGCAGGCAGCCCCAATGTCCCAGCCCCATCCTGTTAGTCGGCACACCAGCAGGGGAAGACGGAACAACAAACGATTCACTCAAGGGGTGCGGAAGCGACCGCAGGCCCAACCGACCAGGAGCAAACCTGGCCAGATGAGACGGAGCAGACAGCAAACTCGCGAAGCTTCGCCATGAAGTCAGGGGAGGCTGAGAGCTCAGAGACACACCAGCAGATACAGTCTCGGACCCCCGAGACTGTACACCATCCCCAGAAGAGATGGAAGAGCCACCATCATACAGGAAAGGATCCGTAGTAACAACTTCCTCAGCAACTATCGACGGTGCACCGTAAACAGTTGCAGAGGAACTCGCCACAGAAAGAGACAGATCAGCATCCTGTGTGACAGTTACCACATGCACTCACAGAAATGTCTGATAAGGCACGGCTACCCTTACCCCGAGAACGAGGGATTCTAGCTCTAGAAAGAACCACCTTGTTTACGGATGCCCAGAATTTTGAGGACCAAACCCCACAAATACCAATGAATGGGCCTGTGTACAATTGTTGCAAGTGACACATGTGGAATGAGTCATCCACATGTTTCACCTGCAAGCAAGAGGTACAAGGAATTGTTTTAGGCATAATATGAATATGATCAATGAAATCAAGCTTCCCGTCAACGGAAAAGAGAACAACAATGGTTGTGTAAACACACAGGGCAAAACAAGACTATGTGTGAGAAAACAAGCAAAAATGATCAAAAATATCATCAAATAGTAATCAATTCAGAAGCTTGAAAAGGATACAGTTCACTTGCACATAAATAGACAAGAATCACTATACAAATAAAGCTGTTCACAAAGATAACAGCTAAATAATAGCACGAGTCACAAAATTTCTGACCAGCACAATGGCGGAAATAAAAGGAATTGACGTCACGGTTGTTGTGCATGCGCTCGGTAAATGCAAGAGGTGTGCAGAGAGAGTACCTGTAATATCGAGCGCCGGTCTCGCTCAACCCTTTTTCGATTTTTTTTCTTGCTTTTGCACTCTATTACTTTTCCAGCTTGTTTGGAAAAGTTTCTTAAGCTTGAGATAGTTCCGAAGTAGGGCTTGCACTTACGTTACAGCCAATTGTAAACAATTGTGAGTAGGTTGAAAAGAAAGGCTTTATCGACTGCACTATCAATGACGTTTGTTTGAATAATCAAACCGATGGGATAAAATCACAAAAATAAATCAACTACAGCCATGAATCAAGAAACATAGGATGGAACTGGTACTCCACCTCAATCAGATATTAAGAGCTTTGAATCAATAAACATTGGATGGACCTGGTGCTCGAATTCAAATTTATCAGATAACTCACATACCGAAAATGATTGGAGTCCACTGATCTTTGGAGTTACAGTGCTAAAAGACTAAAAAATCATGATAAATCAGGGAAAAAAGGCCATAACTCTGCTGAGACAACATCTGACAAAACCGATTTTTAACTCAATGACTATAAAAGTTTCTCTGGTCCCCCAGACAGACCCAGAGTTATTGAGATCATACTCTATTATTATGAAAATTTTGAAGAAGATAAAGCATTACATACTTCTTGTTGTTTTAACACCCTGAGATTTATAATCATCAATTTCTTTATCTTTATTCTGGATGATATTAATAAGTTCTTGTTGCCGCCTTGTCAGTTCTCCAACCATGGCAATCAGTGGTACAATTAAATGGTCTGAAGCCTGGAAAAGAAAACTGAATCGGCATTTTAATGAACCTTTACCCAGACCTGGTAATTCACACTCAGCATTCAGCAGTGCCGATGAAACAAAAAATATCCACGGCAAAAATACTGCCGAGGATGGCTTCTTCAGAAAGCCTTGTGGTGGCAGAAATTGTACAACTTCCAGGTTGCAGAAGGAATCAAACCATGTGGGTTGCACTACGCTGTATTGCTAATCTTACAATTTACAGTACAAGTTGCAGCTTAATCACTAGAAACTATCAGATTCAGGAAAGCTCTTAGAGCTTTCTAGAAACTGATATCAGATTCAGATGTTATCAACATAGAAGCAGTGAGATACTTAGTTTGCGGTTATGCTGCATCTTATTTTCACTCATACTATACATATTGAGCAAGTCGTCTGCTTACTTCCAAGATTTTTTCTCAGCATTCACATGGTCCATGATTGAGTGAAAGATTCTGCACATTGACTGTGCATGTATCTTGAACTACTTTCACGTGTTAAAGTTACTTGAAATTTTTCACTTCACTATATACTATATATTCATGTACATGGCAATTGAGACTATGCCCTGCCCCCTGATGATTTTTACGCAAACGAACAGGCATAGAAGCACCAGTTTTCTACAGCAATTGTTTTGCCGAGGAAACAAGGATGAATTACCAGGACTGCTTTACCTAACAAAACAGCCATATCTGACCAATGTTATTTCAAAACATTTTCATTACAAATTTACTATTTATTCTATTTTTTTCTGTTACAAAACATAGCTTATGATCCTTCAGTAGATTGATCTCATCAAGCTTGTTCCAATGAGGGACAGTTTGTTTGTTCATTGGAGTTTAATGACACTTTGAACAGGTAGGTTCATATTGTGTTGGTCAGTTCTATGGGTGGGGAAGCCAGAGAGGACCACCAAGCAGTGACAAGCAACTGTCAGGCTCTCCAAATTACTCACCCCCACACAAGCAGAGTGCAGCAGTACATGCCACCACATAATACAGATGGCGTGGGTGAGTACTGAACCATTGGTCCTTCAGGTTAAAGTTCAATGCTCTAACCTATGAGCCACCCTGCTCCCAATGAGGGGTAGTAGGGTAGTTTTAGTAGAATGGATTATCACTAAAGTACTTGAGTAATGGAGTTTCCATCCCCAAAATCCCGGTAATTAAAATTTTGCATAAAAGTACAGGCAAAGTTTCATCCATTAGACTTCTTGGTTCAGCCTTTATCTACATGTAACACATCACATGCATCCACCCACATAATATACAAATTGTGTAGTTGAAAAGAAAAAAAAAACATTTCAATTAAACCATATCATATGACCCTCATTGGAAAAGCACAATTTATAATTGTAATTGCTAAGCATGATTTTTGCCTGAAAAAAAGAGTTCAAAACTGAGCATGACAGACCCACAGTCACAGCATCGGGAAAGTGCCCCAACAAGAGCTTCAACAAGGGGGATCCTAATGCCCCAAGACCCATCTGTACTCTGCTTAGATACAGTTACCTCAACAAACCAAGATAGCTATATCAAGGAAGTTCCATATCAACTGCAAAATAAACCAGAGGCTCAATTGAGTCTAAAATGCTCACCTGGCTCAAATTGTCAAAACAGATGAGTGTATCAGTAAGTGATCAGCAGCAAGAGCATTTTTTTTTGATTTGCTATGACACAACCAAAGGCAACTTTTTTCGCCATTCATTATTTCTGATGGTCCTAGGAAAGCTTCCTAGCAAACTCTGTTCTGTGAAGTATTAAAAAACAACAACTGAACAAAATTTTTGTTTTGTTTTAAGCTACTGTGGTTCTCTCTAGCGACCCCCCCCCCCCCTACACCCTCCCAAAAAAAATACAAAAGGCCCCAGGGGGCCTGAGGGCGCTCACCTGACAAGGTAGACGAAATAACAACCCAGGAAATTGATTTCAACAAGTTGCATATGCCCCTCCTAAGAAAAGCTTATACCAAATATCCAAAGATTCTGACCAGTGGATCTAAAAAAACAGAAGATTTTTAAAGAATATTCCTCATATTGAACTAAGTTATAATTCGGGCTCCCACAGGGAGCCCAAATATGAACCCAGGGACTTGGCTTTAACAAACTTGAATCTCACCCCCCTAAGGATGCTGCACACCAAATATCAAAACATTCTGACTGCTGGATCTGAAGAAGATTTTTTAAGAAAGTTCCTCATTTTGAACTATGTTACAATTCGAGTTCCCACGGTGAGCCCAAATATGGACCTAGGGACATGACTTGAACAACCTTGAATCTTACCCCCCTAAGGATGCTGCATACCAAATATCGAAAGCATTCATCTACTGCATCTGAAGAAGAAGATTTTTAAAGAAAATTCCTCATTTTGAACTAAGTTATCATTCAGGCTCCCACAGTGAGCCCCAATATGAACCCAGGGACTTGGCTTGAACAAACTTGAATCTCACCCCACTAAGGATGCTGCATGCCAAATATCAAAACATTCCGACAGCTGGATCTGAAGAAGAAGATTTTTTAAGAAAATTCCTCATTTTGAACTATGTTACAATTCGAGTTCCCACGGTGAGCCCAAATATGGACCTAGGGACATGGCTTGAACAACCTTGAATCTTACCCCCCTAAGGATGCTGCATACCAAATATCGAAAGCATTCATCTGCTGGATCTGAAGAAGAAGATTTTTAAAGAAAATTCCTCATTTTGAACTAAGTTATCATTCAGGCTCCCACAGTGAGCCCCAATATGAACCCAGGGACTTGGCTTGAACAAACTTAAATCTCACCCCACTAAGGATGCTGCACACCAAATATCAAAACATTCTGACTGCTGGGTCTGAAGAAGAAGATTTTTTAAGAAAATTCCTCATTTTGAACTATGTTACAATTCGAGTTCCCACGGTGAGCCCAAATATGGACCTAGGGACATGGCTTGAACAACCTTGAATCTTACCCCCCTAAGGATGCTGCATACCAAATATCGAAAGCATTCATCTGCTGGATCAGAAGAAGAAGATTTTTAAAGAAAATTCCTCATTTTGAACTAAGTTATCATTCAGGATCCCACAGTGAGCCCCAATATGAACCCAGGGACTTGGCTTGAACAAACTTGAATCTCACCCCACTAAGGATGCTGCATGCCAAATATCAAAACATTCCGACAGCTGAATTTGAAGAAGAAGATTTTTAAAGAAAAATTCCTCATATTGAACTAAGTTATAATTCGGGTTCCCACAGGAAGCCCAAATATGAACCCAGGGACTTGGCTTTAACAAACTTGAATCTCACCCATCCCCCCCCCCCCCCCCCCCCCCCCCCCCCCCCCTAAGTATGCTGCACACAAAATATGAAAACATTCCAACTGCTGGATCTGAAGAAGAAGATTTTTTAAGAAAATTCCTCATTTTGAACGAAGTTACAATTCGAGCTCCCATAGTGAGCCCAAATATCAACCTAGGGACATGGCTTGAACAAACTTGAATCTCACCCCCCTAAGGATGCTGCATACCAAATATCAAAACATTCCGACTGCTGGATCTGAAGAAGAAGATAAAGAAAATTCCTCATTTTGAACTAAGCTATAATTCGGTCTCCCACAGTCAGCCCAAATATGAACCCAGGGACTTGGCTTGAACAAACCTGAATCTCACCGCCTAAGGATGCTGCATACCAAATATCAAAAGATTCTGGTTGGTAGATCTGAAGAAGATTTTTAAAGAATATTCCTCATACTGCACTAATTTCAACATTTGGGCTCCCATAGAGAGCCCAAATATGGATCCACGGATTTGATTTCAATAAACATGTGAAACAATCTTCCAAAGATGTTATATGTGAAATTTGAAAGCTTTTGGAGCAGTTGTTTGGGTGAAAAATAGTCTTAAATATTTTTCCCATTAGCCACAGTGTTAAAAAATGCTGACTCAGCACTTTTTCAAACTCCCAAAAAAGTACCCCATGATAAAACCGATAGCATTTTTTTTTTTACCATTCCATTCTGTTGGTCCTAAGGAAGCTTCACACCAAATAAGAATTCTCAGTGCAGTGTAGTTTTGGAGATATGGGCGTTTTAATTATTTTCTATTTTTAGCTCATGCGATTCCCATAGGACGACGGGGAAAAAAATTTGGGCATAAATTATATACTTATGACCCAATAAGCCCTCATATCAAATTTGGTTCAAATCTGCCCCTTGGTTCGGAAAATAGAAATTTTGGGCATAGCCAAAATTCCTGCCCCTCCCATAACGATGGCAAATATTGTCCCTTGAACATCCCATGAACAAATCTGAGTCTACAACTCAAAAGGAAGCTGCATACCAAATATCAGGTCTCTGCTACTGCTGGTTCACAAGAAGATTTTGGTGCCCCTTGGGGGCATGGCACCACCCAGGTAGAGGGGCAACTTCATTTGAACAAATCCGAATTGGTATTAGGTAATAAACATTTACCCAACATTTGAATAGAATTGGGCTAGTGGTTTTGGAGGAGAAGTCAGTTTTGTAAAGTTTAAGACGGACGACGGATGATGGACGAAGGACGGAAAGTAATCAGTAAATCTCCTCTTGAGCTTCGCTCAGGTGAGCTAATAAAAAAAACAAGAAAAAACAAGTGAATCGATTTGAACAAACTTGAATTTGACATGCCTAGAGATGTTACACACCAAATATGAAAGGATTCTCACTGGTGGATCTGAAGAAGAAGAATTTTCAAGAAATTTTCTCATATTGCTCTAAGTTAAACTTTGGGCTTCAATAAAAAGGCCAAATATTAACCCAGGGACCTGATTTGAACAACCTTCAATCTAACCCTCCCAGAGGTGTTGTACACCAAACATCAAAAGAATCTGACTGCTGGATCTGAAGGAGATGATTTTAAACGATAATTCCCCATATTGCACTAAGTAAATATTTGGGCTCCCTTGGGGAACCCAAATATTAACCCAGGAACTTGATTTGAACAAATTTGAACCTTACACCTCCAGAGATGTCACATACTAAATATGAAAGGATTCTCACTAGCGGGTCTGAAAAAGAAGATTTTTAAAGAAATTTTCTCATATTGCTCCAAGTTAAAATTTGGGCTCCAATAAAGAACCCAAATATTCATCCAGTGATCCCATTTGAACAAACTTGAACCTACCCCCCCCCCCCCCCCCCCCCCCCCTAGAGATGCTGCATACCAAACATCAAAAGAATCTGACTTGTGGATATTAAGAAGAAGATTTTTAAAGATTATTCCCCCATATTGCACAAAGTTAATATTCAGGCTCCCACCGGAAGCCTAAATATTAACCCAGGGAGTCGATTTGAACAAATTCAAATCTTACACCTCTAGAGATGTCACATACCAAATATGAAAGGATGGATTCTCACTAGTGGGTCTGAAAAAGAAAATTCTTTAAGAAATTTTCTCATGTTGCACAAAGTTAAAATTTGAGCTCCAATAAAGAGCCCAAATATTTATCCAGGGATCCCATTTGAACAAACTTGAATCTAACCCCCCTAGAGATGCTACATACCAAATATCAAAAGAATCTGACTCATGGATCTGAAGAAGATTTTTAAAGATTATTCCCCATATTGCACCAAGTTAATATTTGTGATTCCACAGGAAGCCCAAATATTAACCCAGGGACTTAATTTGAACAAACTTCAATCTGACTCCTGTAGAGATGTTGTATACCAAGTATCAAAAGAATCTGACAGTTTGATCTGAAGAAGAAGATTTTTAAAGCTTATTCCCCATAGTGCCCTAGGTTAATTATTTGAGCTCCTCTGTTGAGCCCAAATATGAACCAAGGTGGTCGATTTGGACACACTTGTATTTGACCATCCTATGGATGCTGTATACCAAATATCAAAAGATTCTGATCAGCGGTTCTGAAGAAAAATTTATTTTTAATTTTTGCAAATATGCTGACTCAGCATTTTTTCAAACACCCCCTACAGAACACCCTGACAAAACCAATGGCCATTTTTTTTAATCCACTCTACCAGTCAAAAGGATGTTTCATACCAAATAACAGTTCTCTGTTCCGTGTAGTTTGGAAAATATGAGCATTTGAATTTTTTTCTATTTTTAGCCCCTGGGGTACCCACGGGGCAATGAAAAAACAAATTTCGGGCATCAATCAAATACTATGGACCCACTTATGCTACATGTCAAATTTGGTTCATATCGGACCATGGGTTCTTGAAATAGAAATTTTGGGCAGAGCCCAAAATGGGTATGTGCCCACAGAGAGCCCAAATATTGATCTCCCAACTTCTCTTGAACAAACTTTAATCTTCAACACCAAAGAGTGTTACATACCATATATCCAGGCAATCTCTCTGGTGGTTCATGAGAAGAAGATTTTTAAAGATTTTTAGGTATTGGCATCATTTCCCAGAGCCTGAAGAAGGCAGCCACTCCATTTGAACAAAATAGAAAGGGTATACCCCTGGGATGATTTGTGCAATATATGTTTGAATTTGGCTGAATGGCTGTGGAGAAGAAGCCAGGTTTGCAAAAGTTAACGGACGACAGACGCCAAGTGATGGCAATACCTCACACTGACTTGTGGTCAGGTGAGCTTATAAAAGGCTGCCCGGCCACGTCCTCAGAAAAAATGTGGGCAATTCGAGGCATTTGAAAAAATTGAATTTTTCAGTTGAAAAAAGGGCCATAACTCTGGCAAAAAATATTGGACCAAACTCCAATTTGAACTTGACATGTTTTTTATGTTGAGACATCTACATACCAAATCTTATTTGATTCGGTCAACAACAACTAAAGTTATCATCGGGAAACAAAAAAAAAAAGAATTTTCAAAGTCAAAAAAGGGGCATAACTCTGGCAAAAATTGTCAGACTGCACCACAATTCAAAAATAACCTGTATTTTATGTTGATACACCTACATACCAAATTTGATTTGGCCTTCTACAACTAAAGAAGTTATCATCGGAAAAAACAATGTGAGATGGATGCATGGATGGGCGCACAGACGGATGCACACATGGACACTGGCTATTTTAATAGTGCCCTGAAAAAAAATGTTCAGGGAACAAAAAAAGAATTGCATCTGCACATTACTAACTTTTGAATGAAAATTTAAAAAAACAAAGCACAAATGCAATATGAAAGTCTTGGGCCCTGTGATTCAAAGAAACTGACTAAGAATTACAAGTAAACACTTAATCATTTTGGCAGGAAAATGTTTGAATGAAAGTGTCAATGACACTGTAGCTCAACTTGTCAAGACATGTACATGTATAGAATGTGACACAGCAATGACAAAGATCTAGGTAATGACCTGATAACAAAGGTACATATAAAGTATTGTAACGGTCTGTACATAAATACTGACCCTAGCCTGTAACAAATGTATAGGTAAAATATTGTAAAGGTGGGTGACAGTCAGATGCTAAACTAGAAAAGAAATCTTTGAATCCCAGAGTGGGTTTGACTGAACCCCAAAATATTTGTTCTCATAGCACAGTGATAACAAAGACACCCCAAAACACACTCATTCCTGTCCCAAGGTGAAAACAAAGGTACCCAATAAGTTTCATGAAGATCAGTTCATAAATACGAGCTGTATAGAAGTTGTGTACAAAAAACTGATTAGACCTAATTTCTGTACAAAATGGCCACTGGCAGACATCTTGAATTTTGGACCGCACCCAGAAACACTCGTTCTCGTCCCAAGGTGATAACAAACGTACCCAAGACGTTTTGTGAAGATCGGTTCATAAATACAGACTCTAGTCTGAGCTGTATTGACATGTGTACTTACTGTGTGTAAGTTGCCCTTAAAAAATCAAAGTTCATCTAATTTGCATAATTTCTGCACAAGAAAAAAACCTGTATTATATGTGATGTATCCCATGGTACTAAACATTCACACAAAAAATTATTCAAATCAGCGCTTTCATATGGAAGTTCTGTGCAAAAATCTGATTGCACCTAATTTTGTACAAAATGGCTGCCATCGGCCATCTTGAATTTTGGACCAGACCCCAAAACACTTGTTCTCGTCCCACGGTGATACCAAAGGTACCCAAGAAGTTTCGTAAAGATCGGTTCATAAATACGTCCTCTAGCCCGAGCCGTATTGGCATTTGCACTTACAGTGCTGAAAATAACACCAAAAAACATCAAAGTTAGTCTAATTTGCATAATTTACGCATGAGAAAAAAACCTGTATTATATGTGATGTATCCCATGGTACTAAACATTCATACAAAAAATTATTCAAATCTGCGCTTTCATATGGAAGTTCTGCGTAAAAATCTGATTGCACCTAATTTTGTACAAAATGGCTGCCAGAGGCCAACTTGAATTTAGGATCGGACCCAAAAACACTCGCTCTCGTCCCACGGTCATAACAAAGGTACACAAGAAGTTTCGTAAAGATCGGTTCATAAATACGGCCTCTAGCCCGAGCCATACTGAATTGTTGACGGACGACTGGCCATGGCATAAGCTCAAATTTGGCTTTGTCAAAGTTGAGCTAAAAATCAGTTATTCAAGACTGTTTTTGGCAAGTGTCATCTGCTTTTCATGTTAGGTAATGGGTTAAACAAGGGTTCATTGGGATAGTCCTATACAATACATAACTGCAATATAAAAACCTTGCAGACATGGGATTCAAAGTTACCGAGCTAAGCATAAACTCTTACAAAATGTACAACAGCTGAGCAAAACGGAAATTCTTACAACTTACCAATGATTGATCTGCAGGTGTTGTATCGAAATGCCATGTGAATGGCATTCCAGCTAACTGTGAATTTATCTTCAACACCATGCTTTGAACATCCTCTCCTTTACCTCTGAAGATGATACTCAGTCTAGTGCCTTTAGAAGAAGATTCTAAATTCTGACGGATTTGGTCCAGGATTTTAGTAACTGATGCTTCGATGCTGGGGTTTAGTTTCTGAAATCAATAGACATTTCCTTTTATCACAAAATACATGTATTTACGTGATATGTAGTTACCTATCTTAGTGACAACTATCAAACACTTACAGAAAAGATTAGGGTCAAAGATGTGTTGTAGTGAGGCCTCAAAACTTTCACTTGTCATGAACATAAATTTTGAAGGCAACAGATGGACAAAACATATTACCAGATGCATGCTGCAGTATGGTGATCACAAAAGCTGTCAGAGAATTTTTACTGGGTCATGCTCTGGTCAAAACTCTGTCCATTTTCCTCTCCTCAACACTGTAGAATCTCAACGGTCAAAAAAAGAAATACAAGAACAATGAAAATGAGATGCTAATTTTGTTTGTTTCCTCTTAAGGAGGTCTTGATTCTGCAGTACAGGGGTCGATTTAATTTGAACATTTTGATTAGCGTTTTGCTAGTCATAACTGGGAATTGATTAGCAATTTAGTCAATTTGATTAGCATTCTTGCATTGAGTTTAAAAAGATGAAAAAACTACTGAAAATACCCTGGTCCATCAAAAAGAACCAATGCAAATTGCAATGTATGTGACTGATGTTCAAAACATCATTCACATACACTGTAATTTGCACTGGTTCTTAATGAGAATTGAGAATAAGGTTTAGTATAATTCAATCATGTTTTAAAACACTTTTGGTCACTGATGTATTTTTTAGGTTAGTGTACACCATGTTTTCACTGCATCACTTGGCATCTGCTTTGAATTGTGTGGGACCCAGTGGGGGACTGTAATTTCTTCCTTTACACCAGGATGAGGAAAGATGAGAATCATGAGATGAAAATGATTGTTTGTTTTGGGTAATACAAGGAGCTGGATGATAAACTGGTATTTCGATACAGTTCGTCATATAATTTTCGTAACCGGTAAAATATTGCTTGTCTTGAAAAATTACCGGTTTCTCAAATCTTTCGATATTTCTGAAAAGAGGGGTCGATATTCATATTCTTGGACTTTCATTCACAAGTTGTCTTGCCTGAGAAAGTTAACAGAAATATAATAGACATATAATTAATAAAACTACATTATTTGCAAACTGGTTCTTTATTAATTGATGGGTAAATTTTGTTTTCCTCATCAAAATGACACTGACATGTCTAACGAATTGACCAATCCAATTTTGTTTTATTGAACCATGTGCTTTCAACACTTTTGGGATTTGGGAAGACAAAACCCACAAATATTATGTTGTACAAGCCTTAAATAATGGCAATAATTCAAGAGTCCCAAAAATAAATCCACATAATGCATTATAGACCATGCACCATCAATGGAACAGGGTAATTTTTCGAATAAACACATTCACAGACAAAGTGCACTGAACTGCACTAAAATTTCCTAACATTAAAAATAGATCGAACGACAATGAGGTCAGCACGTGCCTAAAGGCTGTCGGTGGGTTTCACAAAAATTAACACTATCAAAGCATATCCGTATTCAATATTTTATTTTACTAATTTCCTCCAACATCTGCAATGTACGGAGGACGGGTTCAAAAATCGAAAACAGTAAATACAGGAGGAACTGTGGAGAAGATACTCACCATTATTTCAGTTTACCCCGGTGCCTGCTTCATATTTTGGGGAGGATGGGGGCACAGGTACTCAGCACAAGCTGAGAAATGAGAAAAAAGAAGAAGATATCTGACAGCATTTTTGGATCGATGCTGATGTACCCCCGTAATGGTACATAAATATTAACATTAATATTTATATACCATTATGTGGGCACAACAGAATTGATCCAAAAATGCTGTCAGATATCTTTTTTTTTCTCATTTCTCAGCTTGTGCCGAGTACCTGTGCCCCCATCCTGCCCAAAATATGAAGCAGGCACAGGGGTAAACTGAAATAATGGCGAGTATAAGGGGTCACATTCAGTTTGACATGGTTCATCAACACCACAAAGGAATGAAGTCATGAGAGGCAAATTTTATAGAAAAACACTAAGGAATGGATTTGTACAAACCTGATCCTAACATGCCCCCTGCCACCCCCACCCCACCCATGCCTGTAGAGCCCAGGAGCCAAGGACTCAAATTGGACAAACTTGAATCTGATCCCCCTTGTGATGTCATATACCAAATAGGAAAGAATTCTGACTGGTGGATATGAAGAAGGTTTTTAAAGAAATCACCTCACATTGCACTAAGTTAAACTTTGGGCTCAAATAGGGAGCCAAAATATTAACCCAGGGTCCCGATTTGAACAAACTTGAATCTGACCCACTTAGAGATGTTGTATACCAAATATGAAAGGATTCTGATTGGTGGATCTGAAGAAGATTTTAAAAGAAATTCCCTCTTTGCACATAGTTAAAATTCAGGCTCCCATAGGTAGCTCAAATATCAACCCAGGGACTAGGATTGAACAAACTTGAATCTAACCCTCCTAGAGATGTTGTATAGCAA
This sequence comes from Pictodentalium vernedei, assembly GCA_031216915.1. Taxonomy (NCBI): domain Eukaryota; kingdom Metazoa; phylum Mollusca; class Scaphopoda; order Dentaliida; family Dentaliidae; genus Pictodentalium; species Pictodentalium vernedei. Next base: position 248,618,359 of record CM062289.1, read on the forward strand.
ATATGAAAGCATTCTGACTACAGGGTCTAAAGAAGATTTTAAAGTCGCAACCTGACCAAAAATTTTCAGGGTAAAATTTTTTTTTTTTTCATCTCAAAATTGAACAAAACTCATAAAAACAAATTTTAAAAAAAAAATATTGGTCCAAAACATGAAAGGATTCTGACTGGTGGATCTGAAGAAGAAGATTTTTAAAGAAATTTCCTCAAATTGCACCAAGTTAAACTTTGGGCTCCAATAGAGAGCCCAAATACTAACTCAGGGACCCAATTTGAACAAACTTGAATCTGACCCCCTAGAGATGTTGTTTACCAAATATGAAAGCATTCTGACTGGTGGATCTGAAGAAGATTTTTAAAGAAATTTCCTCATATTTCAGTAAGTTAAAATTTGGGCTCCTACAGGGAGCCCAAATATTAACCCAGGGACTGGATTTGAACAAACTTGAATCTGACCCCCCTAAAGATGTTGTATACCAAACATGAAAGGATTCTGACTGGTGAATCTGAAGAAGATGATTTTTAAAGAAATTCCCTCAAGTTAAATTTGGGGCTCTATTCAATAGAGAGCCCAAATCTTATCCCAGGGACTCGATTTGAACAAACTTGAATCTGACCCCTCTAGAGATGTTGTACAACAAATATGAAAAGATTCTGACTGGTGGATCTGAAGAAGATTTTTAAAAATTATCCCGCATATTGAACTTAGTGAAAAAATTGATGGGTGCTATCAGAGTTATGCTCCTTCTGGTGCCCCCTGTGTGCACGAAAAGTTTATTTGTACAAACTTAAATTGACATATGATAGGAAACCTGCACACCAAATTTGGTTCAATTTGGTCCAGTAGTTTGTGAGGAGAAGTTGATAATGTAAAGTTCATGACGGACGGCAAGTGATAAGTTAAGCTCCCATCGGTGAGCTAAAAAGCATATCTGTCTTTATGAAATATAGCAATTGCAAAAACTTTGCCTTCCACATCTGGGGAGGGGGGGGGGGACTGTGTGTGTGTGTGTGTGGGGGGGGAGGGGGAGGGGGTGTAAAATAATATGTAGTCCGGTATGTGTGTCTAAATAATAGCAATCGGAAGGTTTGGGTTTGGTACTAAATAAAATAAACCTGTTGGCTGCACAATTCGTGCAGCTTTCCACATTGGGGGTATAATAAAATCATTTAATTTTTTATTTTCGATTTAGGTCACATTTTCTCGAACAAAAGTACCATGTAAGAATCCGATGTCTGAGAGAAATTATTGTATGAAATTCTCAATAAAGCTGATTCGCAAATAGCTAGTGAATTACGTGGAATGTATCGCAAATCTCAAATTATGCATCGCAAATAGTGATGCGAAACTGGTTAAATCAAGCCCTACAGCAGTGCTTTATTTAATAAAATCTCAACTTGCTGGTGTAATTGTGTCATAATAATAATAACAAGAGACCCCAGGGGGCCTGAGGCCGTTCACCTGACATGGTAACCTAAATATCAACCAAGGGAATTCATTCAACAAGCATCCAAAGATTCTGACCAGTGGATCTAAAAAAAAAAGATTTTAAAAGAATATTCCTCATATTGAACTAAGTAATAATTTGGGCTCCCACAGGGAGCCCAAATATGAACCGAGGGACTTGGCTTGAACAAACTTGAATCTCACCTCCATAAAGGATGCTGTATACCAAATATCAAAAAGATTCTGAATGGTTGATGTGAAGAAAAAGATTTTTGAAGAACTTTCCTCATATTGAACTAAGTTATAATTTGAGACCAAATATCAACCCAGGGACTTGGCTTGAACAAACTTGAATCTACCCCCCCCCCCCCCCCCCCCCCCCCCCCCCAAGGATGCTGCATACCAAATATCAAAACATTCCGACTACTGGATCTGAAGAAGATTTTTAAAGAAAATTCCTCATTTTGAACTAAGTTAAAATTCGGGCCCCCACAGTGAGCCCAAATATGGACTCAGTGACTTAGCTTGAACAAAATTGAATCTCAACCCCCTAAGGATGCTGCATACCAAATATCAAAACATTCCGATTGCTTGATCTGAAGAAGAAGATTTTTAAAGAAAATTCCTCATTTTGAACTAAGTTACAATTCAAGCTCCCATAATGAGCCCAAATATCAACCTAGGGACTTGGCTTGAACAAACTTGAATCCCCCTCCCCCCCCCCCCCCCCCCCCCCCCCCAGGATGCTACATACCAAATATCAAAACATTCCGACTGCTGGATCTGAAGAAGATTTTTATTCCTCATTTTGAACTAAGTTATAATTCGGGCTCCCACAATGAGACCAAATATGAACACAGGGACTCGGCTTGAACAAACTTGAATCTCCCCCCCCCCCCCCCCCCCCCCACCCCCCCACCCCCCCACTCCCTAAGGATGCTGCATACCAAATATCAAAAGATTCTGATTGGTAGATCTGAAGATGAAGATTTTTAAAGAATATTTTTCATACTGCACTAATTTATACATTTGGGCTCCCATAGAGAGCCCAAATATGGACCTAGGGATTTGATTTCAATAAACATGTGAAACAATCTTCAAAGATGTTATATGTGCAATTTGAAAGTTTTTGGAGCAGTGGTTTGCGAGAAAAGTAGTCTTAAATGTTTTTCCCATTACCCACAGTGTTAAAAAATACTGACTCAGCACTTTTTCGAAGTCCCGAAAAAATATCCCATGATAAAACCGATAGAATTTTTTTTTAGACCGTTCCATTCTGTTGGTCCTAAGGAAGCTTCACACCAAATAAGAATTCTCAGTGCCATGTAGTTTTGGAGATATGGGCATTTTAAATATTTTCGATTTTTAGCTCCTGCAGTTCCCATGGGTTGACGGGAAAATTTGTTTTGGCATAAATTAAGTACTTATGACCCAATAAGCCCTCATATCAAATTTGGTTCAAATCAGCATCTTGGTTTGGAAAATAATCATTTTTGGCGTGGCGAAAATTCTTGCCCCTCTCATAACGAAAGCAAATATAGCTCCTCGAACTTCTCTTGAACAAATCTGAGTCTTCACCTCAAAAAGGAAGCTGCACACCAAATATTAAGTCTCTGCTACTGCTGGTTCATGAGAAGAAGATTTTTTAAGATTTAAGCATACCTTTTGGGCGTGGCCCTACCGAGGGGTGAGGCAACTTGATTTGAACATAATCAAAATGTGATGTCATAACAAACTATTATCTCAAATATCAATAAAATTGGTTCAGTGGTTTTGGAGGAGAAGATGCAAACACCATGTTCACAGACGACGGACGGTGAGTGATCACTATAGCTCCCCTGACTGAGCTAACAAGGGCTATGCAAAGTATAGGCCACTGCCCCGCCCCGTAGGCATGATCGAAGTAGCCTTAAAGGTATTGTGGGACAGAACAATTTTCCAAGTCGAAAAGGGAAAAAGGGGCATAACTCTGGGAAAAATTATTGGACAGAACCCATTGCTTGTGCTCATCCATTCTCCCCATGCAGGTCTATCAGTATACCAAAGGAGTAGTTCAGCAATCTGAACGTAGTGGCTACCCCTCTACGCTCAGATTCCTCCCATTCAAATCTGTTGTAAAATTCCCCAATAAGTTTTATTGGGAAATCAAAATAGGAATATATAACAAGCTTTCACCCTTATTATCGCCTGCATTCGATAGTATGCATATTTCCTTACATTTGTGCAGAGTTTATTGATCCATACTATGTGTTATCCTTTATTTATCGAGATTTGAACACGGGCAAAGCATCAACCATCCTTTTGATATCATCCATGTTACTTTTTGCCTGTATTGGCTATAAAATAATAACCCGGAGTTGCACCTTAACAAATATCGATGCGGAAATGGAAACACGATCGCATTCGCTCTGAGGTCAATTATGACATTGCGTGGGGGCATTTTATTAGGAGTTACCGTTTCTGCATTGATATCCATTTTGGCAGAAACTCCGGGTTGTGCATAAAACACAGACGACATCAAAGCGTTTGTTGACACTTCGCCTGTGTTTAAATCTCGATAAATAAAGGATAACACATAGTTTGGATCAATAAACTCTGTACAAATGTAAGGAAATATGTGTACTAACAAATGCAGCTGGTAATAAGGGCGAAAGCTTGATATATATTCCTATTTTCATGTTTTGAGTTCCCAATAAAACTTATTGGGGAATTTTACAACAGATTTGAATGGGAGGAATCTGAACAGAGAGGGGTAGCCACTATGTACAGATCGCTGAACTAACCAAAGGAGATCCAAATCAAACTGATAGCTTTGTACAGACAGACGGACATATGGACAGACAGAAAGACAGATAGAAGGCTTCATTGATTACCCTTTAGAGGTCAAGGGTATAATAATGGCTCTGAGCATGTTCCCCCAAGTTAGTGGGACTGGATAGGGTGATTTCGATCCCTGAACTGAACACATGCACACAATCATGATGGTGTATCCGAAGAAAACTAACAAACTGGCTGGGCAGTTGCTATGTATAAAAAGGCCCCCTCCCCATGAGAATAAGTCAAATCAGCACAAAGGGAATACAACTGACTCATTGGTTCAAACCTGGAGCTGGTCATTTAACTTTGTTGATATTGAATTAATAAATGTCTTGGTACATAACTTGTATGTGGTATCAATTTGATATGGACAGGCAATATTATATAAACCTCTGCTGTCGAGAGACCAATTTAGGGAGTGGCAGGAAGACAGCCTCTCAGGCTATGTCACTTCCTTGCAGTGTGATGATTGTTGTGTATTGTTTAAATGTTTTATATTTATTACGTTTGTATTCACATGCTGCAAATAAACTTACTTACTTACTTACTTATCATATCTCCCTTAAACCATAGTACCAATACAGAAGTATGCCAAATGTGTCCATGGGACACTGATGTCTCCGCTTTATGATAAACTATATTTAGTGGTTAACAAAGTCAAAAAAGGGGCCATAACTCGGATTAAAAATCATCACACTAGTCTCAAAATCAAACCTGTCTGGTATATTGTCTACAATAAGCTATATTCCTAGTTCGATTGATATTGGACACCTCTAACTCAAGTTACCATCCAGAAACCAATATCAACAAGTCGAAAGGGTGAAAAAGGGCCATAACTCTGAGAAGTTTACTAGATGGAACCCGTTCCTTGTGCATATCCATTCGCCCATGCGGGTCTAACAACATACCAAAGGCGATCAAAATCTGAATGATGGCTTTGAAATTACAATCCAGAACATACTAAAACCAGAAAAATTAAAACTTTCAAGTACAATCCAGAACATACTGAAACCAGAAAAATTAAAACTTTCTAAGTTGAAAAAGATCCATAACTCTAGAAAAATAAGGGGACAGACCACCAACAGCCAGTGAATGCAATACTGAGGTTGATAAAAATGTTCTAAGTCGAAAGAGTAAAAAAGGGCCATAACTCTGGAAAAAATTATTGGACGGAACCTGTTCCTTATGCATATCCATTCCCCCCCATGCAAGGTCTATCAGCATACAAAATTTGAAGTTACAATGAAAAATGTCTATACGGACAGCCGGACAAATGGAGGGCTTCACTAGATACCCCAGAATCCTCCTTTGGAGGAGGGGGCATAATAATGAAAGTGTCAATGACACTGTAGCTTAACTTGACTGTGAGTTGTGTTTGATGAAAAGGATAATGTTCAAAGTTTATGAAAGGATTATGAATACGACAAGAATTGTGATAACTGAGAATATGTTAATTTCTGTTCCCTGTATGCTATGTTTTCAATAAAAATAATTAGAGATGTAGACTGTACTAAAGAATTGAGGGGTGAATAACGTGGCCCTCACAGTTAACATATGTCAACCAAAGTTACCAAATTACAGTAAAATTATTACAAAATGAGTCATCCTATCAAAGTGCCATAAAATCCCTTCATAAATATGGCCTGTAGACTGTACTAAAGGTTCCCGGGCTTTGAATCTGTGCAGCCATCACAGTTGACCCATCGCAACCAAAACAGGACATCCTCATCTAGACATTACACCGAGTCATCCTCCTAAGTTACAATGAAATCCCTTCATAAATAAAACATGTAGCCTGTGCTAAAGGTTTTCGGGTTTTGGACTTAGGCAGCCATCATGGATGAACGATTGTGACCAAAAGGGGATGTTCTCATCTGGACATCATCTGGAGTCATCCTACCAAGTTACCATGAAATCCCTTCACAAATATGACCTGTAGACTGTGCTGAAGGTTTTTGGGCTTCAGGCCTCTCTAACTGTCACAGTTGACCGAAAGGGGGGCCAAAAGGGGACGTTCTCATCTAGACATTATCTAGATACAACCACAAACCTGCATATGAAATTTCGTGATGATTGGACAAGAACTACGGGGTGTAGCCTGTGCTAAAGGAAAATGAGAACAGACTCACAGACTTCCGCGTGTGTGATGGCAATAGCTTATCTTGATTTTGTCAAGTTTAGCTAAAAAACTAGCAAGAGTGAGAGAGAGAGGGGGTACATGTACTGTTCAGTGTATTCCAAAACTGCGTTCGCTTGTAGGTTGCACCCATTTTCATGTTATCACCTGAAAATGGAGTTAATTATAGCAAATGTACTTCAGACAAAATTAATCAGAATTTTCAGGGAAACAATTGATTTTGCAAGGACCTCCAGCGAGCTGATGCCAGTAACAGGACCTCCTGTATTTAGGGGGATGCAGTAATTTCGTACCCAAAACGATTTCATACCCAGAATTTGGAGTAATTTCGTACCCATTGTAGTATATAACTTCTAACCCCAAAACGATTTTGTACCCCCAAAATTATTTTTGATACTATTTATTTTTTGGCCAAAAATTTTACATTTGGGGTAAAATTCTGTAAGGTTGAAAAACATATTTAAACGATATTTACTGTTTTAAATTTTAATGTTGATCCCAGTAGAAGAAATTTCACTATAGGAATGATGAATACTAATTGGTATGCTGTGTCAATCTGTGTGTGTTATACTGTTGTGAAACAATAAGTTTAACAGACACGATGAACTCCAGACAGCTTGTTCATACTATGTACACATTCTTATTTCAACATCAGCCACATTGGTTGCGGCACCAGTATTACAAGAAGTCATTACCAGGAACTCAAATCAACAGATACTGACTTTGAATGGCTATGTTACGAATGCAAACTTAGAGACGATACACCAACACTTCAAGAAGACTTCCACTATTCCTGATACATGACATGTAAAAATGAGAATAGATCCATATGAATCTGACACAAAAGGGAGAAACTTTTACAAAAGGCAATGAGCATAACCACCCTCCGACTCAACAGACTGGGTTAGATACAAAGTTGATAGTATATAAAAAGGGTAATTCAATTTATTTATTATTATATTTTATTCAGCAAAGTTACCTATTTTACCAGTAAGACAAAGCTAATTATAAGATAAAAATACATTTTCTAATGCCAGTTAGAGCTGAAATGGTGAAGGGATTTTCTTGATCGATTAATCATGTGGATTAACCTTGGTTAAGCGATTAATCACTTGTCGAAATAGATATCTGAATAATTGCCATACCATTGATGATTTACAGCATGAACCCTTTACCCAACGTTAACAAACAAAACCGACTAGGCCTATATACAAAAATCTCCATTCAAATTTTTTATGTTTTCAATTTTTGTCTCAAAAACATAGCTTATGACTCCTCATTGGAACGCGCTCGTTGAGTGCATTCCAATGAGGGATCATAAGCTATGTTTTTGAGACAAAAATTTTTTTTTTTAGTAATTCATGAATTTATTTTGCAAGTATCGTCGGCTGCCCAAAATGGGTAAAGGGTTAAGAATGACCATTTCCAGCTACTGATACAGTATTATGATCATGCAAGTAAACAAGTACATTATGTCAGCAAGTAACTTGCATGCTTACCTTTGTCTCATATAACTGATGTGAGCAAGTGTGACAATGTTTACCTGTTTTGGAGCAAGTTTGTTCCTTTGTGAACCCATATAATACAGCAGTTCAAAAGTAACGGTTAATCGATCAATTACTTTTTGGATCGATCAAGATGTTGATCACTGATTAATCGATTAATCGGTTAACCGTTTCAGCTCTAATGACAGTGTTTTACCAGGCCCTTTTTACCAGTAAAACAGAGCTTATTTAAGATAAAAATACTCTTTGAAATGTCTCGGGTCCTACTAAACACTGAGGGATACCGAGGTATATACCGAGGGATACAGAGGTGAAGGAAAATAAGTAAGTAAGGGTCATTTATAGGTTTAAATATATGCACAGACATATAATTTAGTCCATTAAAGCAATATACGTAATATAACTGTTGATTTATTTCGAGTAAATGCAAGATATATAGACCGAGCCATTGCGGAAAACTGTCCCTCGGTATTTAGTCGGTAGCTTGGTAATTAATTGGCTAGTTCTGTGTGTGGATGAAGTGTGCAAGTGCTAATTGGGTATCACAACACAGATCACTGTAAAATTTGATAAAAATAAAACTCCCATCAGCTTTTATCTGGGCTTTGGGCTGGCAGAACTTTTCAGTAAAATTTAAAAAAAATTTTTTTTTTATATTTTGTTTATTGTTTTGAGCACTATTATTGGCTTTATGTTGTTATTGGGCTTTTATGGCATACTGTGATAAGTAATGCTCGGCTGTGCCTGATACACACAAAGCTACATCTTGTATTTAGTGTATGTATATATACAGTATATTTTTTAGCCTTTTCGGCTCAGTGTTAACAGCTTTAATTTAGCCTTGGTTTTTTGTTGACATTTTGTTTTTCAAGGTTTCACCCTATTTACCTGTTGGAAACGTATGTCAGTAACCTTTTAATTCATCGGTTCCATTGGTCAGCTGTGAGGGGTGGCCATGTCTCTTGTCTTATGGCAAGTTTGTTTTTGAACATTCTTGGTGAGCGAAAAGTGACCACACCCAAAAACACAATTCCTGATGTCACGATATTAGCCCATAACAACTCTACTGTCCTAACAAAGAAGACACTTGCCGACAGCCACAAAGAGAACTAATTAACAAGTCACAATGTGATTAACAATTCACACTGTTGCTTACTGAGGTGCAGCCACTGTAAATATTAATTACCAAGCTACCTACTAAATACTGAGGTGAAGAATATTCAGCAAATGCTATGACTTTAGCACCCTTAATTCTAAAAAAATGACATTAAAACCATGCACATACTAATGCAGTACAGGGTTTTTTTTTACTTTGGTTTTGGTTTGCCCCCCAAAACTTGGTTTATATGTCAGTTTTCGGTTTTGTGAAATAAAAAGGTTGTAGACTTGAAAAATATCACACAGTGGCAATACAAATAAAAATTCTGTCATATTTTAAATGATAATTCATCTGGCAATGGCTAGCATCAATTTATCCCCCTCCCCCCCCCCCCCCCCCCCCCCCCCCACCCACACACACACACAAATTTTCTATGTAGGTGGAAAGTTGAAACGTCCAATACCAACCACCACCCCACAAAAAATACTTTAAAAGACTCAAGGCAGGAGCGGTGCCAGGAAACTGGCAGGAAACAAAAGTTGAGAGAACAGGTAAATTGTTGGGAGGAGTAAGCTACATTGCATCTCTCCAAAGAATTTCCCCTCACAAACCCCCCCCCCCCCCCCCACCACCAATCTACTGCCGACCATAAGACTCTGGTATTATTATAAGACTCCTTGCTACCACTGGCTCTCCTGGTCTCAAAATCCAGGTGGACCTACTAGCCTAGTACTGGCCAACCACCCCCTACCCCGAAATATTTTTGAAAAAATGTACTCTAAACTATGCCCTCTGAGAGGGATCACTTTTAAGTCCAGTTGCACATTGGTACATTGATATAGAGTATAAGGTGCTGACCATACAGGTGCCCCCGGTCAGTTACACAACCGGATTTGAAAATGTAACTGCTAGTTTGGTGGGTGGGCTGATGGGGCTTGACAGTCGACACCACACCCTTTCCATATGTAACCCAGACCCCCACACACTCCTCTTAAATTATTCCGCGCCCTGCCATCAGAAGGTGCTCGTTGGATTTTTAGAACAGCCATAATTTGCACTGACAAGTTTTTATCTGTAATGTTTTGTTTTTAATAGTTATCTGCCATTAAAAAAACCAAGACTATTTTTTCCTTGATTTTATTCAAGATTTTGTTGCTAGGTAATTAATACGTCCAAACATGTGCAGATATGAAGCAGCTTGCGAAGTTGCTCATTTTGATGTTTGTAGGCATGTCAAGATGGTCATTCTGAGAATTTCTGACAGAACAAACCAACCCACTCACTCTTGTAACAATGCTGTGTGATTGGGCTGAAGTTGTCATACATCATACGAAAATTTCTTGGGATGTGTGATCATTCTTCTAATGCGACAGTGACTCCTGTTAGACAGTGTTTGTTTTTCTGGAGTCTGAATACATGAATACTGACAACAGAGTTATCGGTTGACATTACGGATTTAGTTTTCAGTCATTGACAATGCAAACTGAACAGTGTAAACATAAGTTTACGACATTTTGTAGAGCAAACCAAAACTGTACTGATTTGACAATTACACAGTTTCGGTTTTAGAGCCAAACCGAAACCGACTCATAAAAACGGTTAACTGCACAACACTAGCACATACTGCTTAAATCTATATATATACTCATAACACACCACAACATAACCTTTTCACCCCATTCCCACCCCTATTTTTCTTCACCTCGGTATACCTCGGTATTTAGTATGACCATTGAAATGACAGTGTTTGAAACCAAACTGGTTTGAATCGTGAATCTTTTCTATTTTATTTTAAAATTAGAGATGCAGCTGCCATGGAAAACTATTCTAAGTCTGTAGGAGCTGCCAGGGAAGAAAGTTACCATGAAGAAGGTGACACTAGTAAACCCTACACAAACATTTTAGTGACTCAGCAATATAAAGTTGTCTGTAAATCACAGAAGAAAAAAAATTTAGCTACTCTCCTTTCAAATTAAGAGATTAACACCCAGAAACTTGATTTGACTCAGTTTTTTTCTGACTTGGACTACCTCTTTCAGTGACCACCCCACTCCCAGTAACAGAAACCATTCCTGAATGGTTTCAGGCTAAATCTAAATGGACGCACCACTAAAAATCTTATTTTTTGTCAAAAAAATACCACTGGCAAATAGACATTCTATTTAACTATTTTTATTTTTTGGGTACGAAATTAATTTTTTTGATTGGGTACGAAATTACTCGGGTATGATATTTTTGGTACGAAATTACATACAGTGATACAGAATTACACCCAAACTGGCCTCCACAATTTCACCCAAAACCGCCCTCTACAATTTTAATGTTTTATTTTAATGTTGGCCTACCTCCTTTTCCGAAAATTTAACCACATTCCGGTACAGAAATCCAATAATTATCCATTTGAAAATACCCACAAATAAAAAAACACAACTTGTCGTTTCCACCTCCAAACATTCATGAAAAGGTTACTGACACACTGACAAGATGGCACTATTCAAACTGTGCGCTGATTGGTTACTCTTTTTCAAACATGCATTCCTAAAAGCTTGATGTGACCTGACGCCTCTGATTATCAATGTTTATATTTGATCTTTGATATGAATAATTTTAAATAAATTCTTGTCGGAGCGATATTTATAAATATTATTTTACTACCAGACGTTGAAAAATGTCTTCAACATTTGGTAATAAAATGATATTTATAAATTACCGCAAGGTAAGATATGAATAATTAACGTTTAATTTTGAATACTTGAATAACAAAATGATATTTTTACGCTTTTATGTTTTAACACTTGCTAATTAAAATGGCCACAGCAGATAAAGTTTTTTTTGGAATCTTTTCCCTAGATTCATACGGGCTCCAGTCTGGGGCTTTATTAAACTTCTTTGTCTTGGGGCTTACATGGCGACTGAGCTGGCCTCAGTTCAGAAAGTCTCTCACTGATGGAATGTAGGTGGCCTCTTTATGCAAAAGTTCTTCAAGTAGGAAAAATTGTAAATTCCTGCGACCAGCGGCTGCATTGACACGATATACACAATACAAACAAGTACAAAGAGATAACGAAACAAACATTTTACAATTAATCACAACTAATTAAATGTACTCAAATAATGTTTACTCAGTGATAAGTAATTACAGAAAACAAAGATGAAAAATGATTTTGAAAAACTCTCAAACTTTCGAAAATAACTTATTATTTACTCAAAATAATAAAAATTCAGTTTAAAATATTAAAATATTAAAAAAAGAGGGAAATAAATAATTTTTACTAGAGGACGGTTTGGATCCATTAGCGGACGGTTTGGGTCAAATTGCAGAGGACAGTTTGGATGTTTCCCGCCACAAGTGTCAAAAATTTGGGCATGGTGCTAACAAATGCAGGGGAAGCCGTGTGGAAAGCTAGAAGCGTTAATATTAAAAAAAACTCCAAATGAGCCGATATTTTGAAAATACAGACATTATCTGTATCTGTGAAAGTTGGCTAAACAAAGTTCTGTTAATAAATGTCAATAAGTCTGTATTTTTATCTTTTAAGGGGCTATATAAGTAATGGAATTTTGTTCATTTTGAAATTCTCACCTCTCATATTCCTTAAATTCAGATTAAATATACACAAATTATACATCAAAACTAGATTGAGTTATTTGTGTGCAAAGCACACAATGGTGTATCCCCGCATTTCCTTAGCAACACCTTAGCATAGTCTTAACGTTTTGAATTAATACCCAGAGACTTTCACTGAAAACTGATTTTCTAACGATAAAAATGGTTCCACTGGAACCACCGGGGGCAAAATCAAAATTCCGAAACCTTCATGCACATCTAGAGATGTTACCTGAATACATTAGCATAGTTTAAGCATTTCGAATTAAATACCCCAGGAGACTTTCGATGAAAATTGATTTTCTAACGATAAAAGGGGCAAAATCAAAATTCCAAAACCTTCATGCACATCTAAAGATGTTACCTGAACACATTAGCATAGTTTAAACGTTTCGAATTGAATACCCTAGAAGCCTTTCGATAAAAACTGATTTTCTAACGATAAAAGTGGGTCCACTGGAAAGGCAGAGGGCAAAATCAAAATTTTGAAACCTTCATGCACATCTAGAGATGTTACCTGAACAGATTAGCATAGTTTAAACGTTTTGAATTGAAAACCCTAGGAACCTTTCGATGAAAGTTAAAAAATTTATAGTAATTTATATATTTTTTATACTTACCAATGACCCAGACTTAGCTGGTGCTAACTCTAACAAATCCAGTGCCAAACACTAATTTTGCCCCCCAATCCCCAAAATTTGCATCCAAAACAAAAAGAAATCATGTCCTAAAGGACCTCCATACTACGCCTCTACTACGCATGCGCAGTGACGCAGACGTCCCGAAATTGGCGCCAATTATCATTCTTACTGGCAGTGCCTGGTCAGCGCTATGTACTCAGCGGGGAGGCAAGAGTTCCCAACTCCAGGGAGGGCCATCCCCGTCTGGGTCATTGGTAAGTATAAAAAATATATAAATTACTATAAATTTTTTAACATTTTTATACTGTACCAATGACCCAGACTTAGCTGAATAGTAAACAGGCTGGAGGGCCTAGGACATAGAGGAAAATCCAATAAGCTCAACTATATAGTAAAGAAGTAACCCCTTAAGGAGAAAAGGAGTATTAGGCTTTACATGTATCTTTATTTAATATTAAATTAGAAAGATACACTACCCTTAATAATTGAGCACAATAACATTCATGTTCTCTATTAACATCCAGTATAACCCTTATACTAATTATTTTTAAAGCAAGCCAATAAATAAAGTAGTCCAGAGAATTGAGACTCTTTATAGTCATTTAAAAGTGTCCGAGTATTGTATATTAAAGCCCGTTTGACACTTGACATATACAAATGCTTCACACCGAGCTACACTTTAAAAATAAGACATGAATGAATTTAAACATTAATATTACACTTTAAAACCATCCCGGAAGCGACTCAGAAATACTGACTTGGAGGAGGCATTCCCTTGCTTTTCACTATAAAGCAGGTGACCTAAGGAAACCCCCCCCCCCCCTTCCCCTTGCCCTGGGTCAAATAGCCCAGAGCGAAGAGGGCAGCCGGACGGAGTCACTGCCGGAACAGAAAGCCTGCATAACTATAGTTGCAACTGTTTAGTGGACGACATTCTGAGCAACAGATAACGGACCTAAACAATGCAGGTCTCCAGAAATGGACTCAATATTTCTGAGATAAAAATTCGTAAATGTGGATGGCTGAGACCAATAAGCAGCCTTCATTAAATCTGTAATAGCAACACTATTAGCATAAGCCCAGGAAGTAGAAAGAGCTCTTACTTCATGAGCAGAAATCTTAAGCACAGACTGCTGAGAAGAAGATAAATCTTCATAAGCAGTATGGATAGTTAACTGAATCCATCTAGCAATAGAATGGACTGAAATGTCCTTTCTATTAGGCATCAAAGACAGAAAGAAACGTTTCCGTCCCTTTCTGATAAACTGAGATCTCTGTTTATAGATACGTAGTGCTCTAACAGGACAGAGTAAAGGCCTACGCCCGTCTGAAGACGGAAGAGCCTTAATAACAATAGGTTCCGGATATTTATTAGGAGCCTGATTCTTAGCTAAAAAACCCACATTAGTAGTGAAGGTGATAGTGTTCCCAACACTACGATAATGAGAATCATCCACCGATAGTGCATGAAGCTCACTGACTCTTCTGGCAGAAGAGAAAGCTAAGAGAAAAGCTGTCTTATAAGATAAGAATTTGAAATCTACTGTCCCAAGAGGTTCAAATGGCTTTTCCTTCAATTTAAGGAGAACCCAAGCTAAATTCCACTTAGGAATTAATCTAAGAGTTCTGGGTCTATTTATCGAAAAGTTTCTAACCAACTTCGATAAAGAGACATTAGATCCAATTTGTAAACTATCATGATGTGCATAGGTATCAGATAACATAGGTCTATAACCCTTTATAGTAACAGGCTGCAGTTTGATTTCGTCAAACAAGTATACTAGAAAGTTTGCAATGTCTGGTATAGAGGGATCGAATATATCTACAGAATGATCCCTACACCAACGACGAAAAACCTTCCACTTAGCCGCATAGTTTAGCGGAGAGGAGGTCCTCCTACAGTTAGAAATCGCGTCCACTGCTCGTCCTGTAAAGTGCTTGCCATGCAAGAAGGACCGCACAACGGAAAAACGTGAAGGTTGAGACCTTGCGGGTTGTGATGGAGTTGGCGCGATTTCCCCTGCGAAAGAAGATCCTCCCGTGGAGGAAGCTTCCGCGGTAGGTCCCACAACAGACACCTGAGTAGATTTATCCACGGTCTCTGTGGCGACAGAGATGCTACCAACAGAATCTTGCATTGAGATTGTTTTATCTTTGGCAATACTTGTTGAATTAACGGCGCTGGAGGATACGCATATCCTATCATTCCGTCCCAAGGGATCGACAGAGCGTCTACTGCAAAAGCTCTTGGATCCGGACACGGAGACACATACGTCTGCAACTGATCGTTGAGATGTGTCGCAAATAAGTCTATCATTGGCCGTTCCCATTGGTAGCAAATCTGATTGAATACTTGTTTGTTGAGAGTCCACTCCGACGGCAACAAGCGACCCTTTCGTGAAAGGGAGTCTGCTAGCACATTCAGACGACCCGGTATGTGATGGACCGAAAGAAGAACGTGATGTTCTAACGCAAACAGAAGGATTCTTTCCGTTAGATTGAACAACGGAACTGAATGAGTGCCTCCCTGATTCCGTATATACGCCACTACTGTCGTATTGTCGGATAGGATTTGGACATGAGCATCGTGAATAATGTCCATCCAGTGACATAACGCAAGCGAAATTGACATCATTTCCTTGATGTTTATGTGCTTGCACAGGAATTGCGGATCCCAAAGACCCTGGCATCTCGAATCCGTTGGGATTAATGATGCACCCCAACCTGTTTGACTGGCATCCGTCATAACGGTAAAACTCGGATCCGGCAACTGCAGCGGAACTCCCTGAGTTAACCACTGAATGTTTGCCCAAGTGTGTATCTCTTGTTTCACTTGATCTGACAAGAGAACGTCTACATCGAGCGAATGAATTTTCACACTCCAATTCCGAGTCAGGAAAATTTGAAGAGGACGTGTGCGTAACCGCCCCATCGGAATGAGATCTGCGGCGGCTCCGCACAGACCTATCAGTCTCATAAATTCTCTCGCCGTGACTTTGTCTGCGTGCAGACAATAGCGAGCGTAACAACTGACTAATTTCGCTCTGGTTAATGGCAGACGAAAGAGATTGTTGTGCATCTCGAAGCTCATTCCCAGATGAGTGAATGACTTGGACGGCACCAGATCCGACTTCTCCTCGTTTACTATAAAACCGAGACGTCGGAGCAATAGAAGAAGATTCTGAACATCGTTCTGAAGCGTTAACTCGTTGCCGTACCTCTGAAGAATGTCGTCCAGGTAGGCCGACGTTACCGCAGACGAATGAGCTCGGAAGTAGATCATTACCGAGTTCATTACCCGAGTGAAAGCCCAGGGTGCTAGATTCAATCCGAAGCACATCGCCCGGAATTGATACACCACTCCTAGGACTGCGAAGCGTAGATACTTTCGGAATGTCGGATGTACCATGACGTGAAAGTACGCATCTTTGAGATCTATGCTCATTGCATAATCGTTCACCCGAATACTCGCTCTGACCGATCGAATCGTCTCCATATAAAACTTCGGAGCGACGATCAGCTTGTTTATCCAGCTCAAATCTATGACTGGACGGAACGAGCCGTCTGGTTTCGGAACCAGAAACAGATGGCTGTAGAATCCCGGAGATTCCTGGTTTTCTACGACCTCTACCGCGTTCTTCATTATAAGAGACTGCACCTCCGATAACAGAGCGTCTCTTTTCTGTGGATTTGACGGAAGATGAGTCCACTTTGGACTTCGAGTTAATGGAGGCTTTCGTTTGAAGGATATCTTTAGACCTTCCGAAGTCACTCCTCTCACCCAAGGGTCGTCCGTAATTGACGCCCACTCTTGTGAAAAGCTCGACAACCTTCCGCCAACAGGAACGCGATAGAGGTTTAAGCCATCACCTCCTGGACCTGCGAGGCCTGCGGTAGAAGAAACCACGTCTTCCACGACCCGCACCTCGCCTCGTCGACCTCGGGGCGTCCGACCGATTGTCCCGGCCTGAAGGACGTCCCGAACGAGAGTCGCTATCCTGACAGTCTCTCGAATAAGACCAAGAGGACGCACCGGAACCTCTATAGGAACCTCTCTTGGGCGCATTAGACCCAGAAGTGCCTGTCTTATTCGTGTCTGCTGTATCCGACTTCTTAGGAGCAGATCTGAACAACAGAGAATCATTAGCTTTCTTTTTAATTTTATCATAAATAGCGGAAAGCTTGCCGTCAAAGAGAAGTTCTCCTGAGACCGAAGCGACTCTAAGAGAGTTCTTCACCTTAGAATCCACTAGTGTGGATGTAGCTAGGGCTGCGTCACGTCTAACCAACTCCAGATTTGCCACTGAAAGGGCGGAGTTACACGTGGAATAAGCTACTGCCCTTGAAAGAAGTCTTAAAGAGGATTGTATATCCTGAAACTCTTTCCCCTGAAGGCGCAGTGATAACGCCTTAGTAAGGTGATCTGCGTAAGATAAGGCATCTAAATTGGCTCTGTTAGACGCAATAGCTGTTTCCAACACCGCGGTTGGAATAGAAGTAATGATAGCTCTAAGTCTTCCGCCTCGTCGTCCATACGCAGAGGAGCTCTCGGTATACCCTGTCCTGCCATATCGAATTTATTCCTTGCATTAATGAAAGGCAGGTTGAGAGTATTAGCGGACAAGAAACCTGCTTTCCCCGTCCTGGAAGCAAGTTTAAATATAGCGTCGTTCAATAATTCAAATGTTCTTGCAACATTATTGGACTGCGACGGAAACTCGGGAGCGATGTCCCTGAACCGCTCAAAAAATTCAGAGTCCAATGACGCTATAATTCTCTTGTCCAGAAGCGCAGCAGTCTGGCCCGACGGAACAACTTGAGGGAGAAAGTGCCGGATGAAGTCCACGGCAGCTTTATGTTGTTCCGAAAGGGATAGCTCCAAGTCATCCGTATCCCTTTCACCATCCGGTCGGACCTCATGATGTTACCGGTCGTCCGCCCCCGATGCTTCGGCGGAGCGTACCGACCCAGCGCCGTTGGATAATTCTCGATCCGACACCGTTTCTGTCGGCTGCTGGGATGCTGCGATAAGCTGTGCTATCTGCACAAGAATGTCCGGCGTCGAGACCTGCGGAGGCGCAGTCTTTCGCTGCTTCGCCGAGGGCAGCTCCGCATCAGATGGCTCCCGCATACTTTTCCTATGCGAACGTCCAGAGTCCATCGGTCTCGAATCCCTGGCTGCCGGATGGTGTGACCTGGTCGCCGAAGAATCCTTCATCGGCGAAGCTGGTAATATATCGGCGGTCACGCAGCCAAGGTGCGGTCGTGTGCGCGGACGAGAAGAGGAAGCCTTAACAGTCTCTGCGGACTGCTTATACAATGGAGCGTCCCGAGCGACGGACGTATGCTCCGCTAAAGACACATTTTGTACCACAACATCTTGTCCCAGATGTTGTTGTACGAGAGAGGGGCCTCTCTCGCTCGCGGCCCGGCTGGACCTGGACGAGCTAGGAACCGGACTCAAAGGCTTCCTCCGTTCTCGCTTACTATCCGCCGTCACTGGGTGTGCATCTATTATGTTTATAGTGCTCGCATCACCCAAAATTTCCTCTTGGACCGCATCGGACGAACCCGGCTGCCGAACCATTCGGTGAATGGACGCTATACCGGGCGAGCTAGCGGACAACATTTGTCTAATCTCCATGAGCACTTTTGCCGCTAGCTCTGAATTCATTTGTGATGACGGACGCACACTTGAAGAAGATAACATGGAAACATCACCCTGTTCTGGTTCCTCTGAAATAGAAACTGAGAGAGTAGAGTGATCTTGCGGAGAAAGAGCCGGAATCGCTCTTTCTCCAGAAACAACAAATCGTGACACACGTTTCCAATGTTTCTCATCCCAATGTTCACATATAGGACAGGGATTAATGCGAGAACACTGACTACAATTAATACAATGATCATGAAAGTCAGAGGAAGATTTCTTCCTATTACAATTTGAACAATGTCCCTTCATTGTGAAAGAACAACAATAAGTCCTAGTTACTCGCAAAAACCCCTGACACAAAGATACATAATAACATGATCCATTAATAAATGAAAAAACAATTGCAAAACAAAATAATTTTGAAAAAATATTTTTTCAGCGAAGCCCAAGTTGCTGAAAAGTAACGTTGAGCCCCGATGGATCCGATGGCAAAGTGTGGTCAAAAATTTTAAATTTATATTAAATAATTAATGAGACACTTTCGGATAATATAAATGTATCTTGTAGAGAGATAAACTACAGCAAAGGCAAACAGCCCCCCTCAAAAAAGGCTGTTGCCAATGAAAACAAACAGTGTAAAAACACCAGAAAACATGACTCCAGGCACTGAAAAAACTGGCCCGGAATCAGTCATCAATTACACTCTATCTGATGCAAAACAGAGACTCCCAGGGGAGAATCTGTAGAACATCAGATGGAAGATGCAGAACACAAACGTTATACACCCATGGGTGAAAACGTAACTATGGGGAAAATAACAGAAAACATTCTGTAACCAAGCAACTCTCCCAGGAAATTTTAGAAATGAAATTTCTCAAAAATATGCCAAAAGCATGGGAGAATTGCAAGGGGGGACTTTAGAAGGCTAGGGGAGAGGAAACACTGAATAAGCAGTGCAACAATTAGCAAGAATGACAACAAGAGGCCCATGCCTCGAAAATAGGCAACTTAACATAATTTCATGAAAAAATTTTAAGTACAGCCCTGATTATTTTTTGTCACTTCTTTTTCCTCTCCTCCATCTATCCTCCTTAGAATCACATTTTCTCCAGAAATGACGTGTCTGGCATCCTTTAAACTGAGATTTACAAGCACAAAGATCAGTGAGATGTTGACTGATGAAGGGCCAAACAGAGAATGATAATTGGCGCCAATTTCGGGACGTCTGCGTCACTGCGCATGCGCAGTAGAGGCGTAGTATGGAGGTCCTTTAGGACATGATTTCTATTTGTTTTGGATGCAAATTTTGGGGATTGGGGGGCAAAATTTGTGTTTGGCCCTGGATTTGTTAGAGTTAGCACCAGCTAAGTCTGGGTCATTGGTACAGTATAAAAATACTGATTTTCTAACGATAAAAGTGGTTCCACTGGAACCACCGGGTGCAAAACCAAAATTCCGAAACCTTCATACACATCTAGAGATGTTACCTGAACACATTAACATAGTTTAAATTTTTGAATTGAATGCCCTAGGAGCCTTTCAATGAAAACTGATTTTCTAATGATAAAAGTGGTTCCACTGGAACCACCGGGGGCAAAATCAAAATTCCGAAACCTTCTTGCACATCTAGAGATGTTACTTGAATACATTAGCATAGTTTAAACGTTTCGAATTAAATACCCTTGGAGCCTTTCTATGAAAGTTAAAAAATTTATAGTAATTTATATATTTTTTATACTTACCAATGACCCAGACTTAGCTGGTGCTATCTCTAACAAAACCAGGGCCAAACACAAATTTTGCCCCCCAATCCCCAAAATTTGCATCCAAAACAAAAAGAAATCATGTCCTAAAGGACCTCCATACTACGCCTCTACTGCGCATGCGCAGTGACGCAGACGTCCCGAAATTGGCGCCAATTATCATTCTTACTGGCAGTGCCTGGTCAGCGCTATGTACTCAGCGGGGAGGCAAGAGTTCCCAACTCCAGGGAGGGCCATCCCCGTCTGGGTCATTGGTAAGTATAAAAAATATATAAATTACTATAAATTTTTTAACATTTTTATACTGTACCAATGACCCAGACTTAGCTGAATAGTAAACAGGCTGGAGGGCCTAGGACATAGAGGAAAATCCAATAAGCTCAACTATATAGTAAAGAGGTAACCCCTTAAGGAGAAAAGGAGTATTAGGCTTTACATGTATCTTTCTTATTTAATATTAAATTAGAAAGTTACACTACCCTTAATAATTGAGCACAATAACATTCATGTTCTCTATTAACATCCAGTATAACCCTTATACTAATTATTTTTAAAGCAAGCCAATAAATAAAGTAGTCCAGAGAATTGAGACTCTTTATAGTCATTTAAAAGTGTCCGAGTATTGTATATTAAAGCCCGTTTGACACTTGACATATACAAATGCTTCACACCGAGCTACACTTTAAAAATAAGACATGAATGAATTAAACATTAATATTACACATTAAAACCATCCCGGAAGCGACTCAGAAATACTGACTTGGAGGAGGCATTCCCTTGCTTTTCACTATAAAGCAGGTGACCTAAGGGAACACCCGCCCCCCCCCCCCCCCTCCCCTTGCCCTGGGTCAAATAGCCCAGAGCGAAGAGGGCAGCCGGACGGAGTCACTGCCGGAACAGAAAGCCTGCATAACTATAGTTGCAACTGTTTAGTGGACGACATTCTGAGCAACAGATAACGGACCTAAACAATGCAGGTCTCCAGAAATGGACTCAATATTTCTGAGATAAAAATTCGTAAATGTGGATGGCTGAGACCAATAAGCAGCCTTCATTAAATCTGTAATAGCAACACTATTAGCATAAGCCCAGGAAGTAGAAAGAGCTCTTACTTCATGAGCGGAAATCTTAAGCACAGACTGCTGAGAAGAAGATAAATCTTCATAAGCAGTACGGATAGTTAACTGAATCCATCTAGCAATAGAATGGACTGAAATGTCCTTTCTATTAGGCATCAAAGACAGAAAGAAACGTTTCCGTCCCTTTCTGATAAACTGAGATCTCTGTTTATAGATACGTAGTGCTCTAACAGGACAGAGTAAAGGCCTACGCCCGTCTGAAGACGGAAGAGCCTTAATAACAATAGGTTCCGGATATTTATTAGGAGCCTGATTCTTAGCTAAAAAACCCACATTAGTAGTGAAGGTGATAGTGTTCCCAACACTACGATAATGAGAATCATCCACCGATAGTGCATGAAGCTCACTGACTCTTCTGGCAGAAGAGAAAGCTAAGAGAAAAGCTGTCTTATAAGATAAGAATTTGAAATCTACTGTCCCAAGAGGTTCAAATGGCTTTTCCTTCAATTTAAGGAGAACCCAAGCTAAATTCCACTTAGGAATTAATCTAAGAGTTCTGGGTCTATTTATCGAAAAGTTTCTAACCAACTTCGATAAAGAGACATTAGATCCAATTTGTAAACTATCATGATGTGCATAGGTATCAGATAACATAGATCTATAACCCTTTATAGTAACAGGCTGCAGTTTGATTTCGTCAAACAAGTATACTAGAAAGTTTGCAATGTCTGGTATAGAGGGATCGAATATATCTATAGAATGATCCCTACACCAACGACGAAAAACCTTCCACTTAGCCGCATAGTTTAGCGAAGAGGAGGTCCTCCTACAGTTAGAAATCGCGTCCACTGCTCGTCCTGTAAAGTGCTTGCCATGCAAGAAGGACCGCACAACGGAAAAACGTGAAGGTTGAGACCTTGCGGGTTGTGATGGAGTTGGCGCGATTTCCCCTGCGAAAGAAGATCCTCCCGTGGAGGAAGCTTCCGCGGTAGTTCCCACAACAGACACCTAAGTAGATTTATCCACGGTCTCTGTGGCGACAGAGATGCTACCAACAGAATCTTGCATTGAGATTGTTTTATCTTTAGCAATACTTGTTGAATTAACGGCGCTGGAGGATACGCATATCCTATCATTCCGTCCCAAGGGATCGACAGAGCGTCTACTGCAAATGCTCTTGGATCTGGACACGGAGACACATACGTCTGCAACTGATTGTTGAGATGTGTCGCAAATAAGTCTATCATTGGCCGTTCCCATTGGTAGCAAATCTGATTGAATACTTGTTTGTTGAGAGTCCACTCCGACGGCAACAAGCGACCCTTTCGTGAAAGGGAGTCTGCTAGCACATTCAGACGACCCGGTATGTGATGGACTGAAAGAAGAACGTGATGTTCTAACGCAAACAGAAGGATTCTTTCCGTTAGATTGAACAACGGAACCGAATGAGTGCCTCCCTGATTCCGTATATACGCCACTACTGTCGTATTGTCGGATAGGATTTGGACATGAGCATCGTGAATAATGTCCATCCAGTGATGTAACGCAAGCCAAATTGACATCATTTCCTTGATGTTTATGTGCTTGCACAGGAATTGCGGATCCCAAAGACCCTGGCATCTCGAATCCGTTGGGATTAATGATGCACCCCAACCTGTTTGACTGGCATCCGTCATAACGGTAAAACTCGGATCCGGCAACTGCAGCGGAACTCCTTGAGTTAACCACTGAATGTTTGCCCAAGTCTGAATCTCTTGTTTCACTTGATCTGACAAGAGAATGTCTACATCGAGCGAATGAATTTTCACACTCCAATTCTGAGTCAGGAAAATTTGAAGAGGACGTGTGCGTAACCGCCCCATCGGAATGAGATCCGCGGCGGCTCCGCACAGACCTATCAGTCTCATAAATTCTCTCGTCGTGACTTTGTCTGTGTGCAGACAATAGCGAGCGTAACAACTGACTAATTTCGCTCTGGTTAACGGCAGACGAACGAGATTGTTGTGCGTCTCGAAGCTCATTCCCAGATGAGTGAATGACTTGGACGGCACCAGATCCGACTTCTCCTCGTTTACTATAAAACCGAGACGTCGGAGCAATAGAAGAAGATTCTGAACATCGTTCTGAAGCGTTAACTCGTTGCCGTACCTCTGAAGAATGTCGTCCAGGTAGGCCGACGTTACCGCAGACGAATGAGCTCGGAAGTAGATCATTACCGAGTTCATTACCCGAGTGAAAGCCCAGGGTGCTAGATTCAATCCGAAGCACATCGCCCGGAATTGATACACCACTCCTAGGACTGCGTAGCGTAGATACTTTCGGAATGTCGGATGTACCATGACGTGAAAGTACGCATCTTTGAGATCTATGCTCGTTGCATAATCGTTCACCCGAATACTCGCTCTGACCGATCGAATCGTCTCCATACAAAACTTCGGAGCGACGATCAGCTTGTTTATCCAGCTCAAATCTATGACTGGACGGAACGAGCCGTCTGGTTTCGGAACCAGAAACAGATGGCTGTAGAATCCCGGAGATTCCTGGTTTTCTACGACCTCTACCGCGTTCTTCATTAAAAGAGACTGCACCTCTGATAACAGAGCGTCTCTTTTCTGTGGATTTGACGGAAGATGAGTCCACTTTGGACTTCGAGTTAATGGAGGCTTTCGTTTGAAGGATATCTTTAGACCTTCCGAAGTCACTCCTCTCACCCAAGGGTCGTCCGTAATCGACGCCCACTCTTGTGAAAAGCTCGACAACCTTCCGCCAACCGGAACGCGATAGAGGTTTAAGCCATCACCTCCTGGACCTGCGAGGCCTGCGGTAGGAGAAACCACGTCTTCCACGACCCGCACCTCGCCTCGTCGACCTCGGGGCGTCCGACCGATTGTCCCGGCCTGAAGGACGTCCCGAACGAGAGTCGCTATCCTGACAGTCTCTCGAATAAGACCAAGAGGACGCTCCGGAACCTCTATAGGAACCTCTCTTGGGCGCATTAGACCCAGAAGTGCCTGTCTTATTCGTGTCTGCTGTATCCGACTTCTTAGGAGCAGATCTGAACAACAGAGAATCATTAGCTTTCTTTTTAATTTTATCATAAATAGCGGAAAGCTTGCCGTCAAAGAGAAGTTCTCCTGAGACCGAAGCGACTCTAAGAGAGTTCTTCACCTTAGAATCCACTAGTGTGGATGTAGCTAGGGCTGCGTCACGTCTAACCAACTCCAGATTTGCCACTGAAAGGGCGGAGTTACACGTGGAATAAGCTACTGCCCTTGAAAGAAGTCTTAAAGAGGATTGTATATCCTGAAACTCTTTCCCCTGAAGGCGCAGTGATAATGCCTTAGTAAGGTGATCTGCATAAGATAAGGCATCTAAATTGGCTCTGTTAGACGCAATAGCTGTTTCCAACACCACGGTTGGAATAGAAGCTGACGACGGTAATGATAGCTCTAAGTCTTCCTCCTCGTCGTCCATACGCAGAGGAACTCTCGGTATACCCTGTCCTGCCGTATCGAATTTATTCCTTGCATTAATGAAAGGCAGGTTGAGAGTATTAGCGGACAAGAAACCTGCTTTCCCCGGCCTGGAAGCAAGTTTAAATATAGCGTCGTTCAATAATTCAAATGTTCTTGCAACATTATTGGACTGCGACGGAAACTCGGGAGCGATGTCCCTGAACCGCTCAAAAAATTCAGAGTCCAATGACGCTATAATTCTTTTGTCCGGAAGCGCAGCAGTCTGGCCCGACGGAACAACTTGAGGAAGAAAGTGCCGGATGAAGTCCACGGCAGCTTTATGTTGTTCCGAAAGGGATAGCTCCAAGTCATCCGTATCCCTTTCACCATCCGGTCGGACCTCATGATGTTCCCGGTCGTCCGCCCCCGATGCTTCGGCGGAGCGTACCGACCCAGCGCCGTCGGATAATTCTCGATCTGACACCGTTTCTGTCGGCTGCTGGGATGCTGCGATAAGCTGTGCTATCTGCACAAGAATGTCCGGCGTCGAGACCTGCGGAGGCGCAGTCTTTCGCTGCTTCGCCGAGGGCAGCTCCGCATCAGATGGCTCCCGCATACTTTTCCTATGCGAACGTCCAGAGTCCATCGGTCTCGAATCCCTGGCTGCCGGATGGTGTGACCTGGTCGCCGAAGAATCCTTCATCGGCGAAGCTGGTAATATATCGGCGGTCACGCAGCCAAGGTGCGGTCGTGTGCGCTGACGAGAAGAGGAAGCCTTAACAGTCTCTGCGGACTGCTTATACAACGGAGCGTCCCGAGCGACGGACGTATGCTCCGCTAAAGACACATTTTGTACCACAACATCTGGTCCCAGATGTTGTTGTATGAGAGAGGGGCCTCTCTCGCTCGCGGCCCGGCTGGACCTGGACGAGCTAGGAACCGGACTCAAAGGCTTCCTCCGTTCTCGCTTACTATCCGCCGTCACCGGGTGTGCATCTATTATGTTTATAGTGCTCGCATCACCCAAAATTTCCTCTTGGACCGCATCGGACGAACCCGGCTGCCGAACCATTCGGTGAATGGACGCTACACCGGGCGAGCTAGCGGACGACATTTGTCTAATCTCCATGAGCACTTTTGCCGCTAGCTCTGAATTCATTTGTGACGACGGACGCACACTTGAAGAAGATAACATGGAAACATCACCCTGTTCTGGTTCCTCTGAAATAGAAACTGAGAGAGTAGAGTGACCTTGCGGAGAAAGAGCCGGAATCGCTCTTTCTCCAGAAACAACATATCGTGACACACGTTTCCAATGTTTCTCATCCCAATGTTCACATATAAGACAGGGATTAATGCGAGAACACTGACTACAATTAATACAATGATCATGAAAGTCAGAGGAAGATTTCTTCCTATCACAATTTGAACAACGTCCCTTCATTGTGAAAGAACAACAATAAGTCCTAGTTACTCGCAAAAACCCCTGACACAAAGATACATAATAACATGATCCATTAATAAATGAAAAAACAATTGCAAAACAAAATAATTTTGAAAAAATATTTTTTCAGCGAAGCCCAAGTTGCTGAAAAGTAACGTTGAGCCCCGATGGATCCGATGGCAAAGTGTGGTCAAAAATTTTAAATTTATATTAAATAATTAATGAGACACTTTCGGATAATATAAATGTATCATATAGTGAGATAAACTACAGCAAAGGCAAACAGTCCCCCTCAAAAAAGGCTGTTGCCAATGAAAACAAACAGTGTAAAAACACCAGAAAACATGACTCCAGGCACTGAAAAAACTGGCCCGGAATCAGTCATCAATTACACTCTATCTGATGCAAAACAGAGACTCCCAGGGGAGAATCTGTAGAACATCAGATGGAAGATGCAGAACACAAACGTTATACACCCATGGGTGAAAACGTAACTATGGGGAAAATAACAGAAAACATTCTGTAACCAAGCAACTCTCCCAGGAAATTTTAGAAATGAAATTTCTCAAAAATATGCCAAAAGCATGGGAGAATTGCAAGGGGGGACTTTAGAAGGCTAGGGGAGAGGAAACACTGAATAAGCAGTGCAACAATTAGCAAGAATGACAACAAGAGGCCCATGCCTCGAAAATAGGCAACTTAACATAATTTCATCAAAAAATTTTAAGTACAGCCCTGATTATTTTTTGTCACTTCTTTTTCCTCTCCTCCTTCTATCCTCCTTAGAATCACATTTTCTCCAAAAATTACGTGTCTGGCATCCTTTAAACTGAGATTTACAAGCACAAAGATCAGTGAGATGTTGACTGATGAAGGGCCAAACAGAGAATGATAATTGGCGCCAATTTTGGGATGTCTGCGTCACTGCGCATGCGCAGTAGAGGCGTAGTATGGAGGTCCTTTAGGACATGATTTCTTTTTGTTTTGGATGCAAATTTTGGGGATTGGGGGCCAAAATTTGTGTTTGGCCCTGGTTTTGTTAGAGTTAGCACCAGCTAAGTCTGGGTCATTGGTACAGTATAAAAATACTGATTTTCTAACGATAAAAGTGGTTCCACTGGAACCAAGGGGGCAAAATCAAAATACCGAAACATTCGTGCACATCTAGAGATGCTACCTGAACACATTAGCATAGTTTAAATGTTTCGAATTAAATACCCTTGGAGCCTTTCCATGAAAACTGATTTTCTAACGATAAAAGTGGTTCCACTGGAACCACCTGGGGCAAAATCAAAATTCCGAAACCTTCATGCACATCTAGAGATGTTACTTGAACACATTAGCATAGTTTAAATGTTTCGAATTGAATACCCTAGGAACCTTTCAGGGTGTGACGGACAGACGGAGATCACGACAATATGAAAAAATCCGAAACCTTCGTATGCATCTATAGACCCTACTGCAACATATGAGCATGGATTTAGTGTTTCGAATTACATACCCTACGAGCCTTTCGCCAGAAAAGGTCTAAGAAAACACAAAAGTGGCAACGGTGGCACAGCCACGTGGCACCCAAAAAATCGGAAACCTTCGTACGCATCTATAGACCATACTGCAACATCTGAGAATAGTTTTAGCATTTCGAATTACATACCCTACGAGACTTTCGCCGAAAACAGTGTAAGAAAAACATGAAAGTGGCAGTGGTGGCACAGCCACGTGGCACTCGAAAAGTTAAAAAATTTATAGTAATTTATATATTTTTTATACTTACCAATGACCCAGACATAGCTGGTGCTAACTCTTAAAATATAGGGCCAAACACAAATTTTGCCCCCCAATCCCCAAAATTTGCATCTAAAACTAAAGAAAACATGTCCTGAAAGGCCCTCCACACTTCGCCCCTACTGCGCATGCGCAGTGTCAAGGACGTTCCGAAATTGGCGCCATTTATCATTCTAATAACCAGTGCCTGGTAAGCGCTATGTACTCAGCGGGGAGGCAAGAGTTCCCAACTCCTGGGAGGGCCATCCCCGTCTGGGTCATTGGTAAGTATAAAAAATATATAAATTACTATAAATTTTTTAACATTTTTATACTGTACCAATGACCCAGACATAGCTGAATAGTAAAAAGGCTGGAGGGCCAAGGACATAGAGCAAAATGGAATACGCTCAATAAAATAAAATAGAGTCATCCCCTGTAGGGAAAAGAAGTAATAGGCCTTATATGTATCTTTCTTATTTATGATAAATTAGAAAGATACAACACCTTCCAAAAATTGAGCTTCATACATCCATGTACTCTATTAATATCCAATAATCCTTATACTAATAATTTTTAAAGTAAGCCAATAATAAAGTAAGTCTAGAGAATAGAGACTCTTATACTCCTAAAAGTGTGTGAGAATTGCATAATCATGTCCGTTGACATATGCAATATTCAAAAGCTATACTTTAAAAACTAAGACTTGAATGAATTTTATAAACTTAAACTTCTCACTAACAACCATCCCAATAACAGCTCAGAATTACTAACTCCGGAGGAGGTATCCCCTTGTTTTCATAGTAAAAACAGGTGACCCAAGGGAACACCCTCCCCCCCCCCCCTTTTTCTTGCCCTGGGTCAAATAGCCCAGAGCGAAGAGGGCAGCCGAACGGAGACACTGCCGAAACAGACAGCCTACCTAGCTATAGTAGCAACTGTTAAGTGAATGACATTCTGAGCAGTAGATAATAGACCTAACAATAGAGGCCTCCAGAAATGGACTCGATATTTCTGAGATAAAATTCATGAAAGGATGGCTGAGCGCAATGAGCAGCCTTCAAAAATCTATAATAGCAACACTATTAATGTAAGCCCAAGAAGTAGAAGAACTCTTACTTCATGAGCCGAAATCTTAAGCACAACTGCTAAGCCAATGATATACCATAAGAAGTACGCTAGTTAATAGAATCCATTAACAATAAAATGGAGCGTAACGTCCTTCTACTAGACATCAAAGACAGAAGAAGCTTACGCCCTTGTAATAAACAGATATCTGTTTATAAATACATAAACTGTACCCGGAAAGAGTAAAGGCCTATGCCCATACGAAGACGGAAGGACCTTAAAATAATAGGTTCCGGATAATAGGAGCCTAACTCTTATGCAACAATCCAACCTAAATAGTAACGGAAGTATTGATTCCGAAACTATGAAAGTGAAAATCATCCATCGATAGTGCATGAAACTCACTGACTCTACAGTAAAAGAGAAACCAACAGAATTACTGTCTAAAAGGTCAGAATTTGAAAACTACTGTTTCCAGAGGCTCAAATGATTACTTAGCTAAATAAGAACCGAAGTTAAAATCCGTATAGGAATTTAATCTAAAGATTCTAAGTCTATTTATCAAAAAGTTACTAACTGACTTAGATAAAGAGACAAAAGACTCAATTGTAAACTATCGTAGAGTGCATAGGTATGAGGTAACATAAACCTATAACCTAAATAATAACAGGCTGCAGTAGATCTTGTGAAACAAGTATACTAAAAAAAAGCAATGAGTAGTATGGAGGGATCAACCATATGAACATAATGATCCCTACACCACGACGGAAGAGCCTCCACTTTAGTCGCATAGAATAGCGAAAAAGAGGATCTCCTATAGTAAGAAATCGCGTCCAAAGCTCGTCCAGTACAGTGCTTACAATGCAATACGGACCACACAACGGAATACATGAAGGTTGCGACCTTGCTGGTTGTGATAAAGATGACACGATTTACCCAGTGAAAAAAGATCCTCACATAGAGGAAGATTTCACGTTAAGATCCACAGTAGACAAGAGAGTAAATTACTCATGATCTCTGTGAAGATAGAGATGCTATCAACAGAAATGTATTGTGGTTGTTTATCTTAGCAATACCTGCTAAAACAACAGCGCCGGAGGATACGCGTATCCTATCATTCCGTCCTATAGATCAATAGAGCGTTAACAGTATTAGCTCAGAGATCTGGACAAGCCAACACATACGTCTGCAATTTATTAGCAAGCTGTGTCATAAATAAAACATCATTGGGCGCTCCCATAGATAGCAAATCTGAATGAATACTTGTTTGTTGAGAGTCCATTCTGACAGCAACAAGCGACCCGTAAGAGAACGGGAGTGCGATAAAACAATCAGACGACCCAGAATATGACGGACCAAAACTGAACTTGGTGTACTATAACCAACAGACGGATTCTTTCCATTAAATTGAATAACGGAAACGAAAGAGTGCCTCCCTGGTTCCGGAGATACGCCACTACTGTCGAATTAAAGGACAGGAATTTGGGCATGCGTTTCTGAATAATGTTCATGCAATGACATAAAGCAAGCCTAAAAAACATTATTCCGCGGAAGTTAAACTGATAGCTAAAAGACTGCGGAACCCAAAGAACCTGGCACTTCGAATCCGTAGGGATCAGTATATATCCCAATCTGTTTGACTGGCAACCGTCATAACAGCCACACTCGGGTCCGGCAACTGCGGCGGCACTCTCTGAGTCAACCACCGAATGTTTGCCCCAGTCTGAATCTCTTGTAACACTAGATAGACAAGAGAATGTATAAATCAAGCAATTCATGGATTGCCGGAAAGTTGCCGTCGAAGAGAAGCTCCTCCGAGAACGAAGCGACTCTGAGAGAGTTCTTAACCTACTATCCACGCGTGGATGTAGCTAGGGCTGCATCACGTCTAACCAACTCCAATCAGCCACTGAAGGGCGGAGTTATACGTGAACAAACTACTGCCCTCAAAAGAAATTACATTGAGAATAATATCCCGTAAATCTTTTCTTGAAGACGTAATGATAACGCCTCAGTAAGGCGGATTACGTATAATAAAGCGTCTAAGTTAAGTCTACTATACATAATGTCGTTCCCAACATTGAAATTGGAAAAGACATAAACGGCGAAAAAGAATATATATGCAGTCTTTAATCACACCGTCTAGACGCGTATGAACTCTTGGTATGTCCTGCTCTGCCAAAATAAACTATATGTAAAAAAGATAAAATGGCAGAAATGAGCCACGCGGACAAGAAACTAAACTATCATGCTTAGTAGCAGGCTTGTATATATATATAAATATATAGCGTCGAAAAATAAAACACATGTTGTAATGACAATATTGGACTGCGTCGGTAAGTCAGGGACAAAGTCCCTGTACCGATCGAAAAATCCGAGTCCAATGACGCTATAAGTCTCTTATCCAAGATCGCAGCAATGAAGTCCGAAAAATAATCACTGGAAGAAATGCCAGAAGATATGAAAGGCATCTTCCGATACTACTAAAGGGAAAACTCGAAATCTTTCGAATCCCTTTCGCCATCCTGTCGGACCCTATAAAGCGTTCGGTCGTCCGTAGCTTGATGCAACCGCGGACCGCACCGACCCAGCGCCGTCGGATAATTCCTGATTCGACCGAGAAACTGTCAATTGCTGGGATGCTGCGAAACAACTGTGCTAACTCGGATAGCACGTCCATCACTGAGGCCTGAGGAGCAGCGGTCTTACGATGCATTGCCGCAGGAAGCTCCGAGATCGTTACCCCGTGCATACTTCCAATATGCGAGCGAACGGAGTGTATAGGCCTCGTGTCCCTTGGCTACCGGATGGCGCGACCTATTCGCTGTGGAATCACTGAATGCCGAAACTGATCGGATACTCGAGGTCACGTAGCCAATGTGCGGTCGTGTGCCCTGCTGTGAGAATGAGGAAGCATTAAAGACAGTCTCTCGGACTGTCAATATAACGGAGCGTTCCGAGCAACGGACATATGCTCCGAATGTAAAATATCTGAACCACAACATGCGGTCCCCTATGTTGTTGGCTTCCTCCGATCTGTCCTCAATCTGCCGTCACTGGGTGAGTACTAAAGTAATTAAAGTGCTCGCATCACCCAAATCTCCTTCCTAGACCGCAACGGACGAACCCGGCAGCTGAACCATTCGATGAATGTACGCTACACCGGGTGAGCTAGCGAATGTCACTCCGTAAGCGATAGACATATTCCATGAGCACTTATTGCCGTTAACTCTTCATTAACTATGACGACAGAGGCACACTTTTGAAAGACATCTCCATAATTCTTCGAACAAGAAACCAGAAATGCTTGGATAGCAAGCATAAAATAATAATATATATAGCGTCGTTCAATAATTCGAAAGATTGTGTGACATTATTGGACTATGTCGGAACTGAGGGACGATGTCCCTGAACCGACCAAAAATTTCTAAGTCCACCGACGCTATCGGTTTCTTATCCGGCATCGCAGCATATGTTGTTCCGAAAGGGAAAGCTTGAAATCCTCCGAATCCCTTTCGGTATCCCGTCAGACCGGATGAAACTTTCGGACGTCCGTACCCGCTTCCGCGGAGCGTCCCGACCCAGCATCGTCGGATAAAATATATGCGACAGATTCAGTTGATGCTGGGATGCTGCGATAAACTGTGCTATTAAGGAAAGCACGTCCGTTCCCGAGGCCTGTGCAGTAGCGGACTTACGATGCATTGCCGCTGGAAGCTCCGTGTACGTTGACTCCCGCACACTTCCTATGCGAACGTCCGGAGTCTGCAGGCCTCGAGTCCCCGACTACCGACCCAGCGCTGTCGGATAATTCTCGATCCGACACCGTTTCTGTCGGCTGCTGGGATGCTGCGATAAGCTGTGCTATGTGCACAAGAATGTCCGGCGTCGAGACCTGCGGAGGCGCAGTCTATCGCTGCTTCGCCGAGGGCAGCTCCGCATCAGATGGCTCCCGCATACTTCCTATGCGAACGTCCGGAGTCCATCGGTCTCGAATCCCTGGCTGCCGGATGGTGTGACCTGGTCGCCGAAGAATCCTTGATCGGCGAAGCTGGTAATATATCGGCGGTCACGCAGCCAAGGTGCGGTCGTGTGCGCTGACGAGAAGAGGAAGCCTTAGCAGTCTCAGCGGACTGCCTATACAACGGAGCGTCCCGAGCGACGGACGTATGCTCCGCTAGCGACACATTTGTACCACAACATCTGGGGCCAGATGTTGTTGAACGAGAGAGGGGCCTCTCTCGCTTGCCGTCCGGATGGACCGGAACGAGCTATGAACCGGACTAAAAGGCTTCCTCCGTTCTCCCTCCGATCCGCCGTCACTGGGTGTGCATTAAGTTAATTTTATAGTGCTCGCATCACCCCAAAATTCCTTCTAGACCGCAACGGACGAACCCGGCTGCCGAACCATTCGGTGAATGGACGCTACACCGGGCGAGCTAGCGGACGTCAAGGCCGTCGAACCTACTAGGGTCCTCTTAGGCAATTGGCGTATTACATGAGCACTTTTCCGCTAGCCCTTCATTAATTGTGACGACGGAGGCACACTGTTGGAAGACATCACAGATACATCACCCTAATCTTGATCGTCTGAAATAGAAATTGATAAAGTAGAGTGACCCTGCGGGGAAAGGACCGAGTGTCCAAATCCCCAACAACATACCGTGACATACGCTTCCCATATTGTCATCGAAATCATACGATACAGAACAGGAGTTAATGCGAGTACACTGACCACATATAGAATGATAATAAGGTCAGAAGAAGACTTCCTCTTAAAACAATTGATCAATATCCTTTCAATGTGAAAAGAAAACAAGTCCTGGTACTCGCACTAACCCCTGGCAAAATACATAATAATAATATGATCCATTAATATAGAAAAAATAATTGAAATCAAAATATTTTGAAAAAATATTTTTTCAGAACAGCCCAAGTTTCTGAAAAGTAACGTTGAGCCCCAATGGATCCCAAGCCTAAGTGTGGAAAAAAATTTTAAAAATATTTTAAACAATTTATTCAACACTTACGAACAATAATAATGTATCTAGTTATGATTAAAATAACATCAAGAT
The DNA here is from genome assembly GCA_031216915.1 of Pictodentalium vernedei. Taxonomy (NCBI): domain Eukaryota; kingdom Metazoa; phylum Mollusca; class Scaphopoda; order Dentaliida; family Dentaliidae; genus Pictodentalium; species Pictodentalium vernedei. The sequence continues at coordinate 248,652,909 of CM062289.1, forward strand.
ATTATTATTTAGAAATCCCCCCCTCACACAGAGGGCTGTTGTAAATGTAAACAATGAGTGTAAAAACACTAAAATAAGACTCCAGGCACCCAGGCCCGAAATCAGTTACCAAAAATACACCATCTGATGCAAAACAGAGACTTCCAGGGAAGAAACTGCAGAACATCAGATGGTAGATGCAGAACACAACGCCTAACCACCCGTAGGTGAAGACGTAAACATGGGGAAAGAACAGAATTCATTCTGTTATTCAGCTAAAACTCCCAAGAAATTTTAGTAATAATAATTACATAAACTATGCCAAAAGCATGGGAGAATAGCAAGGGGGAACTTAAAGGACAGGGAGAGAGGAAAAACACTTGAAAAAACAGTGTAACTAAATAATCAGAATGACAACAAAATGGCTGCTGCCTTGAAAATAGGTAACTTAACATAATTTCATTAAAAAATTTTAAGTTACAGCCCTGATAATATTCTGTCACACATTCTTTTCCTCTCCTCCTTTTCTATCCTCCTTAGAATCACCATTTCACTAATATTTATGTGTCTGGCATCATTTAAACTGAGATTTAAAAGCACAAAGATCAGTCAGATGTTAACTGATGAAGGGCCAAACTTAGAATGATAAATGGCGCCAATTTCGGAACGTCCTTGACACTGCGCATGCGCAGTAGGGGCGAAGTGTGGAGGGCCTTTCAGGACATGTTTTCTTTAGTTTTAGATGCAAATTTTGGGGATTGGGGGGCAAAATTTGTGTTTGGCTCTATATTTTAAGAGTTAGCACCAGCTATGTCTGGGTCATTGGTACAGTATAAAAATATCTGAAACCTTTGTGCGCATCTATAGTTCCTACTGCAACATCTGAGCATGGTTTTACCGTTTCGAATTACATACCCTAGGACCATTTCGCCGGAAACGATCTAAGAAAACACGAACGTGGCAACGGTGGCACAGCCACGTGGCACCTGAAAAATCCGAAACCTTCATACGCATCTATAGACCCTAATGCAACATATGAGCATGGTTTTAGCATTTTGAATTACATACTGTACGAGCCTTTCGCCGGAAACGGTCTAAGAAAACACAAAAGTGGCTACGGTGGCATAGCCACGTGGCACCCGGAAGATCCAAAACCTTCGTACGCATCTATAGACCGTACTGCAACATCTGAGCATCGATTTAGCATTCCGAATTACATACCCTACGAGCCTTTCGCCGGAAAAGGTCTAAGAAAACACAAAAGTGGCAACGGTGGCACAGCCTGTGGCACCCAAAAAATCCGAAACCTTCGTACGCATCTATAGACCATACTGCAACATCTGAGAACAGTTTTAGCATTTCGAATTACATACCCTACGAGACTTTCGGCGGAAACGGTCTAAGAAAACATAAAAGTGGCTAAAGTGGCACAGCCACGTGGCACCTGAAAAATCCGAAACCTTTGTGCACATCTCTAGTCCCTACTGCAACATATGAGCATGGTTTTAGCATTTCAAATTACTTTCCCTATGAGCCTTTCACCGGAAACGATCTAAGAAAAACATGAAAGTGGCTACGGTGGCACAGCCACGTGGCACCCGAAAAATCCAAAACCTTCGTACGCATCTATAGACCATACTGCAATATCTGAGCATGGATTTAGCATTTCGAATTACATACCCTACGAGCCTTTCACCGGAAAAGGTCTAAGAAAACACAAAAGTGGCAACGGTGGCACAGCCACGTGGCACCCAAAAAATCCAAAACCTTCGTACGCATCTATAGACCATACTGCAACATCTGAGAATAGTTTTAGCATTTCGAATTACATACCCTACGAGACTTTCGGCGGAAACGGTCTAAGAAAACATAAAAGTGGCTAAAGTGGCACAGCCACGTGGCACCCAAAAAATCTGAAACCTTTGTGCACATCTATAGTACCTACTGCAACATATGAGCATGGTTTGAGCATTTCGAATTACATTCCCTACGAGCCTTTCGCCGGAAAGGATCTAAGAAAACACGAAAGTGGCTACGGTAGCACAGCCACGTGGCACCCGAAAAATCCGAAACCTTTGTGTGCATCTATAGACCCTACTGCAACATATGAGCATGGTTTTAGCATTTCGAATTACATATCCTACGAGCCTTTTGCCGGAAACGGTCTAAGAAAACACAAAAGTGGCTACGGTGGCACAGCCACGTGGCACCCGAAAAATCCGAAACCTTTGTGTGCATCTATAGTCCCTACTGCAAGATATGAGCATGGTTTTAGCATTTCGAATTACATTCCCTACGAGCCTTTCGCCGGAAACGATCTAAGAAAACACGAAAGTGGCTTCGGTGGCACCCCGAAAAATCTGAAACCTTCGTGTGCATCTATAGACCCTACTGCAACATATGAGCAAGGTTTTAGCATTTCGAATTACATACCCTACGAGCCTTTTGCCGGAAACGGTTCAAGAAAACATAAAAGTGGCTACGGTGGCACAGCCACGTGGCACCCGAAAAATCCGAAACCTTCCTGCGCATCTATAGCCCCTACTGCAACTTCTGAGCATGGATTTAGCGTTTCGAATTACATATCCTACGAGCCTTTTGCCGGAAACGGTCTAAGAAAACACAAAAGTGGCTATGGTGGCACAGCCACGTGGCACCCGAAAAATCCGAAACCTTCCTACATATCTACAGATCATTTAGCAACACCCTAGTGTAATTTTAGAACTCCGAATTACATAGGTTGGGACTATTCAGCAAAAAAGTGAAAAAATAACGCATTTTTTAAGTGGCTCCACAGAAGCCACCTGGTGGCACAAAAATTTAAAAGTTGTATTTTTGGGTTGCACAGACCCTATCGAACAACTGTAGAAAGTTACAGCGTTTCGAATTACAAAACCGGACGTATGGAAATACGGACGTACGGATGTACGGACGGAGATCATGACAATATCCCCGCATTTTTTAAAATGCGGGGATAATGAAGGTTGGGATGTATAGAACACGAAACACATATGTAATCAACTCATAGAGTTGACAGCAGGCACCACTGGTTCCTGAAAGTCTGCTATCATATTCGTACCAGAACTGATAATAAAATAATATTTCGCAAGAACAACTCGTGGCCGAATGTGCTTCAGATATTCAATAACAAAGCTAGGCATTCAAAACGCTTTCGAGTGCAGCAATAGGACTGCATTTTGGAAAAGGACAAGACTGTCTGCATTTTTTATTGAAGATGGTTTCCATGATCGACAGACATGCGCAAATCACTCGATACCACGAATTTCCATCGAAAAACAAAATCGTAAATCTAAGAAATTTCAACAGGTGTCATGATACCTTGCACTGAATATGGCAACTGTGTAATCTCTATCTAATAACAGTATACTGTATGAAGGCGATCTTTTTCATTATTTGATTTTAGAAGGCGTTGTTTTTACATGCTTTTTCCGTCTGATGACGTCGACCGGAAATCGAAAGTATATTTATACGTAAACAAGAGCAAAGGCTTTGGAATTTACCCCCACGCAGCTCTGTCGCCGTGTTTTGAAGAATTTTGATCCCCTAGCTTTGTTCTTGGATATGTAAAGCACATTTGGCCACAAGTTGTTTTCGTGAAATATTATTAAATTATCAGTTCTGGTACAAATATGGCTGCAGACTTCCAGGAACCAGTGGTGCCAACATTCGACTCTATGAGTTGATTACACATGTGTTTTGTGTTCTATACATCTCAATCATCATTTTGCTGTACTTTCTGTGTATATTGAATTTGAATTGAAGGAATATCAGAGGTGAGAATTTTCAAAATAAACAAAATTTCATTACTTATATAGGCCTTAAATCCCATGTTGTCCCTTTCAGTTTCCGTGCTCTTAAAATTCTTGGAAGCTGGTTTGGGTAAAATTGTGGCAGACATTCTTGGAGGCTGGTTTGGCTAAAATTGTGGCGGACTTTCAGGATAAAATTTTGAAGGCCGGTTTGGGTACAATGTAGCGGCAGGTTTGGTTGGAGGCCGGTTTGAGTGTATTCGGTGGGTCGCCCTAAACACCGGAATCCCCCGAAATACCGCGGAATCCCCCAAATCTCACGAAATCCCCCTAAAACACCCAGAATCCTCATTTAATTTGTCAATTTCGAGAAGGTTTTAACCCTTTTAAGACTTTTACGAGCAACCGAAGGTATGGTGTTTAATTACAATCATGCATTCTGAATTACATTTCTTACCGTGTTGAGATTGTTGCAGTGCCAGAGTGAATTGATGGAAATATAGTACGCAAAAGCTAGTCAGAATATTTAACATAATTCCCACCCTTGAATCTGAGAGAGCTGTGAAGAAGGTATCAGAGCAAACATTCCATAACAAAGCGTCCATGGTCCAGTCGTCCCATAACTAACCCGGGCAACTACAAATCTGTTTGTGGTCGGGGTAACAGCTCGGGGTGGTTAGACAAACATGGGTATAAAAAAAAATACTATTCCGTTCATATCTGTGATGAAGACATTTTGTCTCGGCGATAGCTTATCGCTATTTTCTTTTATCTGTTATTATGTGTGTAATTACTGTGATAGAGAACGCAGTCCGAGCCCCGCAAAGCGGGGCTCCCGGAGTGAGCTCCATAGGTAACACACGCGAGTGTGATTTCCCAATGAGTTACATACAACTATAAGCTAACAAAGTTAAAATTGCGGGTTCTGGTTTGACCCATTGGAGGCTGCCATGTTTTCGTTCGATATTGAATTCTGGGAAAGTTGAAAAAAAATACCGTCAGACGAACTGTTCTCCATTTTACCATCGGCTTGATGTTTCAGATCAATTTAAAAGGATATATATTGGTATTTGTAACAAATAAATATAGTAAATTTGGATACAATTTTAATGACAATTCACATTAAAGATTTATCGTACATTTTAAACATTATAAGGAATAATATTCGTGCAATGTTAGCAACTTAAACAATGGGAGGAGTTTTGGGCGAATGTTGAACTCTGGGATGACTTGAAATAAAAATAGCATCAAAACACGAAGAGGCACGTGTGCGGGTCGCTGCGTCATTCGTTCGAAATGACGTTTAGGGCGGGAGTTAGTTGTTCAAGGCGGGATTAAGACATGAATTATTCAGTCAGCTGACCCAGGTTATCAAATCAACGTCCTCGCCCAGAATGTTGACTTTGTCGTCTGCAAAACAACAACAAAGCAGGAAAAGCGAGTGGTGGTATTTGCCATTTATTTTTTTAAAGTTTATCGGGTTAGTTTACTTGTCTAAATTCTGATTTCACATTTAATGCGAAAGTGATTGTTTAACAATTCGATCCTTGTTATTTAAAAACAATAATTTTCCAAATATTTTAATTACCTTTACAAAACTGTTCCCGCAACTGAAGCTCTCTGAATTTAGTGAAATCGACCGCCTGCTTGCACTATAATTTTGTATGTAGCCGGACTGCGTTCTCTTCTAGGTTTTACCTATTTTCATATTAATACTGTTCTTTGACCCCATCCCCACAACCCGATAAGCGTTTTTGTTGTAGAGAGAAGTCTGCAAAGCTACTAGTAAAGGTTCACAAGGGTCACAAAATCCTACAGAATGACGCATACTAATTTTGAAAGTTGGAAATGAATCGCCTCTTCAAATTCTTGAACCAAACAGAACAGTCAAATATACCTGTTTTTCATTCTTAGTGATTCCATTCGTCAGCTGCAAACATCACTTTAAAAGGTGAACATACTTGGAAATATTTTTTAAAGTCTTCTATTGTGCTTTAAAATGGCATTCCCATGGAGAATCAGGGATATTTCGAGGGTATTCCGGGAGATTTGGGGGATTTCGGGTGATTCCGGGGTATTTCGGGTGATTCTGGTGTTTAGGGCGACCGTATTCGGTGATACACTCGTATTTAGGTACACCTGCCTCTACGACTACAGTCTACATGTTTGTTTAGATAGCTAAACTAGTAGGATCTCGATCAGCATCTCAAGACTCTGCAGTAAAATTACATTTCCAGTTAACCTTGATTCTTTTCTGTAGTGAATTCCCCGAAAGTTCTTCGTACCAAAATAACGTAAGGTCCGTCAGCAAAATTTGGTAAGAATTTTCCGAAAATTTTGCTTTTACTAAGTAATTATCGGTGCCGATCTGTATGGATTTCCAAGGACATGCCCTCAGATCCGGCTTCCATCGTCTTCTCCATTCTACTTCGGAGGTCATTGTATAGATTTTAATTCATGAACATTAGTGAATGCTTGCAAGGAAAAAAACAACAGTGCGAAAACCTTTCTGCTAGAACGGAAGTGTACACAATCTCGCATGTTGAATAAAAAGCACAGAAGCGGAGTATCAAAATGAACTGAAACAATTTCTACTTTTCCTTCGGAACCACCAAGGGCGCGTCTATTTTCTACCACAGAACGACACAGAAGTAATATATGGGAATAAAAACTTATTATATGTATTAGAAGGGAGATTGAAGAGCCCCCATGAGTAAATGACCACAAAGACGATGCATATTCGTATAGTGTGCTGTGCTTAAAACGCTAATTAATTGGTGAAAAAATTCGGTTCTATGACGTGTCGGCCTTGGGACGTTTCGGCCCGAGACGTTTCGGCCTGGACGTTTCGGCCTCCTTCTACCTTCTACCGATGAGTGGCCACCATCAACACATTGATTATTCTGCCACTTGAGAAGATGCGCATTTTTTTTTTTTTTTGATAGTGCTATACATTTCAAATACATAATAATCCTGTGTAATTGAGTCTTGAAGTTATCAAGACTCATGTTGGTGGTGACGCTGGCACTTGGTAATGTGTTCCAGTCCTTTATGGTCCTGGGGTAGAAGGAATTTTTCCTAACTTCAGTACGACAGGATGGTAATTGGAACCCTTTTACATTTGTCCCACGTGATGTTCTGTCTGATGGAATGAGACTTTTTGTTGTGTCTACATAGACTGTTCCTTTGATAAGTTTGTGTAACATTGTCAGCCTAGCTATTTTTCTACAGTCTTTCAGGGCTTTCCAATTTAGACTCTCGATCATGGAGCTAACAGACGATGTGTTATGGTGACGATTTGTTACATATCTCGCTGCCGGAACCACCAAGGGCGCCAATCGGGGGCCTGTGCGGTTGTCGACAAACCTATACGTCACAGTGGAAAACCTAATTAAAATCTCCCACCAGGCTTTGGACCGGCAGACCGACAGTCTGGAAGCTTTAAAGTTTCTGTTTATAATAATGTTAATTTGTCAGTACCTTCGATTTCTAAGTTATTTATTTATTTATTTATTTATTTATTGGTGTTTAAGGTCACATATTTCTGCACAGTGGCTAATCATGATCGCGACAGTTTTACGGGTGGAGGAAGCCGGAGTACCCGAACAGAATCACCGAGCAACGGCGAGCAACATCCAGCTCCCCAACATACTTAGTTAACTTCCCACAAGCAGGGTTAGTATTGGTTGAAGACAAGTGCACCATCGACGTGCAGTACGCCTTAGTACACAACGTCACCGTGACCCCACGTGGGCAATGGGGGGGGGGGGGGGTGAAGTGTTTTGCCCCAGGGCACAACGCGGTTTTCGCAGGTGGGAATCAAACCGAGGACCTCTCGGCTTGCAGCCTGCTCCTCTACATACTGAGCCACCGCGCCCCCTTCTAAGGACCTTTATGAGTTTCTTTGGGTAGATGACCATATAGATAATATTTATTCTAATATCGTGCTGCACCGTGAACGCCAATGACTGAGAATGAAAACTGTGTTCTTCAATTTTGACATAAAGGTGTCGGTGAAATATATATTATTTGATTATAAAGCCAGTAGGTCTCTTTCTATCTCTTCATACATGTCCAAAGTTTAGCAAGTTAATATGCTCTTTTTCGGTTGAAAACAGGCGTTCGATTATTTTGTCGACATTTTGTTTCCTTTCGACCTTTTGCAAATTGTGCAAGGTATTTTCTTGAATGTGCCGAATGCAGAGTATGTGATGCATTATGGAAACTTAACTGTATAGCATTTATATTTACTGCTTCGTCATCTGATCAGAATACGACTGGGATGTTTTGAAAATCAATTAATACATATATGTCAGTCAGATATGAAGGAAATCTATTATATGTTTGAGTGGTTCCATCCCAGTGCATATATAATTAAACTTTTTTTGTTTCTTTACGGATAAGGTTGTGTTTTTCAAAACAACGGCAATGACGTAGCAGAATGCAAGATTAAAAGTCCTATCTATGCCAATAACGCAACAGTTGTTTATAGCAAATTGGAGAAGGAGCAATCGCTCGTCTATGTAACAAATCATATTTGGTGGTTTTGAAAGGTCGGTTGAAATTACTTCTCTGATAAAAGTGCTACCCACTGCCTCATGAATTGAGCATGGCAATGACATCGCCAGCTGTGTGTTTCCCATGTTTGTCATCTTTTCTCACGTCTTTCCAGAACTGCCAGTCTGTTGGTCTGTCGGTCCAAAGCCCGACTAAAAGCCTATTGCGGGTGTGGGTAATTAGGTTTCTTAGTGCGCAGAATAAGCTTGTCTGTAAATCGCACAGAAGGATTTTTCACAAGTAGCGTAATCGGCCTTCGAAGTACAGCACAATATCAAAATATATATTATCTATGTTGTCATTTAGCCATAGGAACACTTAAATATCCTTTCCAATACAGATAATAAGTATTTATTCCCATATATTAGTTCTGCGCAGTTCTGCGCAGCAAATAGACGTGTTGCTGATCTCCATACACCTAGATTGCTGGAACTCTCATTGTCATTTTCAGAAAAATGTCTCAGTCATCACCACCTTAGGATTGGAAGGGGTCAGATGTTGCTATTAATAAATAATGCTCAACAACATAACATTTTTTGAAGGTTTTCAATTTCCCGACGCCTCGCAATCGTCAATCGCTTTTTAAATTATATACTGCGATGTCTGTGAAAAATGAATATGTTGGTGGTGTGCAAACTTTTCACGACCTCTGCTGATTTGCCGAGGTACACTAATAAGGAGACATGCCTCGCTGGATACCCCCCCCCCCCCCCACCTCCCAGCATTCAGACACAAACTTTTTTATAATTTCCCTTTTGGTACTTTTTCAATCTCCCCAACTATCTAATATTGAATCTTTCCCTCATGTCACCCACATTAACTTATCTCTCGTGTTTTCATCGCATTCTTCGATTAGTTTCCAAAGAAGTCTTAGGTGGGGATGGGGGAGCTTGAGTTGAGAGTCTTTTCCCCGACGTTCCTGCAATCTTGTTACGGTATAGAGATCAGTAACGGAACCATTTAGTCAGAACAACTTTTAAGTTCAACTACACCGGTCGTACTGAAATGAGACCACGAGAAGAAGCAAGGCCCACCGAAGTCCACAGGCAAAGTATGGGTACAATGAACACTAAATAAACACCGTCTGTTGTTTTAGGGGAAACTGTTCAATAGTAATCAAGTCAATTCATAATCACCACAGACTAAATTAAAAGTTCTTTAGTTACAGGTGGACCCGGAAAAAAATTACCCTACTTCAGTCTGATTCATAATCAGCACAATTTTTCAACAGAATCGATTCGCAATCTGTTCATTGAAAGCAATTTCGATTGGAATACTCAATATATATATCCATAGTGACTTAATGTCTTTATCAGCGGTATGGATAGCGGACCATGACAAAGCGAATCGCGCCCAGGAGAAGAATTTCAGGTTAGGTCAAACTAATTCATTGGTTGTTTCTAAGATTTACATCTCATTTCAACATCTTTCGTGTTCTCTCTACCATTTAATGAGCACTTACGTGACACATTTTATTGACTTGCACATAGAAAGTCGTTATAATGACTTACGTAAGTTATCATGACTTAGAAGGTTGTTATAATGACTTAGGAAGTTGTTATAACGGTTTTACAATCTCGTTATAACGCATAGAAACTCATTAGAACGAATTAGCTAACTCATTATAACGACTAAACCCCGAAATTTTCACACACGAAAGGTAGTATATCATGTTTGGACTTGCCACTATTAGGGTGATCGATAGGCGAAGAGGAAATGACATCATATCGCGGTGCATTATGGATGACAAATGGGGTTAGCACGGAAGCACATTTATTTTGTGTGATTGTCGGGTCTGTTTAGATAATTCTACGAATTCACCAAGGATTTGGTTAAAATCCAAACCAGAAAACTACTCTTATACAAAGGAACGCGCCTATTGTTGCAAAAGTAGGATTCATGGGGAATACGTACCAAATAAAGTGATTTGGGGTGTTTTTTGGTGATTTCCGGTTCTATTTGGGTAATTAGATAGATTCCCATTTAATCGAGCGCACCCTCCAAACACCCCCCCCCCCGCCTCATTAGAGGGTTTGGGGACACAAAGGAACCACGCGTCATCATAGAAGCCAAGATGGAGGCCTCTAGTATACAAAATGGTCGACGGAAACACGTGTCATCCTAACAACACGCGCTGTGCATGCGCACTGAGACTATGCATCAAAATGATTAGGATGCCACGTTACTATGACAACCCAATGTGAGTCACGTGATTATGCCGTCATATAAGATCCCCCATGTGATGATTGTGATTCCCTGATTCACACTTCTGACTTCAGAACGTGAGCACCTGATCAACAATCATGGAAAAACTGGAATTACCAGAGAGACTCTTCAGAACCATATCAGCTCTGGGCATCTCTTGCCCTGTCACCTGGACTGTCCAAGAGACAGGCAAGAGAGTCCACCTGAACCTGGAATTTGAGGTAGAGACATCCAAGACACCACCCTCTTCGGGGAGAGGTAGTACCTTTGGAGAGAGGATCCCCTCTCCCACCGGTCCTCACCCGAAGGGGAACGGAGGCCCTGAAAAGAGAGAACAGAAGAAAAAGAAGAGTCCATCAACCAAGCGCAGGGACGCCCGGCGCTTGGGGGCCTTCCGGAATAGGAAGAAAGAGTTGAGTGAGGAGGTGGAGGCTCTGGAGGCAGCCACCAGTTCCCCTCCTAGTCCCAATGGTACACCCAATCAACTGCCGGCACCTGAGCCGGTATAGTTGGATGAGGAACGTCTAGTGGAGACTGAGGAGGAACTGGAAGTTGCTTTTTCACCGCCTCCCACCCCTCACTCCCCTCTTCCTTCACTACCGGAAAGCCCGGGAGCGGAAGTAGCAACAGAAGGGCCACCACAATCCATTAACACCGTCGTACAAAACGCACTAAGAGCAATAGAGATGGCAAAAGAAGAATCCGCCAAAACAAAAGAGTACCTAAGGAAATCAAAAGAATTCTCCAGAATAGCACTAGAAGAACATTATGCGCGTACCTCAACACCACCACCAGCCTCACCACCATGCCAACCTCCACCAAAGAAAAAGAGCCGCAAAAAGCCAAGAAGGGGATAAACCTTTTTCCCCTCCTTCCTTTTCCTCCTCTACCACGCCTCGACATAATCCAAAAACAAACAGCCAACGAGGGGCGAAAGGGGCTTGTTCCCCATATCGTCCCAGCGCGCCTTCGGCGCGCGAAACCATTTCGTTCGTTCGTTCGTTCGTTCGTTCGTTCGTTCGTTCGTTCGTTCGTTCGTTCGTTCGTTCGTTCGTTCGTTCGTTCGTTCGTTCGTTCGTTCGTTCGTTCGTTCGTTCGATTGTGATCCCTCTGATGGGAGACGCATGGGAACATGATATACTACTGCTGTCCGTGTGTTATCCACCTTTGGTGAATGTTGAAAGTGTTTCACAGATTCGGAATAAAGTACCCTTTGCCAGTGGAAACAAAACAAATAATTAATCCCGGATAGATTGTTGATTCAAAGGCAAATAACGACAGATTTGCTACTTCGATCCCTCTTCTCCTCGACAAAAATGTCAGAAAGGTTAGGACTCCAGCGTTCAGCGTGGCGAAGGGCACAAGTAAATTTCGGTATAAATGTATTTCGTGGTAACATAACATTGTCCCCTTTATCTAGAAGCACGCCGCCCACAAATCCAGGGGTCTCGGGGGCCCAGTGCGTAGAGCATTGGTCTGTAAACCGAAAGGTAAACGGTTCGAACTTGATCATCGATAAATGTGTTGTGTCCTTGGGCAAGACACTTTTAAAATCCCTATTACCCACGGTGGGAACGAAGGCGAACTGCGAACCTCCAATCGCGGCTAACTCTGCTAAGGACGAGTTAGTAAGTTTGGCAGTTCAAGAGTGGTTTGCAGCTGCTCTCCGGCTACTCGGATTTCCTTCACCCATAAAACTATCCAACACGATGTGACTTTAGCTGTTGAAAGTGTCATTAAACCGTAACAAACAAACAAACAAACAATACCCCCCCCCCCCCACACACACACACACATCATCATAGTACACGCAACGACCCGTTTTAAATTAAATGAGGCGTATGTAAATTTATTTTTTTTCTCTTTTTTTATCAGTCGTTATAATGATTGTCGTAACGAGTTACAAAGTTAGTAAGTCACGAGTTACTAATTCGTTATAATGAGTTACGTATAGCGTTACAACGACTAAGTAACTAATTATAACGACTTGGCTAACTGGTTATGACGAATTAGCTGAGCCCGTTATAACGAGTTAGTAAGTCATTATAACGAGTCACGTGAGTCGTTATACCGACTTTCTAAGCCATTATAATGAGTTACTAAGTGATTTCAACGAACTAGCTAAGTCGTTAAACGACGAATTACTTAATCGTTAAAACGAGTTTGCTAAGTCGTTATATCGAGTTACTAAATGGTTATAACGAGTTACAAAAGGCGTTATGACGACTTCCTAAGTTGCTATAAGAAGTCTGTAAGGCTCTAAGCCGTTTTAACGAGTTAGGTAAGTCGAGTTAGCTAGGTCGTTATAACAAGTAAGTCGTTAAACAAATTACGTCAGTCGTTATAACGACTTTATAATTCGATGGGAGACGCATGGGAACATGATATACTACTGCTGTCCGTGTGTTATCCACCTTTGGTGAATGTTGAAAGTGTTTCACAGATTCGGAATAAAGTACCCTTTGCCAGTGGAAACAAAACAAATAATTAATCCCGGATAGATTGTTGATTCAAAGGCAAATAACGACAGATTTGCTACTTCGATCCCTTTTCTCCTCGACAAAAATGTCAGAAAGGTTAGGACTCCAGCGTTCAGCGTGGCGAAGGGCACAAGTAAATTTCGGTATAAATGTATTTCGTGGTAACATAACATTATCCCCTTTATCTAGAAGCACGCCACCCACAAATCTAGGGGTTTCGGGGGCCCAGTGCGTAGAGCATTGGTCTGTAAACCGAAAGGTAAACGGTTCGAACTTGATCATCGATAAATGTGTTGTGTCCTTGGGCAAGACACTTTTAAAATCCCTATTACCCACGGTGGGAACGAAGGCGAACTGCGAACCTCCAATCGCGGCTAACTCTGCTAAGGACGAGTTAGTAAGTTTGGCAGTTCAAGAGTGGTTTGCAGCTGCTCTCCGGCTACTCGGATTTCCTCCACCCATAAAACTATCCAACACGATGTGACTTTAGCTGTTGAAAGTGTCATTAAACCGTAACAAACAAACAAACAAACAATACCCCTCCCCCCCCCCCCCACACACACACACACATCATCATAGTACACGCAACGACCCGTTTTAAATTAAATGAGGCGTATGTAAATTTATTTTTTTTCTCTTTTTTTATCAGTCGTTATAATGATTGTCGTAACGAGTTACAAAGTTAGTAAGTCACGAGTTACTAATTCGTTATAATGAGTTACGTATAGCGTTACAACGACTAAGTAACTCATTATAACGACTTGGCTAACTGGTTATGACGAATTAGCTGAGCCCGTTATAACGAGTTAGTAAATCATTATAACGAGTCACGTGAGTCGTTATACCGACTTTCTAAGCCATTATAATGAGTTACTAAGTGATTTCAACGAACTAGCTAAGTCGTTAAAAGACGAATTACGTAATCGTTAAAACGAGTTTGCTAAGTCGTTATATCGAGTTACTAAATGGTTATAACGAGTTACAAAAGGCATTATGACGACTTCCTAAGTTGCTATAAGAAGTCTGTAAGGCTCTAAGCCGTTTTAACGAGTTAGGTAAGTCGAGTTAGCTAGGTCGTTATAACAAGTAAGTCGTTAAACGAATTACGTCAGTCGTTATAACGACTTTATAATTCGTTATAACGAGTTAACTACGTCATTATAACGAGTTAGTGGTCGTTATAACGAGTTAGGTAAGTCGTTATAGCAGCTTTTAAGTCGTTATAACGACTCAGAAAAGACATTTGACACATGCTTGAGATACGCCTCCGAAATCTGTGGATTTACACGCATGTTGCCTTGCTTTAGTCTAAATATAGAAAGTATCTCAGAAAACGGCGAATGACCAAGGCAACTCGGCACCATACTAAATACCGAGGTATGCCGAGGGATCCCGATCGAGGTGAAGGAAATAGAGTTGGGTATGGGCTTAAAAACTCTGAAAATGATATGGGGTTGTGTATTATGAGTATATAAAAAGATTTAAACAGGATGTGCATGGCTTTAATGCCATATTTGAGAATTATGGGCGTTAAAGTAATAGCGTTCGCTGAAAATCTTGACCCTCGGTAATTAGTAGGTAGCTTGGGAATTAGTATTTACAGCGGCTGCATCTCGGAAAGCGACAGTGTGAACTGTTAATCACATTGAGACTTGTTAATTCGTTCACTTTGTTGGCAATTGCAATCAAAGCTTGCTTCCCAAACTCAACACACATGTTATGTGCCGGGCATGTTATGTGCCGGGCATTTGAAGGAGAATGTGCTCCACAATCTCCATAAAATACATAACAAGGAAACCGTAAATAACATGATCAGCATTATCTTCAATTCAGATACATGTCTTCTCACGACTAAGGACGGTCCGTCGTTTCACCCATTTACACCCAATTACACCCAATTAAACACAATTAACACCCAATTAAACACAATTAACACCCAATTAATAAAAACGTCAAAAAATTGTGTTTTGGGGCGAATTCTAGGAACAAATGGTTGTTCTTGTTTCTCCAATACGCTGATACGATGTCTCCCTAAAGGCACTATCTCTGCCTAGTCCCACGTAGTAATGTGTCACGTTACTGAGTCAATGCTACTGCACGGGTGGCGTAATGTGTCAAAAATAGTGTGGGTGGGGTGGGTAGTGAGGGGGTGGGGTGGGGAGTGAGCTATCACTATTTCCACGAAGGTCCCGAAAGTTGAGAGAAAGAGTGGTTATGGGTGGCACCATTTTGATTTCACATAAACTGGTCTAAACTTGACATCACAGGCCGTAATATAATATTTGGACTAGATATATTTGCAAGAACAATTTCACATTAGTGGGGGCGGGGGGGGGGGGGGGGGTGTCTCCCAAACTAACTGAACGATCCCTACCTGTCCCGACGGTTCAGGGTCGTTTCGGCCTCGAGACGTTTCGGCCTCGGTGTTTTTTGCGGGACGTTTCGGCCTCGGCCGGGGCCGAAACGTTCCGCCTGTCGAGGCCGAAACGTCCCGATTTTTTTTTTGTTGATTTTTAAAAACAAATTTCATAGTTAAAATTTCTCAAAAGACTTTACGGTCGTGGTATTTTTTTATTTAATATGTTACAACATTCTGAGTCGAATAACTGTAGAGAAGACAATTTAACTTACTTCAGTCAGAAAATAATTAATCCTCAAATATAATCCATCCAAGAAATCAGAAGGAGAACAAAAACCCAAGAACATTATGCTATAACAGAAAACATGTTTGACCAAACATCGCGGTCTTATCGTATCAGGATCGATCGACCAATGAAATGATTTAGTTCGTACGTACGAATGTGCCTTGTTACAAATTATGGGAGATTGCTTATAAAAAAAAAAAAACAGACAAGCTGAACCCTTAAGGCCCTATATAGACAAAAACCCGCCAAGCAACCCCCCCCCCCCCCGACCCGTACGCCTATGAACATTGGGTTAGTTGATAGTCTGATATCAGTCATTATCAATATGTCAATAGTAATATGCATATCGGTCCAAAACGCTCCAATGACGGTCCTGGGCCGCGGAACGTACCGTTTTGGGAAATAAGTTGTTGGAATATCACAAGAAACGTTTTGCCCATTTTCCCTCTGTTAATAATTTCCCTCTGTTAATAAATGCAGCTCTATACGTGGGAGCTTCCCAAGGGTAGGTATTATGAACAGAGGAAAAATAGGATTAACATTATCTTGTGATTATCCTACAACTTACTTCCACTGGCCTGGTAAATTTTGTAAACTATTGAAAATATTTTATGTATAAATCTGTATTTGATAAAAAAAATAAAGGAAAACATTGCAAGTGATCGACGGTCTGTGTACATTATTATCTTCAAAAGAAAGACAATAAAAGAATTATAATTATTATTGGTGTTCTCTGTTATCTTTTCAAGTGTTTTTTTTTTTGCCCCAATATATCGGTCTCACCAGTAATAGGAAGGTAAACTGCCAATTAGCACCTTTTCGTAACGGATTTCTCCAACTATGGAGGCCGAAACGTCCCCTTCCAATGGTCGTTTCGACCTCGATGTTTTTCCCCGAGAACTTATCGTTCCCAGTTTCAAAAAAATATCGAGGCCGAAACGTCCCAGGTCGAAACGTCTCGGGGCCGAACTGGTAAAGGACCGAAACGTCCCGCCCCCGTCCCGACTTAGTCAGTACTAATGGGTCAAGTTCGACTGGCGCGCCGTAGTCTTGCTTCGAGTTTTTGTCCCAAGAACCAATAATTTCGCAATTCAGTGGACGTATATATTAATTGGGTGTTAATTGGGTGTAATTGGGTTTAATTGGGTGTTAATTGGGTGTAATTGGGTGAAACGACAGACCCACTAAGGACACTCTTGAATACGAAGAAATTTCAACTGACGTATTGACAATTTACTGAAACAGCAAATATTTGACTTCGACATTTTTACCTAAACTAAAATCCAAAGTATTTGAACCAAGACAGACGCATACTGACATCCCAAAATTATGGACAAATGTGAGAGTATGTTTAATATTACAAAAATTGGAAAATGAATTGAGAATTTTGAAATTGCCAGATTTGAATTGACAGACTTAAGGACATTGTTATGGGTCAATATCATTACATTAGGAAGTGATTTTTTATTCGCCATGGTTACGGGTCGTTTCGTACCTTTTCCCTTTCGTACTGGGTCGTTTCGTACTGAGTCGTTTCGTACCTAAAAAGGAACGAAACGACTCAGGTAATTTTCACCTCTATTTTTCTAAATTTTTATTCGAAAATTTTAGGCATAGTTTTTAACTTTAAAAAAATCAATACAGCGTATAGATTTTTTAAAGAACATTATTCCTAAAACGGCAATTTCAGCGAAAACTTTAAATAATCCAAACTGTTCGCGGCGATCTGTTCATTCCATAACTTATTCGGCGAATATATATTGAAATTATATTGAAATTATTAGGTGTGTACTTAAAAATTTCGATAGGTCTATATTTTAGGGTAATTTTTAATTATATATTTCTAAACTTCATTTATGTACTTACTTGTAAGAAGAATAGGGTGAATGTACGAACTGTCCTGTGAATAACTCCAGCTCGTTCCACTGAATGAATAATTTGAATTTAGTGTTTAACATGAGACACCTCCTAGCCCTGAATAAAGCCACACTCACTTGTAAAACGTAATGAAACGTGTTTTCACTGTAATGTTTGGTTTTGGTTTGGGCGGCACAGCAAAGTGTCTTTTGAACTGTCTTTTCTAGTATCCGGGTTTGTTTATACAATATACTCAAGTTCCTAGCCCAAAGAGAGCGGTGCATCAAAGTGCTTTTTGAAATCACGATTTCACTACAAGCGCACCGATTGAATATCGTGTTAGAAGGCGGTTCACAAAAAGCTTGTTTTTTTGTTGTTTTTTTTTATTTCTTTGTTTTGGGGAGGGGTGTTGTTGGTTTTTTGGGTTTGTTTGTTTTTTTCTTGTTTCTTTTTTATCAAAGCCGTTAAAAATATTGTACAACACAAAGATTTTGACATGGCTTGAATTTGGCTTGTGTTTTTTTAATGTTGGATATAAATATACCTTATATCTGGCACAACGGAATAATAAACAACCAATAATTTAAAATGGTTTCTGTATGACTATTGATCGGCATGTCAAGAAGACAAAAATCATCAAGAAAAATTCACAGAGCACCGCTACTGGAAAGGACTCGGTGGTCACACCAAGAAATGGGGACTCTGTTAACGCAACAGAGTCTACACCACCGGAAATAGTGAATGCGACAGCTAGCCCAACCGATAGAGCGACGTACGCCGATAAAGTAAAAGCCAAAACGCCCCCTAAGGTGACCAATAAAACCAACAAGACACAGGGCCACCCGCAACCAAACCCCTGTGTCGTAATCACACGTGTCCACCCCAAAACGGAAAAAAACTCGATTGATAAAGCCCTTCCAGGATGCTCGTGGGAGAGACTAATCTCCAAAGCCACGGGTAACCATACTTGGAAAATAAAAGTAAAATGCCCTAATAGAGCAACGAAATTAAATCTGATAAGCAAAGGGGTAATTATTAATGGCAAAAAATACGAAACCGAGGAATATCGTGTTCTTCCGCAACCCGTTCAGTGTCACAAGTGTCAGAAATTTGGGCACTTGTCACACAAATGCAACGGGGAGCAACGATGTATGAAATGCGGTGACAAACACATCGCGAAGGCATGTAGTGCTAAAACTCTGAAATGCCCGAATTGCGGTGGTCAACACCCCAGCAACTACCGGGGTTGTAGCCACTTCAAAAAAGTTAAAACAAACATCCAGCTTAAAGCTCTAAATGTAAGTAATGTCGAGAACTCATCTTCCCCTTATTCCACGTGTACTCTAATGGCTGGCTCTATTTTCAGCGTAATGAAGAAACACTTGGACACCAGTCTTTCGGACGTCTGCAAAGAGATTAGTAAAACAGCCTCTAAGTTATATAATACTCAAATATCTCACACGCTATTAGAAGCGGCCGTCAACAGAATATAATTATGTAACAATATTACAAATAGTAATTAAACTTAAATAAACTTAGTACAGTTATTCCTAAACCATTCATGGATACACTAAAAATAGTCCAGTGGAACGCTCGAAGCGTTAATCAGAAAAATTTGCAAATGTCACATTATTTAAAAAATACGGACGTAATTGGAATTAGCGAAACCTGGCTTAAACCAAACAAACAATTCTCGTTATGTGGTTTTGATATTATTAGAAGAGATCGCCCCGCCCAAAAAGGCGGCGGTGTCGCTCTGTTAATAAGGCAGGAGATTAAATACAAATCAATACCATGCGACCACCTCAATGCTGAAGTGACTGCAGCTGAAATTGAACTTGACCACAAACACGTGGCCATCATATCATATTATAACAAGCCGCAAGCAACAGTAGACAGTAAAGTATTTGAATTTTTTACCAACAAGTACAAGCACTGCATATTCTTGGGTGATTTCAATTCCAAACACCAGGTATTCGGTTGTCATAAGACTGAGCCTAATGGTGACGCCCTTTTCCATATCATTGAAGAACTCGATCTATTCGTGGTAAATAACGATCAAGACGTAACATACATAAGCAACAACCCACTCCATCAATCAGATATCCTAGACTTGATTATCACCAGCAAATCACTAACCAGCCAAATGCAAGACATATTTGTAGGAGATGATGATCTAGGCAGTGATCACCTGCCGGTTCACGCCACTCTGAAATGTAATACTGGTCCCGCAAGGTATCCTCCCGTGAATAGGAGGAACCTATCAAAAATTGACTGGAACCTCTTCAGAAACATTATCGAAGTAAAAATAAAGGCGAATGACCCCTCAAATGTTCATGAACTAGAAAAAGCCTGCACCCACCTTAACGAGGTTATCAACAGTACGCTAGATGAAATCTGTCCCAAGCAAACAGTAAAGACGCGGATAAACAGAATAACCCAAACAACTCTTCAAATAATCAAACAAAAAAGAAAAGCCTTCCGGGCTTACCAATCAGAGAATGATCAAATGAAAAGAGCAGAACTTAAAACCGCGTACAATCGCCTTCATGGGGAAGTAAAAAAGGCCATAGCTAACGACAATCGCGTGAGATGGGAAAAAGCAACCGAAAACCTAAATGGGCTGAGAGAACCTAAGAGGTTCTGGGATACATTTAAAACTCTTACTGGCCAAAAGAGCAAAATTGCCAATAATAATGCGCTAAAGACTAGCGACGGATCTATGGCCATAGAAGACAAGGCAAAGGCCAGTGCTTTTGCCGAACTTCTAAAGAAGGCACATCGTCCACAAGAAGGGAACAGATATGACAACGATTTTAAGGTACGAGTAAATAAATTTGTCCAAGATAACAACTCAATCTTCAATGAACCGAACTTCGACCAAAGGCATGAAGACGGGGACGACCATGAATTAACCGAACCAATAAGCGTAGAAGAGGTCATGGGTATAATCAGAAAATGCAGGTCATCTTCGTCCCCAGGAGAAGACGAAGTCTCTTACAAAATAATGAAACAGTGCCCCAACATCTTCTACTGCAGACTTACCAAACTCTTAAACTGCTGTCTCTCCTGAGGGTACTTCCCAAAATGCTGGAAAGTGGCCACGGGAGTCATGATACCTAAACCCGACAAAGACCTTACCAACCCTTCTAACTACCGCCCAATCAGCTTGCTTAGCTGTGTTGGGAAGGTATTTGAGCGGATTCTCACTACGAGACTTCGCAGCTATCTCGAATCAATCAACTTTTTCAACAAATGGCAAAGAGCGTATAGGAGTCAGAAAGAGGGAATCGAACACGTATATAGACTGGTCGATTATATGAAAACAGCATTTAGTCAAAACGAAATCGGAACCGCGCTTTTCTTGGATGTAGAAAAAGCGTTCGACTCGGTATGGCACAATGGCGTGAGATATAAACTAGCGAAAATGGGATTACCCACTAAAATTCTAAGGATCATATCATCATTTCTAACTGACCGAAAAATCAAGGTGAGGGTTAATCGCGAGGTGTCCGAGGAAGTAATACTCGAAGCGGGAACACCACAAGGGTCGGTTCTAAGTCCGCTTCTTTTCATAATATATGTGAATGATATAGAAAAAGTAGGGAAAAACTTTGTTGAACTATCGCAGTTCTCAGACGACAAAGGCATTTGGACAGCCAGCAAGTCCAGAAACATAATTAAAAATCGTCTACAGGATACCATTCGCGATCTTGAGAGCTGGTGTGCCCTGTGGCGCATCAAACTTAATGCCGCCAAAACTCAAAAAGTTACGTTCTTCAAAAAGCAAAGGAAAAAACCAGTCCCAAGTATCGATCTCCAGTTATACGATCACAAACTAGAAGCAAACAAAGAGGCCAAATTTTTGGGATTTATCCTAGATAGCAATCTCAGTCTAAACAGTCACGTAAACTCCATTACGGTTAGAGCTACTAAACGTATCAATTTTCTGAAGATGATCAGAGGTAGAAATTGGGGAGCAAACAAAGATGTGCTTCTCAAGCTCTACAAAACATTTATACGTCCGGTACTAGAATACGGTGCCATAATAACAAGCGACCTAAGCAAAACCAACATTCAGAAGCTACGCCCTGTGGCGCATCAAACTTAATGCCGCCAAAACTCAAAAAGTTACGTTCTTCAAAAAGCAAAGGAAAAAACCAGTCCCAAGTATCGATCTCCAGTTATACGATCACAAACTAGAAGCAAACAAAGAGGCCAAATTTTTGGGATTTATCCTAGATAGCAATCTCAGTCTAAACAGTCACGTAAACTCCATTACGGTTAGAGCTACTAAACGTATCAATTTTCTGAAGATGATCAGAGGTAGAAATTGGGGAGCAAACAAAGATGTGCTTCTCAAGCTCTACAAAACATTTATACGTCCGGTACTAGAATACGGTGCCATAATAACAAGCGACCTAAGCAAAACCAACATTCAGAAGCTACAGAGGGTTCAAAATTATGCCCTGCGAGTGGCACTCTGCAAACCGAAATGGACACCGATAAAGGAACTTCACGAGCTAGCAAAAATAGAAACTATTGATACGCGATTAAAAGACCTACAAACCAAAACCCTCAACAGACTCCAAGATAGTGAATTAATGGTTGAGCTGAACGAACACCGATCCCTTAACAGAAAAACAAAATAAGTTATAGGAAAAAAAAAAAAAAAAAAATTATACAATATAACTAAATCGCGTGGAGTCAGTGAGGATTGCCTCGCTACTCATTGGGAACTTTAGGATAGAGTCTGTGAGGACTGCCTCGCAACTCTGCTGAAGCGCGATTGAAACGCGTTTAATAAGATCTATATAACAAAACCCTCCACATACTCCAGGATAGTGAATCAATGGTGAAGCTGAACGAACACCGAACCCTAAACAGAAAAACAAAATAATCCACAGTAAATTAAAATTACTCAATAGAATTAAACTGCGTGGAGTCAGTGAGGATTGCCTCGCTACTCATTGAGATCTTTAGGATTGAGTCTGTGAGGATTGCCTCGCAACTCTGCGTGTGGGGAGTGGGCTCCGAAGAAACACACCCCTTACCCCATCCATAGCAACAATCACACAGCAGGCACAATATACAATAGCGGATACCTATCTTTCTCTCTACCTTTTACTTTTCTAACTGAACATTCTCAAATTTTCTTGCAACACTCTTATCAGGAAGACGCATGGAAATGGTAGACAAAGCGTAGGAGGAATTGGTGCAACCTACCTTTCTGCAACATATACAAGAAACCACCAAACGCTAGGCAAGGATTGAAACAAGCTTGTCTGGCTGGGAACGAGTGTACATTTGATATAAATAAACATTTGAATAAAGATTTAACAGCCCTTTTAAGGGCTTGAGGGTGTGTGTCAGTGAGTGGGTTTTTTTTTTTTTTTTTTTTTTTTTTTTTTTTTTTTTTTTGGGGGGGGGGGTGGAGGAGGTCATTTGGAATTCCCGAAGGATAACCAGATACCTCAAAATCACATACGGCATCCTATCTCCCAGAAGGCTTGATGGATGACTCCCGGTTTCTTAAAACTAAACTGTTGGAGCTTTCTCCACTTCTTTTTTGTAACCGCTATGGTCATTTACCGGGGCCGCTACCAAACCGGCGTTGCTGTTTGGTTTTCTTTTCTCTTCTTCCCTTAAACTTGCCATCGCACAACATTACATTCTGGCTCGCCACCATGGTGGGACTCAAACCTCTACCATCGCCGAACTGGAACCGAATAGAGCTCGCTCTCTAATAGTTTTAAAGGCGTTGAGGGATTGAGTATTGACCATCTGACACTCCAGCGTAAACTGCCGGGTATTCTAACCGCGTGCATAAACCCCTCAGACTCCATTTTGGGCAATAGGAAAGCTAGGCCTGTGTGATCCGAAGAAAAGAAAAAAAAAAAAAAAAAAAAAAAAAATAAGGTTAACCGGGTCGCAAGGGATTTGTAAATCCCACATCGTCCCTGCGCGCCTTCGGCGCGCTAAAACCTTTCATTCATTCATTCACAACGGAATACGCCTCAAATTATCTAAAATGAAACTCCCAATGAAACTACTTAGACTACTCTCCTCCTTCCTAAATGATCGTGAAATTAAAGTCAGAGTTAACAACGAAATGTCCGACAGTGTCCCCTAGAAGCAGGCACTCCCCAAGGGTCTGTCCTCAGCCCCATCCTGTACATCATCTACGTCAAAGAGTCCAACTATAACAGAGACAGCCTGAGGCAGATTATACTTGCCAGTGATGGCCATCACTCAATGTCATCCTCGAAGCGGCAGACTATACTTGCCCGAAAATCCAGATCGACTGCACCCTCGGGGAGAGGTAGTACCTTTGTGAGAGGACCCAACCTCCCACACTGGTCCTCACCCGAGGGTCCAACCGACATCAGTCAACGAAACCACAACCGGAGACACCTGCTGAGTACCGGATCCTTTTCCTCCTTCAACACGCCTAGACATGTGACAGCCATCATATACAGCTACCGAGGGTCGAAAGGGGCTTGTCCCCTATATCGTCCCTGCGCGCCTTCGGCGCGCGAAATGATGAATGAAAGGTTTTAGCGCGCCGAAGGCGCGCAGGGACGATGTGGGATTTACAAATCCCTTGCGACCCGGTTAGCCTTATTTTATTTCACTTGGATCTTGGATCACACAGGCCTAGCTTTCCTATTGCCTCAAATGGGGTCTGAAGGGCTATGCACGCGGTTAGAATTCCTGGCAGTTTGCATTGGAGTGATAGATTGTCAAAGACCAAACCCTCAACGCCATTAAGACTATTGGAGAGTGGGCTCTATTCGGTTCCAGCTTGGCGATGGTAGAGGTTTGAGTCCCACCATGGTGGCGAGCCAGAATATAATGTTGTGCGATGGCAATTTTAAGGGTAAAGGAAAAAAGAAAACCAAACAGCAACGCCGGTTTGGTAGCGGCCCCGGTATATGACCATAGCGGTTACAAAAAAAGGAATGGAGAAAGCTCCAACAGTTGTTTGAAAAAAACCGGGAGTCATCCATCAAGCCTTCTGGGAGATAGGATGCCGTATGTGATTTTGAGGTATCTGGTTATCCTTCGGGAATTCCAAATGACCTCCACCCCCCCCCCCCCAAAAAAAAGGGCTGTTTGCTGGCAAGATTGTTTCAATCCTTGCCTTGGTCTTGTTAGGTTTTCTGCACATCTTTGCTTGAGGATTGTTTCAATCCCTCATAGTATGTCATTCAGTTTGGTCGTGTGTCTGATGAGATAGAGGAGGGAGAAAAGATAGAGAGCTGGAAATTAGAGCAATTCGGTTTTTAATTTACACCTTTTCCGTCCTTTTGGATGGGGAAGCCAGCATTTTTCCCCCGAGATTTATATCTCAAGGAGGGGAGACCCGGCAACAGGTGGAGATTTTCCTCGCTGTTTGCAACTCCCACTGGTAACAGAGGCAAGCTTTCGTGCGTATCGTGTCACCCGCAGCCAGTTCTAAATTTAGGTCACAGAATAACTGGCTCACCCCATCACAATGATGTGATCTTTAACCCTTTCGATAGACATGCCCCAGATTATTTAGTTTTCCTATTGAGGACGCGATGCGCATTGAGTTCTATTATTAATTCGCTGTCTTGAAGTCTATTTAGAGTTTTGCTTTGAAGATCTTTTAAGCGCATTGCTATAGTGTCTATTTTTGCTATCTCGTGAAGTTGTTTTATCGATGTCCACGTGGGCTTGCGCAGAGCCACGCGCAAGGCATGATTTTGGACCCGTTGTAGTTTTTCAATGTTGGTTTTATTCAGGTCACTTGTTATTATGGCCCCATACTCTAGTACTGGGCGTATATATGATTTGTAAAGATTGAGGAGAATTTCTTTATTGGCTCCCCAATTTTTACCTCTGATCATTTTCAGGAAATTGATGCGTTTAGTGGCTTTGACGGTGACTGAGTTTATGTGATTCGGCGCGCGAAATCATTTCGTTCGTTCGACCTTAAGATATGATCATTTTTCCCAGCATCGTGAACGTTTAAACATGCCTGGGAAATATCCCTGTCTAAACTGTTCTAGAGGAGTTCGTTCAAACAGCTTAGAGCAGTTAATCTCTTTGATAATAAAATAAACAATTAATCGTAAAATGTTTTTATTTCAGTGTAGTTGATTAATTAGTAGAACCCGTTGTATCATATTTTTGTAACAACACTTCAAATGTGAATAACATAAATACAAAACGTATTTGACACTTATATGGGTTACAATGGAGCTTTCAAAGTAGTGCTTTTGTAAAAATTATGCCCTTTTGTTCTTATTTTATTATATTTCTTTGAAAACTAAAGATGCGAAAGATGTAAAAGATAACTCCAGCTCGTTCCACTGAATGAATAATAATTTATGTAAACAACCCCTACGGTTTAGTAACATATGATTCTTCGTGGGTGTCGTAATTACTACGATGACAAGTTTTTAAGCATATAACCCTGCTTATTGCATGCTAGGTGTTATAACTATTATTATTGTAAGCTCACCAAGAAAGATTATCAAGAAAACGAAAATCGACACTGTTAAACAAAATGAACTTATTTATTTTCCTACAACTAACTTCAGCTGGTAGTGTATCCTTCAGCTTATTTCAGCTGGACAGTATTTGAGAAACACTGTTGTTGTAAAATTTCGCAAGTGCTATTTCGTTGTTTATTTCTTTTTGTGAAAATTGAAAAAAAAATGGTGAAACTCGGTTGAAAGAAAAACATGTATTCACATCGTTCATTTGTTTCTTCTTCTACAGCCCAAAATTACTTCATTTATGTCATCATTGGAGGTTTTACTTTTAAAATTGTTTCTAAGTTCTGTGTGTGTATTTAACTTGTGAAGAATTGAGCGTAGCGCCACAATTCTTCACAAGTTAAATAAACATCAAACGATTTCAAAAGCCAATTACCAAGCTTAGGATAGTCCATATGCATCGTCCCCAGAAGACTTTAAACACCCATCATGATTACATGCGCACCATCAACGTGCTGTACGCCTTAGTACACAGCGTCATCGTGCCCCCATGTGGGCAATTGGGGTTAAGTGCCTTGCCCAAGGACACAACGCAGGAGCGCGAATCAGTCACTGAAATGGTCACCCATCCAGCTACTAACCGCGCTCGACGTTGCTCAACTTCGGTGATCTGACGAGAACCGGTTACCGCGATGCCACCGCACCCCCTATTCCTTTTTAGTTGTCATTTAGGTCCGCTCGCTTCTTCCCTCAAAAACTGAGTCGTTTCGTCCCCCTTTTTATGTGAGTCGATTCGTTCCTTTTTATTTAGGTGAGTCGTTTCGTACCTATAGGGGTACGAAACGACCCAGTACGAAAAGGTAAAGGTACGAAACGACCCGGGGGACGAAAGGGAAAAGGAACGAAACGACCCGTCACCTTCGCCATCGATGCAAAAAAAACTTACAGTTAGACAAGAGGCGTTGTCAGCACTCACGATTGACCAACGGGATCGACGAATTAATAACTGTCTATACCTAAAACGGCGGCATTTGCTAAAAAAAGAAGAAAAACTGGTCAAGTAAAGAGGATGAATACCTCGAAAACAAAAAGTGTCAACAAAAAACCAAGGCTGAATTAAAGCCGTTGACACTGAGCCGAAATATCCCAAAATATACTGTATATACACATATACTAAATATACAAGCTGCAGCTTTGAGTGTTTCTGACATGGCCGAACAATACTTATCATAGTACGATATAAAACCCTAATAACGGCATAAAGCCAACAAAAGCAATTTTTGAAAATTATATTTTATTCAGTTATTTAAAAAAGTTATTATTTGAATATATTTTAATGATTGTTTATCAAAATTTTATATATTTTGTGAAATAGATTTTTTTAATGAGTTTTGATAAGAATTTTGTCTATTTTGTGAAAAAAATTTCTTATCTCTTTGCTTGAATGTAATCTATTAATTAAAAGTCTGAGAAATGTTCTTTGTTATGGGTACTTGGAAGTTTCCGCCGAGTTTGTTTAGTTCTGGTGGTACTTCGCAAGTTGTTTCTCTCGTTGTCAGTGTGCATTTGTTTTTATTATGATATTCTGTACAGATATCTTTATTGTTGTTGATTGACTCTTGGAAGCTATTACCGAACTTGTTCGTTTATTACATTAACTATTATTTTCCCCCTCTTACTCTATGATCCTCCCATGATACACCGGACGTCACATAACCTGAAGATGAATTAATAAGCAAATAAAGTTATTTGGGTCGCAAGGGATTTCAAATCCCACATCGTCCCTGTGCGCCTTTGGCGCGCTGAAACTTTTGATTCACCATTCATCCTGTACGCCAGATATTAAAGGAAATATACTGCAATTGACAAGGAAATAGATTCACTATGGGCCTACTATAGAGACGTAGAAGTTAGAACGACAGAATGCCTCCATTGTTACAAATAAAATTTACAGACTTGGAAAACTAAAAAATAACTTTTGTAATTACATCTATATATCTTTAAAAGATTATACTTGCATAAGACATCGTAAAATACGAATATATTCTTAATACTGCAACAAATTAGCTGGAAGAATGTATTATATGAATGAGAGAATGAAATTTCGTTGAAATCGCCGAGTACACTTTTTAGTGAGTCAAAACTCAATAAATGTCAATTTAATGAAAATCTTAATTTTTTTGTAACATTTATATGATTTTATGTATACTACACATGGTTTCAGGTCGTTTCGGCACCTGGTCATTTCGGCACTGCTTTTTAGGTCGTTTCGGCACCGGGGACAAGTCGTTTCGGCACCTATATTAGGTCGTTTCGGCACCGGGTATTTTCAGCATTATATATCTAATAAAATTTATTTTAGACTTTTGATATTTATCATTTCTCTTCAGGATTGTTTGTTTTTATTTGCTGAATGTTGTTTGTACCTTTATTGTCGGCTGTTTTTTTCC
Organism: Pictodentalium vernedei; assembly: GCA_031216915.1. Taxonomy (NCBI): domain Eukaryota; kingdom Metazoa; phylum Mollusca; class Scaphopoda; order Dentaliida; family Dentaliidae; genus Pictodentalium; species Pictodentalium vernedei. Next base: position 248,681,320 of record CM062289.1, read on the forward strand.
CTTATGATTACTGTTCAATGTTGTTATATTTAATGATAAGCTACCAACAGTTTTTTTTGTACCTCCATTGTCGGCATTTTTTCTGATGATTATTTTTACATTGCAGTGTTTTTACATGTACTGATAAGCTATCAAGATTTTTTTCCGTACCTCTATTGTCGGCATTTTTTCTAATGATTATTGTTCCATTATTGTTTACACACATGATGAGCGGTTCCCTGGCGATTGTTTTCATAAGTGAGAGTATTTTCTATATAACTGACCAGATTTTCAATCTTGTCATTCATCTACGAAATGTCTTCAGATAGTTGTCTACAGTACAATACAGCAGTACGGCCCCGACAAGAGGGATTCCAGTGTGATGGTTGCTGTTTAGATAACAGTTGTAATTAATCACATTATATCGAAAAATTTATGAGAAAATCGCGCAGATATGGATGTCCAGACACATCAGTTTGAATTATTTTCTTGTAAATTTAACGAGTCATGCTAATAACGACGGGGTATTTCTGTTTAGATAACAGTTGTAATAACGGGGTACATGTATGTCTGTTTAAATAGAGATATTGGTTTTTTTAGGCTAAAATGAGGGCTCATGAATCAGTTTTTGAAAAGCCAGCGCCACGTATTGTAGAAGATGCCTTTCGAGACAACGCAAATATTGCTGCACCCGAGCCAAGTAGACCTAATCCTTCCTATTTGGTGAGAGCTGTGAACAGAATACGACAGAATCTACGTCCTCATGATCCTGCCGATTTGCAGTTTGAGCTGGATGCCGCATTTCTAGAAAGCAATACACCAAACTTCTTCCGACATGATGTCGAGGTACAAGATCGGCGGCATCTTATATTTTATACCAACAGACAACTTGACCTTCTTGCAAACGCCAAAACATGGTACATGGATGGCACCTTTAAGGTCGTCAACAAACCTTGGGTCCAGTTATTTTCCATCCACGCCTTCGTCAAAACTGGAAACAACACGAAACAGGTTCCTCTTGCCTTTTGCTTCATGTCTGGCAGACGAAAAGACGATTATTATGCTGTTCTACGAGCCATTGATCACCAACTGCCCGAGCAAATCGCTCTGAAGAAATTTGTAGTAGACTTTGAAGCAGGTATGTGGCAGGCAATACGTGAGCGGTTTGAAAATATCCCAATCCAAGGCTGTGTATTCCATTGGTCACAGGCGGTGTATCGTAAGGTTCAGGAACTTGGATTGCAGACTCTATATAATAGTAAAGATGAGGTGTACACCTTTTTGAGAAGAGTAATGGCTTTGCCGTTTCTACCACCGGAACACATTCCTGAAAGTTTTGACCGCCTGGCTGAGAGAGCTTCAACACACACACTGCAAAATTTAATGGACTATATCGAGAGAACGTGGATAAATGGAAGCGTGTTTGATGTTTCCAGCTGGAGTGTATTTATGTCCAGTGTGAGGACGAACAATGATACCGAAGGGTGGCACAATCGGCTAAATTCACGGGTGAATTCAAGAGGTTCAGTGCCCTTTTATTTACTCATCATTGAGATGTTCAAAGAGGCTGCAGCAATTCCATTGACAATTAAACTGTTATCAGAAAATAAGCTTCAAAGGAAACAAAGAAAGGAAGTCATGAAAACACAAGGACAATTGTTCGAACTATGGGATAGGTACACTAAAAAGGAGATTGGGACAAGTAAATTGCTAAAAAAATGTGCAGGAATTTATGGACCGTAATTGTGAAATGTTATGTAAATGTTAATGTGAAATATATGAGATAAATTAATTGTGCAGCGCTATGGGGTATGAAAACTATAAACAGAATATAATGTGAAATATAAGAGATATATTTATAATGTAAAACAAATTTTATAACTAGAATTGTTTGTCTCAAAAGCATAGCTCATGATCCCTCAGTTGAACGAGCTTGTTAAGCTCGTTCCATTGAGGGTTCATAAGCTGTGTTTGACTGCAAAGGGTAGTAAATTTACCCAATAAAATTTTATACATGTTGAATGAAAACACAAAATGGTTCAAAGATATTGATGTTCTTATGTACAAATATATATAATATAATATATATAATATAACATTATTCAAAGATATTGGTGTTCTTGTCTATATATTGCACGATATTCACCAACCAACCACAATCCCCTATTCACCTCCCCATTATCAAGTCACGAAACGCCTCGACTCGGTGCCGAAACGACTCGATTCAGTGCCGAAAACGCTCGGTGCCGAAACGACTCGACTCGGTGCCGAAACGACTCGACTCAGTGCCGAAACGACTCAGTGCCGAATCGACTCGGTGCCGAAACGACTTATTTTGGTGCCGAAACGACTCGAGGCCGAAACGACCCGATGCCGAAACGACTAGCATTCCTACACATAATTCTGTACATTTATGTTGAATTTCAGTGTAATTGATCCATTAATAACAGAGTTAGAAAAAGAAATAGTTTTGGAGTCGGTAATTTCGGAGTCGGGGTCGGAGTACACTTTTTAGTGACAACCTACCGAGGAACAGTTTTCGGCGACAGCTCGGTCTATAGGAAGCAGGTGAGTTCGGACTTTTACCAGTTCGGCCCAAGTGACTTCGGCCCATTTGGTGAGTTCGGCCCAAGTGAGTTCGGCCCACGTGTAAGTGACTTCGGCCCAATTGGTGATTTCGTCCCAAGTGAGTTCTGTCCATGTACAAGTAAATTTGGCCAACGTGTAAGTGAGTTCGGCCCAGTCATAAATCTCCATTCCAACCACATACGGCCAAGTTATAAATTAAAAACAGCTGAATCATTGTTTCCAGTGACTTGGCCCTTTTCAAAGCTTTGTCCAACAATTGAAAAAAACGTCAAAAACAAAAACATTCTGATTAGTCTTTTGCTGTTTTATATATCGTATCTGTACAATCATTACTCCATTCTGTTTGTGGTTATAAGTCTAAACCGCAATTCTCACGGCTTATTGTTTTTACAAAAATGTAAATTTACATCTGTCGAGATTCGGCTTGTGTCGGAAAATAAGCTTCAGCGCTACCAAAGGAAGCAATATAGAAACATTCAAAGTGAATTGTTTGACTCTTGGGAATCATTTAGCAAGGAGAAAATTTCCACAAAGAAACGTTTTTAAAAATGTTCCAAATTGTACGCTCCTTCTTGTCAGTGAATGTTGTTTTACCTTGTTTGTATTTGTATATCAATGGGGCCGAACTCACTTTTCACTGGGCCGAATTCACCCTGTCCGAACTCACTTTCGTGGGCCGAACTCACTTTTCTGGGCCGAAATCACTTGGGCCGAACTGGTAAAAGTCCGAACTCACTCGCATTCGGTCTATATATCTTGCATTTACTGGAATAAATCAACGGTTATATCACATAATTTGCTTTAATGGACTAAATTATAAGTCTGCACATACATTTAAACCTATTAAACAACTCTTACTTACTTATTTTCCTTCACCTCGGGATCCGTCTGTATTACCCGGTATCCCTTGGCATTTAGTAGGACCCCTTTGCTTTGGATGTTTATGGCACGGAGAATAGAATCAACCCAACCTCCCTGTTTATGGTTTGTTTGTATGTTTGAACACGCTACAGATAAACTGAAAAAATGGCTTCAAAAACACCAAATGCACAAACAATCGACATATCTCAACTACCAATAGCGCAAGTCAATCAGTTATCACAGCAGCTTGAGCAGGTTAATGAATTTATGGTTGTGCTGTTCTCGTCAAAATGGTGAAGTAATTCTCAATCACCTATATTCGTGCCTTTTACAGCGGTGTGTCAAATGACCGAAATGTATCGAAACTGAATCCAAATTAAGCCAAAACGCAACAAAAGGCATTTCTAAACTTAATGAATGCATTTATTTTATTTTATGGATATTTGCTCCAAAATAATATCTGTGACCTTTGGGGGAGGGGGTAGTTCAGCGATCTGAACGTAGTGGCTACCCCTCTACGTTCAGATTCTTCCCATTCAATCCTATAGAAAAAGTTCCCATCAAGTTTTTATGGGAACTCAAAACTCGAAATTAGGAATATATATCAAGCTTTCGCCCTTATTTCCGGCTGCAATCGATAGTACACGTATTTCCTTACATTTGGGAAGAGTTTATTAATCCAAACTAGGTTTTATCCTTTAAATGTCGTCATTTGTGTACTCGTGAGGCGGCGACGGAGATTTCAAAATCGGCCATGTTGTTGTTTAAATATAAAACAGTAAAAACGATAACCCGGTAATGGCGCCGAAACGAATAGACCTTTTCATCGATGCGGAATAGGAAATTCGATCGCAATTGTGCAGAATGGGTTTGATAATCTGCTCTGTGCGAATGCGACCGAGTTTGATGGCCTCCTCTGCGCGAATGAGATCGAATTTCCTATTTCCTTCGCGGTTCTCATATGAGAAGGCCTTGGTTACCCATGTTCTACCAACTGCCCCCCTATTCCCACGCTTCTTCTCTCCTCCCAACACTCGGAGACGAACTGCCGTTTGATATCCATTATGGGAGAACTACTTTATATAGACAGCTGAACATTTCTTTAAAAAGGCTGCAGTAGACAATGAAGGTGGATCTGACATATAGGCATCCCAATATTTCTGTATCTTTTGGGCCATCTTTGTATATTTTAATCGGACGTCAGTTTCAAAATCTGATGCTTGCACCCTGAATTCCACATTCTCAGCTTCTGTCTGCAAACAAAGGTTCATAAGTTACCATAAAATATTTATTTATTTATCAAAACAATTATTTGCCTGTTTCAAAATCTAAAACCTACAGTGTTGTGATACTTACCAGGGATTGTACTGGAATAGAAATTTATTGAGCAAACTGCAATCCCAACTCTTTGTAAAAAAATACAATGTGAAAGCTGACGATTTTATTTTCAACAATCTCATTCTTCTGAAAATGTTGTAATGAACAGTCTAGTTCAACTTTGGTACTTTCATAAAACATGGATTTAACTGGATTTAATTCTTTTTTTTCAATTCACGGAGGTTGGATTTATTTGTAAAAACATGTAAGTAAATGATAAAATTAACAGTATTTCAAAAGAATAAAGTAAGAATAAATTACATTTTTTGAAAAACAAAAAAACGGGACAACTCGCCGTCCGACGGCAAGTTGTCCCGATGGCGACTTGTCCCGTACCCTCCGAATTACACCCCAAACCGTCCTCTGGCCAAACCGTCCTCTGCAATTCGACCCAAACCGTCCGCTACATTTTGACCCAAACCGTCCGCTAATACACCCAAACCGTCCTCCAGTGAAAATAAGTAGAAAATGAAAAAAAATTGAATGTTTCTATAATGTTTTTGACATGTTCAATAAACTTTGAAACTTATTGTGAGAACTTGTTTTTTTAGTTTACATCTGATTGGGTAGCACCCAAACCGTCCCCAAGCCGAACCGTCCCTACCTAAGCAACCCAAACCGTCCCCACCTATTTTACCCAAACCGTCCTCAATCCCCTAAACCCAAACCGTCCCCACATCATTTTTATGTGTACCCATACTATGTATGGTACACATAATGCCGGCATCCGTCATTTGTCCGTCCGTCTGTCTGTCCGTATGTCCGTCCGGCATCCGTATCCATTTCTTTGGCATTCGATAAATTGAAAAATATTACTTGGATTGTCAAGTTACTTTATATTTGTGTTCAGGTTACTGATGTGCTGAGCTGTATAGTTTTTGGTGTAAATCGGATCATTTGATTCCAAGATATTAACCCTTCATCCTTCAAATTGAAAATTCCTCCAATCCCTTTGGCATTCGATAACTTGAAAAATATTACTTGGATTGTCAAGTTACTTTATAGTTGTGTTCAGGTTACTGATGTGCCGAGCTGTATAGGTTTTGGTGTAAATCTGATAATTTAATCCTGAGATATTAACCCTTTATCCTTCAAATTGAAAATTCCTCCAATCCCTTTGGCATTCGATAACTTAAAAAATATTGCTTGGATTGTCTAGTTACTTTATATTTGTGTTCAGGTTACTGATGTGCCGAGCTGTATAGTTTTTGGTGTAAATCTGATGATTTGATCCCGAGATATTAACCCTTTATCCTTCAAATTGAAAATTCCTCCAATCCCTTTGGCATTTGATAACTTGAAAAATATTGCTTGGATTGTCAAGTTACTTTATATTTGTGTTCAGGTTACTGATGTGCCGAGCTGAATACAGGAAGAATCGGACCCTGGAAGAATCGGACCTTTTTGTGGAAGAATCGGACCCTGGAAGAATCGGCCCCTGGAAGAATTGGACCCCGAGTGGATGGAAGAATCGGACCTTTTTTGGAAGAATCGGACCTCGGGTAATATTCGAAGAGCATGGACAGCAGGAGTGAATGATAACAGAAGAACGTTTGAAGATAAAATAGGACCCTAAGTGGCTGGAAGAATCGGACCTTGGGGAATTTATTGCTGAAATGACAACAGAAGAACATTTGTGGTGAATTTGTTTATTTTTAATGCTCACTGGAAATATTTAAAATTTTAACAATAAATAATAATAAGTTACACGGAAATGAGTGACATATAAATGATATAAATATATTACAAGCAGGTATACATATCAAACAGGAGCATTAATCTTACTACATTCTTTCAATAACCTGTTGGTGGAAATGATATTCTTGCTGTAGTTCTCCCAGAGCTCCATCAGTTGACCTTGGGTGTTGTGTGTCTGTTTCCTCTGGTAGCGATGCAGTTTGCCTTCACTCACCATCTTTACCTCAGTGGGAATGTCCTTGGCTTCTGTATAAAGTAGCGTGACCATCACATAGAAGGGTAAATTGGCCTTCGCTGCTCTCCTGTTCAGTTTGTGGTGCCAGCCTTCAACGTCATTATTGGTCCTCACACTTCGCCCAAATACCGACCACTCATCAACCTGAAATGACAAATCAAAGAAATTTTGTACTGTTTGCTCACATGAGTATTATATTATTGTGACACGTTTATTGTATTATTATATTCAAATATTATTATTATATACGAAAGTTATCATTTTGTAAAAAAAATGTATTTCAATATAGTATGTATCCGAATGTATTTCGAATTCCTTTGGTTTCTTGTATACTCGTGTATCTTGTGTTGTTACGGTTTATTTTAATAAATATTGTTTAAACTATTACAAATGAGATGAACAGAAATTTTACCTTCCAAACAGGGTGTTGTATCCATGTTGTGTCGACGTAATTTACAAATTGGCAGAGATTTGTCGCATCACCATCTACTTTAGCTTTTAAGCTTTCAAAAGCTGGTGGTATATCTTCAGCAGGAAGAAAAGGTAAGGCGAAGAACTTTCTCAGACACTTGTAGACTTCGTCGCGACTGTTGTAAGCAGGCTGAAAAAGAAAAGGCAAAAAAAAAAGGTTAAAAACGAGGTTGAAATGACATAAATATATATAAAAAATAATGCATGAATACCACTGATGCTCCATTTTATGCCTTCCCCACCCCCCCCCCCCCCCCCCCCACCCCCCACCCCACCCCCAACTGCCAGAATGGAAGACATTTCTCCTAGCCATCTTTTCATATTCATTATTAAAATATAATAAAACAGTGTTTAAACTAAACTAAGATTAAACTAAACTAAGATTAAAAATAAAAATTAAATTATATAATTACCTTAAGTCCAGCATCTTGCACTTTTCTCCACAACGCCTGGCCAAAATGGAATGCACATCCATTGATTGTTGGTTCTTCAAACACAGAACGTATAGCCTGCCATAATCCTGCCTCAAAATCCACTACAAAGTTTTTAACTTCCATGCTGGGTAATAATTCCACAACCTCTTTCAGAACCTTTTTGTAGTCACTCTTTCTTTTCCCGGACATTACTACGAAACACAAAGGAAGTTGCTTTATTTGTTCACCTGATCTTACAAAAGAATGTATTGACAGGAGTTGGTAGAACGGATCTTTAATTACTTTGAAAGTTCCATCTATGTACCATGTCTTTGCCTTTTTAAGTAGTTCCAATTGCTTATCAGTTGCAAAAATAAGGTGCCTCTTTTCATGATTTTTTACATCAGCTCTGAAGAAAGTTTCGCCAAGACGGTCCTCAAAGTATTCATGATTTATCTGAAAAGAAAAAGTATTAAGCTTTTAAATTTTAGTTTAAACAATTTTTTTTCTGGGTAACCACAGGGTTGTATAGGACGAAAAATAACTTTTTAAGGGCTCAATGTGAAGGATGGGCAGGGGTTAGAGGGATACTTTGTCACCAAGTATGTCATGAATACGGAATGAAATTAAGTGCAACTCTGGAAAGGGAATACATGCACATTTTACCATAGCTCAAACTTGGACCCAAATTCCGTAATATAATTTTTGGCAAAAATTATATTATGGAATTTGGGTACAAGTTTGGATTAATTTTACTCTTCTTATAGTCTGTTATGACTAGTTGTGAAAAATAAGAAAAAAATTCATGTTTTTACCCAACAGTGTTTCATGTAATAGAATTAACGTTTCACAAAAAGTATTACACAACAAAGTACTGTATTGAATTGCATATAATCACTCACCTCAAATGTTAAGTCAGATGGATCAGCTGGTCTTTCTTTGGCACGAGCACCATTGCAAATTCGAATCAGTGTGTCAGGTTTTGATCTCGACGCTTCTGGTAAGCTAGGGTTGTTGTGGCTTGCCGATACATTTTTCACAATAGAACTTGCAGAAATGAATAGATCCTGTTTGGCTGTTGACTTAATTTCTGCTTTTATCTTTACAGTCTTGTCAATTCCTGGTTTGGCCTCGTGTGTGTGTGTGCGACAGTTTTTTTGGAATGTGTCACCAAGCTGGTTTATAATGGCTGGACAGCCTGTATTATGGCCACGAACACTACACCTCCACACAACTACCCCACTCTTCTGAACTTTTTTATGCACAAATGAATACCTGTCACTACTAACCAACTTCCGTTTTCCACGATTTGAACCATCAGTTACAATATCATAAGTTATCTCTGCCTCTAGTGTTGCAACATCATCCCTTGTAACTGTCTCATCTTGAATTGAATCTTCTCTTATTTCGGAGACCATAGACCGATCTGGTCGTGTGATGTTAAATGTTGAGTCTGTTGATGCTGGATCCAGGCTGAATTGAACATCAAATTGTCCATGTTGACTATTATTGTCCATTTCTTCTTGCATTATTGATGAAGCTAATGAGTTCCTGGTGCTTTCCAGAGGTCCAGTTCTCTCTATTACTTCTGTACATATGCGACAGCTATATGATATCTCTCTTCTTGTGCGAACAGCTTCACGATACTGTTGCCTATCAATCCCTGTGGAAATATAACAAAATTGTGTCATTTTAATCAGGTAGGAGGAACCATATTTCTGCTGGCAGTTTCTATCGATAAACAATACATACATTAGTATAATGCAGAGGAAAAGATTCATTCTTACCTTCAGGCAAAAAGATAACATGCAAGAAAAAATAAATTAGGGTTGGTCGGGTTACCCGATCCGCACGACTTCTTTTCCTTGGCTAGCCTCAGCTTTTTTTATTTAACATACATATGTCAGATGTCAGTGCTGTCCTATCATTCATTCATTCATTCATTCATTCATTCATTCATTCATTCATTCATTCATTCATTCATTCATTTTCATTCATTCATTCATTCATTCATTCATTCATTCATTCATTCATTCATTCATTCATTCATTCATTCATTCATTCATAACTGAGAGAAATAAGCTTTACTAATTGTGGACAAATGAGAAGTGTTACAAGATGTTAAACATTTAGATGCTTACCTGTACCGCATGTTCTGTGTGTCCATCTTTGGCACTGCAAATTGTCGCACTGGATTGCCTCCTGTCTTGGGCGTACTCTTTGGCTGCAGACTGCACAATTATTTCCAGCTGAAGACATTGTCAGTCGGAGATAGATTCTGAATGTTGTACACTCCAAAACTGCGCAATATATACTCTGCCCCAAAGTTGGGCTGCTTGCACAGTTGATTAACTGTTATCACGGTGTTATCACAGAGCATTCTTAAAAATTCTTTGATTCGGCTAATGGATTGTTTGATTGTCTCTGTCACTTGTTATAAGTCTAATTAGCTTCACAGAATGAATGCCGACCAAACCTAGTCACCATTTAAAAACATCACTGATTAGTAAATCATTAAACACTTGATCAAAGACTCTGAGCCACAAAATAAATACGAGATTATCAAAACACGCTTAATACCTGTCTCTGTCACTTCTTATCAAAACACGCTGATATCATGTAACCAAAACAAACAAGAAGCAACAAAAATCACAGAAAATACAACGATAAAGCACACTACTGTATAAAATGGTTTAATTTAATCCCCCCCCCCCAAAACCTTTCATTCATCATTATCATCATCATCCCCCCCCCTCCCCAATCCATTTCATTCATCACCCCTCAATCCATGCTGCTGAAATATTACCGGAGGTCCGATTCTTCCAAAAAAGGTCCGATTCTTCCAATCACTTAGGGTCCGATTCTTCCAACAAAAGGTCCGATTCTTCCAGGGTCCGATTCTTCCAGGGTCCGATTCTTCCTGTTACCGCCGAGCTGTATAGTTTTTGGTGTAAATCAGATAATTTGATCCTGAGATATTAACCCTTTATTCTTCAAATTGAAAATTCCTCCAATCCCTTTGGCATTCAATAACTTGAAAAATATTGCTTGGATTGTCAAGTTACTTTATAATTGTGTTCAGGTTACTGATGTGCTGAGCTGTATAGTTTTTGGTTTAATCTGATAATTTGATCCGGAGATATTAACCCTTTATCCTTCAAATTGAAAATTCCTCCAATCCCTTTTCCATGAGATAACTCAAAAAATATCAATCCGATTGTCATGTTACTTTATATATTTATTCAGGTTACTGATGTGCTGTGCTGTATAGTTTTTTTTTTGTAAATCTGATAATTTGATCCAGAGATATTAACCCTTTATCCATCAAATTAGACACTCCTCCAATCCATTTCTATATGTACCCATACCTTGTATGGTGTACATAATGTCGGCATCCGTGGTGGCCATCCGTCATACAGCTTTCTACTAGTTGCGCGTATGGGTACACATCTGACGATTTCATCGGCCTATTTTTTTTATTATTATTATTTTTATACAGTTTTATTTTTATGCAAAACCACTTACCCAAAAGAGAATTATCAAATCCAACAAATTACAATAATGAATAAAATTATATCCAATTGTGAATTACATTAAATCCAACAGAATGAATGAGATAAAGCCCAATTATCATGCACTAGGAACTTTATCACTCACATATCCGATTCAGATGTACTGGAAATTGAAATGAATGAAAAATACAAACTTGGTTGATTTCTGTAACGATGACAGGTCTCACTCATCTGACATGCTATCAGCATGTTTTAACAAGAATAACACTGTGATTACTCCTTTCGGCTTCAAAGAATGTTTACACAAACACTCTGTGGCTGTCTCTGTGTCGCTACTTCGAAGAGTGTTTACTCTAAACATCCACGCTTCAACTTCAAAGAACCAATAATCACAACAATCACAAAACATTTTAAGGTCACTTCTTCCAAATAATTTTGTATTGAAATAAATCACAAAGTTCAGTCTTGTTAGTCATTCCTTCGGCGTGCTAAAAACTTTCATTCATTCATTTGTCTTTAATTACGAGTAGACATAACTAAATACAGTAACTTCGCCATGTATTCAACTGGGGACGGTTTGGGTAAAATAGTGGGGACGGTTTGGGTAAAACAATGGGGACGGTTTGGGTAAAATAGTGGGGACGGTTCGGTCATGGGGACGGTTCGGGTTACGTCGGCCAACTGGAGTAACTGACCAAGGGGACGGTTTGGGTAAAATAGTTGGGGACGGTTTGGGTGAAATAGTGTGGGGATGGTTCGGCTTGGGGACGGTTTGGGTGCATCCCATCTGATTATATTTTAGTAGAAGTTCTTTAATTTTTAGCTCAACTTTGACGAAGTCAAATTTGAGCTATTGTCATGGCCTGTCGTCCGTCGTCCATCTGTCCGTCTGTCCGTACGTCAACAATTGGCTATGGCTCGGGCTAGAGGCCGTATTTATGAACCGATCTTTACGAAACTTCTTGTGTACCTTTGTTATGACCCTGGGACGGGAACGAGTGTTTTTAGGTGTGGTCCGAAATTCAAGATGGCTGCCAGTGGCGATTTTGTACTGATGATGCAAAAATCAGTTTTTTGTACACAACTTCTGTATGAAAGTTCTGATTTGAATAAAGTTTTGTATAAATGTTTAGTACCATGGGATACATCACATATAATATGGGGTTTTTTCTCGTGCGTAAATTATGCAAATTAGACTGACTTGGATTTATTTAGTGTTACTTTCAGAGCTGTAAGTGCCAAGCTGCTATGGCTCGGGCTAGAGGCTGTATTTATGAACCGATCTTTACGAAACTTCTTGGGTACCTTTGTTATGACAGTGGGACGAGAACGAGTGTTTTTGGGTGCGGTCCGAAATTCAAGATGGCTGCCAGCCGCCATTTTGTACCGACGATGCAGAAATCTGTTTTTTGTACAGAACTTCCATATGAAAGCTCTGATTTGAATAATTTTTTGTATGGATGTTTAGTACCATGGGATACATCACATATAATACGGGTTTTTTTCTCGTACGTAAATTGTGCAAATTAGACTTATTTTGATGTTTTTTGGGGTTACTTTCAGCACTGTAAGTGCAAATGCCAATACGGCTCGGGCTAGAGACCATATTTATGAACCGATCTTTACGAAACTTCTTGGGTACCTTTGGTATCACTGTGGGACGAGAACGAGTGTTTTGGGGTCCGGTCCGAAATTCAAGATGGCCGATGGCAGCCATTTTGTACAAAATTAGGTGCAATCAGATTTTTGCACAGAACTTCCATATGAAAGCCCTGATTTGAATAATTTTTTGTGTGAATGTTTAGTACCATGGGATGCATCACATATAATACGGGTTTGTTTCTCGTGCAGAAATTATGCAAATTAGATGAACTTTGATTTTTTCAGTGCGACTTACACACAGTAAGTACACATGTCAATACGGCTCAGACTAGAGTCTGTATTTATGAACTGATCTTCACGAAATGTCTTGGGTACCTTTGTTATCACCTTGGGACGAGAACGAGTGTTTCTGGGTGTGGTCTAAAATTCAAGATGGCTGCCAGTGGCCATTTTGTTCCGAAATTAGGTCTAATCAGTTTTTTGTACACATCTTCTATACAGCTCAGACTAGAGGCCATATTTATGAACCAATCTTTACGAAACTTCTTGGGTACCTTTGTTATCACCGTGGGATGAGAGCGAGTGTTTTTGGGTGTGGTCCGAAATTCAAGATGGCCACCAGCAGCCATTTTGTACCAAAATTAGTGCAATCAGTCTTTTGTATAGAACTTCTGTATGAAAGTTCTGATTTGAATAAATTTTTGTATGAATGTTTAGTAACATGGAATACATCACATATTATAAGGGTTTTTTTTTCGTGCAGAAATTATGCAAATTAGATGAACTTTGATTTATTCAGTGCTACTTACACAATGTAAGCACACATGTCAATACGGCTCAGGGTAGAGGCTGTATTTATGAACCGATCTTCACAAAACTTCTTGGGTACCTTTGTTATCTCCTTGGGATGAGAATGAGTGTTTCTGGGTACGGTCCAAAATTCAAGATGGCTGCCAGTGGCCATTTTGTACCGAAATTAGGTCCAATCAGTTTTTTGTCACAAGTTCTATACAGCTCGTATTTATGAACTGATCTTCACAAAACTTCTTGAGTACTTTTGTTTTCACTTTGGGACAGGAACGAGTGTGTTTTGGGGTGCCTTTGTTATCACTGTGCTATGAGAACAAATATTTTGGGGTTCAGTCAGACCCACTCTGGGACTCAAAGATTTTTTCTAGTTCAGCATCTGACTGTCACCCACCTTTACAATACTTTACCTATACATTTGTTACAGGCAACGGTCAGTATTTATGTACAGACCGTTACAATGTACCTTTGTTATCAGGTCATTACCTAGATGTTTGTCATTGCTGTGTCACATACTATACATGTACATGTCTTTGTCTTGACAAGTTGAGCTACAGTGTCATTGACACTTTCATTGATTGTGAAAACACAAGTTGAGTTCAGTTAATCAATGGTCACTCACTGTTTGTTACTTTAATTATTACTAATTATAGTAATTACATGTATAAAGATTGTATCGGTGTTGTTGTTTTTAGGCAGTGTCTTCTTCTGGCCTTAGACAATAACTGATAACTAAACAGTGAAATGGCAACTAACTCCACCACTGAACCCACTTTGGGAGTGCATTTAACATCGATGTTGTCTGGTTTTCAAAAAGAGATAGCCAGATTGAACGACACTATTGGGGGTCTGCGCTCGGATCTTAGGGCCCAAAAAGAACAGTTCGAGAAAGAAAAATTGGAGCTAATAAAACCGTCGGAGGAATCAAAAAGGGAAAATAAGTTGGCAAATGGAAAAAAGGGGAAAAAGTAGACATTTGTAAACAGAATCCCCCCCGCGTAAAGAACCCACTGCCTGTTTAAAAATATTATTTTCTGTTATCATGCATTGAAAATCACTGCCAGTAATTTTCAATGCATGATAACAAAAAAATTATATTTGTAAACAGCCCGCCCCCCCCCCCCCCCCCCCAACCCGAAAAGAAATAATGCCTGGTTAAAATTGAAAATCACTCCTAAACGCCTCCCCCCCCCCCCCCCAACAAAAAAAAAAAGAAAGAATAGAAAGTAGCTCATCACCTCTAAGTAAGCACAAATCGTGTTTGTTCACTATTATTATTATCACAAATATTGTTTTGTTATCGTGTATTTGTGTCATATAATCATTATTATGTTTTGTAAAAAAAAAAACGTTCGAAACGTAGTTGAAAATGAAAAAAATAAATAAAATCAATAAATAAACATCCAGTTTTATGTTATTATTCTACCACTCTTCTTTCTCATTCGCTCTTTCCCTGAGGACGGTTCGGGTCAAATTGCTCAGAGGACGGTTCGGTCGCTGTGGAGGACAGTTCGGGTTAGATTGGAGGACGGTTTGGGTCAAATTGCTAGAGGACAGTTCGGCCAGAGGATGGTTTGGGTGTATTCGGGGTATCCAGCTTATTCAGACCTTGGCTTATATGGACCCTGGCCTTTTCGGACCTCCGGCTCATTCGGACCGTCTGCTTTTTTGCCCCCCTCAATTACATATTGACAATTATGGCAAGCATTTTGGGAAATTTCAACTATTCTTTTACATTTTATCCCAAACAGTCATACATAGAATAAAATCAAGGTTTTAAAAATTCGGTTATGAAAAGTTAACAATAACAAAAACATAAAATAATTTTCGGACCCCCTCAATTTCATATTGATCACCAATGACATTATAACAATCATTTTAGACCCATTTTCCACCACTTGGAATGAATTTTGCATTTCGCTGTCATTCAGGTTGCTGTGAACAATTGTCTCGTCTTCAACAGATTTAAAAAGAAAAGACACATAATAGTGAAAAAAACTAAAGTAATTTGCATTTTCTATTTACTTTCCAATTTTAACTCGCTAGGTAGTAGTCGTTGTGACATGTCACATCAGTTGCTAAATAGAGGTGTGTCGGTGGTGAATTTTTGTGTCGGTGTTGGTTTTTTCTAAGAAGTAAAACCGTGGTTATCAGTGGTGGAACAGGCCAAGTTCATTCATCAAATTTAGGTTGATTTTGCAAACTTGCTTACCTAGTGCAGTGTGTGAACAATGCCAAAATGTCATACCTTGACAAAGATAAATTAATAGAACTGAAAAGAATGTTTGGCTTTATATAATATTGATGTATACTGTAAAGTTCAAATTACGCACAAATTTGTAGAGTTCAGGTTCGGTTTTAACTTTCCATTCTGCGAAAATGTGGACTTTCCTTTGTGTCTTTCCGCTCCAAGAAAATGGAAGAAGTTATAAAACACTGGCAAATTTTATATTATTCAAAGTGAATTTGGAAAGTGTCAGTTATGGGAAAAATATATTCTGCTGTATACGGAATGAATTTCCTTAACAATCTGTGTTTTTTCTCCTGAGTAAATATATTTTTAAATTTAGACTGAAAATACCTGCAATGCATTGTCCTATTAAAAATGTGGGGCAGGAGAAGGTAAAAAGTTCCCAATAATGTTTCGCTGACGTTTTGGCCTCTCTTTAAACCCAAACGTCTGAGAGTCGGAAATCCGGTGAAATTGTTTTCATGGAGTTATTAGAAACAATGCCAAAACAAATTAAAAAATAAAATATATTAAATAAATTTAACTTGTTACGACATTATTAAATATCGAAATTCTAAAAATGCGGAATGGAGAACAGATTTTACCTGCCACCGAAAATATTGGTGTTTTCAAATTAATGCGATGCGGTTTTCGGTGGTGGTCCAAAACCGAAACTGCTCCAAAAATACCGACACCGACCCAGCTCTACTCTAGTGCTAAACTAAACAGTAAAGTCAACATGATATATATAATTGAGGGGGCGAAAAAGCCAAGGTCCGAATGACCCGGAGGTATGAAAAAGCCAGGGTCCGAATAAGCCAAAGTCCAAAAGAGCCAAGTCCGAATAAGCCGACATTCTGTGTGTGTGTGGGTGGGTGGGGGTAGGGGGGGGGGTGGGAGGGGTGGGAGGGGTTCTGGCTAAAATAATAATATTAAAGTACTATATAAGTAATAGAATTTTTTTGTTGAAATTCCCACTCTGATATTCCTTACATTCAAATTAAGTATACACATATTATTTATTTATTTATTGGTGTTTAAGGTCTCATACTTATGCACAATGGCTAATCGTGACAGTTTTACAGGTGGATTAAGCCGGAGTACCCGGAGAGAACCTCTGAGCATCGATAAGCAACTGTCAGCTCCTCAACATTCTAACTCTGTTCAAGCTCCACTCAAGCAGGGTTACAGTGGTTGAAGACGTTCACCATTGAAGTGCAGTTTGCCTTAGTACACTGTGGCATGTAGTAAACTAGGATAAAGTGCCTTGCCCAAGGACACAACGCGAGGCGTCTCGGGCGTGAGCAGACCTGTTAACTCTTCCCGTTTCACTGTGAGTCTCCCGGTTTGAGGCACCATTGATGCACCAACTCACGCTCTCGTGGTCACATCCTATTGTCTCCCGATTTGACACTTTTAAAAAATAGTTGTCTTATTCTATTTTGAAAATTAAACAACTTGCATTGTATGCCAAATATATTCTCATACTGTCGTGGTTACGTGAAAGAAATCAAAATTATATAAACTCAAAATATAAATTAAATAAAAACATAATCTCTCAAGTATAATTAACTTCAGCTGACCTTTTATATATACTATTGTTATGGTTCATGCCAAATTTATCCGTTTTGTGTACAAAAAAATATAATTGAAAGTTTGTTGAAAACTGAAAAAAATCTGCTGTGAGATTTCACAAGAATTAAGTTACCTCCCCTTACTTATCTACAAACAGATTCAGAACAATCATGTTCAGGCTGCAGCAGAGTATTTTGTCTTCATTTTGAACCAACAGGGTTATTTTGTTTGTATTTTTTTTCACAATGGGCGTTATGAATACTGAGGGCACCTTCTCTAATGTGAGTAATACAAAACACAGTTCAAATATTTTTTTAAATAAAAAAACGAAAACGAAATTACCACAATCACACACAACACCGGCAACAACAGGTGTTTTTTTTTTTTTAAACAAAACGATATGTATTATCAGCATTGAGTAATTTTTATTGTACAATAAAACCTGTCAAAAGATAATAATGAATATTTCCTCACTAAAAATGTACAGACTGAACAAAGAATTTACATGAATAAATGGCATGAATGAAGAAGGAATGCTTGTTTTGGTTCTTGAACGTTTTGGTTCTGGGGCGTTTTGGCCCAAGATGTTTCAGCCTCCATGTTTTGAAGCACCGGGATGGGCTTGCATGAGCAAGGAAAAATGGCCGGACTGAGGAGGGAGGGTGGGGGGTGGTACAGGCAAAGGCTAGATAGGCATCCACTCACATAAAATTTGTGTGTGTGTCGGGGGAGGGGAGGTCATTATCCATTGTCCCTGGGGGGCGGGGGCTTGGACCAGTGATATCCATATTTGTATGCTTTTACTGACAAATACCATTAAAAGTGTTAAAATAAATTATTAAAATGAAATATATACTGCATTTGGGTTGGGGGGGGGGGAGGAGCCCGGGTGGGACTGTGGGAGGCATAACAAGGAAAATATTGATGTATTGGCCGCGTGCAAAAATCTCACTGACAAGCATCAAAATCTCACTGAGAGCTCATCAAAATCTCACTGACAGTCACCTTCAGAGGTTAACAGGTCTGGACGTGAAATCAAACTCGAGACCTCTAATGTAGAGGTCCCACGCTCCCATATACATATTATACATCAAAATGAAGGTTGAGATGTATAGAACACGAACCACATATGTATTCAACTCATAGAGTTGACAGCAGACACCACTAGTTCCTGGAAGTCTGCTCCCGTATTCGTACCAGAACTGATAATAAAATAATATTTTACAAGAAAAACTTGTGGCCAAATATGCTTCAAATATCCAATAACAAAGCTACGCATTCAAAACACTTCCGAATATAGTGATAGGACTGCATTTTGGAAATGGACAACACTGTCTGCATTTTTTATTGAAGATGGTTTCCATGTATGACCGACATGCGCAAATCAGTCGATACCACAAATTTCCATCGAAAAACAAAATTGTAAATTCTAAGACATTTCAACAGGTGTCATGATACCTTGCATACAATATGGCAACTGTGCAGTCTCTATATAAGAATAGTATGCTGTATTAAGGCGATCTTTCCCATTATTTGATTTTTGATGGCATTGTATATCGAAGCTTTTTCCATCCGCTGACGTTGATGGAAATCAAAAGTAAATTTGAATATAAACAAAAACGAAGGTTTTGAAATTGACCCCCACGCATCTCTGTCGCTGTGTTTTGAAGAATGTTGATACCCTAGTTGTGTTCTTGGATATGTGAAGCACATTTGGCCACGAGTTCTCGTGAAATATTATTAAATTATCAGTTCTTGTATGAATACGGTAGCAGACTTTCATGAACCAGTGGTGCCTGCGGTCGACTTTGTGAGTTGATTACATATGTGTTTCGTGTTCTATACATTTCAACCTTCATGTTGATGTATAATTTGTGTATATTTAATTTGAATTTAAGGAATATCAGAGGTGGGAATTTCAAAATAAACAAATTCTACTACTTATATAGCACCTTAAATAGCATGGAATACTATTAAAAATTGTTTTCAGTGTATGATGGAAGGTTCATATTATTACAGAGAAATCAGATTTTTCATGATCTCCTCTCAACCAAGACAACTATATTAACCTAACCAGAACCAGAGACAATGTCCACTAAACCAATTTCTCTAACAACTAAGTTTTTTAATTTTTTAATTTTTTTTTTTTTCCAAAACATAGCTTATGGCTCGATGCATGATGGGTTATCCCAAAAACTAGATGCAGGGTATTTTTGTTTGGGATTGTATCGCAGTTTGCGAAGCAAGATCTCCCACGTGTGATCCAATCACCGAAATTTGGTTCGCATGGTGAGATTCAATATTTTATGCACCCATCCAACATTCCCATTTAAAAAAAAAAACTACAGCTAAACAGTGTAACAATACACCATTTATTTTGAACATTTGTTGGTCATGCAAAATGATAAATTTAACCACCATTTTACAAGCGTTTTCAAATCAGTTGACAAAACTCCACTGGTGTTTTCTACGATGTCTGTGCCTATAAATTAGCTTCCATGATGTGCACCAGTCATTTTTCGTAATCATCTTTCCATGACGTTTTTGTTCAGGTGGATCGATTTGAAAATTGCAAATTGGAAGTCAAATCATAAACTGCAAGAGCATGGCTCAATCACTGATGTATTTATTTTTCATTGCCAACCCACTGGACCAGGGTACTCTTGCTTTTTGTGTATTTGGTAAGGTTAGTTAACACGATCATCAGATGACTGCTTACCTATTTCTTATCAACCTACCTTACAATTGTTTACAACAGGCTTGCACTACAGTGGAAGTCCCTAACGAGGCTAACTCTGAAAAATACTCTCTATTTTTAGCTCACCTGACTTTCAGTCAGGAGAGCTATAGTGATCACTCACCGTCCATTGTCTAGGGCTGTCACGATTATTCGATTAATCGATTGCTGATCGATCATGCCGAAATCGATTAGTATTTTTCGTTGTCGAAGAATCGGTAAATTTTACCCCGTTTTAGACGTTTAATAGTTAAAAAGAATGAAAAACCTATTGTTTCTTAAGGTAAAGGGTCAAGAACGTCGACGTTAAATCTCAAGAAGCCGTTAGAAGCATTTGCCTTTTAGGAACATTCAAAGCTTTGATGTTCTGAACTTTTGAACCGTCAGTGTAATAATCAAGACCGGTCGGCAGTTGCGAACTTGCAAAGTCTTGATTATTACACTGACGGTTCAAAAGTTCAGAACATCAAACCTTTGAATGAACCTAAAAGAGGATCGTCTTCGTTATTTACTTCAGGAAGGTCAACTGACTTGAACTTCATATTTAACAACTTAAAGAGAGGGAAATGTGTGGACGGGGTCATTTATGTACGATTAATCGATTATAATCGATTATTTGCGACGATTAATCGATTCCTAAATTCAAAAATCGTGACAGCCCTACCGTTGTCGTCCGTGAACATGGTGTTTGCGTCTTCTCCTCCCAAACCGCTGAACCAATTAAATTGATATTTGAGATAATAGTTTGTTATGACATTGCAATTTGATTTTGTTCAAATCAAGTTGCCTCGCCCGTGGGTAGGGCCACACCCAAAAAGTGTGCTGAAATCTTAAAAAATCTTCTTCTCATGAACCAGCAGTTGCAGAGACTTGATATTTGGTGTGCATCTTCCTTTTGAGGTGTAGACTCAGATTTGTTCAAGAGAAGTTTGTGGGGCTATACTTGGCATCGTAATGGGAGGGGAAACAATATTTGCCCCTCCCAAAATTTCTATTTTCCAAACCGAGAGGCAAATTTTGACCAAATTTGATATGAGGGCTTATTGGGTCATAAGTACTTAATTTATGCCAAAATTTTTTTTTTTTCCTGTTGCCCCATGGGGACCGCAGGAGCTAAAAATAGAAAAAAATTAAAACGCCCATATCTCCAAAACTATACGGCACTGAGAATTCTTATATGTTGTGAAGCTTCCTTAGGACCAACAGAATGGAATGGTCAAAAAAATTGCCATCGGTTTTATCATGGGGTACTTTTTGGGGACTTTGAAAAAGTGCTGAGTCAGCATTTTTTAACACTGTGGGTAATGGGAAAAAACATATAAGACTACTTTTCTCCCAAACCACTGCTCCAAAAGCTTTAAAATTTCACATATAACATCTTTGGAAGATTGTTTCACATGTTTATTGAAATCAATTGCGTGGGTCGATATTTGGGCTCTCTATGGGAGCCCAAATGTTTCAATTAGTGCAGTATGAGGAGTATTTTTGAAAAATCTTCTTCTTCAGATCTACCAATAAGAATGTTTTGATATTTGGTATGCAGCATCCTTAGGGGGGTGAGATTCAAGTTTGTTGAAGCCAAGTCCCTAGGTTCATATTTAGGCTGAAAATTTGGGGTCCCGTTGCGGACTTAGAAATTTTGGACCAAAATCCGAAAAAAAATTTTTTTGTTTTTTCTGCGTTTTGGTCAATTTTAAGACAAAAAAAAATTTTTTCCCTGAAAATTTGGGGTCCGGGTGGGACTTAGAAAATTTTGGACCAAAATCCGAAAAAATTTTTTTTTTTGGGTTTTTTATGCATTTCTTTCAATTTTAAGACAAAATTTTTTTTTTTTTTTCTCCCCTGAAACTTTGGGGTCCGGGCAGCGGGGGGTCTTCCAAAAAATTCCGGACACAAGGCCTAAAATATTTTTTTCCACCTTTTGACCACCACCCACCCACCCACCCACATGCAAAAAAAATATTTTTTTCCTCTGACCACTTGGACACCCACCCCACCACCTATATTTTTTTCAGTGTATCACCACAGTGGGTAATGAAAAATTATTGCACTGAGCTTCCAGTTGTCAATCCTTGCCTTAATTTGAATCCTAATCTACTGTCTAAACTAATTATGTCCACATCAACCAGCATCAACAGAAGCATTTAGATTTCACTAAAGAAAATTGTTATTAACTCCTTTGTTATCAAGCACGCATTTATTTTTACTGGGAAAAATTTCATTGTTATTTTTCGTTGTGAGAAAACTTTCGAGGAACTGATTGATTCTTGAGTTGGAATTGGTGCTGAACCTAATATTACCCAGGATTGTTTCATCCTGATAACTGTTTTTTTCACATCTTTATGTTCTGGTGGTTCTAATACCTGACGACAGAACTTTCAGTTGAGCATTTGTAATTCATGCATTTCAATAATATGCCTATTTTCAGTATGGCGTAGTGTATACTGGCATATTATTGAAATGCATGAATTACAAATGCTCAACTGAAAGTTCTGGCCTCAATGCTCTCATAATAATTATCATTCATGTGTTAAGTTCCGAGACTGAAGAAACAGTTTAAATTTAGTGAAGAAATTTTAATTTTAATGACCTGACTACAGGCTAAGTGTCTAGGCTTGAGGTTTCAGCCAATTGTCATTTCTCAAAAGATAGTAGATAGCGTAGGAAAGCTGAAAATCTGTCACCTATCACTATTGTAAATCTTTCTGTCCGTCCTGGTCCGTCTCCGAAAAAATGTCAGCATTGATTTCTGGATATAACAGCATATAATGTAAGAATTAGACTATTTTTGTGAACATCAAATAGAGGATTAAAATAATCTTATTTTGCTGCATAGTATCATGCTCAGCAACTCATCTATATACTCTGGCTCAGTCAGGGTCAGTTTTCAATTCAAATATTAACTGTAACTTTTGTTTCATGTTTTCACGAGATAGCCAGACAAACCTTCTGTGAAAACCCTGGTACTATCACTATGAGCTTGAATTAAGTAAGTGGGGTTTTATATCAAAGATGCACAGTGAGAATTTTTATTAGTTTCAGGTTACAAGAGCTCTACTCAGAGAATCTGGGCATTTAGATTATTTTCCGTAATTTTTTTACCTTATTTTAGATGTTCTGCTAAACACATTGCAACTCATTGTAAAATCCAAATTGTGCCGTGATGATTCAGCTATGAAAATTATGTTAACCATTCCCAAATTAAAATTCATAAATTTCCACTGATTGTTTTTAGTCAAACTGGAGTACACAATTCTTGAATGCATCTAATTTAATTTACGGTACAAAAAAAGAGAACAAATCCCCTAATCAGCCTAGTGGGGCCTTATTCACTAACCCTACCTGACAAACAGGTGCCTATTAGACTACTAAACAACAATATAGCCTTGTTATGTGAAAATAATTTGAAAAAAAAAAACACCAGGAAAAAAATTGCAACTCCAGGAAAAAAGGTGTTTTGGCCCCCATCCGACCACCCACCCACCCCGGCCTTGTGTCCGGATTTTTTTGGAAGACCCCCCCTGGTCCGGGTGGGACTTAAAAAATTTTGGACCAAAATCCGAAAAATTTTTTTTTAGTTTTTTATGCATTTCTGTCAATTTTAAGACAAAAAAACTATTTTTTTTTTCCCCTGAAAATTTGGGGTCCGGGTGGGACTTACCGGTAGAAAATTTTGGACCAAAATCCGAAAATTTTGTTTTTTTGTTTTTTATGCATTTCTGTCAATTTTAGGACAAAAACAAATTTTTTTTTTTACCCTAAAAATTTGGGGTCTGGGTGGGACTTAAAAAATTTTTGGACCAAAATCCGGAATTTTTTTTTTGGGGGGGGGGGGGGGGGGGGGAGAGGGGGGGGGGTGGGGGGCAGGGGGGGGGGGTATGCATTTCTGTCAATTTTAAGACAAAAAAAAACAACAATTTTTTTCCCCTGAAAATTTGGGGTCTGGGTGGGACTTAAAAAATATTGGACCAAAATCCGAAAAAAATTTTTTTTTCTTTTTTCTGCGTTTTGGTCAAATTTAAGACAAAAAAAAAAATTTCTTTTTTACCCTGAAAATTTGGGGTCCGGGTGGGTCTTAGAAAATTTGGGACCAAAATCTGGAATTTTTGTTTTTTTGTTTTTTATGCGTTTCTGTCAATTTTAAGACAAAAAAATTTTTTTTTTTTTTTACCCTGAAAATTTGGGGTCCAGTGGGAAAATTTTGGACCAAAATCCAAAAAAATTTTTTTTTGTTTTTTATGCATTTCTGTCAATTTTAAGACAAAAAAAATATTTTTTTTTTCCCCTGAAAATTTGGGGTCCGGGTGGGACTTAAAAAAATTTTGGACCAAAATCCGGAATTTTTTTTTTGGGGGGGGGGGGGGGAGAGGGGGGGGGGGGGGGGGGCGGGGGGCAGGGGGGGGGTATGCATTTCTGTCAATTTTAAGACAAAAAAACAAACAATTTTTTTCCCCTGAAAATTTGGGGTCTGGGTGGGACTTAAAAAATATTGGACCAAAATCCGAAAAAAATTTTTTTTTCTTTTTTCTGCGTTTTGGTCAAATTTAAGACAAAAAAAAAAATTTCTTTTTTACCCTGAAAATTTGGGGTCCGGGTGGGTCTTAGAAAATTTGGGACCAAAATCTGGAATTTTTGTTTTTTTGTTTTTTATGCGTTTCTGTCAATTTTAAGACAAAAAAATTTTTTTTTTTTTTACCCTGAAAATTTGGGGTCCGGTGGGAAAATTTTGGACCAAAATCCCAAAAAATTTTTTTCTGTTTTTTATGCATTTCTGTCAATTTTAAGACAAAAAAAATATTTTTTTTTTCCCCTGAAAATTTGGGGTCCGGGTGGGACTTAGAAAATTTTGGACCAAAATCCGAAAAAAATTTTTTTTTGTTTTTTATGCATTTCTGTCAATTTTAAGACAAAAAAATATATTTTATATCTTCCCATGAAAATTTGGGGTCTGGGTGGGACTTAGAAAATTTTGGACCAAAATCCGGAAAAAAATTTTTTTTTGTTTTTTCTGCGTTTTGGTCAATTTTAAGACAAAAAAAAATATTTTTTTTTACCCTGAAAATTTGGGACCAAAATATGGAAATTAGTTTTATCGTTTTTTATGCATTTTAAGAAGAAGAAAAAAATTTAGGCTGAAAGTATTTTGTTTGGGAAAAAAATCTGTTTTTTATGTGTTTATCTCAATTTTGGGACGTAAAAGTGCAGGAACTGAAAATAGAAGGAAAATCCTGTGTATTGTGTGGGCACAATTGCTTCATCTAGTTGGTATATGCTTTTCTTAGGAGGGGCGTATGCAGCTTATTCAAGTCAAGTCCCTGGTTTGATATTTAGACTACCA
The DNA here is from genome assembly GCA_031216915.1 of Pictodentalium vernedei. NCBI lineage: Eukaryota > Metazoa > Mollusca > Scaphopoda > Dentaliida > Dentaliidae > Pictodentalium > Pictodentalium vernedei. The sequence continues at coordinate 248,706,744 of CM062289.1, forward strand.
TGTCAGGTGAGCGCCCTCAGGCCCCCTGGGGCCTCTTGTCTTCTTTCCCAAGTGATTTGGGAAAGAAAAGTGGTGCAAAAGCACCAAGAAAAAAATAAGCCAAAACTAGGTCGAGTGTGACTGTCGCACACCCAGTAGGGGACACTCTTCTCCTTGGACTAATCCACGGCTTCCGGAACCAGTGTGCAGACGTATAACCAACGTGTCATTCTATTTTTTTTCCGCCATCTTACAGGATGCCGATCATTTTGCTCATCAGCAGTGATACCTTTTGACTCGATGTTAATGATGTTCCTATTTCTGAATTGTGGATTCATAGCTGTTTCTTCACTATCCAGACATACAGGGCTGTGTTTTTAGCTCACCTACATCTGTAAGATGTGGTGAGCTATTGTGATAACCTCGGGCGTCGGCGTCCGGCGTGTCCAATATTGTAAGATTTAATGTTAAGGTGAATTTCTCAAACATCAGTGGACTCAGGCCTTTGATATTGCATATGTAGGTTGTAGGGGACTATCAGAACAGTATTTAACCCTGAAATTACGACTTTTTTCCAAATTTCACCTAAAATTTTCTGCCAAAAGTTGTTGTAAGAATTTGCGTTTAGGTGTTGTAAGAATTTGTGTTAAAGTCAGCTTTTGTGCAGATTGTGCTGGTTTAACTTCTCATTACTGTTGATTTTCATATTTCAATAACAACTGTAGGTATTAACCCGACTGTATGCAGAAATTTAACGGAAACTTTCTTTTTTTTCAGTCAAAATTTTCATGTTTTTCTCTTTTACTTAGTAAATTTTAAGTTGTAAAACTTTGTAAACTTTGTGTTTAGGTGAGTTGTGTTTCTATGTGTCTTTCCAGGCGATTAATATTCTACACTTGGGTTACTGAACTCCATTGCAGTAATATTTAACCCTCATTACATGCATATTTGAGGAATTTGAGGCTGATTTTCTTCCAAAATGTGTAAGAATTAGCGTTTAGGTGTTGTAAGAATTTGCGTTAAAGTCAGCTTTTGTGCAGATTGTGGTGCCTTCACCTCTCATTACTGTTTATTTTCTCATTTCAATAACAACTGTAGGTATTAACCCTACTGTATGCAGAAATTTAACTGATTTCTTTTCTTTTTTTCAGTCACAATGTTCATGTTTTTGTCTGACTTACTCAATTTTAAGTTCTAAAAGTTTGTGTTAAGGTGAGGTGTTAAGGTGAGTTCTGTGTGTCTTTCCAGGCAATTGATATTGTACGCATTGGTTACTGAACTACATTGCGGTAACGTTGCGCCCTTATTACATGCATATTTGAGGAATTTGAGGGGGATTTTTGGGACTTATATTCACTTTCTTTAAAAAAATTTTTTTTCAACTTTTTTTTTTTATTTAATACTTTCTCATACTTGTTACTAGTAACATTAAGGCTTATTTTAGTTGTTGATGTGATGTATTTTTTTTGGGACTTATAGTCACTTTCTTGAATGAATGTTTTTCCGCAACTCCTCTTTAACCAATGAATGTACTTCAATTACAATTTCAGTGATTTATGAAAGCCTTTCCTAATTCTTATTTATGATTTAATATCTGGCCTCACGATTCATATTCTTAATCATAAACATTTCTAAAAGAGAAAAATGCTTTTATATCCAATGATTCTATGTTGAATTGATATATAATAAATGCAGAAATATAGACTTTCCAAAGCCATCACATAAACCACATTAATCTATTTGATGCCTAGTTAATGATTTATATTAACTAAATATTAGGCATGTTACATTGGAACGACATTATCAAGCGCGAATGTAGGTGAGCGTTGGGATGTAACATCCCTCTTGTTATATATTCTCTCGATTATTCACTGTATATTTTTATCCTGTACCAATGACCCAGACATAGCTGGTGCTAACTCTTAAAATATAGGGCCAAACACAAATTTTGCCCCCCAATCCCCAAAATTTGCATCTAAAACCAAAGAAAACATGTCCTGAATGGCCCTCCACACTTCACCTCTACTGCGCATGCGCAGTGTCAAGGACGTTCCGAAATTGGCGCCATTAATCATTCTTATAACCAGTGCCTGGTAAGCGTTATGTACTCAGCGGGGAGGTATGAGTTCCCAACCCCTGGGAGGGCCATACCCGTCTGGGTCATTGGTAAGTATAAAAAATATATAAATTACTATAAATTTTTTAACATTTTTATACTGTACCAATGACCCAGACATAGCTGAATAGTAAAAAGGCTGGAGGGCCTAGGACATAGAGCAAGTTGGAATACGCTCAATTATATAAAATAGAGTCATCCCCTCTAGGGAAAAAGAAGTATTAGGCCTTACATGTATCTTTCTTATTTCTGATAAATTAGAAAGATACAACGCCTTCCAAAATTGAGCATCATACATCCATGTACTCTATTAATATCTAGTATAATCGTTATACTAATAATTTTTAAAGTAAGCCAATAAACAAAGTAAGTCTAGAGAATAGAGACTCTTTATACTCCTTAAAAGTGTCTGAGGATTGTATAATAACGTCCGTTTGACACATGCTATATTCAAAAGCTATACTTTAAAAACTAAGACCTGAATGAATTTTTAAAACATAAACTTCTCACTAAAAAGCCATCCCAGTAACAGCTCAGAATTACTAACTCCGGAGGAGGTATTCCCTTGTTTTCATAGTAAAACAGGTGACCCAAGGGAACACCCTCCCCCCCCCCCCCCCTTTTCTTGCCCTGGGTCAAATAGCCCAGAGCGAAGAGGGCAGCAGAACGGAGTCACTGCCAAAACAGACAGCCTACCTAGCTATAGTAGTAACTGTTAAGTGAATGACATTCTGAGCAGTAGATAATAGACCTAACAATAGAGGCCTCCAGAAATGGACTCGATTTCTGAGATAAAAATTCATGAATGTGGATGGCTGAGCGCAATGAGCAGCCTTCAAAAATCTATAATAGCAACACTATTAATGTAAGCCCAAGATGTAGAAAGAACTCTTACTTCATGAGCCGAAATCTCAAGCACAACTGCTGAGTCAATGATATACCATAAGCAGTACCGATAGTTAATTGAATCCATTAGCAATAGAATGGAGCGTAACGTCCTTCTATTAGGCATCAAAGACAGAAGAAGCTTACGTCCGTAGTAATAAACAGATATCTGTTTATAAATATGTAAACTCTAACCGGACAGAGTAAAGGCCTATGCCCGTACGAAGACGGAAGGACCTTAATAACAATAGGTTCCGGATATTTATTAGCAGCCTGACTCTTAACCAAAAATCCAACCTAAATAGTAAAGGAAGTAGTGATTCCGAAACTACGAAAGTGAGAATCATCCACCGATAGTGCATGAAGCTCACTGACTCTTCAGTAAAAGAGAAGCCAACAGAATTACTGTCTAAAAGGTCAGAATTTGAAAACTACTGTTTCCATAGGCTCAAATGATTACTTAGCTAAATAAGAATCGAAAGTTAAATTCCATATAGAAATTTAATCTAATGATTCTAAGTCTATTTATCGAAAAGTTACTAACTGACTTAGATAAAGAGACATAAGACTCAATTGTAAACTATCATAGAGTGCATATGTATGAGATAACATAGACCTATAACCTTAATAGTATCAGGCTGCAGTAGATCTTGTCAAACAAGTATACTAGAAAGTTGCAATGACTAGTATGGAGGGATCAGCAATATCAACATAGTGATCCCTACACCAATGACAGAAGAGCCTCCACTTTAGCCGCATAGTATAGCGAAGAAGAGGTTCTCCTACAGTAAGAAATCGCGTCCAAAGCTCGTCCAGTACAATGCTTACAATGCAATAAGGACCACACAACGGAATACGTGAAGGTTGAGACCTTGCGGGTTGTGATGAAGATGACACGATTTTCCCCAGCGAAAGAAGATCCTCTCATGGAGGAAGTTTTCGCGTTAAGTCCCACAGTAGACATCTGAGTAAATTTACCCACGGTCTCTGTGAAGACAGAGATGCTATCAACAGAAATGTATTGTGGTTGTTTATCTTAGCAATACTTGCTGAAACAACAGCGCAGGAGGATACGCATATCCTATCATTCCGTCCTATTAGATCAATAGAGCGTTAACAACATAAGCTCAGAGATCCGGACATGCAAACACATACGTCTGCAATTGATTAGCAAGTTGTGTCGTAAATAAATTATCATTGGGTGCTCCCATTGATAGCAAATCTGAATGAATACTTGTTTGTTGAGAGTCCATTCTGACGGCAACAAGCGACCCATACGTGAAAGGGAGTCCGGTAATACAATCAAGACGACCTGGAATATGACGGACCGAAGCAGAACTTGGTGTACTATAACAAACAGAAGGATTCTTTCCGTTAAATTGAATAACAGAATCGAATGAGTGCCTCCCTGGTTCCGGAGATATGCAACTACTGTCGTATTATCGGACAGGATTTGGACATCCATTTCAGAATAATGTTCATCCAATGACATAAAGCAAGCCTAAAAAACATTATTCCGTGGAAGATAAGTGCTTGCCTAGAGACTGCGGAACCCAAAGACCCTGGCACTTCGAATCCGTTGGGATCAATATTGTACCCCAACCTGTTTGACTGGCAACCGTCATAATTATAAAACTCGGATCCGGCAACTGCAGTGGCACTCTCTGAGTCAACCACCGAATGTTTGCCCCAGTCTGAATATCTTGCTACACTTGATAGACAAGAGAACGTGTATATCGAGCAATTCATGGATTGCTGAAAAGTTGCCGTCGAAGAGAAGCTAATCCGAGACCGAAGCGACTCTGAGAGAGTTCTTCACCTTACTGTCCACGCGCGTGGATGTAGCTAGGGCTGCGTCCTGTCTAACCAACTCCAGGTTGCCACTGAAGGGCGGAGTTATACGTGGAAAAACTACTGCCCTTGAAAGAAATCACATTGAGGATCATATCCCGGAATTCTTTCTCTTGAAGACGTAATGATAACACCTCAGTAAGGTGGACTACGTATGATAAAGCGTCTAAGTTAAGTCTATTAGACATCATTGTCGTTTCCAACATCGTGGTTGGAAAAGACATAGACGGCGAAAAAGATAATTTCCAGTCTTTAACCCCGCCGTCTAGACGCATATGAACTCTCGGTATGCCCTGTTCTGCCAAAATAAATTATTCCTAGAAATGATAAAAGGCAGAATTGAGCATTGCGGACAAGAAACTAAACTATCATGCTTGGTAGCAGGCTTATATATATATAGCGTCGATAAATAATACAAATGTTCTAATGACATTATTGGACTGTGTCGGTAAGTCAGGGACAATGTCCCTGAACCGATCCAAAATTCCGTGTCCATCCAACATCGCAGCAATGTAGTCCGAAGGAACAACCTCTGGAAGATAATGCCGGAAGAAATGTATGGCAGCTTCCATTGTTCCGAAAGGGAAAACTCGAAATCGTCCGAATCCGTTTCGCCATCCTGTCGGACCCTATAAAGCGTTTGGTCGTCCGAACCTGATGCAACAGCGGAGCGCACCGATCCAGCGCCGTCGGATAATTCCTGATCCGACCGAGAAACTGTCGATTGCTGGGATGCTGCGATAAACTGTGCTAACTTGGATAGCACATCCGTCATTGAGGCCTGTGGAGAAGCGGTCTTACGATGCATTGCCGCTGGAAGCTCCGTGATCGTTACCCCGTGCATACTTCTATTATGCGAGCGAACAGAGTGTATAGGCCTCGTGTCCCTTGGCTACCGGATGGCGTGATCTGTTCGCTGTGGAATCACTGAATGACGAAACTGGTCGGATACTCGATGTCACGTAGCCAATGTGCGGTCGTGTGCGCTGCTGTGAGGATGAGGAAGCATTATCGACAGTCTCTCGGACTGTCAATATAATGGAGCGTCCCGAGCGGTGGACATATGCTCCGAATGCGAAATATCTGAACCACAACATGCGGTCCCCTATGTTGTTGTACGAGAGAGGGACCTCTCTCGCTCACAGCCCGGACGGACCTGGACAAGCCAGGAACCGGACTAACAGGCTTCCTCCGATCTGTCCTCAATCCGTCGTCACTGGGTGAGTACTAAAGTTATTATAGTGCTCGCATCACCCCAATCTCCTTCCTAGACCGCAACGGACGAACCCGGCTGCCGAACCATTCGATGAATGGACGCTACACCGGGTGAGCTAGCGAATGTCACTCCGTTGATCCTACAAGGGACCTCTTAGGCGATAGACATATTCCATGAGCACTTATTGCCGCTAGCTCTTCATTAACTATGACGACAGAGGCACACTTTGAAAGACATCTCCGTGAGTTCCTTCAAACCGTCAGACCAGCTGGAGGTTTCAGCAATGCCGCGATCATCGGCCACGCGCCTCCAGCCTGTGCAGCAACCTGCTTCTGGGCACCTTCGACCGTACCAGTCAGTACAAGTGGTCGAAGCTTTTGCAGCATTGGACCCAAAGCTGAGTTCCAAGGCTATGAAGACTTCGTTCTTCACTAGGCTGATACCCTTTTGCCTCCTGTGCGTTGTCGTTCCTACAATTCTGCCAGTCCATCTGTCTGCAAGACTTTGATGGTCTTGGATCAGACTCCAAGCCCAAGTCGGTGGTTATTCCTATGGCAACTTTGGAGTCCATGTTGGGCTTATCCAGAGAGATGCTAGGCATGCTTTCTCGCTCGGATCACATCGAGTCTGCATTGGCTGCTTATCTACCTCCAGATAAGTTTGATGACATACATGCTCCTTTGCGTGTGATCTCTAAGATGCTCATGCATCTTACTCACATGCATGTCTGTAAATGGCTAATTTGGAAGTAGTTCACCGGGCCGTTGTGTTGGACACAAGCCGTTCCCTTTCTGAAGGGCAGCGCGCTGCTCTTCGATCCGTGACTATTCTATGATTCCATGGTGATGGTCCAGTAGATGTCCTGCGTCATTCCAAAGATCAGCTGCTGTCTTGCCAGCTTGATCCACCTTCTGTTGGAGGCCGGGGCCATTCCAAGCCTAACAAACGCACTTTTGCTTCCTCTGTGAAGCCAAGGGCTGATTCCTCTTCTTCCACTACTCATGTGGTAAGGTAAGCGTTGGCAGTCCACAGGGAGGTCTCAGGATCCTTCATCTAGCAGAGGAGGTGGTTTCATCTCTCACAGGCCTCGCTGGGGCTCGAAATGAAGGTCCTCACCTCTTTTCGTCCCAGGTTGGCGGAGGGATATCCTTTAGATGTTTCATGTCGGGAACTTTCGATCACAGAAATAGACAATCTCCTTCAGAGGGGAGCGATTGAGGTCATCCAGAACATTCATTCAGTAGGATTTTATTCCCACCTGTTCTTGGTGTTGACCGGTTATCGATCTGAGTATCATGAATCAGTCTATCATTGCTCCCAAGTTCAGCATAGAGACTTTGAGGTTGGTTCGCTGCTCTATTCACCAGGGAGATTTTGCTTCCAGCATTGACCAGCGAGACGCTTACATTCACGTTCCGATTCATTGGACATCGCGAAAGTATCTCAGGTTCCCTTTTCTGGGGCGAATTTACCAGCCATGCCTTTCGGCCTCAACCTGGCTCCTTGGGACTTCATCTGACTGATGATCGCACTCAGTCCATGGTGACTGCTTCAACGTATCTGGACGATATCCTCCAGAGGCACTGCAATGCTGCTCTTCTGGAGTTGTTTTGTCATCTGGGGATGGACTTCTGTACTCAGCTGTAGTGAGCTGAATACGGTGGCGGTTTCCCGGGCGAGGGCTATGATTCTCTCGGCTTTTGCCCAGGCTCGGACCCAATCCACGTCCGCGACAACACTGAGTATTCTCTGGCTGCTTGGGCTCTGTGGTTCGGTGACAAATCTCATTCCTCATGGTCGGCTGCATGTCTGACTCAGACCTCTCCAACACTTTCTCTGTCGTTGGAGGCCGAATGTCGATCCTCTGGATCTGGTACTTCAATTAACCAGCATCTCTTCATCGTCACCTTCTGCTCTGGACAGATTTTCAGTGGATTATGCAGGGAGTTCTGTTGTCCGATTGTGTTCTGATGGCAGATGCCAGCAATCTCGGATGGTGTGCGACGTTGGATCCTCTGATCTTTCCCTTCATTGTATATGGGATCAGGATCAAGCAGCTCTTCGTATCAACCAGAAGGAGCTTCTTGCTCTTCTTCTGAGTTTCCGGCAGTGGATCCCTCACCTTTCGAATCGCCAGGTCCTTCTATTGTCTGACAATTCGACAGTGGTCGCTTTCGGAACCTGGACTGCACGCACTCGGTTCCCATGTTCAAATTGGCTTGCGATATTATACTGAAGATGAACAAATACTAAGATATGAAAGATGAAGAAAATCAAGTGAACATGAGGTCATATGTGGCACTCTTTTCCGTGCTTTCGGTCACAAGTTGGAGGCGAGATCGACTGTTGAGGCAAAGGTGACATCAGAACTTACAGTGTTACCGGTAATCGGGTGTAAAAAAGCACAGGCATCGGGTACTTGTGGAAGTGATTCTGTGGTGCCAAGTGCCAATGACAGAAATAAGTAGGTACAATGCCCTGCTTTGCCCTGGAATAAATACTAACCCACTTGATTGGTGGAAGTTACATAAAGATACGCTTCCATACATGTCTGAATTGGTGAAAAAGTTGATGTGCGTAATTGCTACTAGTGTGCCAAGTGAGTGCTTGTTCAGTGTTACACGAGACATTATTACTTCAATACGAAATTGCTTATTACCCGATACAGTAGCTAAGTTATCATTTTTGCTTGACAATGTTGGGAAGCGCCACCTTCCGAAATACCTACGGATGCATAGTTTGTGCAACTGCGAGAATTGCAAGCATCTAGTCCAAGAAGAAGGATTTTAAAACCTGTGAAATGGATGACTGACAAGGAATACATGTGTATTGTGTTTACTGTTTAGCAAATTAGGAATTACCATGTCAGGTTGTCAGCTAACGCTCATAGGCTCATATACATATCAGTGTACTGAAGGTAGGTTGCAAATCGCAATGTAGCCTATAGTTGGCAATATCTAACCCCAAGTCACTACATCCAATACCGAATACCGGCATGCATACCTGCATGTTGGAAATTGACCAATCTATCTGGAATATGTCAGGTGCCATTGCTAAGAACAAAACATTTTTGTGCTGAAAGACTTGGAGCATTTGCACTATCTATCTTTAAGTTCTTAACCCAATCATATACTATATGGTATATAGTATATGATTGGGTTAAGAACTTAAAGATAGATAGTGCTACTGATCCAAGTCTTTCAGCACTAATAACATTTAGTCTGTAGTTCACTTTTCCACTATCTTCCACATGCTATATGGCATATATCATGTGCAGGATAGTGGGAAATGAGAACTACCGACTCCACAGTAAATCACAGTCACAAGTTGTAAGCACGTTTATTTGCTCAATAACTTCTCTATAATGATGGATATGAGAAAATATTTCAAAATACACTATACATTTCCAAAATGTGCATACAATGTATTATATAACATGCCCAGAGTTACCAGGGTTGCCCATCAGATAGCAGTAATTTGATGATTTCTTTAACACAAACACATATACCAATTCAATTATCTTAAAATATCTTACATAAAGCAAACATGTTAAAATCTTTTACCAAAAGTAATATTTTAACACATTTCATTTCATTTTGGGTATTTTATAATGATTGGACCGGTCCGGAACTGGTCCAGACAAGAATATCAGATACTTAGGGTTGGACCGGACTAGACTGGACCGGACCACCACTAGCGGTCCAGTCTGGTCCACATCCCTATACAGCACCTTTAGGTGCTTTTTAGTAAGTGAAAATAATTTGCTATGAAATCCCCAAACCAAAAATTCCATAAATTTCAAATAAATAGACACAAATTATACTTCAAAATGAAGGCTGTGGTGTATGGAACACAAAAATATATGTGTTCAACTCCCATAGTTGATAGCAGGAATCAGCGGTTCCTTAAAGTGTGCTACTATATTTGTAGCAGAACAGATAATAAAATAATATTTACGAGAACAACTTCGAGCCAAATATGCTTCAGATATCCAAGAACAAAGCTGGGCATTCAAAAATACTTTAAAGTGCAGCAAGAGGGCTTTGTTGGGGGAAATTCTCAAATTGTCAGCTTTCTTTTGGGGGAGATCTCCGTGCGCTTTGTTTATTTGCAAGTCAAGGTCAGCAAAGACAAAAAGCACAGGTATTCACTGACTTCTAAAATGAAATTTCTAGATGATTGCATTCGCATTACAGACTGTCACCATCCCAAGACAGCACAGTTGGAGAATTTTTTCCAAAGTATCATTACACTTTCGTGAATTTCCTAAAATTATGAAATAAGTTTCTGTTAAAAACTAGGGAGTATCCCGAGTATCATGTGACAATAACAAACTATTTGGAATGGCCCCCTTCTTCAAGAAAAAATGCTGACAGTGTTTTTATTTTCCTCTGCACAATTCTGTCACTGTATTTTTAAATATCTCAAATTCATAGTTTTGTTCTTGGTAACCTAAAGCATATTTGGCTGCGAGTTGTTCTCATGAAATATTTTATTATCAGTTCTGATATGAATACGATAGCAGAGTGTCAGGAATCATGGATGCCTGCTTTCATATATTTTTTGCTTTCTAGACTGCAACGTTCATTTTGATGTATCATTTGTGTATATTTCTTTTTGGAATTTAGGGAATTTCTTACTTGGGTATTTCTTAGTAAATTGTTTTCCCTTACTTCTATAGCACGTTAAGGATTTCAACACATTGTTTGAACTGTGTGCAAACTGATGAAGGGGTCTGGGTATCCAGGCTCACAAGCCAGGGTATTTTTTGTTTTTAAAAATCTGATGAGCAGTTTTTATCGCTGTACTGGATTAATTAATTAATTAGCAGTGGGGACAATTTGGTTAGCAGTTATAAAGGGACTCATAAATTTAAAAAAAAGACACCCTTTCAAACTAATAGTTTTATCATTAACAAGAACAGAAATCTGATGAATTTGCACAAAAATCAAACATATTAAACTGAATAAGAGTTCAACTTGAACTTCAGCCACTCAGGCATGGATGATCAATGTCACTGTCAGTGTCCTGAAGGGGTGCGTGGTGGCTCAGTGGTAGATTGTTGAACTTCTATGCTAGAGGTCCCGAGTTCGATCTCCATCCGGGATGACCCACGTTGTGTCCCTGGGCACTTTATCCCGGTTGCCTACATGGGGGAACGATGATGCCGTGTACTATGGCATACTGCACGTCGATGGTGCACATGTCTTCAACCGCTGTTACCCAGCTTGAGTGGAGCTTGAACAGAGTTAGAATGTTGAGGAGCTGACAGTTGCTCGTTGATGCTCAGTGGTTCTCTCCAGATACTCCAGCTTCCTCCACCTGTAAAACTGTTACGGTCACGATTAGCCATTGTGCATAAGTATGTGACCTTAAACACCAATAAATAAATAAATACTGTCCTGAAGGGGGAGGGGGAGGGTGTGGGACTTGCAGCTGCAAATCTTTAATAACATCAGTCTGATCGCATTTAAAGCTTTCAGGCGTCTACTGTGGTACATGCTGTGACATGGGTCCCTTTTCCAGTGCAGCAGAAAAGATAACTTTTTCTTGATTTCAACTTCAAACCCCCACCCCCACCCCCAATTTCTACCAAATACCGCACTCACTGGTTACTCTTGTCTGAGCTCGTACTCTAGCATTGGCCCATCCCTGTTCACAAATATAAGTCACCAAGTTGTACTGGTAATTACAACTGAAATATGTACGTAGTCATCTGACGATCACACCAACTAACCTAACAAGATTCATAAAAAACTGATCCCATGTGTTAGCAATGAAAAATAAATACATCAGTGAGTGATCGACACATGCTCCTGCTGTTCATGATTCGACTTCCACTCAGCAATTTTCAAATTAATCTACCCATACGAAAAAGCTAGTGAAAGATGATTATGGAGAATGACTAGTGCATATCAAGGGAGCTAATTTAGAGATACCGATATCTTAGAAAACTAAAGTTGAGTTTTGTCAACTGATTGGAAAACACTTATAAAATTGGTTGTTCAGTTGATCATTATGCATGACCAACGGTGATAATTGGTGCAGTCTTTACACATCTTATCTGTAGTTTTACTGCTTTTGGGTTGGAATAGTGCATTAAATATCAGAAAAAAACCTTGACGAACACCATGCGAATCAAGTTTCGGCAATTGGAATGCATATGGTCTTCGCAAACAGAGATGCAAAACCAAACATAAAATACCCTGCAAACCCTTGCTTTGAGGTTGGGTTTGGCATTATTTCTACAAGAATTACGTTGATGACATCTTCCATACTGGCGAAATTGCAGGTGTATAACCTAGTACACATTTCATCAAAACAGTTGATCAAACCTCCTTAAGCTGTCAAGTACCAGTGCCAACTTTGATTATGCAGTTACGATGGCCACTAATTTTCATTTTTCTTTCTTTCAGGAGATAGAACTTTTCACAAACTCTTTAAATCAGTTAAAGATAGCTCAGACAAAATTTGTAGAATCTCAAGAGAGTCTGAACAAAATAACACCAGATAATGTTAAAAAAGATATACTTGTACCACTCACAAGTTCTGTATCCTTTTATTGAAAATATAAGTTTATGTGATGAAAATAGGCAACATTTTCCAAAATTTCACTTGAAATCACCACTAAACAGTTGGACATGTACCTTTTGTAGTCTATTGGTAATTCAGGACAGCTGCCCAGTCTATCGAGGGTTAACAAACCTGAAAAGTCAGTCACTTCTTTCATGAAAATGAACCTTCCAACCGGTATCAAGCCTCAACAGGGACTTATAAAAAGCGAATGTAGGAAAATTTGAAAATTCAGACAATTTCGGTATTCAACGATTTTGTTCGGTTTGGTTTTTCGGTATCCCCTTGATATCGGTATCAGTTCAGTTTTTCAGTATATTGCCCATCTCTTAACATTTCTTCATGGGAGTTCACGGATATTAAACCTTTGCATTTAACCCTTTACCTAACATGAAAAGCAGACAACACTTGCAATGAATAACTAATTATTTTAATTTTTTGTCTCAAAAACATAGGTTATGACCCCTCATTGGAACGAGTTCGTTCCAACGAGGGGTCATAACCTATGTTTTTGAGACTAAAAATGAAAAAAATAATGAAAATTAATTGGCGATTTTTGAGAATAATATTTGCCAGTTTTGGCCATTACGTTGGGTAAAGGTTTAACAGTGAAAGGGACTGGTGATATTGGAATTAGCATGGTTGCTGGCATGAGTTCAGATGTTATTTATGTTAGTGGAGCGGAAATTACATATTTATGTACAATTTCCATCTGAACTATCGGAGCAGGCGATTTCGAAGAAAAACAAATACCAACTTAAGATTTGAATTTTAATTGAATTTCGAAGCTTCACAGGGCCGTATCCACTAACTCAAAACCCACTCTTACCAACAAAAAAGACATGTGAAGTTACACCACACCAAAACTTCTGTAATGACTTCACCAAGCCGTTTGATGTTTGCTGCTGTCGAAACAAAACAACGAGTCCTGTGATGTGATATTACTCAATACTCTGAATAGGGTTGTTGCGACAATCAATTTTCATAGTCGACTAACCACTAGCATTAATCGATGGTTAGTCATTTCCCATAAAATTCAACAAACAATCTCTGATATACTTGCAAAACAGATTTAAAACTGATGACGTTTGAATTTGTGCACTTTTGTGTTAAGATAAAATGGAAACACCAAAATATCTCTGATTGAATCTCTGATTGATCTGAAGAATTTAAACAGAAGAACATGTGTGCATGCAAATGTTTCATTTCTATAATAAATTTAAAAAAATTTCGAACATAAAACTCCCTCCTTTCCCACACAAGTTACAACTTAGTACTACAAGTGAACTGACTGTTCTGAGTCTTGTGATAAATTTCTAAATTTCGCAGTTTGGATTGTTCTAATGGGGTTGTTTGAGTGTATGAGACCGAAGATTCTATTTACACAGCAGTCTGCAATGACTTCCCAAACCACAAATTATTCAAAGGTACACCATATGAACTCAGGCCTGAAAATAAGCAGTCTGACATTTGCAGAATGAGGTCTCCAGAGGATGAATTTGATGATGTAATCCCATACAGTGGGCCAATTTATCCTCTGGGTACATCTTTCTGTTTAGTTTTGAGACCCTGATTAAGATTGAGGTTCACAGAGGGTAAATTTAGTGATGCTACCCTGCTGTGCAGGGTAACATCACTAAATTCTCCCTCTGGGGACCTCATTTTGCAGATGACAGTCTGCTTATTTTCTGGCTTGTATGAACTATACTCTTTAGTACTGATCAACAGAGTGCTTGTTATACCCCCGCTTCGAAGAAGTGGTGGCTATATAGGAATCGCCCTGTACGTCCGTACGTCCATCCGTTCGTCCGTCCGTACGTCTTTCCGGACATGAAATTCTTGTGTGCGCAACTCCTCCTACATTTATCAATCAATTTGGACAAAACTTTTCAGACATCATCACTACTAAGTGAACATGCGCATATTCCAAGATTTTTGATCTGCGACAATTTTAACCAGGTTATCTCCCTTTGACTTAAATTTATTGTGTCTTTCCATCCGAACAAATTCTTGTGTGTGCAACTCCTCCTACATTAATGAAGCGATTTTGATGAAACCTTTCAAACATCATCTCTACTTAGTGAACATGTGCATATTCCAAACTTTTTAATCTGCGACAATTTTAACCAGGTTATCTCTCTTGAACTTTGATTTAATATGGGTTTCTACATGAAATTCTTGTGTGCGCAACTCCTCCTACATTTATCAATCAATTTGGACAAAACTTTTCAGACATCATCACTACTAAGTGAACATGCGCATATTCCAAGATTTTTGATCTGCGACAATTTTAACCAGGTTATCTCCCTTTGACTTAGATTTATTATGTCTTTCCGTTCGAACAAATTCTTGTGTGCGCAACTCCTCCTACATTAATGAACTGATTTTGATGAAACCTTTCAAACATCATCTCTACTAAGTGAACATGTGCATATTCCAAACTTTTTGATCTGCGACAATTTTAACCAGGTTATCTCAGGGACCAGCCTAGGGGGAAATTTTAGGGAGACTTCAAGTCTCCCTCCAGAAAAAATAGGGAGACTGCAGAGTCATGTAGGGAGACTTCATAGGCAAGTGGGGAAAATTAAGAATATTCATGTACCACCCCCGCCGCCCCTTCATATTTTCAATTTATGGTCCTCCATTAACGTACAAATAATCCAGGTCCAGTTGTCTATGATGCATCTGTGCCAGGTTAAAAAATCACAATGTAATTATTGACTAAAAATCCCCCACTGCTACCTTCTCCTTCATGACCCCTCACCTCTTCTTCGTGCCAATCCCCCATCACCCTCCTGTGGTTGCCTTTCAACAAAGTCTACTAAGCTAATAATTTCCTAAGTCTGAAAGTGTGAAAAGGACCAGATGTAAGAAGGTTGCTTGGGAGGTACTTTGTTAGTTAATAAACAAAATACATTCTGCGGTCGAGTATTTTGTAAAAGAAATGTCATTCCGCATCATTTTTATGGCATTCCGGTGTCATTCCGCGTCATTTCATGTCATTTCGATGTTTAGGAGGACCCTTTTTCAAGATCGTCCACATGCACACTTGTGTCCTGTACAAACCTTTTCTTGACATCACTAAAGCTTTTTTTCATGTGTTTCAATTCCATTCGTGTTTTTCTGGGAATAGACAGCCCAACAGTTAACGGTCGTCAGCAAATCGAAATGAAAATAATGTGTTATAAAATACGTCCGTTGTGTATACATTTTCGGCATCCTAAGCGACGTAACCTACTTTCAAACTGGGTTGTTTCATTGAGTCGCGTAAGTCACCTATTTTCGTTTCGACACTTGAAGCTCCGACTGGAACGCAACAAAATAGAAATAAAAAAATCCGCCAAAAGCGACAATGGACAATTGCTTGTCGTGTGATTTCAAATAAATGGACGTTTATTTGACGAATTAAAATGCCCATTTATCACACTCGAGCACATTCGATTTTTGAAAATACTCGTTTTCATGTAAACCTCGCATCAGTCAGTTCAGCCTTTTCTCATTTGGCCAATTTTTAGAGGGCGACTTGTAATCGCCCCGACTATTTTTATACCACCCACTTGAAAAGTGGGCGGTATATAGCATTCATGGTGTCCGTACTTCCGTACGTCCGTACGTCCATACTTCCGTACGTCCGTACGTCCGTGACGCTTTGGGGGTACACATCTGCTATCCGCTACTCCTCTTAAACCAGTGGGTGGATTTCATTGAAACTTACAGGCATTCTTTTCTATACATTATAGATGTGCACCTCCTATTTTGCTTTCAGGTATTTTTATTTTTTACTCTTTCCCAAAGGGCGAAATGAACTTAGCCAAATTGTTGTGATGCTTTAGGGGGGTACACTCCTGCTATCCGCTACTCCTCTTATACCAGTGGGCGAATTTCATTGAAACTCTCAGACATTCTTTTATATACATTATAGATGTGCACCTTCTATTCTGCTTTCAGGTATTTTTATTTTTTCTATCCCATGTGGCAAAATGAACTTAGTACGTCCGTACGTCCATACATCCATTATGCTTTGAGGGGTACACATCTGCTATCCGCTACTCCTCTTAAACCAGTGGGCAGATTTCATTGAAACTTTCAGGCATTCTTTTATATACATTCTAGATGTGCACCTCCTATTTTACTTTCAGGTATTTTTTTTTTTACTCTGTCCCAAAGGTCTTAATGAACTTAGCCAAATTGTTGTGATGCTTTGTGGGGGGTACACACCTGCTATCTGCTACTCCTCTTATACCAGTGGGCGAATTTCATTGAAACTCACAGGCATTTTTTTATATAGATTATAGATGTGCATCTCTTATTTTGTTTTCAGGTATTTTTATTTTTTATTCTTTCTCATGCGTCGAAATGGACTTAGTATGTCTGTACGTCCATACGTTCGTTATGCTGTGAGGGGTACACATCTGCTATCCGCTACTCCTCTTAAACCAGGGGGCAGATTTCATTGAAACTTTCAGGCATTCTTTTAGGTACATTATAGATGTACACCTCCTATTTTGCTTTCAGGTATTTTTTTTTTTACTCTGTCCCAAAGGTCTTAATGAACTTAGCCAAATTGTTGTGATGCTTTGTGGGGGGTACACACCTGCTATCCGCTACTCCTCTTAAACCAGTGGGCAGATTTCATTGAAACTTTCAGGCATTCTTTTATATACATTCTAGTTAAGAATTCAATTCAAGCTTGCGTGGTGGGGGTGGTGGGGGGGGGAGGGGTTGTTGACATTTGATATCCACGACCTCTTTTAAACTAGTGAAGGGATTTCAATGAAACGTTCGAACATTGGTGTCAGTCTTTGTGCTCTCTACGTTAAACACACTTTTACTGTTGTAAAATGTTTCTTGGTGGGAGTGGGTGGTATCATTTAGTGAGCAGTGCTCACAGTTTTTCTAGTTCTAGGCGACTTTGGGCTTAGAAGGGCGACTTAATCGCCCTAGTCGCCCTCACGGCTGGTCCCTGGGTTATCTCTCTTGAACTTTGATTTAATATGGGTTTCTGCATGAAATCCTTGTGTGCGCAACTCCTCCTACATTTATCAATCAATTTGGACGAAAGTTTACAGACATCATCACTACTAAGTGAACATGCGCATATTCCAAAATTTTTGAGCTGTGGCAATTTTAACTAGGTTATCTCCCTTTAACTTAGATTTATTATGGGTTTCTACATGAAATTCTTGTGCGTGCAACTCCTCCTACATTTATCAATCAATTTGGACAAAACTTTTCAGACATCATCACTACTAAGTGAACATGCGCATATTCCAAGATTTTTGATCTGCGACAATTTTAACCAGGTTATCTCCCTTTGACTTAGATTTATTATGTCTTTCCGTTCGAACAAATTCTTGTGTGCACAACTCCTCCTACATTAATCAACCGATTTTGATGAAACCTTTCAAACATCATCTCTACTAAGTGAACATGTGCATATTCCAAACTTTTTGATCTGCGACAATTTTAACCAGGTTATCTCTCTTGAACTTTGATTTAATATGGGTTTCTGCATGAAATTCTTGTGTGCGCAACTCCTCCTACATTTATCAATCAATTTGGACGAAAGTTTACAGACATCATCACTACTAAGTGAACATGCGCATATTCCAAAATTTTTGAGCTGTGGCTATTTTAACTAGGTTATCTCCCTTTAACTTAGATTTATTATGGGTTTCTACATGAAATTCTTGTGCGTGCAACTCCTCCTACATTTATCAATCAATTTTGACGAAACCTTTCAAACATTATCACAACTAAGTGAACATACGCATATTCCCAAATTTTTGATCTGCGACAATTTTAACCAGGTTATCTCCCTTTAACTTGGATTTATTATGGGTTTTCAAATGGGATTCTTGTGTGTGCAACTCCTCCTACATTAATGAACCGATTTTGAATATATGTTGCACATTGTAAATGTGTTTTTCCAAATGTAAACCATATATTTGTGGGCTCTTTAAGTATTCAGTGCTGTTCTGTGGAAGGCCACATGCAAATACAAATTTCAACAACAGAAAATGATCTTTATGTATACATTTCCTTATGGCCTTTGCCTACATGATCAGAAGTGCATTCCTCTAAAAACCCAAAGCGGGGGTATTAATCACCTTCAGTGATAGTTCTAGTTAATACAATAGAGAACAGATTGATCAAATGGCAAGGTTCAGTGTTTCTAAAATTAAGTTGCTACACAATCATGCAGAAAACAAAGGCCTCAGGATATTACAAGTAACTATGGGTAGACATTTGAAAGGATAATAATATTTTTATACTGTACCAATGACCCAGACATAGCTGGTGCTAACTCTTAAAATATAGGGCCAAACACAAATTTTGCCCCCCAATCCCCAAAATTTGCATCTAAAACCAAAGAAAACATGTCCTGAATGGCCCTCCACACTTCACCTCTACTGCGCATGCGCAGTGTCAAGGACGTTCCGAAATTGGCGCCATTAATCATTCTAAGTTTGGCCCTTCATCAGTTAACATCTTACTGATCTTTGTGCTTGTAAATCTCAGTTTAAATGATGCCAGACACATAAATATTAGTGAAATGGTGATTCTAAGGAGGATAGAGAAGGAGGAGAGGAAAAATGTGTGACAGAATATTATCAGGGCTGTAACTTAAAATTTTTTAATGAAATTATGTTAAGTTACCTATTTTCGAGGCAGCAGCCATTTTGTTGTCATTCTGATTATTTAGTTACACTGATTTTTCAGTGTTTTCCTCTCTCCCTGTCCTTTAAGTCCCCCCTTGCTATTCTCCCATGCTTTTGGCATAGTTTCTATAATTATTATTACTAAATTTTCTTGGGAGTTTTAGCTGAATAACAGAATGAATTCTGTTCTTTTCCCCATGTTTACGTCTTCACCTACGGGTGGTTAGGCTTTGTGTTCTGCATCTACCATCTGATGTTCTGCAGTTTCTTCCCTGGAAGTCTCTGTTTTGCATCAGATAGTGTATTTTTGGTAACTGATTCCGGGCCTGGGTGCCTGGAGTCTTATTTTAGTGTTTTTACATTCATTGTTTACATTTACAACAGCCCTCTGTGTGAGGGGGGGATTTCTTGAAAATAATATCTTGATGTTATTTTAATCATAACTAGATACATTATTATTGTTCGTAAGTGTTGAATAAATTGTTTAAAATATTTTTAAAATTTTTGTCCACACTTAGGCTTGGGATCCATTGGGGCTCAACGTTACTTTTCAGAAACTTGGGCTGTTCTGAAAAAATATTTTTTCAAAATATTTTGATTTCAATTATTTTTTCTATATTAATTGATCATATTATTATTATGTATTTTGATTGCCAGGGGATGGTACGAGTACCAGGACTTGTTTTCTTTTCACATTGAAAGGATTTTGATCAATTATAATAAGAGGAAGTCTTCCTCTGACTTTTATAATCATTCTATATGTGGTCAGTGTACTCGCATTAACTCCTGTTCTGTATCGTATGATTTCGATGACAACATGGGAAGCGTATGGCACGGTATGTTAGTGGGGAATTGGACACTCTGGTCCTTTCCCCGCAGGGTCACTCTACTTTATCAATTTCTATTTCAGACGATCAAGATTAGGGTGATGTATCTGTGATGTCTTCCAACAGTGTGCCTCCGTCGTCACAATTAATGAAGGGCTAGCGGAAAAGTGCTCATGTAAATACGCCAATTGCCTAAGAGGACCCTAGTAGGTTCGACGGCCTTTGACGTCCGCTAGCTCGCCCGGTGTAGTGTCCATTCATCGAATGGTTCGGCAGCCGGGTTTGTCCGTTGCAGTCTAGAAGGAGTTTTGGGGTGATGCGAGCACTATAAATCATACAAATGCACACCCAGTGACGGCGGATTAGAGGGAGAACGGAGGAAGCCTTTTAGTCCGGTTCATAGCTCGTTCTGGTCCATCCGGACGGCGAGCGAGAGAGGCCCCTCTCTCGTACAACAACATCTGGCCCCAGATGTTGTGGTACAAAATGTTTCGCATTCAGAGCATACGTCCGTCGCTCAGGACGCTCCGAAATATAGTCAGTCCGGAGTAGACTGTCAATAAGGCTTCCTCATTCTCATGGTAGTGCACACGACCGCTCTTGGCTACGTGACCTCGGAGATCCAGTCAGCTTCGCCAGTCAGAGAATCATCGGCGACCAGGTCACACCATCCGGTAGCCAGGGACACGAGGCCTGCAGACTCCGGACGTTCGCATAGGAAAGTGTGCGGGAGTCAACGTACACGGAGCTTCCGGCGGCAATGCATCGCAAGACCGCTACTGCACAGGCCTCGGGAACGGATGTGCTTTCCTAAATAGCACAGTTTATCGCAGCATCCCAGCATCAACTGAATCTGTCGCATATTTTTTATCCGACGATGCTGGGTCGGGACGCTCCGCGGAAGCGGGTACGGACGTCTGAAAATTTCATCCGGTCCGACGGGATACCGAAAGGGATTTGGAGGATTTCGAGCTTTCCCTTTCGGAACAACATATGCTGTTGTGTATGTCATCTGACTTGATCTTCTACAACTTCTTCGTCGGACCAGAATGCTGCGATGCCGGATAAGAAACTGATAGCGTCGGTGGACTTAGAAATTTTTGGTTCGGTTCAGGGACATCGTCCCTCAGTTCCGACATAATCCAATAATATCACACAAACTTTCGAATTATGGAACAACGCTATATATATTATTATTATATGCTTGCTATTACCAAGCATTTCTGGTTTCTTGTTTGCAAAGTTACGGAGATGTCTTTCAAAAGTGTGCCTCTGTCGTCATAGTTAATGAAGAGCTAGCGGCAATAAGTGCTCATGGAATATGTCTATCGCCTAAGAGATCCCTTGTAGGCTCGACGGAGTGACATTCGCTAGCTCACCCGGTGTAGCGTGCATTCATCGAATGGTTCGGCTGCCGGGTTTGTCCGTTGCGGTCTAGGAAGGAGATTTGGGTGATGCGAGCACTATAATTACTTTAGTACTCACCCAGTGACGGCAGATTGAGGACAGATCGGAGGAAGCCTGTTAGTCCGGTTCCTGGCTTGTCCAGGTCCGTCCGGGCTGTGAGCGAGAGAGGTCCCTCTCTCGTCCAACAACATAGGGGACCGCATGTTGTGGTTCAGATATTTTACATTCGGAGCATATGTCTGTCGGTCGGGACGCTCCGTTATATTGACAGTCCGAGAGACTGTCGATAATGCTTCCTCATCCTCACAGCAGGGCACACGACCGCACATTGGCTACGTGACCTCGAGTATCCGATCAGTTTCGTCATTCAGTGATTCCACGGCGAATAGGTCACGCCATCCGGTAGCCAAGGGACACGAGGCCTATACACTCCGTTCGCTCGCATATTGGTAGTATGCACGGGGTAACGATCACGGAGCTTCCAGCGGCAATGCATTGTAGGACCGCTTCTCCTCAGGCCTCAGTGACGGACGTGCTATCCGAGTTAGCACAGTTGTTTCGCAGCATCCCAGCAATCGACAGTTTCTTACTCGAATCAGGAATTATCTGACGGCGCTGGGTCGGTGCGGTCCGCGGTTGCATCAGGTACGGACTACCGAACGCTTTATAGGGTCCGACAGGATGGCGAAAGGGATTCGAAAGATTTCGAGTTTTCCCTTTCGTAGCATCGGAAGCTGCCATTCATATCTTTTGGCATTATCTTCCAGTGATTGTTATTTCGGACTACATTGCTGCGATGTTGGATAAGAGACTTATAGCGTCATTGGACACGGAATTTTGGATCGGTTCAGGGACATTGTCCCTGACTTACCGACACAGTCCAATAATGTCATTACAACATGTGTTTTATTTTTCGACGCTATATATGCATATAAGCCTGCTACCAAGCATGATAGTTTAGTTTCTTGTCCGCAATGCTCATTTCTGCCGTTTTATCATTTATACGAATAATTTATTTTGGCAGAGCAGGGCATACCGAGAGTTCATATGCGTCTAGGCGGCATGGTTAAAGACTGGAAATATTCTTTTTCGCCGTCTATGTCTTTTCCAACCACAATGTTGGAAACGACAATGATGTCTAGTAGACTTAACTTAGACGCTTTATCATACGTAATCCACCTTACTGAGGCGTTATCATTACGTCTTCAAGAAAAGATTTACGGGATATTATTCTCAATGTGATTTCTTTTGAGGGCAGTAGTTTGTTCACGTATAACTCTGCCCTTCAGTGGCTGATTGGAGTTGGTTAGACGTGACGCAGCCCTAGCTACATCCACACGCGAGGATAGTAAGGTGAAGAACTCTCTCAGAGTCGCTTCGTTCTCGGAGAAGCCTCTCTTCGACGGCAACTTTTCAGCAATCCATGAATTGCTCCATTTACACGTTCTCTTGACTATCTACTGTTACAAGAGATTCAGACTGGGGCAAACATTCGGTGGTTGACTCAGAGAGTGCCACTGCAGTTGTGGGATCCGAGTGTTATAGTTATGACGGTTGCCAATCAAACAGATTGGGATATAATATTGATCCCAACGGATTCGAAGTGCCAGGGTCTTTGGGTTCCGCAGTCTCTAAGCAAGCTATTATCTTCCGCGGAATAATGTTTAGGCTTGCTTTATGTCATTGCATGAACATTATTCAGAAACGCATGTCCAAATCCTGTCCGTTAATTCGACAGTAGTGGCGTATCTCCGGAACCAGGGAGGCACTCATTCGTTTCCGTTATTCTATTTAATGGAAAAAATCCGTCTGTTGGTTATAGTACACCAAGTTCTGTTTTGGTCCGTCATATTCCGGGTCGTCTGATTGTTTTACCGGACTCCCGTTCACTTAGGGGTCGCTTGTTGCCGTCAGAATGGACTCTCAACAAACAAGTATTCATTCAGATTTGCTATCTATGGGAGCGCCCAATGATAATTTATTTACGACACAGCTTGCTAATCATTTGCAGACGTATGTGTTGGCTTGTCCGGATCTCTGAGCTAATGTTGTTAACGCTCTATTGATCTAATAGGACGGAATGATAGGATACACGTATCCTCAGGCGCTGTTGTTTCAGCAGGTATTGCTAAGATAAACAACCACAATACATTTCTGTTGATAGCATCTCTATCTTCACAGAGACCGTGGGTAATTTACTCAGATGTCTACTGTGGGACTTAACGCGAAATTTTCCTCAATGAGAGGATCTTTTTTCGCTGGATAAATCGTGTCATCTTTATCACAACCCGCAAGGTCGCAACCTTCACGTATTCCGTTGTGTGGTCCGTATTGCATTGTAAGCATTGTACTGGACGAGCTTTGGACGCGATTTCTTTCTATAGGAGATCCTCTTCTTCGCTATTCTATGCGGCTAAAGTGGAGGCTCTTCCGTCGTTGGTGTAGGGATCACTATCTTCATATTGTTGATCCCTCCATACTACTCATTGCAACTTTTTAGTATACTTGTTTGACAAGATCTACTGCAGCCTGTTATTATTAAGGTTATAGGTTTATGTTACCTCATACCTATGCACTCTATGATAGTTTACAATTGAGTCTTATGTCTCTTTATCTAAGTCAGTTAGTAACTTTTTGATAAATAGACTTAGAATCTTTAGATTAAATTCCTATATGGAATTTAACTTCGGTTCTTATTTAGCTAAGTAATCATTTGAGCCTCTGGAAACAGTAGTTTTCAAATTCTGACCTTTTATACAGTAATTCTGTTGGCTTCTCTTTTACTGAAGAGTCAGTGAGTTTCATCCACTATCGATGGATGATTTTCACTTTCGTAGTTTCGGAATCACTACTTCCTTTACTATTTAGGTTGGATTTTTGCATAAGAGTTAGGCTCCTAATATCCGGAACCTATTGTTATTAAGGTCCTTCCGTCTTCGTACGGACATAGGCCTTTACTCTGTCCGGTTAGAGTTTATGTATTTATAAACAGATATCTGTTTATTACTACGGGCGTAAGCTTCTTCTGTCTTTGATGCCTAATAGAAGGACGTTACGCTCCATTCTATTGCTAATGGATTCAATTAACTATCGGTACTGCTTATGGTATATCATTGACTCAGCAGTTGTGCTTAAGATTTCGGCTCATGAAGTAAGAGTTCTCCTACATCTTGGGCTTACATTAATAGTGTCGCTATTATAGATTTTTGAAGGCTGCTCATTGCGCTCAGCCATCCACATTCATGAATTTTTATCTCAGAAATATCGAGTCCATTTCTGGAGGCCTCTATTGTTAGGTCTATTATCTACTGCTCAGAATGTCATTCACTTAACAGTTGCTACTATAGCTAGGTAGGCTGTCTGTTTTGGCAGTGACTCCGTTCTGCTGCCCTCTTCGCTCTGGGCTATTTGACCCAGGGCAAGAAAAAGGGGGGGGGAGGGGTGTTCCCTTGGGTCACGTGTTTTACTATGAAAACAAGGGGATACCTCCTCCGGAGTTAGTAATTCTGAGCTGTTATTGGGATGGTTGTTTAGTGAGAAGTTTATGTTTTAAAAATTCATTCAAGTCTTAGTTTTTAAAGTATAGCTTTTGAAATAGCACGTGTCAACGGACATGATTATGCAATCCTCAGACACTTTTAAGGAGTATAAGAGTCTCTATTCTCTAGACTTACTTTATTTATTGGCTTACTTTAAAAATTATTAGTATAAGGATTATATTGGATATTAATAGAGTACATGGATGTATCATGCTCAATTTTGGAAGGTGTTGTATCTTTCTAATTTATCATAAATAAGAAAGATACATGTAAGGCCTATTACTTCTTTTTCCCTAGAGGGGATGACTCTATTTTATATTATTGAGCGTATTCCATCTTGCTCTATGTCCTTGGCCCTCCAGCCTTTTTACTTTTCAGCTATGTCTGGGTCATTGGTACAGTATAAAAATGTTAAAAAATTTATAGTAATTTCTATATTTTTTATACTTACTAATGACCCAGACGGGGATGGCCCTCCCAGGAGTTGGGAACTCCTGCCTCCCCGCTGAGTACATAGCGCTTACCAGGCACTGGTTATTAGAATGATTAATGGCGCCAATTTCGGAACGTCCTTGACACTGCGCATGCGCAGTAGAGGTGAAGTGTGGAGGGCCATTCAGGACATGTTTTCTTTGGTTTTAGATGCAAATTTTGGGGATTGGGGGGCAAAATTTGTGTTTGGCCCTATATTTTAAGAGTTAGCACCAGCTATGTCTGGGTCATTGGTAAGTATAAAAAATATAGAAATTACTATAAATTTTTTAACTTTCCTGGTCATTCACCTCATTACACAGTATAATTTAAACCCGACTTGCACCACTTTAAAAATGAACGACGATCAACTAAAAGTAAAAACTGTTGACTTCTGCAACAAACGACGGTGAGTCGACTAATTAAATAATAGCAACAGCCCTAACTCTGAGTATACTAATACATCTGGATTGTTGTAAGAATGTTGATTGAAGGTTTCATCTTTTAGCACATGTGGAAACTGATGTTTGTATATAGAAAGTGGTGGATAAGTGCAATGGTCTCTAAATCTAGAGGTCTGTCATACATCTTGATTGTAAAAATGTTGAGTGAAAGTTTCATCAACATCTTTCAGCATATATGGAACTTTGTTAGTGTACACATGTAGAAAGTGATGGCCAAGTGGATGAGTGTGCTGATCTGTCATTCTAAATGTCCCAGAATTGAGGTGTCTGAACATACTCTAACAGTATCAGTTGTGGGGTTGATTAGAGCTGAAATGGTTAAGTGGTTTTCTTGATCAATTAATCACATGGATTAACCTTGGTTAACCGATTAATCACTTGTCCAAATAGATATCTGAATAATTTCCATGCCGTTGATGATTTACAGCATGAACCCTTTACGCAACATAACAAACAAAACCGACTAGGTCTATATACCAAAATCTCCATTCATATTTATTATGTTTTCAATTTTTGTCTCAAAAACATAGCTCATGAACCCTCATTGGAACAAGCTCATGGAGCTCATTCCAATGAGGGGTCATAAGCTATGTTTTTGAGACAAAAATTAAAAATTTTCAGTAATTTATTTTGCAAGTATCGTCTGCTACTCTCAATGGGTAAAGGGTTAAGAATGACCATTTCTTATCAACCTACCCTACAATTGTTTACTACCGGCTTGCACTACAGTGGAAGTCCCTAACTTGGAAAATATACTCTCTATTTTGATCTTTCACAAGGGATTTGGGAAAGAAAAGTGGTGCAAAAGCACCAAGAAAAAATAAGACAAAACTGGGTCGAGAGCTACCGGTGCACACTCAGTAGGGGACACTCTTCTTGTACAGATCCACGGCTACCGGTACCAGTGCGCAGTCAGTAACTAATGAATCATTCTTTTTTCATCTGCTGGCATGGCGAGACGTCCATTTGCATTAAGAAACCGTGATAATTCAGCTCGTTGATAATGGTTACCTGTGACTGGAATTATGGTTCTGAGGATCATATAATAACAGGACTGTGTTTTATATATTCTCGTTATTAATTTCAACTGCATTTTCTTAGTATTTTATTTTTTCTCCGTGCTCGCACGCGACTTTCACGTACCGTGCGGTTCGGACATAAAATTTTTTGGTTGATAAATTTATGTTATCCTTTTGGATATTATTATTATTATTGGAGTTAGGTGTCAATGGGGGGCTGTATGGACAGGATTTCTCCTCTCTGTTGAGGGCAGAATTTCTGTTTTTTGGGTCCCTGTCAGCCGTCTGGGTTCAGTTGTGTTCCTGCCAGTCCTTTATTTTCTGCCACCTTTCTACCGTAGTTGGGTGTGTTCTTCTACTTTCTACATCTGTTGAGTTCACCTTTTCTAAAACTGCTCTCACCTCTGTTATGCCCAGGCCTGTTCCTTGAGGGCAATGCCTTTTGCCCAAGCATGTGGCACGTTCTCGTGGCTATTCCTTCCCCACCCGCGGGGAAAGGGAACACTGTCGTTCGGGGCCTTGCGACATGACCACATCTGGTGAGAGTTATACCCCCTCTGTGGGGGATGTGTGGTCTTTAACTGTGGTGGATACTGCGGGAGCTGTTGAGTTGTCTGGTGAAGAAATGCCTGGTTCTGGGACTGTAGCCCCTCTCCAGTCGACATCTGAGGCTGTCTGCAACGTCATCGGTCACAGTTTCAGCTGGCCTCGGCTTATCCCTGAAGGGGTCTGCAGAGATGTCTGGTAGTGTACACTTGGGATATTGGCCTCAGCCTTCCCCGCCTTCAACTCGGCGAAGTCGGAAGGGGTTGCTTGCCGAACCATTTGCTGCGGTCTCTCAGCCCTCGAGCCCAGCAGCCTTCTCTTTGGATTCGGATGTTCTCGGTGGGGTCACCAAGAACTCTGTTGCATTTCCGTCCTCGCACTCTGGTCTGACGGACAGTTTTGTGGGACCGACACTTTTTGTGCAGCCTGGACCTTCTGTCTCTCAAAGGTCCGCGGTGACTCTCCTGAGTTTCCGCACTGTTGATCCTCGGGGTCTGGTATACCTCTATCAGCATCTGCCTGCAGATGTTTCGGCTGCCTCACGTCGTCTTGTGTTGGGTGTTCTGAAGAATCGTGACCCTTTGCTGGTTCAGAGGGTCAGAAGTGAAGCCACTTTGCCGGTTCTTTCCCACGTCGAATCAGTTGCCATGGGCCGTGAGTTTAGGGAGGCCTTCTCCTTGTTCATTCAGGTTCTTTCTAAGGGTCTTCCCATTGCCATCCAGCGTGGCTACTAGTGGTTTCCAGGTGCCCCCCCTCGCCCCCTCATTGCCACCTCCCGGGATTGGAAGCAGGCCTCTTTCTGATCCCCCTGGTGTGCCTACACCATGGGAGGCATTGGATGGTTTGCCCTTGATGGGCTATGTGTCTTCCGACTCAGAGGATGGGTCAGACATACCTGACGTTGAGGGCAAACAGTCTTCTGACTTGGGTGCAGCTCTTGACTTTGTGTTGAGTTCCTTCCAGATCTCAAACTGTCAGACCAGCCGATTGTGTCTGCCAGGCTGCGATCATCGGTCACGCACCTCCAGCCTGTGGTGCAACCTGCTTCTGGGCGCCTTTGACCGTGCCAGTCGGTACAGGTGGTTGAAGCGTTTGCAGCTTTGGACTCTAAGCTGAGTTCGAGGCTATGAAGACTTCGTTCTTCGCCAGGGCTGACACCTTTTTGCCTCCAGTGCATTATCGTTCCTACAATTCTGCCAATCCAAGGGCTGATCCTCCTGCTTCTGCTTCTACTTCTTACTCACGTGGTAAGGGTAAGCATCGGCAGACCAGAGGGAGGACTCAGGATCATTCATCTAATAGAGGAGGTGGTTTCTCCTCTCACAGGCCTCATTGGGCCTTGAGATGAAGATCCTCACCACGATTCGTCCCAGGTTGGAGAAAGGACATCGGATTCGCAGACCGTTGGGCCACTGTCACATCCGATCCTTGGGTGCTAGACGTTCGGTCCGGGCTGTGAATATCCTTCCGGAGGCACCCCACTCTATCGAGAGTGCCTCTTCCAACACAAGTTCCTTCAGACGTTTCACGTCGGGAGCTTTTGATCATGGAGATAGACAGTCACCTGTCAAAGGGGGCGATCGAGGTCATCAAGAAATTAATTCAGTGGGATTTTATTCCTGCCTGTTCTTGGTGCCGAAAAAGGACGACCGACTCATACCGATTATCGATCTGAGTATCCTGAACCAGTCTATCATTGCTCCCAAGTTCATCATGGAGACCTTCAGGTCCGTTTGCCGCGCCATTTACCAGGGAGATTTCGCTTTCAGCCTCGAACTGCGAGATGCTTACTTTCAAGTTCCGATTCATCGGACATTGCGAAAGTGTCTCCAGTTTGCTTTTTTGGGGCGAGTTTACCAGTTCAAGGCCATGCCTTTGGGCCTCAACCTGTCTCCTTGGGCCTTCACCCGACTGATGTCACATATGATAGCCTTCCATCGCATACAGTCCAGGGTGACTACTTCGGCATATCTGGACGATATCCTCCAAAGGCACTCCAATGCTGCTCTTCTGGTGTCAGATGTCAGTACATTGTTGAGCTTGCTCATGTCGCTAGGGTTCAGGTTCAGAGTCAACGAGGAGAAGTCGGACCTGGTCCCTTCTCAGTCGTTTTGGCATCTGGGGATGGACTTCTGTACTCGGCTGAATATGGTGGCGGTTCTCCGCGCAAGGGTTGTGATTCTCTCAGCTTTTGCCCTGGCTCTGTCCCAGTCCACGTCCGTGACAGCTCGAAGTATTCTCCGGCTGCTCGGTCTCTGCCGTTCGGTGATGGATCTCATTCCTCTAGGTCGGCTGTTTGTCAGACCTATCCAACACTTTCTGCTCACTCATTGGAGGCTGAATGTCGATCCTCTGGGTCTGGTGCTTCAGTTACCAGACTCTCTTCATCGTCACCTTCTTACCTGGTCGGATGTTCAGTGGATTATTGTTGCGTGCCGGTACCCTAGTATCGGCTTCCTCCAAGAGATACTATTTCAGCTACTGTCAGGATGCTGAATGTCAAAAGGTGACTTGCAAGTACAAGGGTTTGAGAGTGCCCAAATTAAAAAGAAACCACCCTCATTCACTTGTATGAGTAAGTCTAATTCTCAAGGTTGGGGGATAAACTTCTCTATAAGTTTATTTTACACAGAAGAACTGGATCTCATGAAGGTGTGGGCAAATATATTAAGAGTGCAACATGTTTGTGGGTCCCCTGATGATAACTGTGAAATAGAGAGGTGATAATGCAAACAATGAAACAATGGGTAAGGCTAAATGAAAACACCTGTTTGAAAGTTGATGAACTTTATTAACATAATGTCATTAAAATATCTCTTCAAGAGATGATAACTTCTTGTTTATTTAGTTTCAATAAACATACATATTAAGTAGTGATTGATCACTCCAGTAGGTGGGAATTATGGGACTAGACTTGTGATTCTACAAGTACAATGGGGGGAATTCTCCTAAGGTTTTAGAGACTTTCACCCAAATGCCAGTGGAAATTCACCAGCATCCCGGTGGAAGCTTGACGAGTCATGATTGTCAAAGATTTATTGAAAACTATCAAGGGAAATGCAGAGGAGAAGCATTATGGAAGGGGGGATAGGTTTTTGTAGTATTTATTTCTGACACCAAGGTTGCATTATATGCAACTAAAATATTCACCAAAATGCTGGTGGAGCGAGCGCCGTCACGTTGGTGGAGTCCACCAGGATGCTGGCGGAGGCTACGCCAATATATTGGTGGAATTCAGTTTCGCCCAAATCCTTGTGAAACTGAACAAAATGATTATCTGAACTAAGAACTTCAGAGGGAGGAAATGAGAAAGTGTTGAATTACCACTTTTCCATGTATTTAAATAGGTCTGGGTATTTTAGACTGGCGTTGGCGAAGAATGTTTTTTTTTATTGCTGGTGGAATTTCACCGGCAGACGATCAACCGACGTCCGTCTCACCACCGAGCTTATCCTACTATTACTTTCGGTTTACAATTTTGATATTGCTGGCGAAACTAACCATTCCAACTTCGGACTGCATGTTGAATATATCAATTTCACCGGCAAATATAATCTTAAATTTTCGCCAACAAAATTGTTGCGAATCTTTCCTAATTTCGTTAGGATTGGCTGCTGTCAAGCGACGAAAAAGCCATGAAATGAAATGAAATGATTTTGCGCGCCAAAGGCGCGCAGGGACAATATGAGGGACAAGCCCCTTTTGACCCTCGGTGGCTGTATATGATGGCTGTCACGTGTCTAGGCGTGTTGAAGGAGGAAAAGGTAGGAAGGAGGTGGCTTATCCCCGTCTGTGTTTCTTTCGGCTCTTTTTCTTGGGAGGTGGTTGAGATGGTGATGGTTGAGATGGTGATTTAGGTGGCGGTGTTGGATCCAGATATCGAGTTCGCTCTAATGTTTTTCTTCCCTCCTCTAATGATTTCTTGGCCATCTCTATCATGATGGCGAGTGAGGACTGAGGTGGCTGTTCTGCTGTGGCTCCCGGGCTTTCCGGTAGTGAAGGAAGAGGGGAGTGAGGGGTGGGAGGCGGTGAAAAAGGAACTTCCAGTTCCTCCTCAGTCTCCACTGGACATTCCTCATCCAACTGTACCGGCTCAGGAGCCGGCAGTTGATTGGGTGTACCAGTGGGACTGGGAGGGGAACTGGCGGCTGCCTCCAAAGCCTCCACCCCCCTCACTCAACTCTTTCTTCCTATTCCGGAAGGCCTCCAAGCGCCGGGCGTCCCTGCACTTGGTCGATGGACTCTTCTTCTTTTTCTTCTTCCTCTCCTCAGGGCCTCCGTGCCTCTTCGGGTGAGGACCAGTGGGAGAGGGGATCCTCTCTCCAAAGGTACTACCTCTCCCCGAAGAGGGTGGTGTCTTGGTTGTCTCAATCTCGAACTCCAAGTTCAGGTGGACTCTCTTGCCTGTCTCCTGAACAGTCCAGGTGACAGGGCAAGAGATGCCCAGAGCTGATATGGTCTTGATTAATCTTTCTGGTAGCTCCAGCTTTTCCATGATTCTTCAATCGGGTCTTCACGCTCTGGATTCAGAAGTGTGAATGATGAATGAATGAATGGTGACGCACGATGAATGAAATGAAGCCATGAAGCGCTGAGCGGAGGCCTTTTATACCCCCTGGGGCTGGCTTCGACCAATCAGAATCGTTTATTTCCCCCAATTTGTCAACAGCATTCTCGCTTCGAAGTTTGTGCAGAACAGTACGAAAAATGAATGTTACGAAGATGGATGTCCCGTTTCTCGAATTAAATAAATACAATTCAAATGCAAGAAGACCAGATTAGGTGATAATGCATGCAAACTAAGTATTTATTCAACCCGGGAATAATAACGTTTGACTGCAATAAAGCCATAATATGACGATCGAGCCGATCGAAGTGGGCACAAAATTACCACAAACTCACACAACGAGAATACAGATCGAAATTGGGGTTTACAAAATGCACTCGTTTAATTAAAATACGTCTTAATACGTATTAAATACCAGATAGGTTGGTGAAAGACATTAGTGCCATTCCTAGAATGCACTTGCTAGGGTATGATATTATGATCAATAACGGGCATAATTGTTTATAATATAATTTCGTGAATACAACGAGAATTCATTCTGCACTGCAATAATTTTATGAGAAATACTGGTCACTGTATGGGAAACGTGCTAAAATCATCGTTGAAGTGGACCACTAGCTGGTATTTTGTCTTAGTATACTGCATGTTGCTGATATGTGAGTTAGGTTATTAATTCTTTTGCTTTGCTTTCACAGATTTGGGTCCACCTAAATAATTAAGGGACTGACTGCCACTGAAACTTAACACTTTTTAATATGATTACAAATTTGTTTGTAGCGTCGTAACATTATGCAGGGAGTTCCTTTGGACTTGCCCACGTCCGATCGTGTTCTGATGGCAGATGCCAGCGATCTCGGATGGGGTGCGACATTGGGTCCTCTAGGTCTTTCCCTTCATGGTGTTTGGGACCAGGATCAAGCAGCTCTTCACATCAACCAAGAGGAGCTTTTTGCTCTTCTTCTGAGTTTCTGGCAGTGGATCCCCACCTTTTGAATTGTCAGGTCCTTCTGTTGTCCAACAATTCGACAGTGGTCGCTTACATTCGGAACCTGGGCTGCACACACTCGGTTCCCATGTACGAATTGGCTCGGGATCTTCTACTGCTAGCTCAGTATGTTGACACCGGAGTGGTTGTTCGTCACATTCCCGGTCGTCTGAACGTCCTAGCCGACTCCCTGTCCCGACGGGGCAGGGTCATTTCCACCGAGTGGATGCTGCACAGGGCAGTGTTCCAGTCACTTTGCGATCTCTGGGGTCGTCCCCACATTGATCTCTTTGTGACCCATTGGAACCATCAGGTGGCCATTTTCGTGTCCCCGTGTCCAGATCCTCTGGCTTTCACCATGGACTCTCTGTCACACGATTGGAATGGTCTAGTAGGCTACGCCTTCCCGTCGGTTCCGATTCTGCCTCAGGTTCTGGTCAAGATCAGAACCTGCAGGTGTCGAATCATTCTGATAGCTCCCCTGTCACCTAATGGGTGTGGATCCATCAGCTCCGCTCTCTGTTGGCAGCAGTTCCGGCATGTCTCCCTCTACGTCACGACCTTCTTTGCCAAGATCACCCGAGGAGGTTTCACCCGACTTCATTGTGCCTTCACGCATGTCTTTTGTCAGGTCCTGCCTCCTCCATAGAGGTTTTTCGAGACGAGCAGTGGAGTGCATTTCTTCTTCAAGGCGGCACTCCACTGGTTTAGCCTATGTGGCAAAGTGGAAGGTCTTATGTCGATGGTGTGCTGATCACTCTGTTGATTATGCCAATCCTTCGATAACACAGATTGCTGAGTTTTTATTGCAGAGTTTCTGGTATATCTGTTTGATTCTCGGGATCTCCAGCCTGTTACCATCAAAGGGTACAGGTCCATGCTTCCGGAGACCTTTTCATATGTGGGAAAGCGTCGCTTTTTTTTGCAGCTTACCACAAGATGGAATCTTTCTTGGGTGCTGCTTTGCTGGGGGGTGGGGGGGGGGGGTGGGGGTGGGGTGGGTGTGTGCCATTCGAACCTTTATCCCAGGTGGACATGCATTTTCTCACATACAAGACGGCTTTTCTGATGGCTTTTGCCTCAGCCAGACGGGTTAGTGAGCTTCACGCCCTCTCAGTTGATCCAGCCTTTTTCAGGAGCACCGCCAACAGTGTTACTTTTTCCAATGATTGCTCCTCTCTGGCCAAGAATCAGATACCAGGAAAAACTCCACCTCCTATCTGTATCAGGGCTCTTCCTTCTGCTGAGGGTAATCACCCTTTGCTCTGTCCAGTTCGTGCACTTCGCATTTATCTCAACCGGACGCAGTTCATTAGGAAAGGCAGGAAACGATTCTTTCTGTCCCTTATTCCTGGTCGAAAGAGGATCTCTCCTCAATCCATTTCTCGATGGATTTGTCTTGCTATTCGTGCATCTTATTTATGCTTGTCTAGCGACTGATGATTGTATTACCAATCGTATTTCTGCCCACTAGGTGAGTGCCTTGTCTACCTCCTGGGCTTATGCTAACTCCGCCAAGTTGTCGGATGTTATGCAGGCAGCCTACTGGAGAAATGCTTCTACTTTCACCACCTTCTATCCACATCAGTTGCAGGAGCAGTCTGAGGACCTTTTTTCTTTCGGCCCTCTTTCTTCTGCTCAGGCTGTTGCCTACCCTAGCCATTAGGCTTCTTCAAGGTCAGTTCCAGCCCTGTGCTGTTTACTATCCTTTCTGCCTGTGTGTCATGCAGTGCCATATGCCTCATCTCTCATTGTCTTTTACTAATGTTTGTGATGCTATGGTTTGAAAGGCCAAGGAAACTCTTCTTCTGTCCACGGCTCCAGTGCAGTCGGGTTATGTGGGGGTTGGTTATGTGATTCCCTCCTTTTATTGTCTATTCAGCCTGTTGTAAACAGTTGTAGGGTAGGTTGATAAGAAATTTAAATTTTATAGTAAATTTCCTTTCTTATTATACCTACCACAATTATTTACATGGAGGCCCTCCCGTCTTCTTATTCGGGTAAGAATCCTTCCTCCCCGCTGATCACATAACTCCAGTGTTGGCGGATTCAAAAGAATGATTCGTTAGTTTCATGACTGTGCACTGGTACTGGAAGCTGTGGATCTGTACTAGGAGAAGAGGGTCCACTACTGGGTGTGCGCCGGTAGCACTCGACCCAGTTTGGCCTTTTTTTTTAATGGTGCTTTTGCACCATTTTTCTTTCCCAAGTCCCTTGGGAAAGATCAAAATAGAGAGTATATTTTCACTGTAGTGCAAGCCTGTAGTAAACAATGGTGGTAGGTAGAGTAAGAAAGGAAATTTACTATAAAATTTAAATTTCTTGAATAAAAAAAAAGTACTGAATTTGTATCGAGATTCTTGTGAACAGCACTGGCTGAACATGGTCGTTATGTTGGGTAAAGGATTATTAATATGACCGAAGATGTGTGGATTGTGTTGGTGAATTTGACACCCAGAAAATTCTGGGAATGAAGAAGATTAGAAGTACCCTTTCAGAATTTATGTTTTTAACAAAAGAAACAATTAGCAGTAGCAGAATTTCAGACCACCAAATAAGTGCAGGTATCTCAAAGCCTGCATGGTGCTGATGCGCTGCACAGGATTAATGTTGTTATTCTCCCGACTTGAAAAGTCAAAAGGATATCTAGTGGAGACCTCTGTCCATCTCTTCATCTATTTTTTGCGATAGAGCATCACGGGGGGAACAATACCAGTGTAGCGTGAGTTTCTTCCACACATTTTTAGCTTAACTTGAGAAAGTCAAGCTAAGATATTGCCATCATGTGTGCGGAAGTCTGTGAGTCTGGATGTCTGTTCACATTTTCTTTGGCACAGGCTTCACCCCGTAGTTTTTGTTCGATCAATTTCAAAAATTTCATATTGCAGGTTAGAGGTCATGCCTTGATGAGAACGCCCCCTTTTGGTTGTGATGGGTTAACCGCTATGGCTGCGAAAGCCTGAAACCCAAAAACGTTTAGCACAGTCTACAGGTCGTATTTATGAAGGGATTTCATTGTAACTTGGTAGGATGACTCTGTATAATGTCTATATGAATACGTCCCCTTTTGGTCGTGATCGGTCAACTGTGACTGCTGCGAGAACCCGAAACCCTAAAACCTTTAGCGAAATCTACAGGTTGTCAAATTTATGAAGGGATTTCATTGTAACTTGGTAGGTTGACTTCATATAATGTCTAGATGAGAAAGTCCCCTTTTCGTCACGATCAGACAACCATGATGGCTCTGTGGGCCCGAAGCCCAAAAACCTTTAGCACAGTCAAAAGGTCGTATTTATGAAGAGATTTTATTGTATCTTGGTAGGATGACTCTGCATAATGTCTAGATGAGAACATCGTATTTTGGCCATGATCGGTCAACCATGACAGCCGCACAGGCATGTGACCTAGATTTGTTTAGCACAGTCTACAGTTAATATTCATGAAGCAATTTCGTTGTAACTCGGAAAGATAACTTGGTATGATGTCTAGATGAGAGTGTCGTATTTTGGTCAAGATCGGTCATCTGTTACCGCTGCCTGGTCACTTGACCTAGATTCCTGTATCACTGCTTACAGGTTGTTTTCATGAAGGGATTTCATTATAACTTGGTAGGATATCTAGATGAGACTCTCCTATTTTGGTCATGATCGGTCAACCGTGACCCCTGAACCGTCACATGAACCAGATTCCTATAGCAAAGTCCACAAGTTACATTTATGAAGGGATTTCATTGTAACTTGGTAGGACGACTCGCTTTGGAATGATTTTACTGTAACTTTAGGGCCACATCAAACCAGTTCTTAATTCTTTAGTACAGTCTACACTCAAATTATTCTTATTGAAAACATAGCCTACAGGGAACAGAAATTAACATATTCTCAAATATCACAATTCTTGTCTTATTTCGTAATCCTTTCATAAACATTGGAACATTATCCTTTTCAAACACGACACACAGTCAAGTTAATCTGCAGTGTCATTGACACTTTCATTTCCAGAGTTATGGCCCTTTCTCCCTCTCAATTTAGAAAACTCCCTGTGGGATCCCAAATTTTAACTTAGTGCAGTATAAGGACGATTCTTTAAAAAATATTCATCTTAACACCAGCAAGTTAGATTCTGACAGAGTTGATGTGGTAAATTTTAGGTAGATGTGAATGTGAGTATATAAGATTAATAATGTTTGCTCTTGAGGCCCCTAGGAGGTGATGTCAGAGGGTTCATTGGACAAAAATATTTTTGCTAGAAAAGAAGATTCGGAAGGTTTTGACTGATTTTATGATATTCTCTTCTTGATGGGGTGGTGTGGGGAGGGGGAGGAGAGGGGGGGGGGGGGGGTGTGCACTAGAGATTTTTTTCTCTTTGGTTCAAAATATGTTTTGAAGGTGCTTGAGTGATTTTATGCAAAAAAATCACCCCACAGACCCTACCTAAATAAAAGTATATTAACATGTAGATACTGAATGTGACCTTAAACCATTCGATAACAATTTTATCAGGTGAGTGATTAAGGCCCCTTGGGGCCTCTTCTTTTAAAGATTATTCATCTTATCACACAAAGTTAACATTTGAGCCTCCATAGGGAACTTAATTTGAACACCCAATGTAGCCTTCTGTAGACACGTTGTTAATACAACAATGGAGGCAGTGGCAGTCTGACAGATTGGGAAGTTGGGAGATTTCCCAATGGGACAATGCCTATGCAAGTTATTCAACTTTTATTTTTATACTGTACCAATGACCCAGACTTAGCTGGTGCTAACTCTAACAAAACCAGGGCCAAACACAAATTTTGCCCCCCAATCCCCAAAATTTGCATCCAAAACCAAAAGAAATCATGTCCTATAGGACCTCCATACTAAGCCCCCACTGCACATGCGCAGTGTCAAGGACGTCCCGAAATTGGCGCCAATTATCATTCTCTGTTTGGCCCTTCATCAGTCAACATCTTACTGATCTTTGTGCTTGTAAATCTCAGTTTAAAGGATGCCAGACACGTAATTTTTGGAGAAATGGTGATTCTAAGGAGGATATAGAAGGAGGAGAGGAAAAAGGAGTGACAAAAAATAATCAGGGCTGTACTTAAAATTTTTTATGAAATTATGTTAAGTTGCCTATTTTCGAGGCATGGGCCTCTTGTTGTCATTCTTGCTAAAATGTTGCACTGCTTATTCAGTGTTTTCTCTCCCCTGGCCTTCTAAGTCCCCCCTTGCAATTCTCCCATGCTTTTGGCATATTTTTGAGAAAGTTCATTTCTAAAATTTTCTTGGGAGAGTTGCTTGGTTACAGAATGTTTTCTGTTATTTTCCCCATAGTTACATTTTCACCCATGGGTGTATAAACGTTGTGTTCTTCATCTTCCATCTGATGTTCTGCAGATTCTCCCCTGGGAGTCTCTGTCTTGCATCAGATAGAGTGTAATTTTGATGACTGATTTCGGGCCAGTTTTTTCAGTGCCTGGAGTCATGTTTTCTGGTGTTTTACACTGTTTGTTTACATTGGCAACAGCCTTTTTTGAGGGGGGCTGTTTGCCTTTGGTGTAGTTTATCTCACTATAAGATACATTTATATTATCCGTAAGTGTCTCATTAATTATTTAATATAAATTTAAAATTTTTGACCACACTTTGCCATCGGATCCATCGGGGCTCAACGTTACTTTTCAGAAACTTGGGCTTCGCTGAAAAAATATTTTTTCAAAATTATTTTGATTTGCAATTGTTTTTTCATTTATTAATGGATCATGTTATTATGTATCTTTGTGTCAGGGGTTTGTGCGAGTAACTAGGACTTGTTGTTGACTTTTCACAATGAAAGGATATTCTTCAAATTGTAATGGGAAGAAATCTTCCTCTGACTTTCATGATCATTGTATTAATTGTAGTCAGTGTTCTCGCACTAATCCCTGTTCTATATGTCAATAGTGGGATGACAAACATTGGAAACGTGTGCCACGGTATGTTGTTACTGGAGAAAGGGCTATGCCGGCTCTTTCTCCGCAAGGTCACTCTACTCTCTCAGTTTCTATTTCAGAGGAACAAGAACAGGGTGATGTTTCCATGTTATCTTCTGCAAGTGCGCTTCCGTCGTCACAAATGAATTCAGAGCTAGCGGCAAAAGTGCTCATGGAGATTAAACAAATGTCGTCCGCTAGCTCGCCCGGTGTAGCGTCCATTCACCGAATGGTTCGGCAGCCGGGTTCGTCCGATGCGGTCCAGGAGGAAATGTTGGGTGATGCGAGCACTATAAACATTCAATGTGCACACCCAGTGACGGCGGATAGTAAGCGAGATCGGAGGAAGCCTTTGAGTCCGGTTCCTAGCTCGTCCAGGTCCAGCCGGGCCGCGAGCGAGAGAGGCCCCTCTCTCGTACAACATCTGGGACCAGATGTTGTGGTACAAAATGTGTCGCAAGCGGAGCATACGTCCGTCGCTCGGGACGCTCCGTTGTATAGGCAGTCCGCAGAGACTGCTAAGGCTTCTTCTTCTCGTCAGCGCACACGACCGCACCTTGGCTGCGTGACCGCCGATATCTTACCAGCTTCGCCGATCAAGGATTCATGCAGGTCACACCATCCGGCAGCCAGGGACAAGAGGCCGATGGACTCCGGACGTTCGCATAGAAAAAGTATGCGGGAGCCATCTGATGCGGAGCTGCCCTCGGCGAAGCAGCGAAAGACTGCGCCTCCGCAGGTCTCGATGCCGGACATTCTTGTGCAGATAGCACAGCTTATCCCAGCAGCCGACAGAAACGGTGTCGGATCGAGAATTATCCGACGGCACTGGGTCGGTACGCTCCGCCGAAGCATCGAAGGCGGACGACCGGGAGCATCATGAGGTCCGACCGGATGGTGAAAGGGATACGGATGATTTGGACCTATCCCTTTCGGAACAACATAAAGCTGCCGTGGACTTCATCCGGCACTTTCTCCCTCAAGTTGTTCCGTCGGGCCAGACTGCTGCGGTTCCGGACAAGAGGATTATAGCGTCATTGGACTCTGAATTTTTTGAGCGGTTCAGGGACATCGCTCCCGAGTTTCCGTCGCAGTCCAATAATGTTGCAAGAACATTTGAATTATTGAACGACGCTATATTTAAACTTGCTTCCAAGACGGGGAAAGCAGGTTTCTTGTCCGCCAATACTCTCAACCTGCCTTTCATTAATGCAAGGAATAAATTCGACACGGCAGGACAGGGTATTCCGAGAGTTCCTCTGCATATGGACGACGAGGCGGAAGACTTAGAGCTGTCATTACCGTCGTCGGCTTCTATTCCAACCGCGGTGTTGGAAACAGCTATTTCGTCTAACAGAGCCAATTTAGATGCCTCATCTTACGCAGATCACCTTACTAAGGCGTTATCACTGCGCCTTCAAGGGAAAGAATTTCAGGATTTACAATCCTCTTCAAGACTTCTTTCAAGGGCAGTAGCTTATTCCACGTGTAACTCCGCCCTTTCAGTGGCAAATCTGGAGTTGGTTAGACGTGACGCAGCCCTAGCTACATCCACACTAGTGGATTCTAAGGTGAAGAACTCTCTTAGAGTCGCTTCGGTCTCCGGAGAACTTCTCTTTGACGGCAAGCTTTCTGCTATTTATGATAAAATTACAAAGAAAGCATCGGATTCTCTGTTGTTCAAATCTGCTTCTAAGAAGTCGGATACGGCAGACAAGAATAAGACAGGCACTTCTGGGTCTAATGCGCCCAAGAGAGGTTCCTATAGAGGTTCCGGTGCGTCCTCTTGGTCTTATTCGAGAGACCGTCAGGGTAGCGACTCTCGTTCGGGACGTCCTTCGGGCCGGGACAACCGGTCGGACGCCCCGAGGTCGACGGGACGAGGTGCGGGTCGTGGAGGACGTGGTTTCTCCTACCGCAGGCCTCGCAGGTCCAGGAGGTGATGGCTTAAACCTCTATCGCGTACCGGTTGGCGGAAGGTTGTCGAGCTTTTCACAAGAATGGGCGTCGATTACGGACGACCCTTGGGTGAGAGGAGTGACTTCGGAAGGCCTAAAGATATCCTTCAAACGAAAGCCTCCATTAACTCGGAAGTCCAAAGTGGACTCAACTTCCGTCAAATCCGCAGAAAAGAGACGCTCTATTATCAGAGGTGCAGTCTCTTTTAATGAAGAACGCGGTAGAGGTCGTAGAAAACCAGGAGACTCCGGGATTCTACAGCCATCTGTTTCTGGTTCCGAAACCAGACGGCTCGTTCCGTCCAGTCATAGATTTGAGCTGGATAAACAAGCTGATCGTCGCTCCGAAATTTTATATGGAGACGAGTCGGTCGGTCAGAGCGAGTATTCGAGTGAACGATTATGCAACAAGCATAGATCTCAAAGATGCGTACTTTCACGTCATGGTACATCCGACATTCAGAAAGTATCTACGCTTCGCAGTCCTAGGAGTGGTGTATCAATTCCGGGCGATGTGCTTCGGACTGAATCTAGCACCCTGGGCTTTCACTCGGGTAATGAACTTGGTAATGATCTATTTCCGAGCTCATTCGTCTGCGGTAACGTCGGCCTACCTGGACGACATTCTTCAGAGGTACGGCAACGAGTTAACGCTTCAGAACGATGTTCAGAATCTACTTCTATTGCTCCGACGTCTCGGTTTTATAGTAAACGAGGAGAAGTCGGATCTGGTGCCGTCCAAGTCATTCACTCATCTGGGAATGAGCTTCGAGACGCACAACAATCTCGTTCGTCTGCCGTTAACCAGAGCGAAATTAGTCAGTTGTTACGCTCGCTATTGTCTGCACGCAGACAAAGTCACAGCGAGAGAATTTATGAGACTGATAGGTCTGTGCGGAGCCGCTGCGGATCTCATTCCGATGGGGCGGTTACGCACGCGTCCTCTCCAAATTTTCTTGACTCAGAATTGGAGTGTGAAAATTCATTCGCTCGACGTAGACGTTCTCTTGTCAGATCAAGTGAAACAAGAGATTCAGACTTGGGCAAACATTCAGTGGTTAACTCAGGGAGTTCCGCTGCAGTTGCCGGATCCGAGTTTTACCATTATGACGGATGCCAGTCAAACAGGTTGGGGTGCATCATTGATCCCAACGGATTCGAGATGCCAGGGTCTTTG
The DNA here is from genome assembly GCA_031216915.1 of Pictodentalium vernedei. Lineage (NCBI taxonomy): Eukaryota > Metazoa > Mollusca > Scaphopoda > Dentaliida > Dentaliidae > Pictodentalium > Pictodentalium vernedei. Next base: position 248,748,939 of record CM062289.1, read on the forward strand.
GGATCCGCAATTCCTGTGCAAGCACATAAACATCAAGGAAATGATGTCAATTTGGCTTGCGTTACGTCATTGGATGGACATTATTCACAATGCTCATGTCCAAATCCTATCCGACAATACGACAGTAGTGGCGTATATACGGAATCAGGGAGGCACTCATTCAGTTCCGTTGTTCAATCTAACGGAAAGAATCCTTCTGTTTGCGCTAGAACATCAGGTTCTTCTTTCGGTCCGTCACATACCGGGTCGTCTGAATGTGCTAACAGACTCCCTTTCACGAAAGGGTCGCTTGTTGCCGTCGGAGTGGACTCTCAACAAACAAGTATTCAATCAGATTTGCTACCAATGGGAACGGCCAATGATAGACTTATTTGCGACACATCTCAACAATCAGTTGCAGAGGTATGTGTCTCCGTGTCCGGATCCAAGAGCACTTGCAGTAGACGCTCTGTCGATCCCTTGGGACGGAATGATAGGATATGCGTATCCTCCAGCGCCGTTAATTCAACAAGTATTGCTAAAGATAAAACAATCTCAATGCAAGATTCTGTTGGTAGCATCTCTGTCGCCACAGAGACCGTGGATAAATCTACTCAGGTGTCTGTTGTGGGACCTACCGCGAAAGCTTCCTCCACGGGAGGATCTTCTTTCGCAGGGGAAATCGCGTCAACTCCATCACAACCCGCAAGGTCTCAACCTTCACGTTTTTCCGTTGTGCGGTCCTTCTTGCATGGCAAGCACTTTACAGGAGGAGCAGTGGATGCGATTTCTAACTGTAGGAGGACCTCCTCTTCACTAAACTATGCGGCTAAGTGGAAGGTTTTTCGTCGTTGGTGTAGGGATCATTCTGTAGATATTTTTGATCCCTCTATACCAGACATTGCAAACTTTCTAGTATACTTGTTTGACGAAATCAAACTGAAGCCTGTTACTATTAAGGGTTATAGGTGTATGTTATCTGATACCTATGCACATCATGATAGTTTACAAATTGGATCTAATGTCTCTTTATCTAAGTTGGTTAGAAACTTTTCGATAAATAGACCCAGAACTCTTAGATTAATTCCTAAATGGAATTTAGCTTGGGTTCTTCTTAAATTGAAGGAAAAGCCATTTGAACCTCTTGGGACAGTAGATTTAAAATTCTTATCTTATAAGACAGCTTTTCTCTTAGCTTTCTCTTCTGCTAGAAGAGTCAGTGAGCTTCATGCACTGTCGGTGGATGATTCTCACTATCGTAGTGTTGGGAACACTATCACCTTCACTACTAATGTGGGTTTTTTGGCTAAGAATCAGGCTCCTAATAAATATCCGGAACCTATTGTTATTAAGGCTCTTCCGTCTTCAGAAGGGCGTAGGCCTTTACTCTGTCCTGTTAGAGCGTTACGTATCTATAAACAGAGATCTCAGTTTATCAGAAAGGGACGGAAACGTTTCTTTCTGTCTTTGATGCCTAATAGAAGGGACATTTCGGTCCATTCTATTGCTAGATGGATTCAATTAACTATCCGTACTGCTTATGAGAGTTTATCTTCTTCTCAGCAGTCTGTGCTTAAGATTTCCGCTCATGAAGTAAAAGCTCTTGCTACTTCTTGGGCTTATGCTAATAGTGTTGCTATTACAGATTTAATGAAGGCTGCTTATTGGTCTCAGCCATCCACATTCACGAATTTTTATCTCAGAAATATTGAGTCCATTTCTGGAGACCTGCATTGTTTAGGTCCGTTACCTGTTGCTCAGAATGTCGTCCACTAAACAGTTGCAACTATAGTTATGCAGGCTTTCTGTTCCGGCAGTGACTCCGTCCGGCTGCCCTCTTCGCTCTGGGCTATTTGACCCAGGGCAAGGGGAAGGGGGGGGGGGTGTTCCCTTAGGTCACCTGCTTTATAGTGAAAAGCAAGGGAATGCCTCCTCCAAAGTCAGTATTTCTGAGTCGCTTCCGGGATGGTTTTAAAGTGTAATATTAATGTTAAATTCATTCATGTCTTATTTTTAAAGTGTAGCTCGGTGTGAAGCATTTGTATATGTCAAGTGTCAAACGGGCTTTAATATACAATACTCGGACACTTTTAAAAAGATTATAAAGAGTCTCAATTCTCTGGACTACTTTATTTATTGGCTTACTTTAAAAATAATTAGTATAAGGGTTATACTGGATGTTAATAGAGAACATGAATATTATTGTGCTCAGTTATTAAGGGTATTGTATCTTTCTAATTTAATATTAAATAAGAAAGATACATGTAAAGCCTAATACTCCTTTTCTCCTTAAGGGGTTACCTCTTTATTATATAGTTGAGCTTATTGGATTTTCCTCTATGTCCTAGGCCCTCCAGCCTTTTTACTATTCAGCTAAGTCTGGGTCATTGGTACAGTATAAAAATTTATAGTAATTTATATATTTTTTTATACTTACCAATGACCCAGACGGGGATGGCCCTCCCAGGAGTTGGGAACTCTTGCCTCCCCGCTGAGTACATAGCGCTGACCAGGCACTGCCAGTAAGAATGATAATTGGCGCCAATTTCGGGACGTCCTTGACACTGCGCATGCGCAGTGGGGGCGTAGTATGGAGGTCCTATAGGACATGATTTCTTTTGGTTTTGGATGCAAATTTTGGGGATTGGGGGGCTAAATTTGTGTTTGGCCCTGGTTTTGTTAGAGTTAGCACCAGTTAAGTCTGGGTCATTGGTCAGTATAAAAAATATATAAATTACTATAAATTTTTTAACTTTCCTGACAAATTTATCTCTTAAACTGTTTTGGAAAAGATTTTAAAATAACGGGAATGTCGGTTTAATGTGTCATTTAATTGCCAGTAAGGGCTGGTGAGTTGTAAAGTGGGCTGGTGTCTCTACTGGTCTGCAGTTTCCTGGGCCAGATTTTTTTTGGTCAATGTCACACTGAATGTAGGTCAGCAGACCAAGCATGTAAAAGGAAATTTTTAACAAATGGCCCTCCCAAGTGCAACCAACTGATCCAGGAGTCAGGTTTACTAATGTCATCGCCTGGATATAAAAGTAACATCTCGGCATGCCTGCTGCTTACAGTAGTTAGATCTTAATGAAATCTTCAATTGATGTCCAGCATGAGTGATGACATGCCCTTTCAGACACTTATCAAGTTATGCTGTCAGCACATTCAACTCGTGAGTTATGCCTTTTACTGTTGAGAAAAATTCTACGTCTGGCATAGCCCCCTGCCCCAACTTGACAATAGTAGGGGTATGCCAGAATCTGTGTTATACATGTGTCTGGTTATGCAAGGAAAAAAAAACAGTGAACAACAGATGGAGAATGGTTTCACATAAGGTACCTGTGGAGTGGAGGATACAGCCAAGCCATAACTGATATTCTTTGAAAAACTTTTAAGAAGCCCAAGGGAAGTGGCAGCCAGTGGACCTCCAGGTTGAGCCCCAAAGATTTATTGCCTGAAAGTTGGCATTTTATTTTATACTCTCCCAAAAAAGAAAGTGTGCATGCTAAAAAATAACACTAAAAAAGATATATATCATTTTCATTCATGGAAATTTTATTCTATCACAGATGAATCAATTTGTGATCAACACGAGAAATTTCATTACGCTATGACGAATACTCTTGGTGCCATGGAGAGCCAAAGACACTAAGGGTCCAACACAAAAGTCACACACTCAGTATCTGGTATGACCTCCGTCTCCATCGACTACTGCTGTGCATCTACGCTTCATGGAAGCGAACAAGTTAGCTTGGAAGTGGATTAGGGTAGGGTTAGGTTAGGGTTAGGTTAGGTTAGGTAGGGTTAGGGTTAGTTTAGGGTTAGGGTTCGGTTAGTTTATGTTAGGGTTAGTTTAGGGTTAGGGTTCGGTTAGGCTAACCCTAACCCTAACCCTACTCTACACCACTGCAGTCGAGCACGACGATGACATAACGTCAAAATCGGACGAATTGCAGGCCTTCGAGGATGTAAGCCGTATTCTCTCAGCCGGTTGATTACTGTTTGAGGATGTATCCGTCTCAGGTGAGGGATGTTCCTGGCTGTCGTCGTTGCCATTTGTTGCCGGTTCCAGAGATGGACAACACGGATATACCGATCTTTTGCAGGGGTGGTAACTCAGGGTCTCCCGGAGCGGGGTCGGTCTCGAACGTCATCATGTTGTGTATGTCGATGGACTAGCCTATCTACAGTGTTACGGTTCAAATGCTGGGCAACCTCTCTGTGTGTTCTGCCAGCTCTAATCATACCCAGGGCAAGGAGACGTTGATTCATTGTCAATCTTGGCATGCTAATGTGGAGTCGTTTTAACAGCAGCGCAAGTTTGAATGTGAACGATAGGAAGGCCTTACTTTAGTGTTTAAATACCCAAGGATTCACACTGCTGCATGAATTTTCAGACTCTCCACATGCAAAACATGCCTTTTCACAAACGTGCAGCACGTCATTTAACGTTAATGCAATTTTAACGGGGAAAGCTGTTTTTGTGTTCAATATAACTTATTCATGAACAGGTTAACACTCTTTACACCTACGAAATTATTTTTTTGGAGTTTGATCAATTTCTGCATTGCACACTTTCTTTTTTGGTGTAGTATATATGTTTTTTTCACAGATTTAGACTTATTGTCCAAGAGGAAACTCTCCCAGCATAATTCATTGTCTTTTTTGGGGGTACAGGCCTGAAAATAAGCAGTCTTACATTTGCAGAATGAGGTCCCCAGAGGGTGAATGTGATGATGCTATCCCATACAGTGGGCCAATTTATCCTCTGGGTACCTCTTTCTGTTCAGTTTTGAGACCCTGGTTCAGATTGAGTTTCACAGTAGGTAAATTTAGTGATGCTACATCACTAAATTCACCCTCTGGGGACCTTATTTTGCAGATGACAGTCTGCTTATTTTCTGGTTTGTTTGGGTACATTTGCAGTGGGTCATGCAATTCAGGTTTGACTTGACATTTTATCCTGAGGTTAAAAATCCTTAAAATAATTAAAGATGTATGTTCCAGGACAATTGAGCGATGTAAACAGTGTGTTGGTAGATATTGGAACTGGATATTTTGTTGATATGGTAAGTACATGTAGCATAGTTCTGTTTTGTTTTGTAGTCTGGTGCATCACAAAGGGGAGTGCCCCACCTCACTGCCCAATAATTTTCCATTTGGGATATTTTTGTATGGATTGGAGTCTTCGATATCAGTTCACTCTAGCTAGTAATCAGTTACATTCTTTCGAGACTTTATTTGATACTTGTCACACACAAAGTCAAGTCATATAAATGGAAATCTCTAGTACCTGATTGGGGCTTTTGGGGGGTTCAGTTTGGGCTGTCATCATAGATAAGGGGTTAAAATCACTCACCTGAATTTTTCACTCACGCAAAATCAAAATGAGGAGAGTGATCATTCACTCACCTGCATTTTTTCCCGGCAGTCACTGTAGTATGCATTAATTACCAGTAAATAAGAAATTATGTCGCCATTACATGTACATTTTATTAATCCACAAATAAATTTTAAAAAAGTCTTTTTTTCAACTATAATCCTGCCTGACTGATATTCCAACCACATCATGAAGGCATGCTTTCGATGAAGGCATGCCTTGATGATGTAGTTGGAATATTTCATCAGTCGGGACGTAAGCCATCACAGTCTGAACAAAGCACTTGGACTCTTTCCATGCAGTTCCTCAAATTTACATGTTCATTGGAAATGCAGTACTCATCAACACAATTCAAGTAATGGGGAACTTTTGTCATCACTTTTTGTCTTCCGTTGTCTGTCTTAAGGTAGTGTTTGCAGGTCCTGTGAGGCATTGAGATTTCATTCAAACTCCAATGATTCAAATCAGTTGAGCTTTGGTGATTATAATGCTTTTTTGATTCTCAGTCTTCTTGATTCGCTCTGTAGTTGCTTTCAAAATTGCTTTTTATCAATAGTAGAGAAGTTGCTATTTGTTCATTTATTTATTGGTGTTTTATGCCACATCAGTATCTAAGACTATATCATGGCGATTAGCCATTGTGCAGAAATATATGACCTTAAACACCAATGAATAAATAAATAAATATATCATAGCGATGAAAAGTATGTATTATTAGCTTAACTTGACAAAGTCAAAGTAAGCTATTGCCATCACGCATGCGGAAGTCTATTCACATTTTCCTTTAGCACTGGCTACACCCTGTAGTTCTTGTCCGATCATCACAAAATTTCATATGCAGGTTTGAGGTCATGTCTAGATGAGAACATCCCCTTTTGGTTGCGATAGGCCAACCGTGATGGCTGCCCAAGCCCAAAACCCGGAAACCTTTAGCACAGTTTACAGGTCGTATTTATGAAGGGATTCCATTGTAATTTGGTAGGATGTCTCTGTATAATACCTAGATGAAAATGTTCCCTTTTTGTCATGATCTGTCAACCGTGACGGCTGCCCAAGCCCGAAACCCAAAAACTTTTAGCACAGTCTGCAGGTCATATTCAATATGGAGGGATTTGATCATTTCATTGTAACTTGGTAGGATGACACCGTATGATGTCTAGATGAGAACGTCCCCATTTGGTCGCGATCTGTCAACCCTGACGACTGCCCAAGCCCAAAACCTGAAAACCTTTAACACAGTCTACAGGTCGTATGTATGGAGGGATTTCATTGTAGCTTGGTAGATTGACTTCATATAATGTCTAGATGAGATCGTCCCCTTTTGGTCGTGATTGGTCAACTGTGTTGGCTACAGCGGCCCGAAGCCCAAAAACCTTTAGCACAGTCTACAGGTCATATTTATGAAGGGTTTTCATTGTAACTTGGTAGGATGACTCCAGATAATGCCCAGATGAGAACGTCCCTTTTTGGTCGTGATCATTGAACCATGACTGCTGCCCGAGCCCAAAACCCCAAAAAATTTAGCACAGACTACAGGGCATATTTATGAAGGGATTTCATTGTAACTTGGTAGGATGACTCAGTATAATGTCTAGATGAGGATGACACCTTTTGGTAGCAATCGGTCAACTGTGATGGCTACACAGGCTGAAAGCCCGAAAACCTTTAGCACAGTTTACATGCCATATTTATGAAGAGATTTCATTGTAACTTTATACAATGACTCATTTTGGAATACTTTCACTATAACTTGGTAACTTTATGTTGACAAACATTAACTGTGAGGGCCACATACATTAACTGTGAGGGCCACATTAACCCCCTCCTGAATTCTTTAGTACAGTCTACATCTCATATTATTTTTGTTGAAAACACAGCATACAGGGAACAAAAATTAACATATTCCAAATGTTCACAATTCTTTTCTTATTTGATAATCCTTTCATAAACATTGAACATTACCCTTTTCATCAAACACAACACACAGACAAGTTAAGCTACAGTGTCATTGACACTTTCATAAAATAGGTCATTATCTTTCATGAAATAAAAAGAGTAGATGAAATCTGGACAGAACATGAGAAATAAAAATAAGTAGTGAAAACAGGAATGAGAAAATGAGACCACTTGTGTGAAGATTAAAGAGTACTGTGTAAATCAGCTTGTTGAACAGATATGAATAGATGAGTTTAAAAGAATAAAAACAATTTAAACTTTATTAAAAAGGTTGATTGCTTTGAGAAATGACAGAATTTTATAGGAGTTTGTGCTGTAAAATAAGTCTCTAAGAGACACTACAGTAAAGTACTGCTGTTGGACTAGATTAAAATCTGTACTGTGCGAAAGAATGTGTTCCACTATCAACATTTTCTGGCAAGGAACACGTTCCGCTCACATATTACCCTCTTACAAAAAGGAATGTGTAATTCTGATATGACCAATATGACATCGTGTTAAAATTACAGAGTCTTTCCTTCAAAGGTTACTGGACGAATAAGTATTATCACTAATATTAGGTCGGAAGCTGCAGCAGAGCTTATTTGTTATCCAATTCTATTCTTCCTGCCATATAGATTTAATGTACTTATTGATATGTGGTTTAAAAACAATGAAAGGAATTTTAAAATCAAGGATAAGGTTGCTTAACTCTTTCGCTGCTATAGGTCTGTACTGAGTATGGACATAAAATTTGATTCCCTGTGCTACACGTCTGTACTGAGTACGGAGTTACCACACAGATAACATCATTACACCGCACAGTGGTATTCTCAATATAACGCACTTGTTGACACATGTAAGAGGCCGACAATGTGACGTCAGATATTTTTTGAGTAATTTCCGTCATTTTTACGGAAATACCCGAGTGAACCGCATGTGAAATTTCCAATGAGAGTTACTTTTCCTGATGTTCTTGTAGTGTAAACATGTCGAAAAGATTGTACACAACTGAAGAAGTTGTTGCAGAATTGTATGCAGACAATGATAGTGATGCTGGTGATTTAGATAGTTCAAGTAACTTTAGCGACTCTGATGAATCTGAGGGGAGTTCTGATGCAACCATTGCAGGCCTGGACTATGCTATTACCCATGTTTCGGGTTATACCACACCACAATTAAGTATTGGAACTAAACATTGGACTTCAAACATGTTCAAATATGTTCTAGCAGATAAAAATTACAAATTATTTTACGTTTCTGATTTTTTTCATTTTTTATCATATTTTTCCATTTTCCCCCACATATGGCTCAGCACAGGAAATTAAAAGCTTGCACAGCAGCGAAGGGGTTACAGCCAATTGCTGCACTGTCTACCTTGGTGTTACCAGAAATACCAACTTGTCAGGTTAACCAGCAAAACATGACATCATATTGGTCAGACATGAGAGTGTTCAACATCTCACGGAGTTTCAAAATGAGAGGGTTCTTCAACTTGAGGTTGAGTAAAGCTTGCAAAGAAGAAAGAGAGTTGGAAAATATGATTGACTTTCTTTCCCGTACATTCTCGATGTCTTCAAGTGCTAGTTGCAAAGTTGAAGTTACTGGCTCAGGGCTTGCATTTTGACCAGGCCGCTCAGCCCCGCCCTGGTAATCAGTCGCAAAAATAATCTGACCAGGCCGCTCAATTGGCTCTGTCACCAATCTATTGTTTTCCCAATCTCAGCGAATCACGCAACGAGCAATTTCGTAAAACAGAGTAACTTCTGGCAATGGGACTAATCGATTAGGCGATTCCGGGTTTATTCATGTACTTCCACCGGGATATACTAAAAGATGATTGCAGATGAGTGTACAAAACGTGAGGGGGTGGGTATAGCAAAAATAAATGCACAAACAGATTGATACTGACCTTATAAACCTTATATGGTGCAACGACTTGGAATCCCCTATTTATTTCCACATTTCATTGCGATTACTGTTTTATTGCCTGGCACAAGTTTCATACATATGGTGTGAAAAGCCATATTAATATCATCGGCAGACTTTAAAAAAAATTATTTTGTGCATGACTGTGTTGTCAACACAACCATGTGCTTCTATTATAATAAAGAGAATAAACATAAGCTCTGATTGATTGACATCAGTGTGCAGGGGATTAATAAAATAAAATCACTTACCCCCTTTTGACATATCAAGACAGGCAACAATCCATTTCTTGAACGTTAGAAGAAAAAGGAAATCTGCATTGTCTTCTGGGTAATGACAACACATTTGTACTCACCTAATTTCACTTCAAATTCACCTGCATACCACCGACTTTTAAAGTCCTCAAAACTGAATGAGTAGGCTTGAACATGGATAGGGCACCTTGTTTTCAGCATGCAGAAAGGTGGGGGGGGGGGGGGGGGGTGTCTTGGGGGGCTAAATCATGAATATTTGCCAAGACGCAAGACACAGATCAGCAGGGTATTAATATATTGCCTGGTTAATAGCTCATAGCAAATTAATAAAAGACAATTAGGTTGGAATTATTAATTTTTATTCATAACAAATCATCAAATAACGCAATATACATGAAATATCAATATAATATGCACATGCAAGTGTAAAAAAATAAATAAGCCCCAGTGAAGAAAAATCAGCCTGGTCGACCACTTCACCAGGCCTAGCGATCAGGCTGGTCACGATTCTAAAATGCAAGCCCTGCTGGTTATATGTTGGAACAGTACCATAGGTACAATAGCTAGTTACAAAACATAGATGTGTGAGCCGTTGCTGGGGAAAGTAAATTTATTTTGTTCGTTCACTGTTCGTCTCCCCTAGTGTTAAATTGTGATACCTCAAGATAAGTTAAAATTTGAACAGTCTTTTGATTTTTAGGTGAGTTGTTGCTCTTGCGTGCTGATTAACCCTTATCAAACAAATTGGTTGCATCCAATGCATAATATACAATTTGTGCAGCAGAAAAAATTCAACAAAACCATGTCATGTGACCCCCTCATTGGAACGAGCTTGTCAAGCCCATTCCAGTGAGGGGTCACATGATATGTTTTTTTAAAACAAATTTAAAAATTAGGGGAAAAATGTTAAATAACAAAAAATTTAATATGTGTTTCTGTAAAAGGTTAAAAAATCTGTTGTGGGAAATAGGCTAAATAATACAATGTTTGCACAAAAATGAACAGTGCACCATGAATTGTAAGCTGTAGCATTCCAAGACTTCAAACTAATCAAACTTCACTTTCCGAGAATTGGTACATAAACAACTTAATTCAACAAACTTCAAAGGCCAGTAATGTTACTCAGTGTCTTTTTGGTCATGCATTCCATGGAGATTCATCAGATTGACTTACAATTGCTCCATTGAAATTGCATGTATTATACCAAACTCATATAAACTTGATTTTTATTGTGAGAAAGCATATTTGAAAAATCGGGTAATATCGGATAATCCCCACATACTGTGTACCAGTTCAGTGAACGGTGTGCAGATGTTTGTTGATTCTTGAAAACATGTTCACAATTCTAGGACTCAACAATAGTGCACTTCACTTGCAAAGGTAGCGAGCAGTACAGTATCCTATTTAAAAAAATGTTGGAAAAAGAGAAGCAGTATGTTTTACGAACACAAAGCTTGAACCATTAGCTTTTTAATTTTCTAGCCCTTGCTGCCTAAATTTGTTTCACCATCCCCAAATGTTCTGTTCATATTCATGATTGAAAACTGCACACCATTTTAGTGTTTTTAGCTCAACTTTGACTCCGTCCGTCAACAATTCAATATGTCTCAGGCTAGAGGCTGTTTCTTCTCAACCTATTCACAATTGTTTACAATTGGCTGTAACGTAAGTGCAAGCCTTACTTCGGAACTAACTCAAGCTAAGAAACTTTTCCAAACGAGTTGGAAAAGTGGAAGAGTGCAAAAGCATGAAAAAAGATCGAAAAGGGGTCGAGCGAGACCGACTCTCGACATTACAGGTACTCTCCCTGCACACCTCTTGCATTTATCGAGCACATGCGCAACAACCGTGATGTCAATTCCTTTTATTTCAGCCATTGTGCATGGTCGGAAATTTTGTGACTCGTGGCTCTCAAATTGTTTTTCCTTTGTGAACAACTTGATTATTTGACTGCTATTATTGTTAAGTGTGCAAGTGGACTCTATCCTTTTCTCAAGCTTAAAATTGATTCATGATATTATATTTATGCTCATTTTCACTTGTATTCTCTTACATTATCTTGCTTTTTCCGCGCGTGAAAACGTGACACACGTTGTTCGGTTTTCCATCGATGGGAAGCTTGATTTTTTGGATATTCTTTGGGTTTTTTCCCAATAGAAATTCTTTGGACAATGCCTAAAACTATTCCTTTTCCTTCTTGTTTGCAGGTGAAACATGTAGACGATGCTCACGCTACTTGTGTCACTTGCAACAATTGCTTTCAGGCCCATCCCTATTGTGTTTGTGGGGTTTGCAGGCCTTCCAAAATTTAATTTGCGTAATCTGAAAATAGGCCCTGCAAAAATGTTATTTTGTAACCCATTTTATTCTGCGTAACCTGTTTTTTAATAAGCAACTCACAAACTAGTGTTATGTGTACTGAGATGGGGATACCTTAGTGTCTGAAAGATTCATTGGCTTTGTCCCCGGTACCCCTGGGCTTCTGGCCCAGGGGTACTGGGGACAAGGCCAATGAATCGTACCGAGACCACTGATACCTTAAATGCCTTTGATATGGTAGTATTCCATTCAACTGCATTAAAAGCTTAACTCCGGAATTTTTCCCAAATTCTTGCGAGAGTGAAAAATAGGTTTTGCCATCACGAAGTTGTGCAACCTCTGCGTAACCTGAGAGATCGCTCCCGCAATTTTGGCAGGCCTGGGTTTGGTCCTCTAAGTTCTGGGTTTCCGTGAACAAGGTGGTTCTTTCCAGGGCTAGAACCCCTCGTTCTCGGGGCAAAGGTAGCTGTGCCTCTTCGGATATTTCTGAGAGTGCATGTGGTGACTCTGTCATGCAGGATGTCGGTCAGCCTATTTCTGTAGAAAGTTCCTCTGCAACTGTTGATGGTGCTGGTGCTGGGATGCCTGAAGTGGAGATTACGGTCTCTCTTCCTTTGGCTTTGGTTGTCACCCTTAAGGCGGCTGTTTTCATTGAGAGTTTTCCGAGGTCAGCTCCGTCACTCTCTCCGATTTGCCACCTGCTGGGGAAGTTGTTCCTGCTGATCCTATCTTGCATGACAGTGATTCTGCCATCTCTTCCGGGGATAGTATACAGTCTTGGGGTGCCGAGGCTGTATCTGGTGGTGTGTCTCTGGGCTCTCAGCCTTCCCTGGCTTTTCAACGAAGCTGTTCGGGTTTGCTGGCTACCCCGTCTCATCTGGCTAGGTTTGCTCCTGGTCGGTTGGGCCGTTTGTTTGCTTTGGCAGCGATTCCTCGTCCCTCGAGCGAATCTTTTGTTGTTTCGCTTCCCCCTGCTGGTGAGCCGACTAGCAGGATGGGGCTGGGACATTGGCATCCAGGGCCTGTTGTTCGGCAGAGGCCAGTGACGGCACCTGTTAGCTGTCACTCTTGGGACCTTCCTCCGGTGATTTCTCACTGTGTTCCAAATCTGTCTGTCGATCGATGCTTGTCGTCGGTCTCAGAGGATGTACAGTTGGGGCCTTCTGTCGTGCAGAGGTCAATGGCAGTTTCCTGTTATTCATGGGACAATCCTCCGGTGTCTTCTCATCGTGTCCCAGGTCCAGCTACCGATCGACGTATGCCGTTGGTCCCTCTAGAGGATTTGCAGGCAGGGCCTTCTGTTTTGCAGAGGTCAGTGAATGTCTCTGGGCGTCACTCTTGGGACTGTCCTCCGGTGTCTTCTCATCGTCTCCCTACTCTGTCTGCTGATCGACGTTCGTCATCGGTCCCTTCTGAGGATTTGGGTTCTTCTTCTAGAATGGTCCATTGGGAAGACACTCCGTAGGGCGCGGCTGCTACGATGGATTCTCAGGGTGAGCTGAGGCAGGCCGTTCTGGCACTCTCCCGGTTGCTTTCTAGCAACCATCAAGTTGGCTTCCCTGTACCTCCTTTGGTCGGTCGCAGAGATTCCTCGCCTGGCCCTTTGGATGCTGTTCAGTATTCACAGGAGGTTTCCGCTGTCAGCCCGAGTTGGGCTACTTCTCTTCTGCCACAGAGGATGACGATTTTCTTGAAGGCAACGCCCCCCCCCCCCCCCCCCCCCCCCCCTTGTCAGTCTTGGGGCAGGCTTTAGATTTTGTCTTTGGCTTATTGCCAGACATTCAGCCTCCAGACCAGCCATCAGTGACTGTCCGGCTGCGGTCCTCTGTGGAGTGCCGCAACCCTGTTGAGCCTTCTAGCTCTGGGGTTTTGCACTGTCTGCAATCGGCTTAGGTTGTTGAGTCCTTCCAGGGCCTGGGCGCCAAAATGCGTTCAAGGCCCTGAAGGGTTCTTTCTTTTCACGATCTGATGCTGTTCTGCCTCCATCGTGGTTTCGTGTCTACGAATTCGTCTGTCCACCAGTCTTCCAAGGGATGACTACTGTGGACGAAGATTCTTCTTCCTTCGGGTTGACTAAGTCGGCAGTTCTCCTGATGTCGGTCGTTGAATCTATAGTGGGCCTGTCCCGAGAGATGCTGGGCATGTCATCTCTCGCGGAGCACGTCATTGCTGCCCTGGCTGCACATTTTCCACCAGGGGAGTTTGATGATGCTCAGATGCCTTTGTGTGTTTTGTCGCAGGTTCTTATGAACCTGACACATGCTCACGCCTGTAACATGGCTAATTTGGAGCTTGCTTGCCAGGATGCAGTGTTGGATACTTCTCCATCCCTTCCTTCTGAACAGCATGCTGTTCTGAGGTCTGCTTCTTTAGTTGGACCTCAGCTGTTCCATGGTTCCATGGAAGCTGTCCATTGTGAGGTTCTTCGTCATTCGAAGGACCAGCTTTTGTTACGGCAGCTGGACCAACCTGCTGCTGCGGGTGGTGGTCGTTCCAGGCCCGCCAAGCGCTCCACTGTGTCGGCCATGCCTTTGGCTCCGTCTGCTCCTTCTGCTCAGAAGAAGTGCCGATGCGGCCAAGCTCGTTTGCAGCCTCAGGGTTGAAAGTCTCAGGACTCTGTTGCTTCCAGAGGGGGTGGTTTCTCCTCTCGGGGGCCTCGTTGAGGCCGCAAATGAAGGTCCTCACCTCGAATTGCCTCCAGTCGGGGGAAGGCTGTCCCTTGGACAGAGATAGCATTGGACACTTGGGTCCTCAACGGCATCCAATCCGGTCTGCGACTGTCGTTCCGGCAGCACCCCTGTTTATCTCGGGTGCCCCTCCCGACTCAGGTCCCTTCCGATCCTCAGCGTCGGGACCTTCTGGTGCAGGAGATCGACAATCTCTCCACAGGGACGATTGAGGTGGTCAGGAACACCCTTTCACCGGGGTTTTACTCGAGACTTTTCTTGGTACCCATTCATCTGGCATCACAGAAATACCTTCGGTTCTCGTTTCGGGATCGTGTCTTTCAATTCAAAGCTCTCCTGTTCGGTTTGAACCTGGCTCCTTGGGCCTTCACCCGACTGACCGATGCCACATGTGCTCTCTTTTCACTGTACTCAGTCGACTGTGACTTCGTCAGCCTACCTGGACAACGTCCTCCAATGGCACCACAATGCTGCAGTTCTGGAGTCCGATGTCCGGCAGTTGCTTGGCCTACTGGCGTCGCTGGGTTTCAGGGTCAATTGCGAGAAGTTGGATCTCCTTCCTTCTCAGCAATTTTGTCATGTGGGAATGGATTTCGACACTCTTCACAATGTGGTGTCGGTTCCCAATGCTCGGGCGATGATCCTTTCTGCCTTGACTCGGAACCTGCTCCGATCCTCCTCGGTCTCGGCCAGGACTTTCCTTTGGATGCTGGGCCTTTGTGGTTTGGTGACAGATCTCATTCCGCTGGGTTGCTTGTTTGTCCGACCTCTCCAACACTTCCTGTTGGATCATTGGCGTCCGAATGTGGATCCTCTGGACCTGGAACTTCCTATTCCTCGGTCCCTGCTTTGTCACCTCCGCCCTTGGGTCGATGTTCCCTGGTTGACTCAGGGTGTCCCATTGGATCTTCCTTCGGACGATCGCATCCTTACTGCGGATTCCAGCGATCGAGGCTGGGGTGCGACATTGGATCTTCTTGGCCTGTCTACTCACGGCGAATGGGACAGCGAGCAGAGTGCCCATCATATCAACCAGAAGGAGCTCCTTGCTCTTCTGTTGAGTTTTCAGCATTGGATCTCTCACCTGTCGGACCACACAGTCCTACTTCTTTCAGACAACTCAACAGTGGTGGCCTACATACGGAATCAAGGTAGCACACATTCGATTCCCATGTATCGGCTATCTCGGGATCTTCTGCTGTTGGCACGGGATGTAACATCCTAGCAGACTCCCCATCCCGACGCGACAGTGTCCTTCCCACCAAATGGATGCTGCATCGGTCGGTGTTTCAGGTGATTTGTGAGCGGTGGGGGCGTCCTCTTGTCGACCTTTTCACCACTCGCTGGAATCATCAGGTAGAGACCTTTGTCTCCCCTTGTCCAGATCCACTAGCATTTGCGGTAGACTCTCTGTCTCTGGACTGGACAGGTTGGATCGGCTATGCCTTCCCTCCTGCACCGATTCTTCCTCAAGTGTTGGCGAAGATTCGCGCTTGCAGTTACAAGATCATTCTGATTGCATCTCTGTCTCCACAGAGGGTGTGGCTCAATCTGCTGCGGCCTCTGTAGGCAGATCGGCCGATTTGACTACCTCTATGTCGCGATCTTCTTTCCCAGGGTAGTCCCAGGAAGTATCACAACAACCTGGCGAGCCTGTCCCTTCACGCCTGTCTTTTATCAGGTCCTGTCTCCGATGTAGAGGTTTTATCAAGGCGAACAGTGGAGTGCATTTCTGCATCGCAGCAACATTCCACTGGCATGACTTGTGCTGCTAAGTGGAAGGTTTACTGCCGCTGGTGTACAGCTCAAAATACGGATTACCGTAATCCATCAGTCACTCAAATTGTGGATTTTCTTGGGGCAGGCTTTAGATTTTGTCTTTGGCTTATTGCCAGACATTCAGCCTCCAGACCAGCCATCAGTGACTGTCCGGCTGCGGTCCTCTGTGGAGTGCCGCAACCCTGTTGAGCCTTCTAGCTCTGGGGTTTTGCACTGTCTGCAATCGGCTTAGGTTGTTGAGTCCTTCCAGGGCCTGGGCGCCAAAATGCGTTCAAGGCCCTGAAGGGTTCTTTCTTTTCACGATCTGATGCTGTTCTGCCTCCATCGTGGTTTCGTGTCTACGAATTCGTCTGTCCACCAGTCTTCCAAGGGATGACTACTGTGGACGAAGATTCTTCTTCCTTCGGGTTGACTAAGTCGGCAGTTCTCCCGATGTCGGTCGTTGAATCTATAGTGGGCCTGTCCCGAGAGATGCTGGGCATGTCATCTCTCGCGGAGCACGTCATTGCTGCCCTGGCTGCACATTTTCCACCAGGGGAGTTTGATGATGCTCAGATGCCTTTGTGTGTTTTGTCGCAGGTTCTTATGAACCTGACACATGCTCACGCCTGTAACATGGCTAATTTGGAGCTTGCTTGCCAGGATGCAGTGTTGGATACTTCTCCATCCCTTCCTTCTGAACAGCATGCTGTTCTGAGGTCTGCTTCTTTGGTTGGACCTCAGCTGTTCCATGGTTCCATGGAAGCTGTCCATTGTGAGGTTCTTCGTCATTCGAAGGACCAGCTTTTGTTACGGCAGCTGGACCAACCTGCTGCTGCGGGTGGTGGTCGTTCCAGGCCCGCCAAGCGCTCCACTGTGTCGGCCATGCCTTTGGCTCCGTCTGCTCCTTCTGCTCAGAAGAAGTGCCGATGCGGCCAAGCTCGTTTGCAGCCTCAGGGTTGAAAGTCTCAGGACTCTGTTGCTTCCAGAGGGGGTGGTTTCTCCTCTCGGGGGCCTCGTTGAGGCCGCAAATGAAGGTCCTCACCTCGAATTGCCTCCAGTCGGGGGAAGGCTGTCCCTTGGACAGAGATAGCATTGGACACTTGGGTCCTCAACGGCATCCAATCCGGTCTGCGACTGTCGTTCCGGCAGCACCCCTGTTTATCTCGGGTGCCCCTCCCGACTCAGGTCCCTTCCGATCCTCAGCGTCGGGACCTTCTGGTGCAGGAGATCGACAATCTCTCCACAGGGACGATTGAGGTGGTCAGGAACACCCTTTCACCGGGGTTTTACTCGAGACTTTTCTTGGTACCCATTCATCTGGCATCACAGAAATACCTTCGGTTCTCGTTTCGGGATCGTGTCTTTCAATTCAAAGCTCTCCTGTTCGGTTTGAACCTGGCTCCTTGGGCCTTCACCCGACTGACCGATGCCACATGTGCTCTCTTTTCACTGTACTCAGTCGACTGTGACTTCGTCAGCCTACCTGGACAACGTCCTCCAATGGCACCACAATGCTGCAGTTCTGGAGTCCGATGTCCGGCAGTTGCTTGGCCTACTGGCGTCGCTGGGTTTCAGGGTCAATTGCGAGAAGTTGGATCTCCTTCCTTCTCAGCAATTTTGTCATGTGGGAATGGATTTCGACACTCTTCACAATGTGGTGTCGGTTCCCAATGCTCGGGCGATGATCCTTTCTGCCTTGACTCGGAACCTGCTCCGATCCTCCTCGGTCTCGGCCAGGACTTTCCTTTGGATGCTGGGCCTTTGTGGTTTGGTGACAGATCTCATTCCGCTGGGTTGCTTGTTTGTCCGACCTCTCCAACACTTCCTGTTGGATCATTGGCGTCCGAATGTGGATCCTCTGGACCTGGAACTTCCTATTCCTCGGTCCCTGCTTTGTCACCTCCGCCCTTGGGTCGATGTTCCCTGGTTGACTCAGGGTGTCCCATTGGATCTTCCTTCGGACGATCGCATCCTTACTGCGGATTCCAGCGATCGAGGCTGGGGTGCGACATTGGATCTTCTTGGCCTGTCTACTCACGGCGAATGGGACAGCGAGCAGAGTGCCCATCATATCAACCAGAAGGAGCTCCTTGCTCTTCTGTTGAGTTTTCAGCATTGGATCTCTCACCTGTCGGACCACACAGTCCTACTTCTTTCAGACAACTCAACAGTGGTGGCCTACATACGGAATCAAGGTAGCACACATTCGATTCCCATGTATCGGCTATCTCGGGATCTTCTGCTGTTGGCACGGGATGTAACATCCTAGCAGACTCCCCATCCCGACGCGACAGTGTCCTTCCCACCAAATGGATGCTGCATCGGTCGGTGTTTCAGGTGATTTGTGAGCGGTGGGGGCGTCCTCTTGTCGACCTTTTCACCACTCGCTGGAATCATCAGGTAGAGACCTTTGTCTCCCCTTGTCCAGATCCACTAGCATTTGCGGTAGACTCTCTGTCTCTGGACTGGACAGGTTGGATCGGCTATGCCTTCCCTCCTGCACCGATTCTTCCTCAAGTGTTGGCGAAGATTCGCGCTTGCAGTTACAAGATCATTCTGATTGCATCTCTGTCTCCACAGAGGGTGTGGATCAATCTGCTGCGGCCTCTGTAGGCAGATCGGCCGATTTGACTACCTCTATGTCGCGATCTTCTTTCCCAGGGTAGTCCCAGGAAGTATCACAACAACCTGGCGAGCCTGTCCCTTCACGCCTGTCTTTTATCAGGTCCTGTCTCCGATGTAGAGGTTTTATCAAGACGAACAGTGGAGTGCATTTCTGCATCGCAGCAACATTCCACTGGCATGACTTGTGCTGCTAAGTGGAAGGTTTACTGCCGCTGGTGTACAGCTCAAAATACGGATTACCGTAATCCATCAGTCACTCAAATTGTGGATTTTCTGGTATACCTTTTTGACTCCAAAGGCCTCCAGACTGTTACTATTAAGGGCTATCGGTCTATGCTGTCAGATACTTTCTCTTATGTGGGAAAGCGGTGCATCGGTCGTAATCTCTTTCAATCCAAACTGATTCGGCACTTTTCTCTGAAGAGACTTTGAGTTTTGCATCTTACACCCAAGTGGAACTTGGCATGGGTGTTTCATTGTTTGGAGGGAGTGCCATTCGAGCCTTTATCTGAGACCGATATGCATTTTCTCACCTATTTTCTCACCTATAAGAAGACTGCTTTCCTTCTAGCGTTCGCCTCTGCCAGATGTGTCAGTGAGCTTCATGTGCTTTCTGTTGATTCTGCTTTCTTCAGAAATGAGGCTAACAGTGTAACCTTCACTACTGATGGCTCTTTTCTGGCCAAGAATCAACTTCCTGATTCGGTACCTCCTCCCATCTGCATTCGGGCTCTCCCTGCTGTCGATGGCCGGAGGCCTCTTCTTTGTCCTGTTTGTGCGATCAAGACTTATATTAATCACACGCAGTTCATTTGGAGGGGTCGGAAGAGATTCTTTCTGTCTCTCATTCCTGGGAGGCAGTCTATGTCTTCCCATTCTATTTCCAGGTGGATCTGTCTTGCAATCAAGCTGGCTTATTCCAGTTTGTCTGCTTCGGATCTTGTTTTGAACCGGTTTAATGCTCATGAGGTTCGTGCCATTTCTACATCCTAGGCGTTCTCCAATTCTGTTTCGCTCAGGGATGTTATGAATGCGGCTTACTGGAGGAATGCTTCTACTTTCTCCTCCTTTTATCTCTGCCACCTACAGCAGCAATCTGAGGACCTTTTTTCTTTAGGCCTTCTCATTGCTGCTCAGGCTGTTGTGCACTCTCGTTAAATATGTATTTTCAGGTTTGTGCATCGTTCAGCCTTGTTCTTTTCAGGTGCTTCATTCTTTCTTTTACAGGTTTCGCTATTATTCTCTGCCCTCCTTGCATTTCTTTCTGCTGCGCTTGTTGGTATTGGTTATGTGATTCACCTCCTCCTATTGTTTATTCAGCCAGTTGTAAACAATTGTGAGTAGGTTGAAAAGAAATTAAAATTTTTTAGTAAATTTTGTTTCTTAACATACCTACCACAATTGTTTACCGGAGGCCCACCCTCCTTGGGGATATCTTTGATATCGTTACCTCCCCACAAACAAATCACAAACTTCTCGTTTGGGGAAATACGGAATTGACGTCACGGTTGTTGCGCATGCGCACAGTAAATGTAAGAGGTGTGCAGAGAGAGTACCTGTAATGTCGAGCGCCGGTCTCGCTCGACCCCTTTTCGATCTTTTTTCGTGCTTTTTTTTTTTTCCAGCTCGTTTGGAACAGTTTCTAAGCTTGAGTTAGTTCCGAAGTAGGGCTTGCACTTACCTTACTGCCAATTGTAAACAATTGTGGTAGGTATGTTAAGAAACAAAATTTACTAAAAAATTTTAATATTTATGAACCGTTCTTTACGAAACTTCTTGGGTACCTCTGTTATCACCGTGGGACGAGAACGATTGTTTTTAGGTGCGGTCCAAAATTCAAGATGGCCAGCAGCAGCCATTTTGTACCGAAAAATTAGTGCAATCAGATTTTTGTACAGAACTTCAGTATGCAAGTTCTGATTTGAATAAATTTTGGTTTGAATGTTTAGTAACATGGAATACATCACATATAATACAAGTTTTTTTCTCGTGCAGAAATTATGCAAATTAGATAAACTTTGATTTATTCTGTGCTACTTATACACAGTAAGTACACATGTCAGTACGGCTTGGGCTAGGGGTTGTATTTATGAACCGATCCTCTTGGGTACCTTTGTTATCACCTTGGGATGAGAACGAGTGTTTTTGGGTGCGGCCCAAAATTCAAGATGGCTGCTGGTGGCCATTTTGAACCGAAATTAGGTATAATTATTTTTTTGTATGGAACTTCTATATGGCTCGGGCTAGAGGCGGTATTTATGAACCAGTCTTTACAAAACTTCTTGGGTACCTTTGGGTACCTTTGTTATCACCGTGGGACGAGAACCAGTGGTTTGGGGTTCGGTCCGAAATTCAAGATGGCCATCGGCAGCCAGTTTGTACAGAAATGAGTGCAATCAGTTTTTAGCTCACCAAAGGGAGCTAAACTTATCACTTGCCGTCCGGCGTCGTGCACATTTTTCAAACGACTTCTCTTCTGAAACCGCAAGGTCGATTTGCTCTAAACTTGGTATGGATGTTCATTACTATATGTCAATTCAAGTTTGTTCAAATGAAATGGACATGCCCACTTGGGGCTCCATAGGGGGCATAACTCCGATAGCACCCTATGTATATTAGAGAAATTACTAAAAAATCTTCTCCAGCACAAGTGGGCAGAATCATTTGATATTTGGTATACAGCATTATGGGGTGGATCTGATTCATCCAAATTGGCCCCCTGGATTCAGATTTGGGCTCACTATAGAAGCATGCTTAGGGGGGTGAGATTCAAGTTTGTTCAAGCCAAGTCCCTGAGTTCATATTTGGGCTCAATGTGGGAGCCTGAATTATAACTTAATTCGAAATGAGGAATTTTCTTTAAAAATCTTCTTCTTCAGATCCAGCAGTCGGAATGTTTTGATATTTGGTATGCAGCATCCTTAGGGGGGTGAGATTCAGGTTTGTTCAAGCCATTCCCAAGGTCCATATTTGGTCTCACTGTGGCAGCCCTCGCAATTCAAATTTTTTGGCTTCGGCAGTCGTTTGCCGTAGCAAATTTTATGTGCTTTGGCAGTTACTACGGCATTTCTGGGAAGGCAATACATACATGTGACGAATGCACAATTTTTTTTAGTGGGGTCTGTGGGGGGGGGGGGGTTCTCACCCTAGGAAAATTTTGAAATCTGGTATCAAAAGGAGCGTTCTCGTGGCTTTTGTGGTGGAAATCCACTTGATATTTTGGATGACAAAATTAGGTTTTTTACTTGAATCCACTCCTGCACCCCTGCAATGTCATTTGCACGGTCGATTTGTCAATTTGCGATCGAAATTTGCGGGACTACAGAACGAATGAATTTCATCTGAGCTGAATATTGAGTAAAATACATTTCAAACTTATTTCTCAGAAAAAACATGCTGTTTGTTTACCTGTATTTATGTATATTCCCTGGTATCAAAAAATGAATGTTGACCCATTTTCTGTAAATGTAGAACTCAGTCCGGGAAACCCCCACACATATTTATATATGGAGAAGATGCACATGTGTACGGTGCGAATTCAATTGTTTTCGAGAGGGGTATCACAATAAACAAACCAATGACAGAAAGTTTAAGTTAGTGTAACGTTGACTGCGAGTTTCCGTTTTCAGCTACCGGTGTGTGTCTCTCGTTGTGCACAGTGAACTACTGCATGTCACACATTCGTCCAAACCTGGACCAAAAGTCCGTAATATAATTTTTTGGTTTGATGCATCCTGTGGCACAGGATGTACCAAACCAAAAAAATATATTACAGACTTTGCGTCCAAGTTTGGACAAGTCAAACACCACTGCAGATTATTTGTACTACGGCAACTGTGTGCCGTAGTCAGCGCCGTTTGCTTCAGCAAATTGCTTCGGCAACGCCGATTGCCGAAGCCAATTGCAAGGGCTGCTGTGGGAGCTTGAATTGTAACTTAGTTCAAAATGAGGAATTTTCTTTAAAAATCTTCTTCAGAGTCAGCAGTCAGAATGGTTTTGATATTTGGTATGCAGCATCCTCAGGGGGGTAAGATTCAAGTTTGTTCAAGCCATGTCCCTAGTTTGGTTTTTTATGCGTTTCGAGCAATTTTAAGACGAAACAATTTTTTTTTTTTTTACACTGAAAATTTGGGGACCAGGTGGGACTTAGAAAATTTTGGACAAAAATCCGGAAATTAGTTTTTTGGATTTTTATGCATTTTGGTCAACTTTAAGAAGAAGAAAGAAAAATTTTAGTCTGAAAATATTTTGTTTGGGGCTTCAAAACAAAAATAAAAAAAAATCTGTTTTTATGCGTTTATCTCAATTTTGGGACGTAAAAGTGCAGGAACTGAAAATAGAAGGAAAATCCTGTGTATTGTGTGGACACAATTGCTTCATCTAGTTGGTATATGCTATTCTCTGGAGGGGCGTATGCAGCTTATTCTATTCAAGTCCCTAGTTTGATATGTAGACTACCATGTCAGGTGAGTGCCCTCAGGCCCCCTGGGGCCTCTTGTTTGTACAGAACTTCTGTATGAAAGTTCTGATTTGAATAAATTTTTGTATGAATGTTTAGTAACATGGAATACATCACATATAATACAGGTTTTTTTCTCGAGCAGAAATTATGCAAATTAGATGAACTTTGATTTATTCAGTGCTACTTACACACAGTAAGTACACATGTCAATACAACTCGGGCTAGAGGCTGTATTTATGAACCGATCTTCACGAAACTTCTTGGGTACCTTTGTTATCACCTTAGGTCTAGAACGAGTGTTTTAGGATGCAGTCCGAAACTCAAGATTGCTGCCGGTGGCCATTTTGTACCAAAATTTGATACAATCAGTCTTTTGTGCAGAACTCCTATATGAATGTTCTGATTTGAATTAAGTTTTGAATGAATGTTTAGTAACATAAAATACATCACATATAAAACAGGTTTTTTTCTCATGCTGAAATTATGCAAATTAGATGAACTTTGATATATTCAGTGCAACTTATACACAGAAAGTACACATGTCAATACAACTCGGGCTAGGGGCTGTATTTATGGACCGATCTTCACTAAACTTCTTGAGTACCTTTGTTATCACCTTGGGACGACAACAAATGTTTTTGGGTGCGGTCCAAAATTCAAGATGGCTACCGGCGGCCATTTTATATCAAAATTAGGTGCAATCAGTTTTTTGTACAGAACTTCTAGGACAACATTTGTTATCATCATGGGATGGTAACGAGTGCTTTGGGGCTCGGCCCAAAATTCAAATGCCTGTCGACAGTCATATTTACAGGAATTGTGTGTGTGTTACATTTTTTGTACAGAACCTGTAAAGAAGATTTTTTATGTCAGTAATGTTTGCTATAAATTTATTGGATGCCTTTGTTATCACTGTGGTATGAGAACAAATATTTTCGGGTTCAGTCAGACCCACTCGGGGACTCAAAAAGGGAGATAATTAAAAATCTTTTCCAAAAACACCAGACAAAATAATGTTTTTTGAATTCAGCATCCCTAGGATGTGTATATGAAGCCAAGTTCCTGTGTTAATATTAGGTGTTGTTTGGGGAGGGTAAACATTAGCACAACCCGATTTTCTATTTCCAGTGAGAAAAATAAAACCTCTTCACCCGTGGGAACCCTATGAGCAAAAGATAAACAATTAAAATACCTATATTTTAAGAAGGACTGGACAAATATTTATTAATTAGTATGAATCAACCTTAGAAGGGTTTAAATCAAACAGGCCAAAACAATTGCTAACATTTGGCTTATGGTGCACCATACAAGGATCCTTATTGTAACATTAACCCCATGGAGATTTCTTTTCTAGTTTAGCATCTAACTGTCACCCACCTTTACAATACTATACCTGTACATTTGTTACAGGTAATGGTCAGTATTTATGTACATACCTTTATAATACTTTACATGTACCTTTGTTATCAGGTCATTACCTAGATGTGTGTCATTGCTGTGTCACATACTTTTCATGTACATGTCTTACACAAGTTGAGCTACAGTGTCATTGACACTTTCATTTTATTTTCAGCCAGTTGATAAGGGAAAAGAGTATTTCAAAAGAAAAATAGATTATATTACAAAACAAATAGAGAAAATTCAACCTTTGATGCAAGAAAAACATAAAATGAAACAGGGTAAGTTGATATAAGACTGAGGTACTTAAACCCTAAGAACCATGATGGTATCTTACACTCCAGCTCAGTGTCATCAATTGGAAGGGTCTATATTCATAAATTGGGGAAAGACTAATAAATATTTTCAACGTGAAGCCTATGAGGTCAAAAATTAAAATAAGTCAGATTTTTTGGAATTTTAGTATGTTGTAATGCTAAAAAAAAAATTGGAGGTAGTTGTTTTTTAGCTTAACATGACAAAGTCTAGATAAGCTATTGCCATCACGCATGTGGAAGTCTGTGAGTCTGTTCACATTGTCCTTTAGCACAGGCTACACCGCGTAGTTCTTCTCCGATCGTCACAAAATTTCATATGCATGTTTGAGATCATGTCTAGATGAGAACGTCCCTTTTGGTCGAGATCAGTCATTCGTGGTGGCTGCCCAAGCCCAAAACCCGAAAACCATTAGCACAGTCTACAGGTCGTATTTATGAAGGAATTTGATTGTAACTTGGTAGGATGCCTCTGTATAATATCTAGATGAGAACGTCCCCTTTTTGTCATGATCTGTCATCTGTGACGGCTGCCCAATCCTGAAACACAAAAACTTTTAGCACAGTCTACAGGTCATATTTAATATGGAGGGATTTCATTGTAACTTAGTAGGATGACCCCGGATGATGTCTAGATGAGAACTTCCCCATTTGGTCACAATCTGTCAACCATGATGACTGCCCGAGCCCAAAACCCTAAGCACAGTCTACAGGTCGTATTTATGGAGGGATTTCATTGTAACTTGGTAGGTTGATTCCATATAATGTCTAGATGAGAACGTCCCCTTTTGGTCGTGATTAGTCCACTATGACGGCTACAGGGGCCTGAAGCCCAAAAACCTTTAGCACAGTCTACAGGTCATATTTATGAAGGAATTTCATTGTAACTTGGTAGGATGACTCCAGATAATGTCTAGATGAGAAACGTCCCCTTTTGGTGGCGATCATTCAGCCGTGACAGCTGCCCAAACCCCAAATCCCAAAACCTTTAGCACAGTCTACAGGTCGTATTTATGGAAGGATTTCATTTGTTTTCTTTTCACATTGAAAGGATATTGATCAATTGTATTAAGAGGAAGTCTTCCTCTGACTTTATAATCATTCTATATGTGGTCAGTGTACTCGCATTAACTCCTGTTCTGTATCGTATGATTTCGATGAAAATATGGGAAGCGTATGTCACGGTATGTTATTGGGGAATTGGACACTCCGGTCCTTTCCCCGCAGGGTCACTCTACTTTATCAATTTCTATTTCAGACGATCAAGATTAGGGTGATGTATCTGTGATGTCTTCCAACAGTGTGCCTCCGTCGTCACAATTAATGAAGGGCTAGCGGAAAAGTGCTCATGTAAATACGCCAATTGCCTAAGAGGACCCTAGTAGGTTCGACGGCCTTTGACGTCCGCTAGCTCGCCCGGTGTAGCGTCCATTCACCGAATGGTTCGGCAGCCGGGTTCGTCCGTTGCGGTCTAGAAGGAATTTTGGGGTGATGCGAGCACTATAAATCAACCTAATGCACACCCAGTGACGGCGGATCGGAGGGAGAACGGAGGAAGCCTTTTAGTCCGGTTCATAGCTCGTTCCGGTCCATCCGGACGGCAAGCGAGAGAGGTCCCTCTCTCATTCAACAACATTTGGCCCCAGATGTTGTGGTACAAAATGTGTCGCAAGCGGAGCATCCGTCCGTCGCTCGGGACGCTCCGTTGTATAGGCAGTCCGCGGAGACTGCTAAGGCTTCCTCTTCTCGTCAGCGCACACGACCGCACCTTGGCTGCATGACCGCCGATATATTACCAGCTTCGCTGATCAAGGATTCTTCGGCGATCAGGTCACACCATCCGGTAGCCAGGGACACGAGGCCTGCAGACTCCGGACGTTCGCATAGGAAGTGTGCGGGAGTCAACGTACACGGAGCTTCCCGCGGCAATGCATCGTAAGACCGCTACTGCACAGGCCTCGGGAACGGACGTGCTTTCCTAAATAGCACAGTTTATCGCAGCATCCCAGCATCAACTGAATCTGTCGCATATTTTTTATCCGACGATGCTGGGTCGGGACGCTCCGCAGAAGCGGGTACGGACGTCCGAAAGTTTCATCCGGTCCGACGGGATACCGAAAGGGATTTGGAGGATTTCGAGCCTTCCCTTTCGGAACAACATATGCTGTTGTGTATGTCATCTGACTTGGTCTTCTACAGCTTCTTTCGTCGGACCAGAATGCTGCGATGCCGGATAAGAAACTGATAGCGTCGGTGGACTGAAATTTTTGGTTCGGTTCGGGGACATCGTCCCTCAGTTCCGACATAGTCCAATAATGTCACACAAACTTTCGAATTATTGAACGACGCTATATATATTATTATTTTATGCTTGCTATAACCAAGCATTTCTGGTTTCTTGTTCGCAAAGTTACGGAGATGTCTTTCAAAAGTCTGCCTCTGTCGTCATAGTTAATGAAGAGCTAGCGGCAATAAGTGCTCATGGAATATGTCTATCGCCTACGGAGTGACATTCGCTAGCTCACCCGGTGTAGCGTACATTCATCGAATGGTTCGGCTGCCGGGTTCGTCCGTTGCGGTCTAGGAAGGAGATTTGGGTGATGCGAGCACTTTAATTACTTTAGTACTCACCCAGTGACGGCAGATTGAGGACAGATCGGAGGAAGCCTGTTAGTCCGGTTCCTGGCTTGTCCAGGTCCGTCCGGGCTGTGAGCGAGAGAGGTCCCTCTCTCGTCCAACAACATAGGGGACCGCATGTTGTGGTTCAGATATTTTACATTCGGAGCATATGTCCGTCGGTCGGTCGGGACGCTCCGTTATATTGACAGTCCGAGAGACTGTCCTTAATGCTTCCTCATCCTCACAGCAGGGCACACGACCGCACATTGGCTACGTGACCTCGAGTATCCGATCAGTTTCGTCATTCAGTGATTCCACGGCGAATAGGTCGCGCCATCCGGTAGCCAAGGGACACGAGGCCTATACACTCCGTTCGCTCGCATATTGGTAGTATGCACGGGGTAACGATCACGGAGCTTCCAGCGGCAATGCATCGTAAGACCGCTTCTCCTCAGGCCTCAGTGATGGACGTGCTATCCGAGTTAGCACAGTTGTTTCGCAGCATCCCAGCAATTGACAGTTTCTCGGTCGAATCAGGAATTATCCGACGGCGCTGGGTCGGTGCGGTCCGCGGTTGCATCAGGTATGGACGACCGAACGCTTTATAGGGTCCGACAGGATGGCGAAAGGGATTCGAAAGATTTCGAGTTTTCCCTTTAGTAGTATCGGAAGCTGCCTTTCATATCTTCTGGCATTATCTTCCAGTGATTGTTATTTCGGACTTCATTGCTGCGATCTTGGATAAGAGACTTATAGCGTCATTGGACTCGGATTTTTCGATCGGTTCAGGGACATTGTCCCTGACTTACCGACGCAGTCCAATATTGTCATTACAACATGTGTTTTATTTTCGACGCTATATATATATATATACAAGCCTGCTACCAAGCATGATAGTTTAGTTTCTTGTCCGCGTTGCTCATTTCTGCCATTTTATCATTTATACGAATAGTTTATTTTGGCAGAGCAGGGCATACCGAGTGTTCATATGCATCTAGACGGTGTGGTTAAAGACTGGATATATTCTTTTTCGCCGTTTATGTCTTTTCCAACTTCAATGTTGGAAACGACATGATGTATAGTAGACTTAACTTAGACGCTTTATCATACGTAATCCGCCTTACTGAGGCGTTATCATTACGTCTTCAAGAAAAGATTTACGGGATATTATTCTCAATGTAATTTCTTTTGAGTAGCGGGGGAGGAATTCGTCACATACAGGTGAATTGTGCACTTGGTGATACCTTCTTGAAATTTGGCACACTGTTAGTGTAGGCTATGAGGTTCTCAAAAACGATCGGCTACAAGTTGACACCGACCGGTGGCGACCAGTAGCGGCACAATCCAAAATGGCCGCCAGCGGCTGAAGGGAACCTCCTTTTCGACGGTCTACCGACTATACATCCGATTGTAAGGGCGCGAAAGTGAACTCTGATCCACGCACGTGTTGGAAACAGACGTGGGAGATGATGTAGAATAAAACGAGATTCTCTATACGGACGCATCAATTTCTTGGAACTTGAAAAGAGCGTTGTTTCTCCGGGATCAGCGTCATTCAGGCAAACCTGAATGACGCTGATCCCGGAGAAACAACGCTCTTTATGAAGCAGTCTCTTTGCCATACAATCTCTTGTTTGGCGTAATTCCGCAAGCAATTCTGATTTGTCTGTCGAAATTAATTCGAGAACGCGATTGTTCACAAAAATCATTCACAGAATGAGTGAGAATCCTCTTCGTGTACGGACTAGTACTGACTGGGAACGTTGTTGCTTTTGCCAGCAAGACAGTTCCAAGAAATTGATGCGTCCGTATAGAGAATCTCGTTTTCATGACGCCTATAAAGCTATTGAGGAAGACATAACGCGCTTCCTAGATAATGGCGTTGAGCTTCCATATAATTTGACCATTGATTGTTTGATGAGAGAGAGTGATGAGTGTATGTCGATGTCACTGTTGACGAATAAGGCAATATATCATAAGACATGCCGTGACAGTATTCGGACTCACATCGTACAGCGCGTGCTACACAAGCGAGAGCGAAATGAGGCAGTGGCATCCTGCTCCACGCTGAGTCCTAAAAGAACACGGACAAGTTTTGAATCTGGCTGTGACAGGAAACTGCCCCAGTGTGTTTATTGTCACAAACGCGAAGGTGACAGCAGTGAGCCTATTTGCAGATCAATGTCTGATAACAATAAACTCAAAATTATGGCAAAGGAAGCCGAGAACTGGGTTGTTTTTTCTCGGGTCAATGCAGCATTTGATTCCGCTGCTAGTGATCTTTACTATCACAAAACCTGTTATTGTAAGCTTGCCAATGAAGCACGAGCGGCTAAATCTAAAAAGTCGAAGAACGCCGAACATTCCGCGTCAGGCCTGCCCTATGACCCTCTCGTTATGGCAGAGCTCATAACATTTGTTGAACACAACGATTCCGCGATGAAGCTTGTCGATCTCAAGAATCTGTACAGTCGGAGGTTGAAGCAAGTCGGTTCTGATTGGCTTAGTGAAGAAATACATTCCACTCGATTCAAAGAACATTTGTTGCAGAAATTGGGCGATGGCTGGGACGCCTTCACACAGGGTAGAGATGTGTTTATTTCAAGTAGGTTTCGAGTTGGCTCCTTGTTGTCCGAATCTTTAACTCGTATAGTGTCTGAGGAAGAGGCAAAAAAGATAGTTGATGTGGGTCTTCTTCTGCGTAAACACATACTCATATCTCAAGCTCCTTTCACGGGATCATTTTCATCTTATTGCTTGAGCGAGCCTGTACCCAACTCACTCCTGACTCTTCTTAGAGTTCTACTTGAGGGCACATGTAGTATACAGAACTTAGGCGATGATGAGACTGTTAATGCCAAGACTCGAGTGGCTTGTACTATTTCACAGATGTTGATCAGCAATTCAGCGAAACGCTCCGAACATGCACAAAATGTTCACCAGAGACGTGACAGAGAAACTCCAATGCCTCTTTATGTGGGTTTGAAGTTGCATGCCCATGATCGTATGAAAAATCTTATCAGAGATTTTCATCAAATGGGACTCTCTGTCTCTTATGATCGCGTAATGGATGTTCGCAGGAGTTTCGCGAGAGCTGTTTCACTGCGGTTCAAGAACGAAGGTGTTGTAGTCCCAGCTAACTGCAAACGTAATGTTTTCTCGATAGGAACCACTGATAACATTGATGTATCTGGTAGATCTGATATGCATGGTACGTCCATCACACTCATTGGTCAACTGAGCAGGGACAATGTGGGTACTGATCCCCCACCACTGAGTTTAGATGTTCCAGAAGACACACAAATTGAACTCCCAGACGACTATGCATTTGTTCCTTTCGTTGAAGACTTTGGTGGGGACATCAGGCTTGAATCTCCAGATGAATGTAATGTACGGCCCAATGAATATGCAGATTTGAACGTGGGAGAGAATGACTGGTTGTCTCATGTGTCACAGATCAGCAATAAAGGGAAGGTTGATGGCAGCTGGCAGCTTGATGAAGTCCCTGTGACCTTTTCAGGCTTCTTTTCAAAACATGAAGATCAAGACAATGTCAAACCTCGTGCAGTTATTGGGGTATTCCCTGTTTTCAGTGAGCAGAAAGCGGACTCACTCAGTATGCAGAAGCATGCTATGTATGTGGTCAGGGAAGCTACTGCTTTCGTAAACCCCGGCCAGATACCTGTCATTGAAGGTGACTGTCCGTTGTATGCCAGGCAGAAAAAATGTCAATGGCTGTTCCCAGAGGAGATAGGTGAGGATCGAATGGTGTGTATGATTGGATTCCTGCATCTTGAAATGTGCACCCAAGAAGCTGGTGGTAAGCTTATGGGTGGTTCTGGTTGGGAGCGAATGTTTCACCTCGCAAAGATATTCACACCCGGTGTAGCATCATCCCTACTTGGTGGGAAACATGTCAAGAGGACGCGACAGGCATATCTTCTCACTCTAGCTTGGCTTGAGATCCTCAGAAAGAATGCTTATGAGATTTACTGTCAGCAGACTGGGCCCCATGAGTCATTTGAAATGTGGGAACAGAGGATTCTTTCACAATCTCCAACTGCGCGCTATTGGGGTGAAATCGTTCGGAACTTTCTCTTGACAAGCTGTCAATTCGTTCGGAACCAACGAATCGGTAACTGGCCTGGTACACTGTGTTCTATCGATGAGTTGTGCAGTTACTTTTTTGCCCTAGGACATACAAATTATTGTCGGTGGGTCCCCGTATTTCTGAGAGACATGTCTCAGCTACCCAGGCGGCATCCTTCAATCCACAACAAATTCATGGAAGGCCATTTTGTGGTCCAGCGTAGTGAGAGGAAGTTCAGTATGATGGGTTTAGATCAGAGCCAAGAACATAGTATCCAACTACTCAAAGAAGACAGTGGTCCAAAAGGTCTCTATGGCCAGGCTGAAGAGAAAGTCGTTATTGAGCTTTCAAGGTCAGAAGTTCTGCGTGTTATAGATGAGTATGAATATGCAAGTTTCCACACAACATCATCAGATAACACGGAACACCCGGAAAGTTCGGTATCAGAGCAGAAAAAATTTCTGAATCAATTGAAATCTCTCCTCGATCTGGTGAATCAGGGACTCATTATCAACCCTTATGATGAAACTAGTGGTCAGCTGGTGACATTAGATACTGGTGAATATATGGACCCCGAAGTTAGTAAGAGTTTACGGTCATTACCCGAAAGGGGCAAGCATTTATATTCCACTTTCTTGAAGGAAAGGCTTGTGGAATGCACCGTACCCCTGAATGATGTTATTCCCAAGGCAAATATATATACCTTCCTTAACCCACCCCCAGCCAACCTGGACAAAGGCCGAGACAAACTCATGTCAAGTAAAGCAACTGCCGCAATAGTTACCCAGATGTTCGTTTCACTGCAAGCCCGGCCTGATTCAAACATGGATGAGTTTTTCATGCACGAGAATGCACGTGATCCGCCAGCATTATCCGATAGAGGTAAGCTACG
This sequence comes from Pictodentalium vernedei, assembly GCA_031216915.1. Lineage (NCBI taxonomy): Eukaryota > Metazoa > Mollusca > Scaphopoda > Dentaliida > Dentaliidae > Pictodentalium > Pictodentalium vernedei. The sequence continues at coordinate 248,781,580 of CM062289.1, forward strand.
GAGTGGGACAAAATCTCAAATTCTCAATTGTTTACCAGCTATTCCTGCACAAGGGAAGAATTCAGCAGCTAGACAAGCTTCAGTTGTCATCTTGGATATGCCTGCTGTAGTCCATGTAATCAAACCACAGAAAGCGGATCTGTTTGGAGAATATGCTCGATTGCAATTATTGCCATACATCGAATCTCTGATTAACACGAACACCACAAGGGTTGATGCGATCTATGACTGTTACCCCGAAGGCAGTTTGAAGAATCAGACGCGAGCAAAACGCCTCGGTGAGACAGCAGTTAGGTTGATACGGGTGTCCGAGAACGTCCCTTTACCTAAAGGGAAGAATTGGCAGGCATTCTTGAAAGTTAGTGAGAATAAAGACGAATTTTTCAAGTTCCTGTCTGCTGAACTGCTGAAATTAACATCAACATCCGAGTACCAGTTGTTAACGACATCAGGAGAATATGTACTATGCAATAAGGATGTTAGCTTATGTGACATATCTCCATCGAACCACGAGGAAGCAGACACGCGCATGATGCTTCATCTCAACCATGCAGTCTCACAAGGTCACAAAATAGCTTTTCTTCGCACGGTTGATTCTGATGTCGTCATTCTGTCTTTGCACCATTTCGCAACATTCCGTGACCTTGGACTCAGTGAGCTGTGGATTGGGTTTGGAATTGGAAAGGCATATAAAGATATGCCAATTCATGAGATAGCTTCACAACTTGGACCTGATTACTGTAAGGCCCTGACTTTCTTCCACGCCTTCACAGGTTGTGATGTAACATCCAGCATGCTCGGCATTGGGAAGAAGACAGGATGGAATGCATGGATGAATTTTCCCGCATCAACTGAAATGATGATAGAATTGACTGAGAATCCGCAAGTCTTTTCAGAGGATTCCCCTCATATGCAGCATATCGAAAAACTCACCATACAGATGTACAGTAACAGTTGTGTCAGTACACGTGTCAATGATGCGAGACGGCATATGTTCACACATGGCCTTAAGTCTATGGAAAACATCCCGCCCACCAAAGCAGCTCTGTATCAACATGTAAAAAGGGTAATTCTTGTGTCATCTTTCATTTGGCATCGTGCTCTGCAGAAACACTTATGTGTGCCAGACCCATCACAGTACGGATGGGAGTGGAATCCACGTCTCAATATTCTGGTCCCATTTTGGACTCACCTAGGAGACGCAAGTGCTGCATGTGCACTGATGCTCCACTGTAGTTGTGCCAAGGCCTGCAAGGGCAATTGCAAATGCTTGAAAGCTGGATTAAGGTGCACACCTTTGTGTAAGTGTGAAGGTGGCTGTTGTAACAATATTGAGTAGTATACTGTCATGTTAGGACCAGTCATCTCCTATTCTGGTATTTTTTTTTCCATTTTCGGCCAGTTAACACATGTCATGTTTCTAGTTGAGTTGATTTTGCTAACAAATGTTCATCCCATGTGGCTTGCTACATTGTCCGGGGTATAGGAATACAGTTTTAGATTTCGGAAAATAGTCTGTTATTTACTGCACAAGACGGTGTTAATTCATGCATAGCATGATACAATATCCCCAACTATTTTGCCTCTGTACAACAGTTGATACCTTCGTTCACCCGTGTGTTCATCTATGGTATCCTTGTCTTTCTCTGGCCATAGGCCACATGTGACTAGTCAGTTCCTACTCCATAGCAAATCAACTTGGAAATCCTTCATCTTGTAGCGCACTCATGTCTCAATGAATCCATACCTGAGTTGATCTAATAAATCTAACGTAAGGTATCAAATTGCCATACCGGATCATATTTCGATAAGTTATTCGCTAAAACATTTCGACCACTCATCGACATCAAAGGTCATGTTTTGGCTCCCAGTGGTGGCTATATCTCTATATCCCTGGTAAAGTAGCATACCATGAGGGATGGGCATTAAGTGTCGGCAACATTAATCCTGACTTGGAACACACCACATCTTAACTGGCCGAAAATGAAGAATACTACTTGTAGTCAAAAAATATTCCTGTACCTCGAATGACTGCAAACATACACTCACCCCTTCTAGTCCCATTTTGCCAATGTTCTATACTGGCAAGATAACATTGTATAATTAACAACGGGAACTAATGCATCCCGAGTTCATTCCAGCACTGCCCTTGCTGGCAGACGTGTCGCTATGGTGTTGAGATTGAACCAGAACTCCTCTAGAAATTTGATAGTTTTATTTTCTTAGAAAATAAATCTATCGAAAATGCCGGAAGTTGAGAATAGACTGTCACTTTAATTGGATTATCAAATGTCCAAGTATCCCCACTGCTGCATACTATCGAGTACCCTTGTTCATGTGTTGACAGGAATCTCTCATACCATGTTCATTTGACCATTGCATTCCCGAGAAACATTCAACACTAATTTATCTACGGACGGACGATCATACTGACAGTCAGACACACAGACGCACACATCGACGGAAATTCTGATCCCATTATCCATTAATCTTCCCCCCAACTTGTTCCAAGGGCTTCACTCCATCATTCACATCAATTACAGCACATGTATGGTGTTAGGTTTGGAGCTTCAGTTGTGCGATCGGCGAAAATAGCTTTTTTTCGATCCGCTTGGCGGCCATTTTGGATTTCGCTGCTAGTGGTGGCTAGAGGATGGTGCCAACTTGTAGCCGATCGATTTTGAAATCTCTGATGCCTACCCTTACATCATGCCAAATTTCAGGAAGGTATCACCAAGTGCACAATTCTAGCGAATTCCTCCCCCGCTATGAGGGCAGTAGTTTGTTCACGTATAACTCCGCCCTTCAGTGGCTGATTGGAGTTGGTTAGACGTGACGCAGCCCTAGCTACATCCACACGCGTGGATAGTAAGGTTAAGAACTCTCTCAGAGTCGCTTCGTTCTCGGAGGAGCTTCTCTTCGAAGGCAACTTTTCGGCAATCCATGAATTGCTCGATTTACACGTTCTCTTGTCTATCTAGTGTTACAAGAGATTCAGACTGGGGCAAACATTCGGTGGTTGACTCAGAGAGTGCCACCGCAGTTGCCGGACCCGAGTGTGGCTGTTATGACGGTTGCCAGTCAAACAGATTGGGATATAATACTGATCCCTACGGATTCGAAGTGCCAGGGTCTTTGGGTTCCGCAGTCTCTTAGCAACCAGTTTTCTTCCGCGGAATAATGTTTTTTAGGCTTGCTTTATGTCATTGCATGAACATTATTCAGAAATGCATGCCCAAATCCTGTCCTTTAATTCGCCAGTAGTGGCGTATCTCCGGAACCAGGGAGGCACTCTTTCGTTTCCGTTATTCAATTTAATGGAAAGAATCCGTCTGTTGGTTATAGTACACCAAGTTCTGTTTTGGTCCGTCATATTCCGGGTCGTCTGATTGTTTTACCGGACTCCCGTTCTCTTACGGGTCGCTTGTTGCTGTCAGAATGGACTCTCAACAAACAAGTATTCAATCAGATTTGCTATCTATGGGAGCGCCCAATGATGATTTATTTACGACACAGCTTGCTAATCAATTGCAGACGTATGTGTTGGCTTGTCCAGATCTCTGAGCTAATGTTGTTAACGCTCTATTGATCTATAGGACGGAATGATAGGATACGCGTATCCTCCGGCGCTGTTGTTTCAGCAGGTATTGCTAAGATAAACAACCACAATACATTTCTGTTGATAGCATCTCTATCTTCACAGAGATCATGGGTTATTTACTCTCTTGTCTACTGTGGGCCTTAACGTGAAATCTTCCTCTATGTGAGGATCTTTTTTCACTGGGTAAATCGTGTCATCTTTATCACAACCCGCAAGGTCGCAACCTTCATGTATTCCATTGTCTGGTCCGTATTGCATTGTAAGCACTGTACTGGACTAGCTTTGGACGCGATTTCTTACTATAGGAGATCCTCTTCTTCGCTATTCTATGCGGCTAAAGTGGAGGCTCTTCCGTCGTTGGTGTAGGGATCATTACGTTCATATTGTTGATCCCTCCATACTATTCATTGCAATTTTTTAGTATACTTGTTTCACAAGATCTACTGCAGCCTGTTATTATTAAGGTTATAGGTTTATGTTACCTCATACCTATGCACTCTACGATAGTTTACAATTGAGTCTTATGTCTCTTTATCTAAGTCAGTTAGTAACTTTTTGATAAGTAGACTTAGAATCTTTAGATTAAATTCCTATATGGATTTTAACTTCGGTTCTTATTTAGCTAAGTAATCATTTGAGCCTCTGGAAACAGTAGTTTTCAAATTCTGACTTTTTAGACAGTAATTCTGTTGGTTTCTCTTTTACTGTAGAGTCAGTGAGTTTCATGCACTATCGATGGATGATTTTCACTTTCGTAGTTTCGGAATCACTACTTCCGTTACTATTTAGGTTAGATTTTTGCATAAGAGTTAGGCTCCTATTATCCGGAACCTATTATTTTTAAGGTCCTTCCGTCTTCGTATGGGCATAGGCCTTTACTCTTTCCGGGTAGAGTTTATGTATTTATAAACAGATATCTGTTTATTACTATGGGCGTAAGCTTCTTCTGTCTTTGATGCCTAGTAGAAGGACGTTACGCTCCATTTTATTGTTAATGGATTCTATTAACTATCGGTACTGCTTATGGTATATCATTGACTTAGCAGTTGTGCTTAAGATTTCGGCTCATGAAGTAAGAGTTCTTCTACTTCTTGGGCTTACATTAATAGTGTCGCTATTATAGATTTTTGAAGGCCGCTCATTGCGCTCAGCCATCCACATTCATGAATTTTTATCTCAGAAATATCGAGTCCATTTCTGGAGGCCTCTATTGTTAGGTCTATTATCTACTGCTCAGAATGTCATTACCTTAACAGTTGCTACTATAGCTAGGTAGGCTGTCTGTTTCGGCAGTGTCTCCGTTCTGCTGCCCTCTTCGCTCTGGGCTATTTGACCCAGGGCAAGAAAAAGGGGGGGGGGGGGGGGGGGGAGGGTGTTCCCTTGGGTCACGTGTTTTACTATGAAAACAAGGGGATACCTCCTCCGGAGTTAGTAATTCTGAGCTGTTATTGGGATGGTTGTTTAGTGAGAAGTTTAGGTTTTTAAAATTCATTCAAGTCTTAGTTTTTAAAGTATAGCTTTTGAATATTGCATATGTCAACGGACATGATTATGCAATCCTCAGACACTTTTAGGAGTATAAGAGTCTCTATTCTCTAGACTTACTTTATTTATTGGCTTACTTTAAAAATTATTAGTATAAGGATTATATTGGATATTAATAGAGTACATGGATGTATGGAGCTCAATTTTGGAAGGTGTTGTATCTTTCTAATTTATCATAAATAAGAAAGATACATGTAAGGCCTATTACTTCTTTTTCCCTACAGGGGATGACTCTATTTTATTTTATTGAGCGTTTTCCATTTTGCTCTATGTCCTTGGCCCTCCAGCCTTTTTACTATTCAGCTATGTCTGGGTCATTAGTACAGTATAAAAATGTTAAAAAATTTATAGTAATTTCTATATTTTTTATACTTACCAATGACCCAGACGGGGATGGCCCTCCCAGGAGTTGGGAACTCTTGCCTCCCCGCTGAGTACATAGCGCTTACCAGGCACTGGTTATTAGAATGATTAATGGCGCCAATTTTGGAACGTCCTTGACACTGCGCATGCGCAGTAGAGGCGAAGTGTGGAGGGCCTTTCAGGACATGTTTTCTTTGGTTTTAGATGCAAATTTTGGGGATTGGGGGGCAAAATTTGTGTTTGGCCCTATATTTTAAGAGTTAGCACCAGCTATGTCTGGGTCATTGGTAAGTATAAAAAATATAGAAATTACTATAAATTTTTTAACATTCCCAATTATCACAATTCTTTTCCTATTTCATAATCCTTTCATAAACATTGAACATTATCCTTTTTCAAACATAACACTCAGACAAGTTAAGCTACAGTGTCATTGACACTTTCATTTGTTTGATTTGTTGCCATTTTTTATGTCACTTGAAATTTAGGGTTTATTAGTCCCCTACGGGAACCGTAAGAGGACTATAGGATTGCACTCCGTCTGTCGGGCACGGTGGATCAGTAGGTAGAGGTGCAGGCTGCAAGCCGAGAGGTCCTCGGTTCGAATCCCACCTGCGACAACTGCGTTGTGTCTTTGGGTAAGACACTTCACCCCCATTGTCCACGTGGGGGCACGATGACGCTGTGTACTAAGGTGTACTGCACGTCGATGGTGCACCTGTCTTCAATCAATGCTAACCTTGCTTGTGTGGAGTTGGTATGTTGGGGAGCTGACAGTTGCTCGCTGTTGCTCGGTGGTTCTCTCTGGGTATGCCGGCTTCCTCCACCCGTAAAACTGTCATGGTCATGGTTAGCCATTGTGCAGAAATATGTGACCTTAAACACCAATAAATAAATATACTCCTTCCGTCTGTCCATCCATCTGTCTGTCTGTCTGTCTGTCTGTCTGTCTGTCTGTCTGTCTGTCTGTCTGTCTGTTTTTTATGTTACCACCTCTCCCTCCAACATGCTTTAAGTTACACCTTTCATATTTGGTACATGGATAAATGGTTCTGAGGGGATGATGCACGCTCAAAATTGTTTTTTCAAAATCCAAGATGGCAGAATGGCGGCCATTTTTGTTGTGTTTTTTAAGCTTTTTTTCTCTATTTTCATGTTACCACCCCTCCCACCAACATGGTTCAAGCTACACCTTTCATATTTGGTACATGGATAAATGATTCAGAGGGGATGATGCACGCTCAAATTTTTTTTTTAAAAATCCAAGATGGCGGAATGGCGGCCATTTTTGTTGTGTTTTTTAAGCTTTTTTTCTCTAGTTTCATGTTACCACCCCTCCCACCAACATGGTTTAAGCTACACTTTGCATATTTGGCACATGGATAGAGGGTTGGGAGGGGATGATGCATGTTCAATATTTTTTCTTCAAAATCCAAGATGGCGGCATGGCGGCCATTTTTGTTGTGTTTTTTAAGCTTTTTTCTCTATTTTATGTTACCACCCCTCACTCCAACATGGTTCAAGCTGCACTTTTCATATATGGTACATGGATAAAGGGGTTGTGAGGGGATTATGCATGCTCAATATTTTTTTTTCAAAATCTAACATCTGTCTGTCTGTCTGTCTGTCTGTCTGTCTGTCTGTCTGTCTTTCTGTCTGTTTTTATGTTACCACCTCTCCCTCTAATATGCTTCAAGCTACACCTTTCATATTTGGTACATGGATAAATGGTTCTGAGGGGATGATGCACAGTCAATATTTATTTTTCAAAATCCAAGATGGCAGAATGGTGGCCATTTTTGTTGTGTTTTTAAAGCTTTTTTCTCTATTTTATGTTACCACCCCTCCCTCCAACATGGTTCAAGCTATGCCTTTCATATATGGTACATGGATAAAGGGTTGTGAGGGGATTATGCACGCTCAATATTTTTTTTTAAAAATCCAAGATGCTTATATACTCTAGTGTCTTCTGTGACAAAAAAACCTTATGTCACAAAAGCGCCGTAGGGGACTAATACCACCTCAGTGGTCAAACACTTGTTTTACCCATTTCCCATTGAAAATGCTGATTTTCAGTAACACACAGCTCCATGTAAATAATACACACAGCTATGAAATTTTACACACTTTTTCTATAATGATGGCTCTATTAAGTGTATTTGCTACAGTTTCAAATTTCAACCCCTATTCAGATTAATGTCAATTTGCTAGGTTTTTTTCATGAACGTTTAATATCATCCTCCTTGTTGAAGGCACACTATCAAAATTTGGGAAATGTATTCTCCAATAAAAACCAGATTAAAAAATGCAATCAGTTTTCAGCCGATGAACGATTCATCTGGAGCTGCCATTGAGGTGTCAGTAGGACATCAACATTGGAAAAATTAAAGTTTGTCCAAATCTACATGAAAATTTAGGATGCTGCAGAACTCAAAAATTAAAAAGCTTGTTTTTGGATTTTTTTATGTAACAATATTTTTGATGTTTTTACATCCATTTATGTTTTTACACCTGTCCAATTTTGTGACAACCTTTTGTCAACAATGGGAAAAGATACACGTATGCAATAAACTGAATGCTATGATGTCAAATGCAATGGAGGGTAAAAAAAAACCCATAAAAATTAAATTCCACTTTCAAAAGGTTTGACCATGTGACCTTTCAGCATCTATTGTCCCAAACACAAAGTTAAAAAAAAGTTTGAAAGTCTGACTTCAAACACTTGAGATATGGCGTCAGTACCATCGGGTGTATTTTTTCATCATTTACCGTAAGCCATTTTGAACAGTTTTCTTTAAAAACACAAACTTATGATTCATGTAGCTCCATATTTGTCAATGACACAGCTATCAAACTTCACACACTCTTTTCTGGTTATTTGAAATTCTACAATCTTATTTTTTCATTTAAAATTTACACACTCGATGCCAGGAATGCCTATTTTACATTTTTTTAACGTACTTTTTATTTTCAAACCCATTTTCAGCCTTAGTCGTTCGAAATTTTGGGAATGTAATCTCCACAAATAAAAAACGTATTTAACCCTTTACCTAACACGAAAAGCAGATGACACCTGCAAACAAAATTCTTGAATATCTAAATATTTTCATTTTTTGTCTCAAAAACATAGCTTTTGACCCTCATTGGAATGAGCTCATCGAGCTCGTTCCAATGAGGGGTCATAAGCTATGTTTTTGAGACAAAAAATAATGAAAATTGAATGGCGATCTTTGTAAATAGCACTGGCTGGTTTGGGCCATTACATTGGGTAAAGGGTTAAAAATGTGGTGTCGTCCTAGGAAATTCCCATCCGTAATGGCCAAACTATGAGCCGACGTCATAGAGGGTCTTAGGTTCAAAAATTAAAATAGTCAGATTTTCACAACATTTTAGTACGTTATACAGCTAAAAAATAGGAGATAACTGTTTTTTAGTTTTTAGCTCACCTGACTGAAAGTCAGGGTGAGCTTTTCTGATCACTTTTTGTCTGTCGTCCGCCGTCTGTCGTCTGTCATCCGTCGTATGTCGTGAAGGTGGTGTTTGGGTCATTTTCTCCCAAGCCACTGGCTGCAGTTCAATAAAAATTCACATGAGTAGCGGTTATATAGTGGCATTTGGGTTTTTCTTCAAATTGGGTTTCTGCTTATATTGCGGAGGGGGGTTGGGCCAAAATGCACAAAATGTTTTAAAATCTTCTCATGAACCAGCCGTAGCAGAGACTTGATATTTGGTATGCAGCTTCCATTTGAGGTGTAGACTCAAGTTTGTTCAAGAGAAGTTTGACGGGCAATATTTACCTTTGTTCTGAGAGGGGCAAGAATTTTTGTCCCGCCCAGAATTTCTATTTTCTGAACCGAGAGGCCAATTTGAACCAAATTTAATATGAGGTATTATTGGGTTATAAGTACTTGATTTATGGAAAAAAAAATGTTCCTGCAGCCCCATGGAAACTTCAGGAGCCAAAATTGAAATAAAATGAAAATGTCCATATCTCCAAAACTGCACGGCACTGAGAATTTTTATTTTGTGTGAGGCTTCCTTGGGACAAACAGAAAAGAATGGTAAAAAAAAAATTGCCATCGGTTTTGTCATAAGGTACTTTTTCGGAACTTTAAAAAAATGCTGAGTCAGCATTTTTTAACACTGTGGGCAATGGGAAAAAATTAAAGAATCGTTTGCTTCCAAACCACTGCTCCAAAAGCTTTCATATTTTACATATAACATCTTTGGAACATTGATTCACATATTTGTTGAAATCAAATCCCTCGGTCCATATTTGGGTTCCCTATGGGAGCCCAAATGTTTAAATTAGTGCAGTATGAGGAATATTCTTTAAAAATCTTCTTCTTCAGATCTACCAATAAGAATCTTTTGATATTTGGTATGCAGCAAGCTTAGGGGGTTGAGATTCAGGCTGAAAATTTGGGGTCCCGGTCCAGACTTGGAAATTTTGGACCAAAATCCAGAAATAAGTTCTTTTTTTTTTTTTTTTTTTTTTTTATGCGTTTCGGTCAATTTTAAGACAAATTTTTTTTTTTTTTTTACACTGAAAATTTGGGGTCGGGGTGGGACTTAGAAATTTTGGACCACAATCCGGAAATTAGTTTTTTGTTTTTTTATGTGTTTTGGTCAATTTTAAGAAGAAAAAAAAATTTTAGTCTGAAAATATTTTGTTTGGGACTTCGAAAATTTCCGAACAAAAATAAAAAAAAATCAGTTTTAAACAGTTTTTATGCGTTTATCTCAATTTTGGGACGTAAAAGTGCAGGAACTGAAAATAGAAGGAAAATCCTGTGTATTGTGTGGGCACAATCGCTTCATCTAGTTGGTATATGCTTTTCTTAGGAGGGGCGTATGCAGCTTATTCAAGTCAAGTCCCTGGTTTGATATTTAGACTACCATGTCAGGTGAGCGCCCTCAGGTCCCCTGGGGCCTCTTGTTTGATTTATCATCATTTTTGATGTTTTCAAGAAATTAGCAATGGCATATCCTGTATCGAGTGGCTTAATACATTACAATGCAGCATACACCTTCACCTCGTTGTTGGGTGCTTCAGTATTGGCCATGCTTCCTTGAACGACTTCTAGAAATTCCCTTTGCGATTTCAAAACCATCTAGTTGTAATTTGAATTTGTAATCACCAGTAGTTTCTTTTTTTTGCTGTATTGTAAATCCCACTTAATTGGATATTTCCTACTTGAATTAGCATCTTATTTACATATAAATTCCAAGTATCAAACCATTTACCATATCTTCATTACAAATTTGATCTATTTGAAATTTTCCTGAGCGATCAGGTAACAAGATTGGGATGAAAAAAGCTGCCATCCTTTTCTGATAAACCCAATAAACATCTCACTGTCAAGTTAATTTATTTAATCAAGACGAAGACATTGATATGAATAATATATGAAACATAAGATTACTTTTGCAAAACGAATGTGGTTTTGTCAAATGGTCAACTTATTTTTTTCAAATTCATGGCTTATTGTCGCTTTAACTGAATAATTTTCACTTAGCTATCCAACTAAAAGAATTCTCTATGTAGTTGTAAGGCAAAAAAGTTAAAAATCTGTTTCTCAGGCCCTCATGCATGTTTTTTTTGGCTGCCGCATGCTCTATTTTTATAACCAATGCAAACTTAAAAAAATAAAAATGAAATGGTTTATGTCTGATATTTTACGCAAGTTAATAAAATTGATAAATTTGTCCCTTGAGTGCAAGAAGGCTTTGCAATGCGAGCATTGCAAAGTGTTCTTGCACTGACAGGATGAAATACTCCACCACCCATGCTTATCTGTAGATTATGAGGCCTAAAACATAAAACAAACCAAGAACATGAACTTTTGATGGCAAATAAATAATTACCAAAAATAATGAATAACATAAAAAAATGCCCACCCACATGCAATTTTACAAAAAATGGCCTGAAAAACAGAAGATCTACTTGGTGAGGCCTAACCTAACTGATTTCATTTAAAAAATGGAAGTAATTTTGGTTTGCAGACAAAATCCTATTTTTATAGCACAATCAAAACTCCATACAGACAAAACCCCATATCCTCTATTATTATGCAAGATGGATAGATTAACAAATAAGCAGTCATAACTAGTGACCAAGGACTGACGAATACCATGACAATAATGACCAACAGTGGCAGACATGTTAACTCTCCCGGAATGCCCGAGAAAATCCTGTAAATTCAGTGTATTTTCCATCCTCCTGAAAGGGAATCAGTTTCAGACGAAAATCCCAGAAAATTGTACAGTCGAAAATTTTTCCATTTCCAGACGTTCAGTGTCAAACCAAGACATTTGAAGCTCTGATCATAAGCAAATAAAACAACAAAATATACATACAAGTGAATTAAATTTAATAAAAGAGTCCTTTACTATAAATATTTCACTTATATCCACATTTTTTTCTTTGTTTTATTCTTTTCAATTTTGCTGCGTGGTCAATTTACGAGTGCAGAAGCAAAAGTAGGTGATTTCAGTACATCACCTATTGACATCCACCTTCACTTAATTAATTTAATGATTCCTGGTGAATAAAATGTACGAAAAAGAATTAAAGAATAAATATTTATTTTTTTGGTTCAAACGTCCATTCGTTTTTGGCTCACCAACGTTAGTTGTGTGAGCCTATGGCATAGCCCTCATGTCGGCGTTGGGGTCCGCTCTCAAATTGCTATGGTGGTTCTCTATAACATTTAACTCTTTTCCATTGTATTTTGTCTTAATTTTAACCGTTTGAATCAAATTTTAGACTTATTTTGATGTTTGCGTGCAGGTTTTGATGTTTTTTTTTCCCTTTCTTCCAAGTGGAGATTTACCTTGCAGCATATGGCCATGCTTTCTATTGTATGTAAACATGCATCTTAGGGCTAAGCTTGTATTATTTAACCCTTTTCCCGCTGAATCACTTCAATTTTGGGCTTTTATGTGCAGGTTTTGGACTTAGGCTTACAGTTTTTTACTTTTATGTACAGGTTGTGATAAAAAAAAAAAAATTAAATTGAGGTTGACCTCACTGCATATTGCAGTGGTGGTTACTATAACATTAATATCTTTCCAGTGCATTTTTTTAAAAATTTTAACCCTTTCAATCGATTTTTTTACTTTTATGTGCTGGTTTTGCGGTTTGTATTTCTTCTCTTCCAAGTTGCGCCTTACCTTGTAGCATATTGCCATGGTTCCTATTTTATGTTAGGATGCTTCTTGGGGCTATTATTATATTATTTAACCCTTTAGCTGCTTATTTACTTTAATTTTGGACATTTGTGTGCAGGTTTTGGATTTTTGTGTGCAGTTTTTGATATTTTTTTTAAGTGGAGTTTTATCTCACTGGCATATTGCCATTGTGGTTACTGTAACATTTTCAGGGTATTTTTCTAAATTTTAACCCTTTGAAACAAATGTGATGCTTTTTTGACTTTTATGTGCAGGTTTTGAGGTTTGTCTTTCTTTTCTTCAAAGTGGATATTTTTCAAGTAGAGTTTCACCTTAATGGCATATTGCCATTGCAGTTACTGTGACAGGGTATTTTTCTCAATTTTAACCCCTTGAAACAAATGTGATACTTTTTTTTACTTTTATGTGCAGGTTTTGAGGTTTGTCTTTCTTTTCTTCCAAGTGTCGACTTACCTTGTAGCATATTGCCATGGTTCCTATTTTATGTTCGGATGCTTCTTGGGGCTATTGTTATATTATTTAACCCTTTAGCTGCTTATTTACTTTAATTTTGGACTTTTGTGTGCAGGTTTTGTACTTTTGTGTGCAGGTTTTGATATTTTTTTTAAGTGGAGTTTTGCCTCACTGGCATATTGCAGTGGTGGTTACTGTAACATTTTCAGGGTATTTTTCTAAATTTTAACCCTCAGAAACAAATGTGATACTTTTTTTACTTTTATGTGCAGTTTTTCAGGTTTGTCTTTCTTTTCTTCCAAGTGGATATTTTTCAAGTGGAGTTTCAACTCACTGGCATATTGCTATTGTGGTTACTGTGACGGTATTTTTCTCAATTTTAACCCCTTAAAACAAATGTGATACTTTTTTTTTACTTTTATGTGCAGGTTTTGAGGTTCGTCTTTCTTTTCTTCAAAGTGGAGACTTACCTTGTAGCATATTGCCATGGTTCCTATTTTATGTTCGGATGCTTCTTAGGGGTTATTATTATATTATTTAATCCTTTAGCTGCTTTTTTCTTTTCTTTAATTTTGGACTTCTGTGTGCAGGTTTTGAACTTTTTGTTTTTTTTACTCCAGCCACCCCTTTACCTTGGCCACCTGTTGGTGAGCGACAGGGTACTGATACCCCCTCTAGTTAATTCAATTATCCACTCGATTTGTGATCCCACTTCGGCAAAGTAGAAGAATACAGTTTGAAATGGGTCAATTAGCTCGGAGAAATTCACCTTGGTTCCGTGATATGCTGAAAAATTCCAGCTTAAAATCGATACACAACGGACATGTTTTTAAAAGTCAGTATCACTGATTATTGTTCTGCTTCACGAATCACAGTTGAGGCGTCTATTTCCGGAAAGCTCCGAATGGTGTTTGCACAGTTCAAACAGAATTATGAATTACCTACTGATGATGAGAAAAAATCTGGATCCCCAAAGGCCAAAATGTCCCGTCACAGAAATTGGTGCATATAATGAAACACCACAAACAGCACTAAATAAGGGAAGTTGAATTAAAGTGGGTGCTTCATAAAAAATGGAATTAAACTTTATTAAAGAGAATTATATGACGGTGCACTTTGGCCAAATTGTAACCATAGGTGGTGGTGGTGGTTGCGTGTGTGTGAGGCAGAAAAAGGGTGGGGGGAGGTATAAAAGAGGGGAATGAAGTATTTGAACCAATGATTTTTTAACATGGCATAATGAGCATCAGCAAATTTTAGCCCATGAACTGCTTGGTGCAGCCGAGTGCCAGTGGTGGTCCAAGAGCTGAAATTTGTTAGTTCTTATGTATATTGTTCGAGCACATATGTTTCCCTGAAATTCCTCCATTTTCCCTGAAAATCACCCTCAAGTTCCCTGAAAAAATTTTTCTCAGGTTAACATGTCTGAACAGTGGTCCCATATTAATTCAATGGATCGACACTGTTGTTATATTAATTATCACTGCCTGCCATTTGGTTCTTATAACACAATTTGCAGTATGAATGCAGCTAATTGGCACTTTAGAAAGTTTGTTTTTAGTTCAAAGTAACAGATATCAGGCAGAATTGTAAATGCGGGCAAAAATGTCTTGAGGTGATAAATCAATATTTTTCTTGGCGATCAAGATGTTGGGTTACTTTCCTTGTATTGCATCACTACTCATCTGCTTTTGTAAATAAATAAAGGCAGGTAGGAAAATGTAACGAACACATGAAATGCCACTAATTTAACTACAGCATCAATTGGTGATGTTAAAAATGGACATCGTTTTCATAGGGTGGCATAATAAATATGTTACAAAATGTTTAGTTGGCAGATATAGTGTCTCATGAGGCTCAGCAAGAACAATATTTGAGGCTCAGTAAGAACAATAATAGGCAGGGCTAAAACATTACCTGATAGTGTTCTCACTTCACCTCATGTTCCACATTATTTGCCAACTCAGTGTCTCATAACTAAAAATACTAAAGCAGACAAAATCTCGTAATTTTTGCTTGGACAAAATACCATACAAACTACCATACAAACTACCAAAAGTGGAATACTTTGTTAAGTTCTTGATGAAGGTCAGTTTTCACCATTATCCATGCATAATAACTGGAGTGATGCCCCTTGTTAGTTACATTTTTAGCTCACCTGACTGAAAGTCAGGGTGAGCTATTCTGAT
This sequence comes from Pictodentalium vernedei, assembly GCA_031216915.1. Taxonomy (NCBI): domain Eukaryota; kingdom Metazoa; phylum Mollusca; class Scaphopoda; order Dentaliida; family Dentaliidae; genus Pictodentalium; species Pictodentalium vernedei. The sequence goes on from CM062289.1 coordinate 248,796,925, forward strand.
CACTTTTCGTCGGGCGTCCGGCGTCCGTCGCGAAGGTGGTATTTGGGCCTTTTTCTCCCAAAGCACTGGCCGCATATTAATGAAATTTCATGTGAGTAGGGGTTATATAAGGGCATTTTGATTTTTTGTCAAATTTGGTTTCGGCTCATATTGAGTAGAGGGATGGGACAAAAATGCTCCAGTTCTTAAAAAATCTTCTTCTCAAGAACCAGCAATAGCAGAGACTTGATATTTGGTATGCAGCTTCCATTTGAGGTGTAGACTCAAGTTTGTTCAAGAGAAGTTGGAGGGGCTATATTTGACGATGTTAAAGGAGGGGCAAAAATTTCGACCCTGCCCAAACTTTCTATTTTCCAAACCGCGAGGCCGATTTGAACCAGATTTTACGTCAGTGCTTATTGGGTCATAAGTACCTAATTTATGCAGAAATTTTTTTCCCCATAGCCCCGTGGGAACCACAGGAGCTAAAATTAGAAAAAAATTAAAATGCCCATATCTCCAAAACTACATGGCACTGAGAATTCTTATTTGTTGTGAAGCTTCCTTAGGACCAACAGAATGGAATGGTCCAAAAAAATTGCCATCGGTTTTATCATGGGGTACTTTTTTTGGACTTTGAAAAAGTGCTGAGTCAGCATTTTTTAACACTGTGGGTAATGGGAAAAACATAAGACTACTTTTCTCCGAAACCACTGCTCCAAAAGCTTTCAAATTTCACATATAACATGTTTGGAAGATTGTTTCACATGTTTATTGAGATCAATTGCCTGGGTCGATATTTGGGCTCTCTATGGGAGCCCAAATGTTTAAATTAGTGCAGTATGAGGAGTAGTTTTTAAAAATTTGGGGTCCCGTTGCGGACTTAGAAATTGTTTTTTCTGTGTTTCGGTCAATTTTAAGACAAAAAAAAATTTTTTTTTTTTCCCTGAAAATTTGGGGTCCGGGTGGGACTTAGAAAATTTTCGACCAAAATCCTGAATTTTGGACCAAAATCCTGAAATTTTTGTTTTTTTGTTTTCTATGCATTTCTCTCAATTTTAAGACAAAAAAATTTTTCTTTTTTTTTCTCCTGAAAATTTGGTGTCAGGGTGGGACTTAGAAAATTTTGGACCAAAATCCGGAAATTTTTTTTTTGTTTTTTATGCATTTCTGTCAATTTTAAGACAAAAAAATTATTTTTTTTTGTTTTTTATGCATTTCTCTCAATTTTAAGACAAAAAAAATTTTTTTTTTTTTTACCCTGAAAATTTGGGGTCCGGGTGGGACATAGAAAATTTTGGACCAAAATCCGCAAAAAAAAATTTTTTTTGGTTTTTTATGCGTTTTGGTCAATTTTAACACAAATTTTTTTTTTTTCCCCTGAAAATTTGGGTTCCGGGTGGGACTTAAAAAATTTTGGATCAAAATACGGAAATTAGTTTTATCGTTTTTTATGCGTTTTAAGAAGAAGAAAAAAATTGGGGCTGAAAGTATTTTGTTTGGTTAAAAAATCTGTTTTTTATGCGTTTATCTCAATTTTGGGACGTAAAAGTGCAGGAACTGATAATAGAAGGAAAATCCTGTGTATTGTGTGGGCACAATCGCTTCATCTAGTTGGTATATGCTTTTTCTTAGGAGGGGCGTAAGCAGCTTATTCAAGTCAAGTCCCTGGTTTGATATTTAGACTACCATGTCAGGTGAGCGCCCTCAGGCCCCCTGGGGCCTCTTGTTTATTAGCTCACCTGAGGGAGATTACATAATCACTTGCCTTCCTGTGTCCATCATCCGTCATTATCAACTTCTCCTCAAACACTACTTAGGCCTGCATGGTATCAGGCCTCGAAATAACAAGATTTTGATAAACCTTCCAGCAGGTTGCCTCATTTGACAATGGTTAACCTGTTGATCGGTTACCTAAATTTTTTTCATAAACCTGTTGGTTAACCATTGCATTAAAAGTATTAATACTGACAAAGCTTCTGACATACCCAACTACAGTTCCTCCCAAATTAGTTTGGCGTTTAGACACAAGGGACCCAAGGTCGGTGCAGCACAAAACGGGTACATACACACGCCCCCCCCCCCCCCCCCCACATACACACGCACATTCACGTATACATGCATTAACATTTGTTATGTCCCCCGACTTAAGTTGGATGGCATATAGTGATTGAAGTGTGCATGTGTCCGTCCGTGTGTCTGTGTGTGTGTGTGTGTCCGAGCCAATAACTCGAAAACGGTTAGGGCCACAGTCATCAAACTTCACACAATTATAAAGAACCATGGGAGGATGTGTCACACACCATAGCCAGGTTCGCACCTTCAAGGTCAAGGTCACACTAAGAATTGGTCAATATTCGTGTCTCAGCCATAACTCCGAAACGATTCATAGTACAATTTTTAAACTTTTTACAAATGTTGAGGACAGTCAGAAGGTGTGTCGCGTATAATAGTTTCTGCCACATCTGCAAAGTGGAGGTGACAATTGACCTTCATATGTTCAGGTCACAAATCGTGTCTCAAGCATAACTCCCAAACTATTAGGGCTACAATCATCTAACATCGCTCAATTATACAGGACAATGGATGGATGTGTCACGCACCACAGCCAGGTCTGTAAGGTCAAGGTCACATTTCAAGGTCACACTGAACACGGTTAGGGCCACAGTCATCAAACTTCACACAATTATAAAGGACCATGGGAGGATGTGTCAAACACTATAGCTGGGTTCGTACCTTCAAGGTCAAGGTCACATTTCAAGGTCACACTAAAAATCGGTCAATATTCGTGTCTCTGCCATAACTCAGAAATGTATCATAGTACAATTGTTGAACTTTTTACAAATGTTAAGGACAGTCAGAAGGTGTGTCGCATATAATAGTTTCTGCCGTATCTGATCTGCAAGGTGAAGGTCACAGGGGGGGGGGGGGGGAGGCATGTGTTACCTTAGTAATTTTTGTGTCTAATAAATATTAAAGAATTTTTTTGATTGTTTATTTTGCTGTGTGGCTTATTATTTCAGAAACCCAAATACATTTGTCTTGAACTGGGAGTGGGAATTGGGCAATTGTGTGGGGATAGGATCAAGTACCGTCGATGGATGTCTGTATTACGAATACATAGAACTTTAGGGCATGGGAGTTGCATTGGCAGTCTCTAATTATTATTGAAAAAGAAACGAGCGTGAATCGTATCTACCTTTCCCTACATTTCATCTGGAGAATGTAATCCAAAGTTCCAAACTAAAACTTTTTTTGTGCCACAGTGTTCGAAATCATTTGGAAAAACCCATGTTCACAACCATGCTGGCTGTTTATTCAAATGGAGTAAGCACGTAAATAAGAAATCTGCATTGGTGAATAAACGACGTTTCCATAATGTGTTCGAAAATTTTTCTCATGGGTTGGTAGGGTAAAAAGGGGCGGAATGCAACTAATTAAAAACAGCTCATTTGATTTTCAGTATGTCACTTTTTTATTGTATCGAAGACTTATTTTCAGCTTCGCGCAGTGCGAGAGTTAATACCTCACATGCGGTAAATGTATTAACAAAGTAGTTAGCTCCCTTTAGCTGTAACAGACAATCGTCTTTCTCAGAATGGAAACAAATCAATTGTTTCGAGAGCCAGAGGGCGCCACGAGTTGGTACTGCAGATGTTCAGTACCGCTAATCCTATAGATTTATACCCCCACAAGTACAGTAATGATTGAAACACGCTGTATGATAACCCCATGAGCATTTTGTTCTCGTTTTGTTCACTGCATTGCTTCTTTTAAATCAGTGGGAGGAAAAAGGTTGAAAACTTTTCTCATCCCGTAACAACCAACTTCGTCGGCCATCGGCGCAATTTTTGGTTAACCGATCGAGCGTTCGCCTGAAAACAAATCTGCGTAACTGATAGACGAACGGTACGAGCATTCGCCTCTTATTTCGAGGCCTGCTGTACATCAGTAAACCAATATATACTGGAATTTAAACCAGTATTGATCGAATACCGGTGTAATTACAAATCTATCAGTTCATTGTCATTATTTATTTACCTACAATTTAATTTTCAAGATATTTTGAGTTTTTTAACTGTAGTCCCAGATGAATAATCTTATCCCTTTACCAAATGAATTGACAACATCCACCCAGATAATTTCCAAATTGAGCAGTTGATAAAAATATTATTTCACCAAAACCTTTAACAAAACAATACCATGTGACCCCTCATCAAGCTCGTTCCAATGAGGGGACACATGATATTGTTTTGTTGATGGTTTTTGTAAAATTTGATGAACTTGTATTTAAAATAATAAGATTTGATATCGTCTATGTTGGGTAAAGTGGTATTTGAACTGCATCGTCAAGGCATGCTGATTTGTTCCAACTGTCATCGCTCAAGTCGTATTTATGGTATGTATGTTCAGGTAATAGTCTTTTGATATATCGATATACCCCAGTATGTTTAGCTCAACTTGACAAAGTCAAGCTGAGCTATTGCCATCACTTCTCGTCCGTCGGCGTACGTATGTACGTACGTACGTACGTTAGTACGTTAGTACGTACGTCCACAATTTCCTTTGGCACACCTCACAGGTCGCATTTATGATCAGATTACTTTGAAACTTCTTATGCTTGTTTGGGGTGACCTCTAGATGGGAGCTATCGATTTTCTTCAATTTCCATAAAAAAATGTTGCCGCGGCCAACGTTCTTAGAACTTAGTTTAGTCAAACCACAATATTTCCCTTTGGCACACCCTACAGGGCACATTTATGATTTGAATGCTTTGAAACCTGATACACTTATTAAGGGTGACCTCTAGATGGGAGCTATCGATTTTCTTCAATTTCCGGCAAAAAATGTTGCCGCGGCCAACGTTCGTAGAACTTAGTTTAGTCAGACCTCAATATTTCCCTTTGGCACACCCTACAGGGTACATTTACGATCAGATTGCTTTGAAACCTGGTATGCTTGTTTGGGGAGACCTCTAGATGGGAGCTAGCGATTTTCTTCAATTTCTGTGAAAAAATGTTGCCGCGGCCAACGTTCTTAGAACTTAGTTTAGTTAGAAGACTCAATATTTCCCTTTGGCACACCCTACAGGGTACATTTATGATCGGATTGCTTTGAAACTTGGCATGCTTGTTTGGGGTGACCTCTAGATGGGAGCTATCGATTTTCTTCAATTTCTGTCAAAAAATGTTGCCGCGGCCAACGTTCTTAGTTTAGTCAAACCACAATATTTCCCTTTGGCACACCCTACAGGGCACATTTATGATTTGATTGCTTTGAAACCTGGTATGCTTATTTAGGGTGTCCTCTAGATGGGAGCTGTCGATTTTCTTCAATTTCCATCAAAAAATCTTGCCACGGCCAACGTTCGTAGAACTTAGTTCAGTCAGACCTCAATATTTCCCTTTGGCACACCCTACAGGGCCCATTTATGATCAGATTGCTTTGAAACCTGGTATGTTTGTTTGGGGAGACCTCTAGATGGGAGCTATAGATTTTCTTCAATTTCTGTGAAAAAATGTTGCCGCGGCCAACGTTCTTAGAACTTAGTTTAGTCAGAAGACTCAATATTTCCCTTTGGCACACCCTACAGGGTACATTTATGATCGGATTGCTTTGAAACCTGGCATGCTTGTTTGGGGTGACATCTAGATGGGAGGTATCGATTTTCTTCAATTTCCGTCAAAAAATGTTGCCGCGGCCTACGTTTTTAGAACTCAGTTTAGTCAGACCACAATATTTCTCTTTAGAAACACCCTACAGGGCACATTTATGATTTGATTGCTTTGAAACCTGGTATGCTTGTTTGGGGAGACCTCTAGATGGGAGCTATCGATTTTCTTCAATTTCCATCAAAAAATCTTGCCGCGGCCAACGTTCTTAGAACTTGGTTTAGTCAGAAGACTCGATATTTCCGTTTGGCACACCCTACAGGGCACATTTTTGATCGGATTGCTTTGAAACCTTTCATGCTTGTTTGGGGTGACCTCTAGATTGGAGCTATCGATTTTCTTCAATTTCCATTAAAAAATGTTGCCGCAGCCAGCATTCTTAGAACTTAGTTTAGTCAGACCACAATATTTCCCTTTGGCTCACGCTACAGGGCTCATTTATGATTAGATTGCTTTGAAACCTGGTATGCTTATTTATGGTGACCTCTAGATGGGAGCTATCGATTTTCTTCCATTTCTGTCAAAAAATGTTGCCATGGCCAACGTTCTTAGAATTTAGTCTAGTCAGACCACAATATTTCCCTTTTGTACACCCTACAGGGCACTTTTATGATCGGATTGCTTTGAAACCTGGCATGCTTGTTTGGGGAGGCCTCTAGATGGGAGCTATCGATTTTCTTCGGTTTCTGTCAAAAAATGTTGCCACTGGCAAAAAAACTGACATTGGTCCCAATGATCTTCAATTTTGCCATTTCATTTATAACGTACCAAGTTCAAGTTTGTCAAGTTGAGCTACAGTGTCATTGACACTTTCATTTTTAATGCTGATACTGGTATTCAGTTTTCAAATACCGTGCAGCCCTAACACTACTGGACCAATTTAAACCATGCTTGCTCCCTGACATATGTCAATTCAAGTTTGTTCTAATAAGTTCGCCACAACCACAGGGGGAACCACAAGTGTCTGCACCAATAATTTAAAAAAAAAATAATCTACTACTCAAGAACCACCATTAATATAATGTTTGGTGTACAGCATTCTTAGTGGGAGCCAATTCTAGTTTGTTGAAATTAAGTTTATAGGTTCATATTTGGGCTCCCTATGTGAGTCTTAATTTTAGCTTAGTGCAATATGTGGAATATTTTTAATAGTTTGTTCAGATTAATTTGTTGGGTTATTATTGGGGTTCCCTGTGGGAGCCTGAATTTTAACTTAGTCCAGTGTGAGGAATAATCTGGAATAATCTTTAAAAATCTTCTTTTTCAGATCCACCAGTAAAAATCCTTTGATATTTTGTATACAGTGTCCTTGGGAATGTGGGAGTTAGATTCAAATCAAGACCCTGGGTTCATATTTGGGCTCACTGGGAGCCCCCAGTGAGCCTGAATTTTAACTTTGTGCAATTTGAGGAATATTCTTTAAAAATCTTCTTCAGATCGACCAGTCAGAATCTTTGGACATTTGGTATACCACATCCTTGGGGAGGTCAGATTAAAGTTCTTCAAATGGTTCATATTTTGGCATCTCATGAGAATCCATATTTTAACTTCGTGCAGTATGGGGGGAAATGTTAAAAAAAACTTCTCCAGGTCAAGCTGGCAAATTTTTTGTTTGTTTGTTATTCAGTATCTTTAGAAGATTAGATACAAGCCCTTTGGTTCATATTTGTTCACCTATGGGAGCGCCAATTTTAAATTGGTGCGATATGAGTAAAATTCTTTAAAAATCATCTTCTGCAGATCCACCAGTCAGAATCTTTTGACATTAGGTATTCAGCTTCCTCAGATTCAAGTTTGTTCAAATAAAGAGTCTGGGATTGTTTCGTTGACATGGATCTGTTATAGGTGAACAATTGTTCTCTTTATTTTGAACATTTTGTACACAAAATTGTGCATGTCAGTTAATGCCATTTTCACAGGAAACTTTACTTGCTAACAAACACATGCTGGTCTGGAAACATTTAATATAATATACAAGCATACGGGGTAAAGGGTCCATTTTTTTTATACGCCTGTCATTTTTTGACGGACATATTATGTTATGGCATCTGTCTGTCTGTCCATCCGTCTGTCCATCTGTCTGTCCAGCCATCCATCCGTAAACAATTTTTGTGTCGCCTACTCCTCCAAAGGGTTACATGCTACATTGTTCAAACTTTGCACACATGTTGATCAGTAATTGCTGTTGTGCATGTGACAAGTGCAGGTAACTCCATTTTGTATTTCCAGAGTTATGCCCCCTTTTAGTACTTAAAACATTACAGTATTGTGTCGCCTTCTCCTTCAACATTTTACATGCTATATTGTTCAAAGTTTGCACACATGTTGATCACTAATTGCTGTTGTGCATGTGACAAGAGCAGGTAACTCTGTTTTGAGTTATGCCCCCTTTTAGTACTTAAAACATTACAGTATTGTGTTGTCTACTCCTTCAACATTTTACATGCTATATTGTTCAAACTTTACACACATTGTGATCACCAATTGCCGTTGTGCCTGTGACAAGAGCAGGTTACTTCATTTCGTATTTCCAGAGTTATGCCCCTTTTAGTACTTAAAACATTACAGTATTGTGTCACCTTCTCCTTCAACATTTTACATGCTATATTGTTCAAACTTTGCACACATGTTGATCACCAATTGCTGATGTGCATGTGACAAGAGCAGGTAACTGTTTTGTATTTCCAGAGTTATGCCCCCTTTTAGTACTTGAAACATTACACTATTGTGTCGCCTACTCCAACTTTTACTTGCTTTATTGTTCAAACTTTGCACCCATGTTGATCATCAATTGTCGTTGTGCATGTGTCAGGAGCAGATAACACCATATTATTTTTTTTACGAGAATCCTCATCGTTGATAGCTGTTATGATCCTCAAAATGTCCTTTTCCTTTGCGCCACCTATCGTCAATCGTTATCAATGAAGTTAACCTGTCAATGAATGGACGCTACCATTATAAACGGCAAGGAGAATCTTCTACAGCAGCCTTGCAGCCCTTTAGAAGTTATCTTATGAATAAAATGGATGCTACCATTTTTAGCTCAACTTTGACGAAGTCAAATTTCAGCTATTGTCATGGCCCGTCGTCCGTCTGTCCATCCGTCTGTCCGTCTGTCCGTACGTCAACAATTGGCTATGGCTCGGGCTAGAGGTCGTATTTATGAACCGATCTTTACGAAACTTCTTGTGTACCTTTGTTATGACCCTGGGACGGGAACGAGTGTTTTTAGGTGTGGTCCGAAATTCAAGATGGCTGCCAGCGGTCATTTTGTACCGATGATGCAAAAATCAGTTTTTTGTACAGAACTTCTGTATGAAAGTTCTGGGGGGCGCGGTGGCTCAGTTGGTAGAGGTGCAGGCTGCAAGCCGAGAGGTCCTCGGTTCGAATCCCACCTGCGGCAATCGCGTTGTGTCCTTGGGCAAGACACTTCACCCCGATTGCCTACATGGGGGCACGATGACGCTGTGTACTGAGGCGTACTGCACGTCGATGGTGCGCTTGTCTTCAACCAATCTAACCCTGCCTGTGCTGCGGTGCAGAGTTCAGAGTTACGATGTTGGAGAGCTGACAGCTGCTCGTCGTTTCTCGGTGGTTCTCTCCGGGTACTCCGGCTTCCTCCACCCGTAAAACTGTCACGGTCACGATTAGCCATTGTGCATAAGTATGTGACCTTAAACACCAATAAATAAATAAATAAATAAATATGAAAGTTCTGATTTGAATAAAGTTTTGTATAAATGTTTAGTACCATGGGATACATCACATATAATACAGGTTTTTTTCTCGTGCGTAAATTATGCAAATTAGACTGACTTTGATTTATTTAGTGTTACTTTCAGAGCTGTAAGTGCCAAGCTGCTATGGCTCGGGCTAGAGGCCGTATTTATGAACCAATCTTTACGAAACTTCTTGGGTACCTTTGTTATGACCGTGGGATGAGAACGAGTGTTTTTGGGTGCAGTCCAAAATTCAAGATGGCTGCCAGCAGCCATTTTGTACCGACGATGCAGAAATTTTTTTTTTGTACAGAACTTCCATATGAAAGCTCTGAATTGAATAATTTTTCGTATGAATGTTTAGTACCATGAGATACATTACATATCATATGGGTTTTTTTCTCGTGCTTATATTATGCAAATTAAACTAACTTTGATTTATTTAGTGTTACTTTCAGCACTGTAAGTGCAAATCCCTATACGGCTCGGGCTAGAGGCCGTATTTATGAACCGATCTTTACGAAACATCATGGGTACCTTTGTTATCACTGTGAGATGAGAATGATTGTTTTGAGGTCTGGTCGGAAATTCAAGATGGCCGCTGGCAGCCATTTTGTACAAAATTAGGGGCAATCAGATTTTTGCACAGAACTTCCATATGAAAGCTCTGATTTGAATAATTTTTTGTATGAATGTTTAGTACCATGGGATACATTACATATAAAATGGTTTTTTTTCTTGTGCGTAAATTATGCAAATTAGGCTAACTTTGATTTATTTAGTGTTACTTTCAGCACTGTGAGTGCAAATCCCAATACGGCTCGGGCTAGAGGCCGTATTTATGAATTGATTTTCATGAAACTGCTTGGGTACCTTTGTTATCACTGTGGGATCAGAAGGAGTGTTTTGGGGTCCAGTCTGAAATTCAAGATGGCCGCTAGCAGCCATTTTGTTCAAAATTAGGTGCAATGAGATGTTTGCGCACAACTTCCAAATGAAAGATCTGATTTGAATAAATTTTTGTATGAATTTTTAGTACCATGGGATATATTACATATAATACAGGGTTTTTTCTCGTGCATAAATTATTCAAATTAGGGGTCCGGGTGGGACTTAGAAAATTTTGGACCAAAATCCGGAAATTAGTTTTTTGTTTTTTTTTGTGTTTTGGTCAATTTTAAGACCAAAAAAAAAAAAAAAATTTTATACTGAAAATTTGGGGTTCGGGTGGAAATTTTTTTTACGAAAATCCAGAAATTAGTTTTTTGTTTTTTGATGCTTTTTGGAAAATGTTAAGAAGAAGAAGAAAAAATTTTAGTCTGAAAATATTTTGTTTGGGACTGAAAATTTCCACACAAAAATAATAATCTTCAATGATTGGTCTTAATCTGTAGTCCATTACAGTCACCTTACTGGGATGGTTTTAAGGTGTAGCTCAGTGGAAGCAATTATGATGTCATTTATGTAATATTTTTAAAGTGTAGCTCGGTGTGACGCATTTGTATATGTCACGTTTCAAACAAGCTTTAATATAAATCCTCGGACACTTTTAAATGAGTATAAAGAGTCTCATTCTCTTGACTATCTAATTATATTGGCTTCCCTTCATGGAATTAGCATAATGGGTTATGCTGGCATTAAATGGAAAAATATATATTGAGTTAGACTCAATTGCATTGTTGGTGTTATGACTTTCTTATTAAATACGAAAGACATATGTAATTCCGTTCTCTCCTATTCTCCTGTAGGAGATAATCTGTTAGAAGTGAGTGAATGGATTTTTCTTTATGTCCTAAGCCCTCCAACCTATTTACCATTCAGCTATGTCTGGTCCATTGGTTACTGTGTAAAAATATGATAAATTCATAGTAATTTGTATATTTTTATACTCACCAATGGCCCAGACGGGTACGGCCATCCCATGATTGGGCACTCATACCTCCCTGCTGACTATAACATTTAGCAGACACTATAGAAGGAATGATATTTGGCAGCAATTTCGGCACTTCCTGGACACTGCGCATGCTCAGATGTCAAATGTATGGAGGGCCACACAGGACATTAAATTTTCAGTTTTTGATTCAAATTTTGGTTGTTTGGGGGGCAAAATTTGTATTTGGCCCTGGATATTTTAGAGTTAGCACCAGCTATGTCTGGGCCAATGGTTAGTATAAAAATAGGAAATTAGAATTCCTGGCCTTGGAAAACCCTGTAAAAATGTCCCTTTTTCAGCACTGCTGGAAATACTGGAAATTTGGGTATTTAAAAATCATCAGACATGGACAACAGACTTATAAATGATTACATGATTTCATTCCCATTTAGTGTTGACTGGTCATAGATGCTGAATGTGACCTTGAATCCTTCTTTAAATAACTTTCTCAGATTCACACCTCAGGCCTCTTGGGGCCTCTTCTTATTTTATTTCAGCTTTCACATTGTGATTTCTTCAGTTTTCAATAAATTTTTAGCTCACCAACAGTTGTGTGAGCTTATGTCATGAACCGAGGCGTGTCGGCATCAACACTTGTGTTAAAGTTATTGTAAGAGTCCACTTTGACTTTCCACCCTTTTACTATGCACCTCATACTGTTTGTATGGCTTACAATTACCCAGAGACCCTTACCCAGTGATATTTTTTCGATTTTTACTGTTTTTGCAATGTTAGAATTTTTTGTAAGTGTGGACTTTTTGACCTGTTTTGCTATATATGAGTGGGGGCCACCACCAGTATGCTGTGGCTTTTGTATTTCATATATGTGTTAAATGCACCATTATAAGATGACATTAACCCTTGGCCGGACATTTTTTCGGAATTTTGGACTTTTTCAATGCAATGTTAGACTTTTTTGTAAGTGTGAATTTAGAAAATTTCTGACCTGTTTTGCTATATATGAGTGGAGGCTATCACCAGTATGCTGTGGCTTTCATATTTCATATATGTGTTAAATGCATCAATATAAAATGACATTAACCCTTGGCCGGACATTTTTCAGAGATTTTTTACTTTTTTAATGCAATGTTAGACTTTTTTGTAAGTGTGAACTTAAAAATTTCTGACCTGTTTTGCTATACATGTACATGACCAGACATTTTTTGCAGATTTGTTAAAATAAACCTAGTTAATTGCATGTCATACATTGGTGAGCTAATGAGCTGGACACCCCCCTCTTGTTTAACTCTTAGTGTACTTTTTAATTTTGGTGATATACTTTTTAATTTTGGTGATATACTTTTTAATTTTGGTGATATACTTTTTAATTTTGAACGTTATCCAATGTGTAATGACTGTAGTTACGCCTCTTTCTACATTTATGCACAGATTCATTTGCAACTTTATATGTTGAGAAACATAATAGATTGGTACACTTTAGAATGTTCTTGTTCAATTTTCCCCACTATCCATGCATGATTACTGAAGTTATGCCCCTTGTTAGTTAAATGTATCATGTCTGGTACCTTTGTGAACACTCATTCCTTCATCTATTCACATATTCATTTGAAACTTAAAATATTGATAAACTTTAGTACGTTCTAGACAAAGTTTGATGTTCACCATTATACATGTGTAATTACTGGTGTTGAATTTTTTGTGTTACTTTGTGAACACTGTCATTCCAACATTTATTCACCGAGTCATTTGAAACATGATATGTTGATATATTGCAAGTTTTTGACAAAATTACATTTTTACCATTACTTATTCATAATTACTGGCATAATGGTCCTTGTTACTTAACTGATTGAGTTTTAGAAGCCACCATCAGGACTCCACTCAAAAGTGCTGAAAGCCACTATAGTGGCTTTACACTGTTTATTGGAGATTGCCAACTGGCACTCTCCAATAAATTGCAACAATCAATTATTTATTATCAAACCCTCTCTAAGATAAGGTTCCTTTTGCAGTAATGTGATATCTTTGAAAAAAAATACTTGCGTTACAAATGACCATTCAAAAGTAATTTAGCACTCTACCAGTTAACCCATTCAACCCTAGTGGCTGCTTTTCCGGCCAGGAACATGATACGTCATAACGTCATTATATAGGATGGCTGTTCAATAAATATGTGGGGTAGACCAATCAATATTTTCAACGTGCAGCCTTAGGGCTGCACGTTGAAAATGTTGATTGGTCTACCCCAAATAATGAATATGGACTCTTCTAATTGCTGTCATTGAACTGGCATGGAAGATACCACTAGAGTTCAAAGGGTTAAATTATCATGCTTGTTACCTTTATGAACACTAGTCGTCCTTACATTTATTCCCCTGATACATTTGAAACTTGATAGGCTTTAGTAAGTTCTAGTGTTGGACTGTATTGGGATAATTAAATACCTCCATATTCAGAAAATGATATCGCATTATACCCTTATACTGATTATTTTTGACTGCAATGTGCCAAACAACATATAGGGAATAATTGTCTGTTTGCAACTTTGCCCCAAACGTCTGCCAGAATGACCAAAACATCCGCTAATAATTATACCCAAAATGGCAGCTAATCAGCAGATGCTTTATTTGCGATTGCAGTGGACATTTTGGGTGTAATTCCACAACTCCAAAATGAAATGGACTCTGAGGAGTCTTCATCAGGGCGAAGGAGAGGAAATTCGTGCCCCAGGATTAATTCTATGATGGGCCCCCTTTTGAAAGTGTTGGGTTACTGATGCAGATGCCTAAGGTCGTCAGAATGATGTTTTTTAGCAGCATTTTTTAGCAGCATGTTTCAAATTTGCAAGTTCATCAGTTAGTATCCAGTGAAATAGAGTAATAGGTTTTGACTACACATTCTTGAAGTGATAACTTTATTACATCAAGTTGATTTACTAAAATTGTCACTTCAAGAATCATGCAGTCTAAAATTACAACCACTAGCCAAGTGCAGAGCTCCATTCGCAATACAGCCCCCTTCTTATCATTTAGTTTTATGCAACTTTTGAACTAGTAGTTCTTAGTTGAAATTCATTAATAGTAAGACCCTCTAGTTTTGTTGTGTAGAACTAAAATGTTGATAAGGTTGCTCGATGTCAATTCGAGCAGAGATTGAAGCACACTGCACAAAAATTAATGGAATTATCATCATTGATCATGGGGGAGGTGGGGTGGGGGGGGGGGGCGTTGGTGGCAGACTTGGCACAGGAGTCAAAACTTTGGAGGCCTTGGTCTTCATAATATAATTTTCAGCATTCCTCAGATACTGAAGTGTGCATTCGGACGCCCCACTTTATCACAAGAAGTGTTAAAATTAGCACACCTCAGCACTTAAAATAAATTGCCTTTTTAAGTGATTTTGGTAATGGACTGGTTAAGTATCATCGTATTTGTCTTGGCTAAGAGAGCACAAATGACTTGCTTTTGTTTATTTGAAAACAATAGAGTACTTTACGTAGGTCTTGTATCAAACACTTTTGAGCACACTATTTTGAAGGCAAGATGCTATCATGACGTCAGCGTGTTCAAAGAGTCAATCACTTTCAAGTACTAGTGTAAAATTACACAGAATCCCTTGGCATTTCCCAAGAAAATTACCAGGTTTCAAATAGCAGGCATGCCATTGGTCGAAATATACAATGGGACTAACTACGTATGCATTCTGGAATACAGTCTGTGTGTCTTCTCACCTCAACTTGTTATACCCCTCGCAACGAGTTCTCTGTGTGTTGGAGGGGAGGGGGGTATACTGGAATCACCTTGTCTGATCATCCGCCTGTCTGTCCATAGACATAATTTTGTCCAAAGATTTTCTCAGACTTTTATGGACCAATCTGCTCGAAACATGGTATGAATGTTCACCACCATGGGAACCTGTGCACCTGGGATTATAGTTTCAGTCGGATTATTTTTCCGAGAATTATGCCCCTTTTCGACTTGAAAAAGGCAGTTCCAGAATTTTGTCTGAAGATTTTCTCAGATGTTTAGTGGTCGATTCCTTGGAAACTTGGTATGGATGTTTACTACCATGGGAACCTGTGCATCTGCGATTATAATTTTGATCAGACTTTTTTTTACCATAGTTTTGCCCTTTTTGTCTCACAACATCTGAATTTTTTCTGGCGATTTTCTCAGATGTGTATGAGTCGATTCCTTTGAGACTTGGTATGGATGTTTACTACCATGGGATCCTGTGCACTTGCGATTATAGTTTTGATAGGACTTCTTTGCCAGAGTTATGCCCCCTTTCATCTTAGAGTGCCTGAATTTTGTCTGGAGATTTTCTCGGATGTTTTTGGATCGACTCCTTTGAAACTTGGTATGGATGTTCCCAACCATGGGAACATTTGCACCTACGATTATAGTTTCTATCGGACTTTTTCCAGAGTTATGCCTCCTTTCATTTTAGAACGCCTGAATTTTGTCTGGAGATTTTCTCAGATGTTTATGGGTCTACTCCTTTGAAACTTGGTATGGATGTTCACTAGCATGGGAACCTGTGCACCTGCGATTACAGTTTTGATCGGACTTTTTGCAAGTGTTGTGCCCCTTTTTGTCTTAGAATAATCTTGGTAGCAGAGGCGGCGGGACTGACTCATCAGGGACATTCACACCTCTAGTTTTAAATTTGAGTTAAACAATTTTCAATTTCTGCATAAAATGGTCACTGTTGAGACAAACCACTTGAAGAGTTTAAAAAGAAAGTAATAAAGAAACATTTTATGGTCTTTGAGTGCAGACAGGGTGGTAAAAAGGAAAAATACCCAAATTTAAACCAACAATATTCCGCACCAGTGAAGTAAAATCACTTCTTGTAATCCATGATGAACAGTTTGCATACCAGGGTAAAACAGACTTTTCGGTAGACCAGTTATGATTTTATTTGCCAATATTGGTAACAGTATTGAAAGTTGTACCGATTATAATCGGTGTATCGAAAAACCGCCCAGCACTAGTAAGTTCTTATTCGACTTTCACCTCTAACTTTGTGTAATTACTGGAGTTATGCCCCTTGTTAGTTAAAATATATACCATCCAATACCTTTATGAACACTGTCATTCCTACATTTCTTCACTGATTAATTTGAAACTTGATGTGTTGATATACTTTTTAGCAAGTTTTTGATGAGGTTTGATTTTCACCATTATCATTGTAGAACTACTGGAATTGTGCTCTCTCGTTTTACATGTAAATTATTACAACTGTTAACTGCCTTGTATACATGATATTTATTATTTCATTGCCTTTTATTTTTGCAGTCTTCCTGTAAGACCTCACAAAGTAGATCTTCTGTTTCTCTTCTATTTTTTGTAATTTTTCCTGTGGGCGAGCATTTTTTTTTCGCTCTCCTGACTACAAGTAAGTGTGAGGTACCGCCATCACTTGGCGTCCGTCGTCCATTAACTTTTGCAAACCTGGCTTCTTCTCCACAGCCAAATTCAAACATATATTGCACAAACCATCCCTGGGGTATACTCTTTCTATTTTGTTGAAATGGAGCGGCTGTCTTCAGGCTGAGGGCAATGATGCCAAAGCCTAAAAATCTTTAAAAATCTTCTTCTCATGAACCACCAGAGAGATTGCCTTGATATATGGTATGTGACACTCTTTGGTGTTGAAGATTAAAGTTTGTTGAAGAGAAGTTGGTAGATCAATATTTGGGCTCTCTGTGGGCACATACCCATTTTGGGCTCTGCCCAAAATTTCTTTTTCAAGAACCAATGGGCCAATTTGAACCAAATTTGGTATGTAGCATAAGTGGGTCCAAAATACTTAATTGATGCCCGGAATTTTTTTTTTTTTTCGTTGCCCTGTGAGTACCCCAGGGGCTAAAAATAGAAAAAAATTCAAATGCCCATATTTTCCAAACTACATGTAACAGAGAATTGTTATTTGGTATGAAGCATCCTTTTGACCAGTAGAATGGATTTTTAAAAAAATGGCCAACGGTTGTGTTAGGGTGTTCTGTAGGGTTGTTTGAAAAAATGCAGAGTCAGCATATTTGCAAAAATTGAAAAAACATTTTTCTTCACAACTGCTGATCAAAATCTTTTGATATTTGGTATACAGCATCCATAGGATGGTCAAATACAAGTGTGTTCAAATCGACCCCCTCAGGTCATATTTGGGCTCAACAGAGGAGCCCAAATAATTGACTTGGGACGCTATAGGGAATAAGCTTTAAAAATCTTCTTCAGATCACACAGTCAGATTCTTTTGATACTTGGTATACAGCATCTCTACAGGGGTCAGATTGAAGCTTGTTCAAATTGAGTCCCTGGGTTAATATTTGGGCTTTCGATGGAAGCCCGAATATTAACTTGATGCAATATGGGGAATAATCTTTAAAAATCTTCTTCTTCAGATCCACTAGTTTGTTCAAATGGGATCCCTGGATGAATATTTGGGCTCTTTATTGGAGCTCAAATTTTTACTTGGTGCAATACGAGAAAATTTCTTAAAAAATCTTTTTTAGACCTGCTATTGATAATCCTTTCATATTTGGTATGTGACATCTCTAGAGGTGTAAGATTCAAATTTGTTCAAATTGAGTCCCTGGGTTAATATTTGGGCTTCCGGCTTCTTCTTCTTCAGATCCACAAGTCAGATTCTTTTGATATTTGGTATGCAGAATCTCTAGGGGGGTTAGATTCAAGTTTGTTCAAATGGGATCCCTGGATGAATATTCAGGCTCTTTATTGGAGCCCAAATTTGAACTTAGTGCAATATGAGAAAATTTCTTAAAAAATCTTCTTTTTTAGACCCACAAGTGAGAATTCTTTCATATTTAGTATGTGACATCTCTAGAGGTGTAAGGTTCAAATTTGTTCAAATCGAGTTCCTGGGTTAATATTTTGGTTCCCCAAGGGAGCCCAAATATTTACATATTGCAATATAGGGAATTATCATTTAAAATCATCTCCTTCAGATCCAGCAGTCAGATTCTTTTGATATTTGGTGGTTGGTGGTGGACAACACCTCTGGGAGGGTTAGATTGAAGGTTGTTCAAATCAGGTCCCTGGCTTAATATCTGGGCTTTTTATTGAAGCCCAAAGTTTAACTTCGAGCAATATGAGGAAATTTCTTGAAAATTCTTCTTCAGATACACCAGTGAGAATCCTTTCATATTTGGTGTGTAACATCTCTAGGGGTGTCAAATTCAAGTTTGTTCAAATCAATTTGCTTGTTTTTTTTTGGGGGGGGGGGGGGGGTGCTATCGAGAACACAGTAGTTAAAAAAAACCCCAAAAATTCTTTCGGTTGTTTTTTAATACTTCACAGAACAGAGTTTGCTAGGAAGCTTTCCTAGGACCAGCAGAAATGAATTGCCAAAAAAGTTGCCTTTGGTTGTGTCATAGCAAATCAAAAACATTGCTCCTGCTGCTGATGACATACTGTTTAGGCTCACTTGAGCCTCTGGTTTTTATCTTATTAGCTCACCTGACTGCAAGTCAGTGTGAGCTATTGCCATCACTTGGCGTTCCAGCATCCGTCATCCGTTAACTTTTGGAAACTTCTTCACAACTAT
Source organism: Pictodentalium vernedei (assembly GCA_031216915.1). NCBI lineage: Eukaryota > Metazoa > Mollusca > Scaphopoda > Dentaliida > Dentaliidae > Pictodentalium > Pictodentalium vernedei. Next base: position 248,815,758 of record CM062289.1, read on the forward strand.
TAAGCCAAATTCAGACATATATTGCACAGACCATCTATAGAGTACACCCTTTCTATTTTGTTCAAATGAAGCAGCTGCTATCTTCGGGCTCTGGTTAATACCCCAAAAGCCTAAAAATCTTTAAAAATATTCTCATGAACCACTAGAGAGAATGCCTTGATATTTGGTATGGAACATCCCTTGGTGTTGAAGATTAAAGTTGGGGAAGTTAGTAGGTCAACATTTCGGCTCTCTGTGGGAGCATATCCATTTTGGGCTCTGCCCCAAATTTGTATTTCAAGAACTGGTGGAGTGATTTGAACCAAATTTGGCATGTAGTATAAGTTGGTCCTAAGTAATTGATTGATGCCCGAAAAATTATTTTTTTTACAGCCCCTAGGGCATCTCAGGGGCTCAAAATACAAAAAAAATTAAAACGCCCATTTTTCCCAAACCACACGAAACAGAAAACTATTTTGTATGAAGCATCCTTAGGACCAATAGAATGGAATTGCAAAAAAAAAGCCATCGGTTGTGTCAGGCTGTTCCGTATGATGCATTGAAAAAATGCTGAGTCACCATATTTGCAAAAATTGAAAAAACATTTTTCTTCAGAACCACTGATCAGAATCTTTTGATAAGTATACAGCATCCATAGGGAGGTCAGATACAAGTGTGTTCAAATTAAATCCCTCGGTTAATATTTGGGCTCAATACAGGAGCCCAAATAAGTAACTTAGGGCAATATGGGGAATAAGCTTTAATTAATCTTCTTTAGATCCAACAGTCCGATTCTTTTGATATTTGGATACAACATCTATAGGGGAGTCAGATTCAGTTATGTTCAAATTGAGACCCTGGGTTAACATTTGGGCTTTGTGTACCGATCACTTACTGATGCACTCATCTCTTTTGACAGCTTGAGTCAGGTGTGCATTTTAGGCTCACTTGAGCCTCTGGTTTTTAGCTCATCTTGACAAAGTCAAGCTGAGCTAATCTCATCGCTCTCCGTCCATCGTCTGTCAACACCATGTTTTGGTCTTCTCCTCCAAAGCCACTGGGCCAATTCAAGTGAAAATCTGTGTGAGTGATGGTCCCAAAGGTGCATTTCATTTTTGTTCAACTCAACATGTCCAGCCCCTTAGGGAGAGAGTGGGGGAAAATGCTCCTAAATATTTAAAAAATCTTCTTCTCAAGAACCAGTGTGTACAGTGACTTGATATTTGCTATGGAGCTTCCATATGAGGTGTAGAATCAAGTTTGTTAAAACGAAGTTCGTGAAGTAATATTTGGCCTTGTAATAAGGAGGGGTAAGATTTTTGGCCCCGCCCAAAATTTCTATTTTTTGAACTGCTGGTCCGGTATGAACCAAATTTGATTTGTGGTATTATTGGGTCATAAAAAAAAAATTACCGCATTCCTATGGGAACCCTGGGAGCTAAATATAGAAATATTTTCAAACGCCCATATTTCCCAAACCACATGGAACAGAGAGCTGCTATTTGGTATGAAGTATCCTTAGGACCAGTAGAATTGAATGGTAAAAAAAAATTGCCATCTTTTATTTCAAGTTTGTTCAAATTGGATCCTATTTGTTCAAATCAGATCCATAGGTTAATATTTGGGCTCACTATGGTAGCCCATATTTGAACTTAGTGCAATTCGAAGAAATTTCTTTACAATTTCTCTTCTTCAGATCCAACAGTCAGAATGCTTTCATATTCAGTACACAACATCTCTAGAGAAGTCAGATTCAACTGTGTTCCAATCAAAAGCCTGGGTTGATATTTGGACTCTCTATGGGAGCCGGAATTGGCCAGGAAGCTGAAGAATTAAAAATTTTGTATTCAGTACCCTCTAGAGGTGTGTAACTAAGATTAATCCACATAGGTTGTATCAAGGGGCTTCATAGGGGAGCTCTACATTTTACTTTATGATCAACTAAAGAAAAGGCATGATGCCCAGATTATTTTTGTCACTCCTGAGGGACTCCAGGATTGACAGTGTAGCCTATGGAGATGGCTTGCTTAATGTAGACTCATTCTTGGACTCTGTTTAAATTGTGTTCTGTTCAAGATGAGCGCTTCAGGCCCTGTGGGGCTCTTGTTTATTTTTAGCTCAACTTGACAAAGTCAAGCTGAGCTATTGCTATCTCTTCTCATCCGTCGACGTACGTATGTCTGGGCGTACGTACGTACATCCACAATTTCGTTTGGCAAGCCTCACAGGTCGCATTTATGATCAGATCGCTTTGAAACTTGGTATGCTTGTTTGGGTTGACCTCTAGATGGGAGCTATTGGTCTTCTTCAATTTCCGTCAAAAAATATTGCCGCTGGCAATGTTCTTAGAACTTTGTTTAGTCAGACCTCAATATTTCCCTTTGGCGCACCCTTCAGGGCACATTTATGATCGGATCACTTTGAAACTTGGTATGTGTGTTCAGGGTGACCTCTAGATGTGAGCTATTGATTTTTTTAGCTCAACTTGACAAAGCTGAGCTATTGCCATCACTTCTCGTCCGTCAGACATACGTACGTATGTACGTATGTACGTACGTACGTACTTACGCCCACAATTTCCTTTGGCACACCTCACAGGTTGCATTTATGATCAGATCGCTTTGAAACTTGGTATGCTTGTTTGGGATGACCTCTAAATGGGAGCTCTCGATTTTCTTCAATTTCTATCCAAAAATGTTGCCGCGGCCAACGTTCTTAGAACTTAGTTGATAAATGAATAATATAATAAAACCTGGCATGCTTGTTTGGGGTGACCTCTAGATGGGAGCTATTGATTTTCTTCCATTTCCATCAAAAAATGTTGCCACGGCCAATGTTCTTAGAACTCCGTTTAGTTAGACCTCAATATTTCCCTTTGGCACACCTACAGGACACATTTATGATCGGATTGCTTTGAAACCTGGCATACTTGTCTGGGGAGACCTCTAGATGGGAGCTATTGATTTTTTTCCATTTCCGTCAAAAATGTTGCTGCGGCCAACGTTCTTAGAACTTAGTTTCATCAGACCTCAATATTTCCCTTTGGCACACCCTGCAGGGCACATTTATGATCAGATTGCTTTGTTTGGGGTGACCTCTAGATGGGAGCTATCAATTTTCTTCCATTTCCGTCCCTCAAAAAATGTTGCCACTGGCAATGATCTTTGAACTTAGTTTAGTCAGGCATCAATATATTCTTTTGGCATGCCCTACAGGGCAGATTTATGATCAGATCGGTTTGAAACTTTGTATGCTTGTTTGGGGTTACCTCTAGATGGGAGCTATCGATTTTCTTCTATTTCCGTCAAAAATTGTTGCCACTGGTAATGACCCTTGATGAACTTAATAAAAATTTAGTGCAGTTATTCTTAGTCAATATTTCCCTTTGACACACCCTGCAGGGCACATTTATGATTGGATCGCTTGCAAACTTGGTGAGCTTGTGTGGGATGACATCTATGTGGGAGCTGTCAATTTTCTTCTATTTCTGTCAAAAAATGTTGCCACTGACCTTTGAACTTAGTTTAGTCATACCTCTATATTTCCTTTTAACACACCCTTCAGGGCACATTTATGATCGGATCACTTTGAAACTTGGTATGTGTGTTTGGGGTGTTCTCTAGATGTGAGCTATTGCTTTTTTTCATTTCCATAAAAAATTTTTGTCGTTATCACCAACCTTTGAACTTACTGCATTTGTGCATCATCTTATCCCTTTTGCACTCTCTGCAGGGTATATTTATGAATTTCCATAAAAAAAACATTGCCACAAGCAATGACCTTCTACTTAGTGCATTAACATCTTCCTTTGGCATGCGTCAGAGGGCACATTCATTATCAGGTTGTTTTGAAACTTTGTATGCTTATGCAGGGTGACAAAGGTAGGAGCTGTTGATTTTCTTTTCATTCCATCAAAAACTGTTGCTGTTAGCAACAATCTTTGAATTTATTGCCTTTGTGCATCAACATTCTTTGACATGGCCTACAGGCCACATTTATCATAGGATTGGTTTTGAACTTGGTGTGCTCATTAGGCAAGAACTTGAGATAAGAGCTATTGATTAGCATTCATTTCTGTGAAAAAGTTGCCATTTACAATAACCTCTGAACATACTGTATTTGTGTATCAACATTCTTCCTTTAGTCAATCTTACAGTTTACATTCAGAAATGCATGGATTACTCTGACATGCACACACAATGCTGTTATAAATTTCATCAAATAACATTGGTACCAATGATCCTCAATTTTGCCATTTCATTTATAACTTGAGCTACAGTGTCATTTGCACTTTCATAATAACTTGATAATGGTTCATCCCACGTTCATGAAACTTTATAGGTAGGTTGGCTTCGGTGAGAGGAAGAACCCTATTTATCTTGGACTCACTAGGTCAATGGTGAAGGTCACAGTGACCTTGAACATACTCAATCATAAACAATTGGTTTCCGGATGATAACTTGGCTATGTTTGAACCCACATTCATGAAACTTCATATATAGGTTGGCCTTCGTGAAAGGAAGAACCCTATTTATTTTGGACTTGCTAGGTCAAAGATCAAGGTCACATTTATTCTGAACATAGTAAATCTGTAAACAATTGGTTTCCGGACGATAACTTGATAATGGTTTGACTCACGTTCATGAAACTTCATAGGTAGGTTGGCATCAGTGAGTGGAAGAACCATATATATTTTGGACTTGCCAGGTGAGAGGACAAGGTCACAGTGACCTTGAACATTGTAAATCATAAACAATTGTTTCCAGATGATAACTTGACTATGGTTCAACCCGCATTTATGAAACTTCATATGTAGGGTGGCCTTCTTGAGAGGAAGAACCCTATTTATTTTGGACTCGCTAGGTGAAAGATCAAGGTCACAGTGACCTTCAACAAAGAAATCGTAAACAGTTGGTTTCCGGATGATAACTTGATAATGGTTTGACCCACCTTCATGAAACCTCAGGTAGGTTGGCCTAGGTGAGTGGAAGACCGCTATTTATTTTGGACTCGCTAGGTCAAAGGTCAAGGTCACAGTGATCTTGAACAAGATAAATCGTAAATAATTAGTTTCCGGATGATAACTTGATAATGGTTCCACCCACGTTCATGAAACTTCATAGGTAGGTTGACATTGGTGCAAGAAAGAGCCCTATTTATTTTGGAATCACTAGGTCAAAGATCAAGGTCACAGTGATCCTTCACATAGTAAATTGTAAACAACTGGTTTCCAGACGATAAGTTGATAATGATTAAACCCACTTTGTGCTGTCACAACTCGACATTAGATCGGTGATCCTATTGGCATTTTTAGCTCCACTTTGTCGAAGCCAAATTTGAGCTATTGTCATGGCCTGTCGTCTGTCTGTCCATATGTCAACAATACATATATGGATACGGCTCGGGCTAGAGGCCATATTTATGAACTGATCTTTACGAAACTTCTTGGGTACCTTTGTTATGTCCGTGGGACGAGAACGAGTGTTTTTGGGTGCGGTCCGGAATTCAAGATGGCTGCCAGCCGCCATTTTGTACCAACGATGCAGAAATCTGTTTTTTGTACAGAACTTCCATATGAAAGCTCTGATTTGAATAATTTTTTGGATGAATGTTTAGTACCATGGGATACATCACACATATAATACGGGGTTTTTTCTCATTGTAAATTGTGCAAATTAGACTAATTTTGATGTTTTTAGGTGTTACTTTCAGCACTGTAAGTGCAAATGCCAATGCGGCTCGGGCTAGAGGCCGTATTTATGAACTGATCTTTAGGAAACTTCTTGGGTACCTTTGGTATCACCGTGGGATGAGAATGAGTGTTTTTGGGTCCGGTCCAAAATTCAAGATGGCCGATGGCAGCCATTTTGTACAAAATTAGGTGCAATCAGATTTTTGCACAGAACTTCCATATGAAAGCGCTGATTTGAATAATTTTTGTGTGAATGGTTAGTACCATGGGATACATCACATATAATGCAGGTTTTTTTCTTGTGCAGAAATTATGCAAATTAGATGAACTTTGATTTTTTCAGTGTGATTTACACACAATAAGTACACATGTCAATACGGCTGGGTCTAGAGTCTGTATTTATGAACTGATCTTCACGAAATGTCTTGGATACCTTTGTTATCACCTTGGGACGAGAACGAGTGTTTCTGGGTGCGGTCTAAAATTCAAGATGGCTGCCAGTGGCCATTTTGTACCGAAATTAGGTCTAATCAGTATTTTGTCACAAGTTCTATACAGCTCGTATTTATGAACTGATCTTCACAAAACTTCTTGGGTACCTTTGTTTTCACCTTGGGACAGGAACGAGTGTGTTTTGGGGTGCCTTTGTTATCAATGTGCTATGAGAACAAATATTTTGGGGTTCAGTCAGACCCACTCTGGGACTCAAGGATTTTTTTCTAGTTTAGCATCCGACTGTCACCCACCTTTACAATACTTTACCTATACATTTGTTACAGACAATGGTCAGTATTTATGTACAGACCATTACAATACTTTATATGTACCTTTATTATCAGGTCATTACCTAGATGTTTGTCATTGCTGTGTCACATACTATACATGTACATGTCTTTGTCTTGACAAGTTGAGCTACAGTGTCATTGACACTTTCATTTTTAAGTTTGCATTGATTATAGAGAGAGAGTATTCTGCAGCCAAAAGGACCATGCAGGAGGGCCTGAGAAACAGATTTTTAACATTTTAAAGTCTATTTACTATTCCATGTTACAGTACATATGAGAAACTGTCCATAGACAGGGGGACATTGGATTCTTTGGGTCAACAGTTTTCTAATTTGTGCATGTCTGTGATGATAACATTTACTCTATTTTTTCATTTTAGCTGTCATGGAAATCCTACAGATGAAAGTACAGGCACAGATATCAGCTCAACAGCAACCAGGAACTCTTGCCAAATCATAATGAACATGCAGAAGCTCCAATTATAAACAATTCTTTCGCCTTCAAATTGTATGGGTGTTAAATCATTTTTCCTGCTAATATTGGATGATAACAAATGTGGCTTCTAGAAATGCAGCAGAATAAAAATGTGTCTAATTCTTTACCTAACATGAGTTGAGGGCAACATTTGCAAAAAAAAAAGAACTAAATTCTTAAAAACTCAGGTTTTTAATTTTTTGCTCGAAAAGCATAGTTTATAACTCCTCATTGGAATGTGCACATTGATCTCATTTCATTGAGGGTTCGTTCGTAAGTTATGTTTTGAAGGCCAAAATTTAATATGTGATTTTTGTAAATAGTGCTGGCAGAATATGATGACTATTACATTAGGTAAAGGATTAAATATGTTTGTCTGGAAATTGCATTCAACACAGTTTTCATCATAACCAAATAGTGCACACTTCCTCTGTTTTCTGCAAATTTGACAGCCCACTAAATCAGTTGCAATACAGGAACCATATTACTTCGTTACCTGAAACTATAAACTTTGTAAATCTTATCTATTGTGGAAAAAATTTGAGAGAATAATTGCCAGAAATATTTCTTGTCTTATTGAGTACTTTCCAAGAGTCAGTATCAAAGACTGATGTCATCAATGAAGGAAAAGCAAGGAAATATTTTTTGTTGTCTCAGCCAGATTGTTTTCTGAGAGGGCTATCATCAAAAAGTTGCATTCGTCTGTCCGTCCATCCATAAGCAATTTGTATCTGAGGTTAAAGTTTTGGGATAAAAGTTTTCTTAACCACCTTAAAGTTTTTGTATCACTTGATTATTCTGAATTCAATCATTCCAATATTATTTATGATCAATTGACCCCATTTGGCTGTTAATTGAATGAGTGCTAGAAGCTACTATAATGGCTCTATTGAAAAGTGGTGAAAGTCACTTTGGTGGCTTTACATTGCTTGCATTAGCATGATGTTTTTTTTTTCAGAAGTAGAATGAAAAAAGCTTGTTTAAAATTGTTTTGTTACAATTTATTTATTTATTGGAGTTTAATGGTACTTTTGAAAGACAGGCTCACCTCATGTCGTACAGTTTTATGGGTGGAGGAAGCCGGACACCCAGAGAGAACCACAGAGTAATGGTGAGCAGCTGTCCGACTCCCCAACTTACTCACTCCACACAAGAAGGGTTCACTTTGGTTGAAGACAATTGCACTATTGACGTGCAGTACGTGTTAGTACACAGCACCACCGTGCCCTCACGTAGGCAATCAGGTGTTTTGGTACAATTTACTGCATGTACCAATAGACACTCTGCAATAAATTGAAACAAAACAAACATATATGAATAAAATCTTGTAAAATGAGGCCCTTCTTGGTGGTAGCTTGGTATCCTTGAACGAAAATACGTGTGTACCAAATTACCTTTGAAAAAAAAAATAGCACTCTACCAGTTAGGTGGCCAAGTGCTGGAAGCCCATTTTTGGGCTTGATTCTGAAATGCAGTATTAAATGTAGGTACTGCAACTTATAGGCTGGATGTTTGGTGGATGTGCTTGATATTATCTTAAAAGTGAAACTATCTCATCTGTATGGATTTGCTTGTTACAATTTATGGGAGAGTGCCTATAGGCACTCTCCCATAAATTGTAAGAAGGCAAATACTTTAAAGTTAAATGGACTCATCTGCCTCTGGTTACAGTTTAGATTATTGGGTAAACATATTTTTTTTAAAGTTAAACTTTCTGTACTTGAAAGTATTTGTTGTTTTATTGTTCATTAACCCACTGCACACTGATGCAGCAGAGATCCACATCAGCGGTATTCATCTTGCAGTTAGGACGCTTCCTTCTTTTTGCCCTAGAACATCGCTAAAAGTCCTTGGTTTTCTCATCTCTAGAAAGCCTTTGAATATATACCTGAAAGCTTGTGGAAAATCCATGAATTGACTACCCAGTGAAGTACAGGAACCTTGTGCACATAATGATACACAATTACAGTTTGCATTATATAGTAATGTTATTAACCTCCCCCCCCCCCCCCAACCCCTTTCCCTGTTGATTCAATGAGGACACAAATGATGCAAAAGCCTCACAAGTATTCACAGATAATGCATTAAATAAAAATAAACTGAAACAAACCGATCATTAAGATCAATTGCATAGCTAGGTTTATATGAAAATTGTAGAATGTAATTTATTCATTTGCTCTGTAATACCAAAACTTGCCTATAAACAACTGCAATGCCACGGGGAAGAGACAGCCATTGTGTAACAAGAATGTATAAAAATCTCCAGGGCCTTTCATGGTTAAATCACTTTTTATAAGGACAAATAAGCATAAAAAATAAAACCGTACTGTGTGTTATCCCCTCTATTTTGGGGACACTCCTGTCATTTTGAGATACAGATTACTGATGCATCCTTCTATTTCAAAGGGTAGGCCATAAACTATATTTTGTGGTTTGGGAAACGTGCCCATCTTGGTAAAATACTGCACAACTTGACAAAATGTTTTTTTGAACACCACAGAATTACCTCTATTTGGGCACAGCATTTTACCAGCACTCAATTGGGGGAATTTATAGTCATGCACTTATACAAAAATAATTAACCCATTACAGAAAATCTATGACTGCATAGTATTATTAATTTGGACTCAACCGTGTGTTTTTAGCTTAACTTGACAAAGTGAAGATAAGCTATTGCCATCACACGTGCGGAAGTCTGTTAGTCTATTAGTCTGTGAGTCTGTTCACATTTTCCTTTAGCACAGGCTACACCCGTTGTTCTTGTCCGATCTTCACGAAATTCTATATGCAGGTTTGAGGTCATGTCTAGATGAGAACGTCCCCTTTTGGTCATGATCGGTCAACCGTGATGGCTGCCCGAGCCCAAAACCCGAAAACCTTTAGCACAGTCTACAAGTCATATTAAGTATGGAGGGATTTCATTGTAACTTGGAAGAATGACTCTATATGATGTCTAGATGAGAACATCCCCATTTGGTCTTGATCTGGCAACCCTGACGACTGCCCGAGCCCAAAATCCAAAAACCTTTAGCACAGCCTACAGGTCGTATTTATGGAGGGATTTCATAGTAACTTAGTAGGATGACTCCATATAATGTCTAGATGAGAACATCCCCTTTTGGTTGTGATTGGTCAACTGTGATGGCTACAGGGGTTTAACCCCCGAAAACTTTTAGCACAGTCTACAGGTCATATTTATGAAGTGATTTCATAGTAACTTGGTAGGATGACTCCAGATAATGTCTAGATGAGAACGTCTGCTTTTGGTCGTGATCATTCAGTCATGATGGCTCCCCGAACCCAAAACCCGAAAAACTTTAGTACAGACTGCAGGTCATATTTATGAAGGGATTTCATTGTACCTTGATAGGATGACTCGGTATAATGTCTTGATGAGGACCTCTGCTTTTGGTCGTGATCGGTCAAACATGATGGCTGCCCAAGCCCAAAACCTGAAAACCTTTAGCACAATCTACAGGTCGTATTTATGAAAGGATTTCATGGTAACTTTGTAGGATGACTCTGTATAATATCTAGATGAGAATGTCCCCTTTTGGTCATGATCTGTCAGCTGTAACAGCTGCCCAATTCCGAAACCCAAAAACTTTTAGCACAGTCTACAGGACATATTTAATGTGGAGGGATTTCATTATAACTTAGTAGGATGACTCTGTATGATGTCTAGATGAGAACTTCCCCATTTGGTTGTGATCAGTCAACTGTGATGACTGCCCAGGCCTAAAACCCGAAAACGTTTAGCACAGTCTACAGGTCGTATTTATGGAGTGATTTCATTGTAATTTAGTAGGATGACTCCATATAATGTCCAGATGAGAACGTCCCCTTTTGGTCGTGATTGGTCAACCGTGACAGCTACAGGGGCCTGAAGACTGAAAACCTTTAGCACAGTCTACAGGTCGTATTTATGAAGGAATTTCATTGTAACTTGGTACGATGACTCCAGATAATGTCTAGATGAGAACGTCCCCTTTTGATCCCCTTTTGGTTGCGATCATTCAACCGTGACGGTTGCCCGAGCCCAAAACACGAAAACCTTTAGCACAGACTACAGGTCGTATTTATGAAGGGATTTCATTGTAACTTGGTAGGATGACTCAGTAAAATGTCTAGATGAGGACATCCCCTTTTGGTTGCGAACGGTCAATCATGATAGCTTCGCAGGCCCAAAGCCCAAAAACCTTTAGGCTATATTTATGAAGGGATTTCATTGTAACTTGATAGGATGACTCGTTTTGGAATAATTTCACTGTCAAGTGGTAACTTTGGTTGACATTAACTGTGAGGGCCACATACATTAACTGTGAGGGCCACATTAACCCACCCCTCAATTCTTTAGTACAGTCTACACGTCAGATTATTTTTATTGAAAACATAGCATACAGTACAAATTTGACCCATTGAGTGTATATAGCATATAGAGTAAACTCCTGTCAATTGAATAAAAAATATTGTAATGTATTGAGAAATTACCCTGACAATCACCAAATTCTCCCTGTTTATAGATATGGGAGCCCGAACTTTAACTGCAATATGAGGAAATTTTAAAAAAAATCTTCTTCAATTCCACTAGTCAGAATGCTTTCATATTTGGCATACAACATTTCTATGGGGGTGAGATTCAAGTTTGTTAAAATCGGGTCCCTGAGTTAATATTTGGGCTCCCTGTGGTAGTCCGAATTTCAGCAAAGTCTGTGAGTTATATTTATGAAGGGATTTCATTGTAACTTGGTAGGATGACTCGTTTTGGAATGATTTTACTGAAATTTAGTAACTTTGGTTGACATACGTTAACTATGAGGGCCACATCAACCCAGGCCTCAGTTTTTTTTATTACAGTCTACACCTCAAATTATTCTTGTTGAAAACATAGCATGCAGGGTACAGAACTTAACATATTTTCAATTATCACAATTTTTGTCTTATTTCATAATCCTTTCGTAAATATTGAACATTATCTGTTTCATCAAACACTACACACAGTGAAGTTAAGCTGCAGTGTCATTGACACTTTCATTTTGGTTGATGTTGGGAAAAATCTGTTCAGAACAGCTTTTTAGCTCACCAAAGAGAGCTTAACCTGCCATTCATTGTCTGTCATTGCCATCCATTGTGAACTTCACATTATCAACTTCTGAAAAAACACAAGACTGAATTGAACCAAATTCAGCATGCATGTTCCTTATCATCTGTCAATTCAAGTTAGTTCAAATAAAGTTGCCACCCCCTGTGGTAACTCTGGAAGTGAAGCAGTGCATGTTTACTGTGGTAAACAATTTCTGCTATAATTGTAAAATAGGAACTGGAACCAACACCTGGGTGGAAGTCCTCAAAAATGGGCAGCATGGGTATAAACGACGATTGATGAAACTTAACTTCATACCCATGTTATGGTTGTGATACTGCCATAGGTGCTGAATAATGACCTTAAACAGTGATAAATAAATAATGTTGCCACTCACAAAAGGGGCCCACAAGGGACATAACTGTTACACCCAGAAACTTTTTGTCAATAATTAAAACATTATTCTCCAGAACCATCGATCAGAATCTTTTCATATTTGGTATGCAACATCCTTATGGGATGCAGATTCAAATTTGTTCAAATCAGGTCCATGTGTTCATATTATATCTTAGTAAATCAGATCCCTGGGTTCATATTTTAACTTAGTACAGTACGGGGAATTTTTAAAAAAAATTCTTTCTCTTCAAATCAACAAGTCAGCATCTCATGATATTTGTAATACATCATCCTTAGGGGAATCAGATTTGAGTTTGTTCAAATCAAAGCTCTAGGTCAAATTTGCTCCCTATGAGGAATATTCTTTAAAAATCGTCATCTTCGGATCCACTGGTCAAAATTGTATAATATTTAATATGTATCATCCTTGGAGGGGCGGATTCAAGTTTGTTAAAATGATATCTCTGGGTTCATATTTGGGCTCCTTGTTGGACAATATGAGGAAAAGTCTTTGAAAATTTGTTATTTAGATCCACCAGACAAACTTGTTTGATATTTGGTATACAGCATCAACTTTGTTTAAATCAGATACCTGCATTCATTTTTAGGCTCCTTATGGGAACCCAAATTTTAACTTAGTGTAATATGAAGAACATTGTCTAAAAATCTTCAGATTCAGTCTAAAAGTCTCCAGATTCATCAGTTAGAATCTTTTGAGGGTGGGTAGATGCAAGTTTGTTCAAATGAAGTCCCTGAATTCATATTTGGGTTCCTTATGGAAGCCTGAATTTTAACTTTGTGCAATATGAGGAATATTCTTCAAAGAACTTATTGCTATGATCCACTAGGCAGACTAATTTGATATTTGATATACAGCATTTCTGTGACTCCTAAATTAAAGTTTGTTCAAGGCATTACACTTGACTGATTATTTGAGGGGGTCCCACATGAAGTGGAACAGTGCTTGTTTACTGCAGTGAACAAGTTCTGCAGTACTGGTAAAATAGGACCCAGAACCAAAGCCTGGGATGGAAGTCCTCTAAGTGGGCAACATAGGTATAAATGATTAGCTAAACTTTATTTCAGCCCTATGTTGTGGTCATGAGATAGCTAAAGATGCTTTAAATTTAAAGTGACATTAAACACCAATAAATGAATATTTAAATTTGGGGTGGGGGAGGGGGGGGGGGGGTGTTTGTTTAAATTAATTCTGCCCATGAGTGATGGGTCTGATTGTGGTCAAATTTAGTCAGATGTGTATGTGGGTGGATAAGATTAACATTTGTTGAAATGGGGCCTGTCAGGGTGCATGATGCCCTTGTGTGAGCTGTCCATTGGGGGTCCTGGGAGGGGCAAAATTTATGGCCCTGCACCAAAATTCTATTTCCAGAACTGGCTGACCAATTTGGACCAAATTTAATAGTTCTCTTATTTGGTGACATGTTCATGATTTTTGCCAAGAAAGTCTCACATTCCCATGCAAACACCAGGCGGTAAAAATAGAAAAAAATTAAATGCCCATGTTTCAGGAACTACATGAGAAAAGGTTTGGGTTTTTGGTATTAAACTTTCTTATGAGTCATTTGGGCTGAAAAAAGAATGACATCGATTTCTTCAGGGGGACTCTCTTTGGGGCCTCTATTTAATGCTGTTGGTAATGAGAAAAAAACACTGAACAGTCTTCTCATGAACTACTGGCCTCAATGATGTGATATTTAATTTGTAGCCGCCATTGATGGTGTAGATTCATGTTGCTTCCAAACAAATTTCACAGGCAATATTTGCAAAATGTTCTAGGAGAGGCAGAATTTATTAAATAATCACAATGTGATTTAAGTTTTGTCATTGATAAATGTGACCCAAGATTTTCTCACTTAGCTAAGCAAATGTGATAAGAGATGTTAGAATACTTAGTTGCAAAGTCCACCATGGGTGAAGATTGTTTTGCAACCTAGGTATCCGATTGAATTAGGGGAGGCAGTACTGAGAACACATGGTGTTTTCTGCCTTGCAACTGTCCAGCCTGCACCTGCTGATGTCAGAATACCTAGTAGCAAAGTCCATCGTGGGTGAAGATTGTATTACAGCCTAGGTACAATGCATCTGGCGGCAGTGTTGGAGGAAATGCTTAGAACACATCATGTGTGCTGCCTCATCACTACCTAGAAAGGAAACAAACCAAATTGCCTATGTGAGAAAAATATGCAAATGAAACCAATAGGTAGAGTGCACATGGAAGAGACCTCAGGCAAAGTCAGAGGGAAAGTGGAGACAGATGGGGACCGCGGGTGGTAACATAAATAGTTTGTACTATAAAAGCAACTTGTCACTCATACAATCAACGAGAAACTGAATCTGATCAGGTCGGTTTGTATAGAAAACTGTTGAAAACCCAATATCACAACCATATTTAGGTTGGTGTCTGCTAAATTCATGGAAATTGCTTGCAGTAAATGTCTCCCAGCAACCTTTCCAGGAAATCTACCCCTTAACACACTTACTTAGAGTTTTTGAAATGTCATTTGCAGAGTTTTTATACGCCTGTTTTGAAAAAAAACGGGTTGTATTATGGTATACCACTGTCCGTCTGTCCGTCCATCTGTCCGTCCGGTCACATGTCGTACGATAACTCAAGAACGCTTTGAGAGATTTTTGTGATTTTTGGGTAGGTGGTGTATATCGATGGAGGGAAGCTCCCTTTCGTTTAGTGTCGCCATTCGATTAGTCATTCCAGAGTTATGGGACTTTATTACTTAGAAAATTGTTGATTTTTTACACGTCGTACGATAACTTGAGAACGCTTTGAGAGATTTTCGTGATTTTTGGGTAGGTGGTGTATATCGATGGAGGGAAGCTCCCTTTCATTTAGTGTCGCCGTTCGATTAGTCATTCCAGAGTTATGGGACTTTATTACTCAGAAAATTGTTGATTTTTTACATGTCGTACGATAACTCGAGAACGCTTTGAGAGATTTTCACGATTGTTTGGTAGGTGGTTTATGTTGATGGAAGGAAGTTCCCTTTCGATTGGTGTCGCCATTCGGTTAGTCATTCCAGAGTTATGGGACTTTATTTTTCACATGTCGAACAATAACTTGAAAATGCTTAGAGCAATTTTCATAATTTTTTGGTTGCAAGTATATGATGATAGAAGGAATCTTCCTTTCGATTTGTGTCGCTGTCCAATTTGTCATTCCAGAGTTATGGGACTTTATTCATCAAAATATAGGCAATTTTCCACATGTTGGACTTTGAGCAATTTTTATGATTTTTTGGTGGCAAGTATATGTAACCTGACAAGTACACATGTATACTCATATTGTGTGGTTCCCTCTTGTAATTAATAACGGGCGTATCATGCACTCATGGCACAACTGTTTATTACCTGATGTAGCAGCCCCAGGGCTCTAGTGTTGCTATTTATACTAACAAAAGTGAATAGCACAGAGGAGAGAAATGATAGAATTCAGAAACCTGAGTTATATCCACTCATTTGAAGAGTGCAGTCATTGTTTTTGAGTATTGAATTGTCTGTTCCAGACTCATAACGTTCACAAATAAGAGCCACCAAATGGTGAAAGTCACTACCCCTTGTGGATTGTCATTTTTAACTCTTAAAGACCCATTTCCAACTTTTACGGCCTCAGAATAGGTGCCATTAACATGTCATCACAAGGAGATCCTGCTGACAATAGACAAATTACTAAAGCAGTGGTTTCTTGTCAAGTCTTGGCTGCCTTAACTGATTGAGGGCTAGATTATTTTTGGTGGTCTGAATTTATTATTCAAAATTTGTTCTATTATAAATTACTGGAGAGTGCCTTTTTGCACTCTCCAGTAATTTGTAAAAGAACAAATTTATATAAACAAAATATTATTTGGGTTTGACTGAATTTGAAACATGAGCAAGGAAAATGTTGGCTTTTGCTCTGCTACCCTCATTTTTTGAAAGCCCTAATAGTGGCTTCTAGCACTCCACCAGTTAACAGGCAGCCAAGACTTGACTAGAATCACTGCTACTTCACTGGATGTGTACAGGCTGTGGTTGGGTGTGAATTCAGGACAGCTGTACAGCTCCATAAGGGTTAAAGGAAATCCCCTATGCTATGTGAAGCACTAGGTTCCAATTGTCCTGGAAGATTTTCTCACAGATTGTTTAGTAGGCTGTATATAAAGTTGTCTTGTTTGTCTTCTCCTTTTTCAGATTCATTCTTCAATAATTTAAATGAGTTATACAGTTTCCTCAGAGCAATTATGAAAGTTACAGCAAGTTCAGCAACACCCAAAGTTCTTCTGGATGGGTACTGCATCTTGTCCCATGAATAATGACAGCAAACTTGTGCTAACAACAATTTACTAATCATTCATTCGAAATGGAAATAAAAAAAATCTTCCAGTCAGGCCAAACAAAAGTAAATAATTGATTCTCAGGCATTTATTTTTTTTAAAATGAATGAGGGAGGACGGTTTTTATTTTTATTTTTTTTTCCTGATGGAATGGTCACCGATGCCTAAAATCCAATTGTGAGAGCCTAAAATTAAATACTAGAGCTTCCATGTTGATTTCGCCGATAGTTTTTTTTTGTAACAGTGATCACACAACACAAAATCAATATAGAACAATTAAAATGGAGATAAAACATAATAAGGAGTTTTTTAACTGGCTGAATGCTAGAAGCCACAATCAGGCCTTTCAAAAAGAAATGAGTGCACCCATGCAAAAGTAACATTTTCCTTACCCATGTTTCGTATTCAGCTAAATGTAAATAATAGTGTGTTTATGCAAATTTGTTCTATTACAAATTATTGGAGAGTGTCTGTTGGCACTCTCCAATAATTTGTAATAGAACAACTTTTGATGAACAAATTCAGACCACCAAAAATAATCTAGTCCTCAACCAGTTAAATAAATACTTATTTTGTATACATATCCTAATGCTTGACCCAATGTCTCTCCTATTTGCATGAAGTTTGGTATTGTCAACAAAATACTTGTTTTTTGAGAACCTGGTAAGGGTTTGATCCAGTTTTCTCCACTGAGAACTGGGAAAAACCACAAAAATATTGTGTATACAGTACAAATCAAAATAAGTTGTAGCATAACTGCAATAAACTAAGTATATTGCTGCTCCTGCACTGATAAGATCAGAATCTGACATTTTCTGGAAAGCTATCAATGAGAGCTTTCCTGAAAATGGTCTTATCAGGTTAGGTTAGGAAGAGAAGGATACATAGATTATAGTGGTTATCCTACAACTTATTTTGACTTGTACTGTAAACAAGTTTTTTCACTATAATTAAGTTAATGTTACTCTCAAGATTCTTATCAGAAATTCTGATTGATGACAGGTGTTTGGAAAACATAGTAGTTTTTTGTTTATTTTGAATAGCGCTGGCCAGTCAATTTTGACATCATTTAAGATATGACAAATTATTTGAATAAAATGTTGTGTTTTCTGTAACCTTTAACTTTCCGAAGCTATCTGAAAGAGAGTACTGTCTGAAAAAATTGTAATTTTCAAAATATTCTTTGACCTTCTTTCACTGATTTTCTTTTTAAACAGAATTCTTAAATGTGTGGATTTTCAAGAAATCTTCTCCTTTGAAACTACAAGGCCAAATATTTTGAAACTTCACATGACTGATGACTGGAACACCCTCTACCAATGATCGTCGTTTAATGTTGGTCGGGTTGCAAACATGGCTGCAATTGTGGATTATAGTTACTATAGAAACCCTATGGGAAATAATATTTTTATCTCCATCTCTGGAACCACTGAGCTGATGTGAACCAAATGTGACAGGAATGGTTTATGGGAGGTACTCTACAAACAATCCTCATTTTGTTCCCATGGGATAGAAAACATAGCCACCAGAGGCATTCTTTGATTTTGATTGGATGATTTTCAAAAATCTTCTCTGAAAACCACAAGGCCAAATGTTCCGAAACTTCACAAGCTTGATGACTGGGACACCCTCTACCAATGGTTCTAATTTAATCTTGATCAGGTTGCAAATATGGCTGCAATTACGGCTTATAGTTACTATAGAAACCCTATGGGAAATCACGTTTTCATCTTCTCTGGAACTACTGAGCCAGTGTGAACCAAACTTGGCAGGTATGGCTTATGAGAGGTTCTCTACAACTGTTACTCATTATATTCCTATTTTCTCCGGAACTGCTGAGCTAATGTGAACCAAACTTGGCAGGAATGGTCTATGGGAGGTCCTCAACAAATGATCCTCATTTTGTTCCAGCTGGATGAAGAACAAGGCCGGAAGAAGCATTCTATTATTCTGATTGGTGGATTTTTCAAAAATCTTCTCCTCTGAAACTACAAGGCCAAATGTTTTGAAACTTCACATGCTTGATGACTGGGACATCCACTACCAACGATCCTCATTTAATATTGATCGGGAGGCAAACATGGCCACAATTGCGGCCCATAGTTACCATGGAAATCCTATGGGGAATCACATTTCCATCTTCTTCTCTGGAACTACTGAGCCGATGTAAACCAAATTTGGCAGGACTGGTCTATGGCGGTATCTCTACAACTGGTTCTCATTTTGTTCCTGTTGATTGAAAAAACAAGGCTTCCAGAAGCATTCTTTGATTCTGATTGATCAATGTTGAAAAACGTATTCTCTTTGAAACATCAAGGCCAAATGTTTTGAAACTTCACATGATTGATGACTGCTATACCCTCTACCAACAATCCTCATTTAATGTTGATCGGCTCGCAAACATGGCCACCATTGTGGCTCATATTTACCATGGAAACCCTATGGGAAATCACATTTTCATCTTCTTATCTACAACTACTTGGCTAGTGTGAACCAAACTTGGCACAGATAATGAATGGAAAGTCCTCTGAAAACATTCATTCTGTTTTGCCAGATGAAGGAGCATGGCAACCCGCTGCATTCTTTGATTTTGATTAGAATAATGGGGATATGTAGTTCTGCCAGGTGAGCGATTACAGGCTCTTTAGAGAATCAAATTATGAATTCCGAACTTTTTAGCATTGTAACTTGAACAAAGGTTCCAGATTTTTATACTGATGCAAGTGAATAACTCTGAGGGGAGAAATAATAAAATTCAGAAACCTGGAGTATATCTACTTATTTGATAGAAGAATGGGGATATTGTTCTGGAGTATTGAATTGACTGCTCCAGACTCATATCATTTTCAAATAAAAGCCTCGAAATGGTGAAAGTTGCTACCCACTGTGGATTATCATTTTTGAAGGAAATTCCCTAAACTTTGTGAAGCACCAGGTTCCAGTCATTACATCAGTCTACACATGTAGACCAGAACTGATATAAATTACAAACCTGTGGCAATCGCGTTGTGTCCTTGGGCAAGACACTTCACTCCTATTGCCCACGTGGGGGCACGATGGCTTTGTCTTCTAAGACATAATGCACGTCGATGGTGCACTTGTCTTCAACCAATGCTAACCCTGCTTGTGTGGAGTTAGTATGTTCGGGAGCCTGACAGTTGCTCTGTGGTTCTCTCTGGGTATTCCGGCTTCCTCCACCCATAAAACTGTCCGGCACAGTGTGGCCCTGCCTGTTGGAAGTGTCGTTAAACCCCAATAAATAAATAAATAAATAAATAAATAAATATAATTACAACATTGCCAATTGCTGAAACTTAAATTAAGATGAAGGTGATGGAGCGCGGTAGCTCAGTGGTAGACTGTTGGACTTCTATGTTAGAGTTCCCGAGTTCGATCCCCGTCCGGGACGACCCGCGTTGTGTCTTTGGGCCAGGCTCTTTATCCCGGTTGCCTACATGAGGGCACGATGATGCCGTGCAACGTGGCGTACTGCACGTCGATGGTGCCCATGTCTTCAACCGCTGTAACCCTGCTTGAGCGGAGCTTGAACAGGGTTGTTAGAATGTTCAGGGGCTGACAGTTGCTCGAAGGTTCTCTCCAGGTACTCCGGCTTCCTCCACCCGTAAAACTGTCACAACCACGATTAGCCATTGTGCATAAGTATGTGACTTTAAACACCAATAAATAAATATTGCCAACCAATTTTGCGAGGGGAACACATGTTACTATTTCGTCCCTTGAGTTCCAATGTGTTCCATGTGCCTACTTGTAAAGCCCCGGTCACACAGAGAGAGATTGAAGACAAGACTCTTTGCGACGGCCAAATTTGGGGGTTCGCCCGACAAATCTCCATGAACTTACGATGCCTTGCCATTGTTCTTGCGATGCATCGTGGAATTTAGGTCATCGCAGGTGACCGCAGGTGTTTTTGACCTTGTTCAAAATCTTTCTGCGATGGTTCCCCATCGTCCATCCTCGTCCGAGGTGACGTGCGCTGACGTGAGGTGATGCACGTCAGCGCACGTCACCTCGGGCGAGGATGGACCAACGTGCCTCTTGACTTGCGTCGACGTGCATCACAACGTACGTCGGCAGGCGCCAATGCCGACGCACGTCGGCGTGCGTCTATCAGCAAATGGTATAAAAGGGGGTCACACAATAATTACAACATTCAGTATTTTCTTGCTCAGCAACTGACAACATCTCTACTTCTTTTGAAATTACTATAATTTACTATAAAAAAAAATTAAAAATTAAAATTTAAGCACAAAGTTCGTGGCAAACATCACAAGTTCCCGATAT
This sequence comes from Pictodentalium vernedei, assembly GCA_031216915.1. NCBI lineage: Eukaryota > Metazoa > Mollusca > Scaphopoda > Dentaliida > Dentaliidae > Pictodentalium > Pictodentalium vernedei. The sequence continues at coordinate 248,836,815 of CM062289.1, forward strand.
TAAATCTTATTCCATTGCCAAGTCACAGAACCAGCCGCACTGTTGTAGAAGTGCTTCAGGTACACTCTGACCCTCTTTGCCTCTCTCGTCACCATGTTGCCTCCCTGTTGCACATTGCGAACATCATCCAGAACACCAGCACCCCCCCCCCCCCCCCACACACACACACACACACACGCGCCTGGTATTACCCGGTGGTCCTGGTCTTCCTGGTCTACATCACGGTTCTGAAGGGCAGGGTACCTGATCCTCATCAGGTTGTGGAGGCACATGGTCGCCGTGGTGATGAGGGTCACGGTATTTGGTTCCTGTTCCATCGTTGTAAGTAAGCAACGGAATCTGTTGGACAGGATCCCAAAGCCGTTCTCTACAGCTCTTCTTGCACGGGACGTCCTGTAATTGAAGATGCGTTCGTCATTATTCATGTTTCTGTGTGAGAAGGGTTTGATGAGGTGAGGCCTCAGCAGGAACGCGTCGTCCCCTACCAAGAAGTAGGGCACATACCTATCGTCGTTCGGCAAGGGCTCTGGAGGTGGCAAGCCTATGGTGCCAGTGTCCAGGTCAACCTTCAGAGTTGAGGCGTTGTATATCGCGCAATCTGAGGTCGACCCCTCAGACCCTACATCAGCCCACATAAACTTTTAGTCTGCGTCGACTGTCGCCGACATAATAATGGAGTAATACCTCTTATAGTTAAAATACAGTGATCCAGACTTCTTCGGGGACTTGATGGACACGTGCTAGCCGTCAATGACCCCACATGCATGGTGGTAATCCCACCTCGACGCAAACCTCTCGGCCACCCGGCTTCTGTTGTCGGAAGATCAAATAGCTCATCCTTGTACTCTTCTACGATGGCTTTAGATACTTCCCGCACCAATAATGAAATTGTGTTGTGTGGGACACGGAAGGAATAGGCAATGCTGTGGTAGCTGTTCCAGTAGCCATATACCTCAAAGTTGTGGCAACCTTCAGGCCAGGCTCCAGGGACTTGCTGTAATTGGTCTCCTCCCTCGACACCCGGGGTGTCAAACGTTGCACAAGTTCATGATACATTGCGGGCTCCATTCGAAGGAACCCCACAAAGTCGCCATGGGATTCCCTCTCCAATTCTGCCATCAAAGTCTCGTACTGACCCAACTGAGGTCTAAGAATCCATGGTCTCACCGAGAACCTTCTTCTCTCTCTTCTTTGCCTTCTTCTGTGGTGTAGGGTTACAGCCAACACTCGAAGATTCTGGAGTTGTTGCACATGTCCGTCGGCCATGATGAAGTGAGATTGATGTTTTGGGAAGCTGAGCACCCCTTTATATACTCACCTGTCTGACCGCCGATGAAATGCACGCCGACCTACCATAACCCGTGAGGCACGGTAAAATGTGCGTTTTGGCGCGTCAATGCAAGCCGACGCACCATTACGCACCATGACACACAGTTTATCTTCTTTTAATGTGCGCCGTCGCACCTATGTAACTGTGCGTCGACGCACATGGACGCACGCTGTGGCACGCCTAATCTCTTGCATGGGCACTTCGGGTCTCCAGGCGTCTCTTTGATGTAACCGCAAGTAAGATGCATGGAGCCTCGGCCAAATGGACCATCGGGAGTGAAGGCGCGAGCCATCTTTCTGGTCTGACCGGGGCTTAAATTGAACACATTGGAACTCGGGATGATTTTTAACTATCACCAGCGATTCAAATTGTAATTGCGGCGCACGATTTGTAGAAAATTCCAGTGAAATTTCGCTTCAATTTAAAAATAGTCCGTCAATTTCGCTTCTATTTAATAATAGTCAGTCAATGATTTCCGTTCCGCACATGTGTGCGGAACAGATATTCATTTTCCGCATGGTTTTGTGTTGCTGTAGATGGGGATTTCATAGAACAGGCGTGTAATAACAATTTTGGACTAATCCCAAAACAGGTTGAAACTAATGTGGGTGTATTGGGTGTATACTTAAAAACTCTGGATATCGCATTTTGAGACCTAATATTTTTAGCTCACCTGACTGAAAGTCAGGGTGAGCTTTTCTTATCACTCGTCGTCTGTCGTCCGTCGTCTGTCGCCCGTCGTCTGTCGTCCGTCGTCCTGCGTGAAGGTGGTGTTTGAGCCTTTTTCTCCTAAACCACTGGCCACATTTTAATTAAATTTCATGTAAGTAGTGGTTATATAGGGGCATTTTGATTTTTATCCAAAATAGGTTTCGGCTCATATTGAGCAGAGGTGTGGGGGAAAAAATGGCCAAATTTTTTGAAAATCTCCTTCTAATGAACCACCAGTAGCAGAGACTTGATATGTGGTATACAGAGTCCTTTTGAGGTTTAGAATGAATTTTGTTCAAGAGAAGTTTGTCAGGCATTATTTGCCTTCGTTATGGGAGGGGCAAAAATTTTGGCCACGCCTAAAATTTCTATTTTCTGAACCCTGAGGTCGATTTGAGCCAAATTTGATATGAGATGATAATGGGTCATAAGTAGTTGATTGATGCAAAAAAAAAAAAAAAAATTTCTCATTGCCCCTCGGGAGCTAAAAATAGGAAAAACCTTTAAACTGCCATATCTCCAAAACTACACGGCACAGAGAATTCTTATTTTGTATAAAGCTTACTTTTATCCAGTAGAATAGAATGGTTAAAGAAAATCCCTATCGGTTTGATCACAAGGAACTTTTTTCAGGACTTTGAAAAAGTGCTGAGTCAGCACTTTTTAACACTGTAGGCAATGGGAAAAACATTAAAAAAATCTTCTTCTCCAGATCCAGCAGGCAGAATCTTTTGATATTTGGTATGCAACATTGTATGGTGGATCTGATTCAAGTTTGTTCAAATCGGCCCCCTGGGTTCATATTTGGGCTCAGTATAGGAGCCCGATTTCGAACTTAGTGCATTTCAGGCAAATTTCTTAAAAAATCTTCTTCTCCAGATCCAGCAGGCAGAATCTTTTGATATTTGGTATGCAACATTGTAGGGTGGATCTGATTCAAGTTTGTTCAAATCGGCCCCCTGGGTTCATATTTGGGCTCAGTATAGGAGCCCGATTTCGAACTTAGTGCATTTCAGGCAAATTTCTTTAAAAATCTTCTTCTTCAGATCCAGCAGGCAGAATCTTTTGATATTTGGTATGCAACATTGTAGGGTGGATCTGATTCAAGTTTGTTCAAATCGGCCCCCTGGGTTCATATTTGGGCTCAGTATAGGAGCCCGATTTCGAACTTAGTGCATTTCAGGCAAATTTCTTAAAAATCTTCTTCTCCAGATCGAGAGGGCAGAATCTTTTGATATATGGTATGCAACATTGTGGGGTGGATCTGATTCAAGTTTGTTCAAATCGGCTCCCTGGATTCATATTTGGGCTCACTATAAAAGCCCGAATTCGAACTTGGTGCATTTCAGGCAAATTTCTTCAAAAATCTTCTTCTTCTCCAGATCGAGCAGGCAGAATCTTTTGATATTTGGCATGCAACATTGTGGGGTGGATCTGATTCAAGTTTGTTCAAATCGACCCCCTGGGTTTATATTTGGGCTCAGTATAGAAGCTCGAATTCGAACTTAGTGCATTTCAGGCAAATTTCTTCAAAAATCTTCTCCAGATCTAGCAGGCAGAATATTTTGATATTTGGTATGCAACATTGTGGGGTGGATCTGATTCAAGTTTGTTCAAATCGGCCCCCAGGATTCATATTTGGGCTCACTATAGAAGCCCGAATTCGATCTTAATGCATTTCAGGCAAATGTCTTCAAAAATCTTCTTCTCCAGATCCAGCAGGCAGAATCTATTGATATTTGGTATGCAACATTGTGGAGTGGATTTGATGCAAGTTTGTTCAAATCGGCCCCCTGGGTTTATATTTGGGCTCAGTATAGAAGCTCGAATTCGAACTTAGTGCATTTCAGGCAAATTTCTTCAAAAATCTTCTTCTCCAGATCCAGTCGGCAGAATCTTTTGATTTTTGGTATGCAACATTGTGGGGTGGATCTGATTCAAATTTGTTCAAATCGGCTCCCTGGATTCATATTTGGGCTCACTATAGAAACCCGAATTCGAACTTAATACATTTCAGGCAAATTTCTTCAAAAATCTTCTTCTCCAGATCCAGCAGGCAGAATCTTTTGATATTTGGTATGCAACATTGTGGAGTGGATCTGATGCAAGTTTGTTCAAATCGGCCCCCTGGGTTTATATTTGGGCTCAGTATAGAAGCTCGAATTCGAACTTAGTTCATTTCAGGCACATTTCTTCAAAAATCTTCTTCTCCAGATCCAGCAGGCAGAATCTTTTGATATTTGGTATGCAACATTGAGGGGTGGATCTGAAGTTTGTTCAAATCGGCCCCCTGGATTCATATTTGGGCTCACTATGGAAGCTCGAATTCGAACTTAGTGCATTTCAGGCAAATTTCTTAAAAATCTTCTTCTCCAGATCCAGCAGGCAGAATCTTTTGATATTTGGTATGCAACATTGAGGGGTGGATCTGATTCAAGTTTGTTCAAATCGGCCCCCTGGATTCATATTTGGGCTCACTATGGAAGCTCAAATTCGAACTTAGTGCATGTCAGGCAAATTTCTTAAAAAATCTTCTTCTCCAGATCCAGCAGGCAGAATCTATTTGATATTTGGTATGCAACATTGTGGGGTGGATCTGATTCAAGTTTGTTCAAATCGCCCCCCCCCCCCCCCCTGGATTCATATTTGGGCTCACTATAGAAGCCCAAATTCGAACTTAGTGCATTTCAGGCAAATTTCTTAAAAAATCTTCTTCTCCAGATTCAGCAGGCAGAATCTTGGGGGAGATTCAAGTTTGTTCAAGCCAAGTCCCTGGGTTCATATTTGGGCTCACTGTGGTAGCCCGAATTATGACTTAGTTCAAAATGAGGAATTTTCTTTAAAAATCTTCTTCAGATCCAGCAGTTAGAATGTTTTGATATTTGATATGCAGCATCCTTAGGGGGGGGGGGGGGGGGGGGGGGGAGATTCAAGTTTGTTAAAGCCAAGTCCCTGGGTTCATATGTAGGCTCCTTAGTTCAATATGAGGAATATTCATTAAAAATCTTCTTTTTTTAGCTTAACTTGACATAGTCAAGATAAGCTATTGCCATCACGCGTGCGGAAGTCTGTTAGTCTGTTAGTCAGTGACGTCTGTTCACATTGTTCTTTAGCACGGGCTACACCCCACAGTTCTTGTCGGATCGTCACAAAATTTCATATGCAGGTTTGGGGTCGTGTCTAGATGAGAACGTCCCCTTTTGGTCACGATCGGGCAACCTGTATGGCTGCCCGAGCCCAAAAACCATTAGCTCAGTCTACAGGTCGTATTTATGAAGGGATTTCATTGTAACTTGGTAAGATGCCTCTGTATAATGCCTAGATGAGAACGTCCCCTTTTGGGCAAGATCTATCATCTATCTGATGGCTGCCCAAGCCCGAAACCCAAAAACTTTTAGCACAGTCTGCAGGTCATGTTTAATGTGGAGGGATTTCATTGTAACTTGGTAGGATGACTCCTTATGATGTCTAGATGAGAATTTCCCCATTTGGGCATGATCTGCCAACCGTGACGACTGCCTGAGCCCAAAACCTGAAAAAATGTAGCACAGTCTACAGGTCATATTTATTGAGGAATTTCATTGTAACTTGGTGGGTTGACTTCAAACAATATCTAGATGAGAAAGTCCCCTTTTGGACGTGATTGGGCAACTGTGACGGCTATAGGGGCCCGAAGCCCGAAAACCTTTAGCACAGTCTTGAGGTCATATTTATGAAGGGATTTCATTGTAACTTAGTAGGATGACTCCAAATAACGTCTAGATGAGAACGTCCCATTTTGATCGCGATCATGCAGCCTTGATGGGTGCCCGAGCCCAAAAGCCAAAAGGTCATACTTATGGAAGGATTTCATTGTAACCTGTTAGGTTGACTCCATATAATGCCTAGATGATGACATCCCCTTTTGGTCGTGATTGGTCAGTTGTGATGGCTACAAGTTCCCAAAGCCCGAAAACCTTGAGCACAGTCTACAGGTCATATTTATTAAGGGATTTCATTGTAACTTCTTAGGATCACTCTAGATGATGCCCAGATGAGATTGTCCCCTATGGTTGCGATCATTCAGCCATGATGGCTGCCCGAGCCCGAAAACCTTTAGCACAGTCTACAGGTCATATTTATGAAGAGATTTCATTGTAACTTGGTAGGTTAACTTCATATAATGTCTAGATGAGAACGTCCCCTTTTGGGCATGATCGGGCAACTGTGATGGCTAAAGGTGCCCGAAGCCCGAAAACCTTTAGCACAGTCTACAGGTCACATTTATGAGGGGATTTCATTGTAACTTGGCAGAATGACTCCAAATAATGTCTAGATGAGAAAGTCCCATTTTGATCGCGATCATTCAGCCTTGATGGGTGCCCGAGCCCAAAACCCTTTAGCATTGGTAAAAGGTCATATTTATGGAAGGATTTCATTGTAACCTATTAGGTTGACTCCATATAATGCCTAGATGATGGCATCCCCTTTTTGTCGTGATTGGTGAGCTGTGATGGCTATAAGTGCCCGAAGCCCGAAAACCTTGAGCACAGTCTACAGGTCATATTTATGGAGGGATTTCATTGTAACTTCGTAGGATCACTCCAGATGATGCCCAGATGAGATTGTCCCTCTTGGTTGTGATCATTCAACCATGATGGCTGCCCGAGCCCGAAAACCTTAAGCACAGTTTACAGGTCATATTTATGAAGGGATTTCATTGTAACTTGGTAGGTTGACTTCATAATAATGTCTAGATGAGAAAGTCCCCTTTTGGACATGATTGGTCAACTTTGACGGCTAAAGGTACCCGAAGCCCAAAAACCTTTAGCACAGTCTACAGGTCATACTTATGAAGGAATTTCATTGTAACTTGGTAGGATGACTCCAAATAATGTCTAGATGAGAACATCCCATTTTGGTCATGATCATTCAGCCTTGATGGGTGCCCGAGCCCAAAAACCTTTAGCATAGGCAAAAGGTTATATTTATAGAAGGATTTCATTGTAACCTGTTAGGTTGACTCCATTTCATGCCTAGATGATGACATCCGCTTTTGGTCGTGATTGGTCAACATTGATGCCTACAGGTGCCCGAAGCCCGAAAACCTTGAGCACAGTCTACAGGTCATATTTATGAAGGGATTTCATTGTAACTTCTTAGGATCACTCCAGATGATGCCCAGACGAGATTGTCCCCTATGGTTGCGATCATTCAGCCATGATGGCTGCCCGAGTCCGAAGCCCGAAAACCTTTAGCACAGTCTGCAGGTTATATTTATGAAGAGATTTCATTGTAACTTGGTAGGTTAACTTCATATAATGTCTAGATGAGAACGTCCCCTTTTGGACATGATTGGGCAACTGTGATGGCTAAAGGTGCCCAAAGCCCGAAAACCTTCTGCACAGTCTACAGGTCATATTTATGAGGGGATTTCATTGTAACTTGGTAGGATGACTCCAAATAATGTCTAGATGAGATTGTCCCCTTTGGTTGTGATCATTCAGCCTTGATGGGTGCCCGAGCCCAAAAACCTTTAGCATTGGTAAAAGGTCATATTTATGGAAGGATTTCATTGTAACCTATTAGGTTGACTCCATATAATGCCTAGATGATGATATCCCCTTTTTATCGTAATTGGTCAGCTGTGATGGCTACAAGTGCCCGAAAACCTTGAGCACAGTCTACAGGTCATATTTATGAAGCGATTTCATTGTAACTTCGTAGGATCACTCCAGATGATGCCCAGATGAGATTGTCCCCTTTGGTTGTGATCATTCAACCATGATGGCTGCCCGAGCCCAAAGCCCGAAAACCTTAAGCACAGTCTACAGGCCATATTTATGAAGGGATTTCATTGTAACTTGGTAGGTTGACTTCATATAATGTCAAGATGAGAATGTCCCCTTTTGGACATGATTGGGCAACTTTGACGGCTAAAGGTGCCCGAAGCCCGAAAACCTTTAGCACAGTCTACAGGTCATATTTATGAAGGGATTTCATTGTAACTTGGTAGGATGACTCCAAATAATGTCTAGATGAGAACGTCCCATTTTGGTCATGATCATTCAGCCTTGGTGGGTACCCGAGCCCAAAAACTTTAGCATAGGCAAAAGGTTATATTTATAGAAGGATTTCATTGTAACCTGTTAGGTTGACTCCATATAATGCCTAGATGATGACATCCCCTTTTGGTCGTGATTGGTCAACTGTGATGGCTACAGGTGCCCGAAGCCCGAAAACCTTGAGCACAGTGTACAGGTCATATTTATGAAGGGATTTAATTGTAACTTCGCAGGATCACTCCAGATGATGCGCAGATGAGATTGTCCCCTTTGGTTGCGATCATTCAACCATGATGGCTGCCCGAGCCCGAAGCCCGAAAACCTTTAGCACAGTCTACAGGTCATATTTATGAAGGGATTTCATTGTAACTTAGTAGGCTGACTTCATATAATGTCTAGATGAGAACGTCCCCTTTTGGACACGATTGGGCGACTGTGACGGCTTCAGGGACCCAAGGCCCGAAAACCTTTAGCACAGTCTACAGGTCATATTTATAAAGGGATTTCATTGTAACTTGGTAGGATGACTCCAAATAATGTCTAGATGAGAACATCCCATTTTGGTCGTGATCATTCAGCCTTGATGGGTGCCCGAGCCCAAAAACCTTTAGCATGTCTGTAGGTCGTATTTATGGAAGGATTTCATTGTAACTTGTTAGGTTGACTCCATATAATGCCTAGATGATGACATCCCCTTTTGGTCGTGGTTGGTCAACTGTGATGGCTACAGGTGCCTGAAGCCCGAACATCTTGAGCACAGTCTACAGGTCATATTTATGAAGGGATTTCATTGTAACTTCATAGGATCACTCCAGATGAGAATGTCCCCTTTTGGTTGCGATCATTCAGCCATGATGGCTGCCCAAGCCTAAAGCCCGAAAACCTTTAGCGCAGTCTTCAGATCATATTTATGAAGGGATTTCATTGTAACTTTGTAGCATCACTCCAGATGATGCCCAGATGAGAATGTCCCCTTTTGGTTGCGATCATTCAACCATGATGGCTGCCAGAGCCCAAAGCCCAAAAACCTTTAGCACAGTCTACAGGTGATATTTATTAAGGGATTTCGTTGTAACTTGGTAGGTTGACTTCATATAATGTCTAGATGAGAACGTCCCCTTTGGACGCAATTGGGAAACTGACGGCTACAGGGGCCCGAAGCCCGAAAACCTTTAGCAGAGTCTACAGGCCATATTTATATATATATATAACTGTGAGGGCCACATACATTAACTGTGAGCTCTTTAGTACAGTGTACACCTCATGTTATTTTTATCATAAACATAGCATACAGGGAACAGAAATGAACATATTCCCAATTATCACAATTCTTGTCTTATTTCATAATCCTTTCATAAACATTGAACATTATCCTTTTCATCAAACACAACACACAAGTTAAGCTACAGTGTCATTGACACTTTCATTTTTAGATCCACTGGTCAGAATCTTTGGATATTTGGTATAAGCTTTTCTTAGGAGGAGCAGATGCAACTTGTTGAAATCAATTCTCTGGGTTGATATTTTGGCTACCATGTCAGGTGAGCGCCCTCAGGCCCCTTGGGGCCTCTTGTTTCCTCTTGTTTCTAACCTCATTAAAGAATGTATAGTGCACAAAATTATTGACACATAAATTTTTTGTAAGTTGGTAACACGTATATCACATATATAGTATGACCGATTGACTTGGAGCCAACACCAAATATAACAAAATTCTGGTGGTGAAGTGGGACTGTGCTTGATTACTGAGAACAAAATGTTGGTATAATAGAACCTGCAAAGCAACACTTGTGATTCCACAAAAGTGGGTGACATAATTATAAATGATGGCTAAATTTGACATAATTAGCTCACATTGTATTCAACACTTTCGGTGAAATTAAGGGTGCTATGGCGTCGCACTTTGATTTTGTTCGAATCAAGTCGTCCTGACCCATCATGAGGAGGTGTGGTGGGGGGGGGGGGGGGGGGGGGGTGTTGGGGGCGAAAACAATTAAAATAAAAAATTCTTGATATTTGGTACTGAGCTAACTTTTTGAGAGGGTCTTCCCAGCCGCTATTGTTCTGGTAGAAGTGCAAAACTTTTCTTGGTCAAAGAAAAGCGGACTACAGTTTTCTTCAAATTAGTGGTTTGTTCAGTTGTTCAGTTTAACTGCAAATTCAGAGGGCTGGATGAGTAGGAAAATGACCACAACGAACAAAATTTATTAATTATTTATCATATAAATGCACATTATCTCAAACACAAATAATGATGAACATAATATTAATAATCTCATAATAGTGCTCTTATAATTATTCATCATATATATACACATTATCACATACACAAATAATGATGAACATAATATTAATAATTTCATAATAGTTATCTCATAATTATTTATCATATAAATACACATTATTATAATAAAAATAAAGATGAATAACGTAATAATAATAAATAACATTAACCCTTTAAACCCTCGTTTCATGGAATGACATTGCCTTTGTGTACATTTACAGAGAGATGGGATCAGTCCAATATCAATATACAGGGAGGAGAAAATAATAACTGCAGTCTGTAACCGTCTGGTTGCAGACTGTAGATATGATCTTATCATCAGTGCCTCATGTATAGACCTCTTATAATAACATAACAAATTATGCCTTGGACCGAAAAATCGGTTTTATGAGTTCAAAGGATTAATAATTGAAAGAAAATTAAATTAAAATCAAAATTAAACTCCGGTGCTGTGGGATACAGAATCCAAATACTGCAGGAGGCTAATATCACCCTCCCGTTGAGGACGTTGGAAGACGTTGGAAATGTCGGATGGAGCAATACACTTTTCAGCACTTCTTATTTGGTGTGCAGCTCTCTTAGTGGGGTCAGATTCAGCTTTATTGAAATCAAGTCTCTGGGTTCATTTTTGGTTTCTGTATGGCAACCCGAATTTCATCATAGTGCAGTATGGTGAATATTCTTTGAAAATGTTCTCCAGAACCACTGGAGAATCATTGGATATTTGGTATAGAATACCCTGAGGGAGGTCTGATTCAAATTAGTTCTGGGAGCTCCCGAGTTTTAACTTGGTGCAATATGAGGAATAATTTTCAAAAGTCTCCATCAGATCAGTCTCTCAAAATCTTTTGATATTAGATATACAGCATCCTTTGGGTGCTTTGGGTGGGCAGATTTGTGTTTGTTCGAAGCAAATTCCTGGGTTTATAACGTCATATTTTGGCTGAATTTTAACAATAGTGAGGAAAATTCTTTTAAAAAGTGTTGAGAAATCTCCTCCAGAACCGCCAGTCAAAATCTTTTGTTACTTGATACACAACATCCTTAAAGGGAGGGGGGGGGGGGCAGATTTAAGTGTATTCAAATCAAATCCATGGCCACATATTTGGGATCACTTTGGCAATCCATCAGTCAGAATCTTTTGATATTTGATTTGTAGCATTCTTCGTGAGATGTGATTCAAATTTGTTTAAATCAAGTCCCCGGGTTCATATTGGAACAACCTGCGAGAACTCAAATTTTAACTCTGTTCAGTATGACGAAAATGTTTTTAAACTCGCCTTCCCAGATCCACCAGTAAGAATCCTTTGATGATTTGTATTGAGCATTCTAGATAGGGATGGGGTTGTGTCAGATTCAAGTTTGTTCACATCAAGTCCCTGGGATCATATTTGGGCTCCCTATGGGAACTCGAACTTTAACTTAGAGCGATATAAAGAATATTCGTTCAAAGATCTACTTCAAATCTACCAGTCATATTTTTTTAATATTTTGTTTGCAGTATCCTCAGTGGGGTCTTATTCCAGTTTGTTCAAATCAAGCCCCTGGTTTCATTTTTGGGATCCCTATGGCAACCAAAATTTTAACTTTGTGCAATATGGGGAAATTCCTATCTTCGTCTCCAGATGTACCAGTCAGAATTTTTTGATATTTGATATGCAACAGCCTTAGGCGGTTCAGATTCAAGTTTGTCCACAGCAAGTCCGCTGTGGGATCCCAAATTTTAATATGTGTAATTATAAAACTATTCTTTAAAAAATCATCTTCTTCACACCCACGAGTCAGATTCTTTTATTACATAAAAGTGACATCCATAGTGTTATAAGATTCAAGTTTGTTCAAATCAAATTCAAATCACATTCCTAGACTCATATTTGGGCTGCCTATGGGGGCCCAAATATTTACTTAGTGCAGTATGAGGATATATTTTATGTTTGCTTTTCAGCATTACTATGACTCGCAGTTTAAGGTTTGTTCAAAGTGTTAAGCTTGACTGATTTTGGTGAGCACCAGAGAGGTTTGAAATTTGACACAGGACCAAATGGAGAATTTAGCGTTTGTGTAAATTAATTCTGCTCACGCATGACAGTTCTGATGGTGGTAAACATTAGTTAGATGTAATGTGAGAACATTCGATTATTGTTTGTTGAAACGGTAACCCACGAGGCCACTTGAGACCCGGTGGTGGGGAACTTGCATTGGGAGGTGGGCCGCTGGGTAAAAAAAAACCCAAAACAATTCACCCAACAGACCCTTGTCCCCATCCCAACTCTCCAAGCTAAATTGCAAAATTAGAGTAACTATATGAACACGCAGATGTTGTATACGACCTTAAATCCTTCTTTAAACACTTCTATCGGGTGAGCGATTAATGCCCCCCCCCCCCCCCCCCCCTCCCGGTGAGACTACTTACCGAGAACAACCGAGAACAAATTAAAATAATAAATAAAAGCAAAAATAAATATTAATTGTTAGCATATAGGTACTCTATTTATGTAAAAGCAAGAAGAAAAACAAACTTTAGACGGACCAGGTCTATGGTGAAGGGGGTTATTCATTAATCCTTTGCCTTCGGCGCCGAACCGAGAAGAGACTACTTGCCGAGAACAAAACAAAATAATATATAAAGATCGAAATAAAAGTTTATTGTTATAAAGCATGTAAGTACTCTATATTGTGTACAAATTAGTAACAAAACAATTTTAAACCCGCCAAGTCTATGGTGAATGGGATTATTTATTAATTCGCACATTCGGTGCCGAACCGAGAATAGGCTATTTGCCGAGAACAAAACAAAATAATATTTCAAAATGAAAATAGAAGTTTATTGTTAGCGTTTTAGGCATGTATCTACTCTAGAGACCACTTGCCGAGAACAAAACAAAATAACATTTAAAAATGAAAATAAAAGTTTATTGTTAGTGTATAAGGCTTGTATATACTCTGTATTGTGTACAAATTAGTAACAAAACAATTTTAAACCAGCCAGGTCTATGGTGAATGGGATTATTTATTAATTCCCACATTCGGCGCCAAACCGAGAAGAGGCTTCTTGCCGAGAACAAAACAAAATTTAAAAATGAAAATAAAAGTTTATTGTTAGCGTATAATGCATGTATCTACTCTATTTTATGACATAGTATATGATGAAATTGAAGCGGAAATCTTGAATTTTGAGAGCAGGTATCTGACATCATTCATGCCTCGATTACGATCCAAGATCCTTTCAACAAGAAAAAACAACAACAATATACCCAAATTTTGGACAAATAACAATTGTGAGAGCATGAATAATATAATTAAATTAGAAACAAATTGGAAAATTCTTAAGTTACCAGACCTAACTGACAAACTGTTTGCTATTGTTAATGATCAGACCTAACCGACAAACTGTTTGCTATTGTTAATGACCAGATAAGGGAATTAGAAATGCTGTGCATGATTCTGGAGATTTTGTTTTGGCTCACCATGTTGAAAACCTTCGGGTAAAACATTCTATATGGGTTAATCTGGAACCCGAGAGATGAGACAGAAAGCTCGGACAATTAGTATCTTTTATTAAAGAACCTCATTTCACACTGACATCGACTGACGGACGATTGATTATTCCAAAAACTGAAGTCGTGGCAAAAAAAAAACTGGCCAGCGAAAGCGAGTGAAGAACTCAAAAACGAGAAGTGGCCTTATAGCCGGTCGCCAGGTCATGGATGCGTGTTTTGTCGTATAAAGTTTTTTTCTCAATGGATTCTGAAAATTAAGGTACCTGACATCAACATTCAATCGGCTGACCATCTGTCAGCCTTGAGCAATTTTTTTTATAGAGCCCCAAAATTTATACCCCACCCCGAATTTCAGTAAAATACCACTTTTTACTCCGATGTCATTAGATCTCACAAAAATGCGACAGAATCTCCACAATGAGATGCCAATAGCCGAAGGGTTCCGAACACATCACTTAACCATTAACTTCTCCAGAAAAAATCCGAAATGGCAGCCAATATGGCGGCCGGAAGTAGCAAATTTATGGATTTTTACAATTTTTTTCGAAATAATCTGCTATAAGTGCCCAATGACTGTCCAAGATTCATTCCTCGCGCATATAAATGATGCAAATTGATAGCTCCATGATATTTGATGACAATCAGAGGTATCAATGGTGCATATGAACGGGAAAATGATTATCAAATCTATGAAGTGAAAAAGTCGTCAAAATAAGATTTCCTGCCATATAATACAAGAAATCACAAAAATTGTTAGAAAACTCGGCTTGTGATTCGTAGACTTGGAGATGTCTCCCCAATTTAGTTCTCAACCTCGATTTATATCATTTACGCATTGGATTCACCAGAAAATACCCGAATTTCCACCAAAATGACGCCGAAAGTAGTAAAATTGTGGATTTTGATATTTTTTGCGAATGAAGTCTATACCAGTATGCCCCGGCTGCCAACATACATTTTGCTGGACATAAAAACTATGCAAAATTATAGTGCAATGATATTAACTACATTTTGAGGAATAATGGAAACAAATGAGCAGGAGAAAAACCGATATCGCAGACTATGAAGTGAAAAAAATGTCAAAACTGGATTTCAACCTAATACCAGAAATCCCAAATATGGTCACATAGCCAGCCTGATGAGATGCAGAGTGAGAGATGTTTTATCTACTAAGTATTCAATCTGGAATTTATCAAGAAAAGATCAACATGGTCACCGATATCCTCATCCTCACGGTCCATCTGGATCATTAGACTGATTCACCGTGACATCAATTGCTGAAACTGTTTGTACATTGCAACATTCAATTGTTGCATTACACGCACAGAATATTGTGCATGCCAAGTGAGAGGGATAGCATCCACACCTGCTAGTTTTGCAAGGATGTTTGCTGGAACAGGAACAACGTACCATACGCAAAACAGAGTTGGGGCCACCGGTATACCACTTGGTAGAGTTAAGGGTGATAACGTTTTCGAGACTTCATCTCTGACGAATCCGAACTCCCTAGGATCAAGATCTGGTGGAGCTGGGTCTAAGGCATGTTTCCACGTGCATACCTGAAGATGGGCACGTTTTACATTCTCTGTGAATGCTTCGGTTGTTGGGGGCAGGGTACATAAAGGAGGAACTTTTGTGGCACCCTTCTTGCCTATTTGCGATTTCCGAACACTGATTCGCGATTCTGACATGGTGCCCATATCCTTGCAACCATAGCATGAAGATATGAATCGTGTAGCTTGATGAAGTACTTCCGACCAAGGGGCATTGACACAGCCAACGGACGTTAGAGAAGTTTCGCCGGATCTCAAGACTTTCAACATACGACCTTTTCCAATTCCAAAACAACCACCAACTGTGTCGCAGCCAGAGATAGCATGGGCGGCAAGCAAGTTTGGTATGGTACTTCTAGGTTCTTCAACGGTCGCTGCAATATCAACAACTGACTTCCCCTTTATTGGGGATTCCATGAACATACTACATGACAGATTTTGTTCGAGATAGTGATGTAGAAGCAATGTGTATACATCTGTGTCGTCTGCAAGAACTATCACATTGTCGTGGTCATCAGCAGCTCTGATGGCTTGCTGAACGATTATGTTATCTGCTTCTTCGTGCATAGTTTCCATGTCACGTCTCTCAATAACTATACCTCTATCGATTTCAATGGGTGAAGCGTCCTGGCCAGTAACAAATAGCGCGTGTTGTTGAGTGTTATCAACAGCAAACTGTGTGTCACGTCTGAAATGATCAACAATAATGCTTATCAACTGTTTCTTATTTTCAGTTACCATGAGAACCAATTTCTGAGAAGGTAATGGTGACGTTGCGGTCAACGTGAATTTCCGACAACAAGCTTCACCACTTCTTTTTGCCCTAGTCGTACATTTAGTACTGAATTCATTGTATCTGTCAAACACAAGATATGTATCTCCAACCAATAACCGACGCTTTGCATGCTCTTGAAATCGCTGGACAAAATCGTTCACGTTCGGGTGACATAATTTATTGGGAGCAGGCCAATGGGGTATCCAAAGAAGTGCACACCCGTCTATAATAGTGCACGTTGACACATTGATATCAGACTCAGACATGTCGGTGTTTGGAATCATAACTGCGGTATCAGATTTCATGACCGATTTAGATTTGGATATCCACATGTCACCATTGTCATTGAAAAGAGCTGTTGGAATGGGTGATAACTCGTATGAGAGTATATCATTTATACTAATTTTCCTGGAGCTGGCTTGAAGTCCCATCACCCGAGAGTAAATCAGATTGCTGTCACATGTTTTGTGCTCGCCAAACTTGACTGACTTTTTCATAACTGCCATTGTTTCAACGGGCCTTGATATAGTACAATAGAACCCACTCGGCAGTTTCTTCTCGAAATCAGTCAACGTCTGTCTACCAAGTGTTACAGCCATGTCCAAGTTCACAGTGCGATTAGCATGCTGACCACTGACAATATTGACTATCTCATCCGGGTGTTGCTTGGGTTCAAGGGGGTGTATGATTGTCGCGAGTTTGTTTCTAAGTCCCTCACGATCAGCGCAATCAGCAGCAATTATCGCAGTCATCTCCTCTTTGTGTTCGAGCACTGCTCGATTCGCGACGTCTGATTCCCTAACCTCCGCGAGACCATTCAAAAGTTGATCACAATTGTGAAGGCTTAATGCCCACACTTTCAGAGTTTCTGGTTTTAATGTGATGCCAATGATGCCAGACTTACCATGGCCATAACGCATGAAAGGGGATTCGATATACATATCGCTCCAAATGCCATTCCAAATGCCATCAACATGTCTCATCACATGTGATCCCTTCAGAAATTGTGTCAACACTTCTTGTGGAAGTCGTTCCATGTCCCTCAGATAATACAAGCCATATCTAGCATAGTTGACATGGCCGGATGCAAAGAAGTAAGGGAGCATTTGTTTTACAGTTACCAAATGTAAGGGCCAGTCCCCTTCCCTCTCAGCCCTTACGCACTTAATCATTATAAGAACTGGTCTTATGAAGCAGTCCACCCAAACCTTGCAAGTCATGCTCTGGTCTGATATTTCACTCAATGTGTCAATGAAATCTTCCGGGCAGACAACATCATCTCTACTGACGATATCTCTAAGCAGCTCTTCTGCCAACAACCGAAATGCGCGCATATTTTGAGGAAACTTCTTCCCGCTTAGCATTTTGGCTACTCCGCCGAACACAGACTCAAGAATTTCAGATAAACCCGTGTTCTCCATCAAGTTGCCAATAGCACCAAGAAAACTCATTAACATATGCATGCCTCCCAACATCGGAATCAATGTTCCGAAGTGATCGTGATTTGACCACAGAACATCCAACGCTACTTTATATAGCTGTTGATCAGCAGTCAATAAAGTATATTTCTGCCCAGTCAACTCAGTTAGACGCATTGCATCTAACATGGCGGTTGAAATTGTATCTGGATCAACCGGTGGCATGTCAATCAATGGTTAGTACACAGCCTTCGTCTATGGTTGAGGGGATTGCCCACTTTGTCGGGATGACCTGGTGTTGTAGCCATTGAACTCAGGACAGTTAGGTTTCGTTACAATATCCTTCAAAAATTCAAGGTCATTCTCCAACGCCCTTCGTTCTGCCATGACCATGCGAACCAATACTTGGAGCTGAGGTACTTCTTTGCGGATTAAGTAATGAGGGACTTCTGGCTTCTTTGGTACATCGAACGTTGACTTTTCAGTGTTGTAATCAACTGGTTTAGCCATGTCGAGTTTAGTGACTCTCGGTATCATTGGAGAGGGAGAATCTCTCTTCGTGCTAGGTTGCGTCATCAAAACTGCCAACGAGTGTGTGCTGAGCTTGCCGTTTTGTGAAGATATATCGGCATCGAAGTTATCAACAACAAACTGTATCAACCCATCTTCCGAAGTAGTGATTGTGGTCAGGTTGTTACTCTTTGAGGCGAGTACGGCTGCCGATTTTTTAAACCGTAACAACTCATCATACGTGCATGTTACTCCAAAGTCGTTCAAGGACTTGACCAATTCCTTTGAATCGCGGAGTAATACAGCTAAACTAATTTGCAATGGTGTAGGGACACCTTTGATGGCAGAAGTTATCATATTACCTATCATAAGTGCCGTAAGTGTGTTGTCAAGTTTTGGCGATAAGCTACCAAGAAAGTCTGTTACAGTTTGACTTGAATACTCGAAAAGGGTGGTCTTATCTAAAGTTGACTTGGAATTGTTCCCATCTAGTTCAATGTTTTCGACATCCTTAGAAATTTCTGTGCAAAGAGTCTTCATGGCCACGGGGACATAATTTTTGAAATCACTATCAATTCTCAGGAGCGAACCCACTCGAGATCTGATTGCAATTATTGTAGCGATGGACGGTGAGCTGTGGAGCAATAATTCTTCGTTGAAGAAATCTGGCAATTTGGAGACAAGGAGCCTCCGAGACAGACTCTCTCCGCCATTTTCAGCACAGATTCCATGCAATTCAACAGAACTCCAACTGAGAGAGTTGTCTTTCTTCATAAAATCTAAAACAGCTTGGAGGGGTGGTTCGATATCGGGTGGAGCAACTGATAATGCTGCCGATCTTTTGCTTGCAACGACTGATCTTTCTCCCATGAACGACTGACGACAATCAGAATGGTAGCGAGCGTCAGCTGCGCGCAAATCACTAACAGCCTGATTGACTCTAATGCGGACTTCAATGGACCAATTGTCACTACGGTCGTCGCACTTCTGAAGAATTTCCGCTTTCGGTGTGGAGGTACCTTGTTAGTCTGTGTGAAACACACAGACTGTTGTTTTTGCACGGTTTCTTTTTCTTTTTTTTTTCTTTTTTTTTCTTTTTTTTCTTCTTCTTCTTCTTCTTTTTCTTCTTCTTCTTCTTCTTCTTCTTCTTCTTCTTCTTCTTCTTCTTCTTCTTCTTCTCCTGTCTTCTGTCTTCTCATCACTTTTTTGTCCGCAAGATAACTCGAAAACGAATTGCCCTATCTCGTTGATTTTGGGCATGCTGATAGACAGCCACAAGTTCTTGGCCACCTATGTTTTTCAGATTCCTGGGGTGTCAGGGGTGCCTGTAGGGGTGTTTTGAAAGTGGGTCACGCCCATATCTCAGGCGTAGTATGACCTACAGACCTGGGACCAACACTAAATGAGTCGACATTCGACGGAGGTTCAAAATATGGGTCAAGGTCACGGAGGTCATCTAGGGGTCATTGAGTGCATTTTTCAGAATTGCTGGAAATCACATTTTTTGACCCCCTAAAGTATTCCTGACGTACACACATGCATTTTGACGTAAAAAAGTGGGCGTGGCCAAAATTTTTGAAAATGGGTCACGCTCATATCTCAAGCATGGTATGATGTATGGACCTGGGACCAACACCAAATGAGTCGACACTCGATGGAGATTCAAAATATGGGTCAAGGTCACGGAGGTCACCTAGGGGTCATTAAGTGCATTTTTCAGAATTGCTAGAAATCACATTTTTTGACCCCCTAAAGCATTCCTGACATACACACATGCATTTTGACGTAAAAAAAGTGGGCGTGGCCAAAATTTTTGAAAGTGGCTTCACGCTCATATCTCAAGCATGGTATGACGTATGGACCTGGGACCAACACCAAATGAGTCGACACTCGATGGAGATTCAAAATATGGGTCAAGGTCACGGAGGTCACCTAGGGGTCATTAAGTGCATTTTTCATAATTGCTAGAAATCACATTTTTTGACCCCCTAAAGCATTCCTGACATACACACATGCATTTTGACGTAAAAAAAGTGGGCGTGGCCAAAATTTTTGAAAGTGGGTCACGCTCATATCTCAAGCATGATATGACGTATGGACTTGGGACCAACACCAAATGAGTCGACACTCGATGGAGATTCAAAATATGGGTCAAGGTCACGGATGTCACCTAGGGGTCATTAAATGCATTTTTCAGAATTGCTAGAAATCACATTTTTTGACCCCTATAACATTCCTGACATGCACACATGCATTTTGACGTAAAAAAAGTGGGCGTGGCCAAAATTTTTGAAAGTGGGTCACGCTCATAACTGAAGCATGGTATGACGTATGGACCTGGGACCAACACAAATGAGTCGACACTCGATGGAGATTCAAAATATGGGTCAAGGTCACGGATGTCACCTAGGGGTCATTAAGTGCATTTTTCATAATTGCTAGAAATCACATTTTTGACCCCCTAAAGCATTCCTGACATACACAGATGCATTTTGACGTAAAAAAAGTGGGCGTGGCCAAAACTTTTGAATGTGGGTCACGCTCATATCTCAAGCATGGTATGACGTATGGACCTGGGATCAACACCAAATGAGTCGACACTCGATGGAGATTCAGAATATGGGTCAAGGTCATGGAGGTCACCTAGGGGTTATTAAGTGCATTTTTTATAATTGCTAGAAATCACATTTTTTGACACCCTAAAGCATTCCTGACATACACACATGCATTTTGACGTAAAAAAAGTGGGCGTGGCAAACATTTTTGAAAGTTGTTCACGCTCATATCTCAAGCATGGTATGACGTATGGACCTGGGACCAACACCAAATGAGTCGACACTCGATGGAGATTCAAAATATGGGTCAAGGTCACCGAAGTCACTGAGGGGTCAATGAGTGCATTTTTCATAATTGCTGGAAATCACATTTTTTGACCTCCAAATGCTTCCCCAAAATTCAGATGTGCATTTTTTCATGAAGAAAGTGGGCGTGGCCAAATTTTTGAAAGTGGGTCACGCTCATATCTCAAGCATGGTGTGATGCATGGACCTGGAGCCAACACTAAATAAGTTGACACTTGATGGAGGTTCAAAAATGTGGGTCAAGGTTACGGATGTCACTTGTGGTCATTGAGTGCATTTTTTCAGAATTGCTGGAAATCACATTTTTTGACTCTCTAAAGCATTCCTGAAGTCCATACATCCATTTTTACGTAAAAAGTTGGTGTGGCCAAAATTTTTGAAAGTGGGTCATGCTCATATTTCAAGCATGGTATGTATCGACCTTGGACCAATACCAAACGAGTCGACACTCGATGGAGATTCAAAATTTGGGCCAAGGTCGAACAGGAGTCACGAGGGCTATTACCAGAATTGCTGGAAATCATATTTTTGAACCTCCTTGTGCATTCCCTTGATTGGTCCTTTTGAATACTGTGAAGATATATACCTTATCTGGTTTCTTGGAAAAAATTAACTGATTTTTGAATGAATATCTATAAATACTGTCATTGAAAACCTATTTTTTATTTCTTTAAAACTATTTTATCCCCAAAATAAGCCTCTAAAGTATTCCCATTACATTCATAGAGGGGCACGGTGGCTAAGCAGTTAGAGGTGCAGGCTGCAAGCCGAGAGGTTCTCAGTTCGAATCCTATCTGCGGCAACTGTCTTGTGTCTTTGGGCAAAAACACTTCACCCCCATTGCCCACATAATGGCATAGTGATGTTGTGTACTAAGACATACTGCATGCCGATGATACACTTGCACTAACCCTGCTTGTGTGGAGTTAGCATGTTGGGGATCCAGACAGTTGCTTGTTGTTGTTGTTTGGTGGTTCTCTGTGTTCTCTGGTTTCCTCCATCCGTAAAAACTGAACGACACGAGGCGGGCCTAGCTGTTGAAGTGTCGTTAAACCCCAATAAATTAATAACATTCATAGAATGTCTTCTATGCACTGTTTGTCAACATGATAACCCAAATACAATCAATCCTATCTCAATGTTTTTGGTATACTGATAGAGTGCCTGCCATTGGTACTTGGTCATCTATGATTTGGAGGCATGTGGGGCCTTCGGGCTCTAGATGTTAAAAATATGTTTACAACATTTACTGGGAAATGAGTTAGCTGAAGCAGTAACCATTATCTAAAACAGAAATCTCAAGAGAGAAAGCTGAGATAGAATTCTTTGTTACATTGAACAGCACTGTATATTTATGTTGTATCATGTTACAAAACTTCAGTCTCAGTCATTGAAGAGAGAGAGAAACCTTCACTTTTCAAAGCATTTTTTTTAAAAATCTATTTATTCTCAATCATAACTCAAGATTGAGAGGTTTTGGGATGGAGTGGTGTGTGGCTTTCTCGAAACACCTATCACAGTTACAAAGTCATAAAATGGAATATTTGAATGGTCAGATTTTAACCCTCTTAATACTTCGATGTGAGTAAAAAAATATCTTTAATATAACTCATGGCTACAGAATGTTTTTCACTCTCTTTTCTGAAACATTTAATTCTATGTGGAATGGGACACCTTTTCAGTGTGCTTTCCAAACCAAGGGATTCTTAACCCTTTAGCCAATATAACGGCAAAAACCGGTCAGCTTTATACACAGAAATGTCTATTCAGTTTTAATTACTTTTTCATTTTTGCTTGAAAAACATAGCTTATGACCCTTCATTGGAATGAGCTCATTTTTTAAAGGATTATTTATTTATTGGTGTTTAATGTCACATATTTCTGCACATTGGTTTACCATGACCAGGACAGTTTTACGGGCGAGGTTTGAGAGGTTTTGGGATGGAGTGGTGTGTGGCTTTCTCGAAACACCTATCACAGTTACAAAGTCATAAAATGGAATATTTGAATGGTCAGATTTTAACCCTCTTAATACTTCGATGTGAGTAAAAAAATATCTTTAATATAACTCATGGCTACAGAATGTTTTTCACTCTCTTTTCTGAAACATTTAATTCTATGTGGAATGGGACACCTTTTCAGTGTGCTTTCCAAACCAAGGGATTCTTAACCCTTTAGCCAATATAACGGCAAAAACCGGTCAGCTTTATACACAGAAATGTCTATTCAGTTTTAATTACTTTTTCATTTTTGCTTGAAAAACATAGCTTATGACCCTTCATTGGAATGAGCTCATTTTTTAAAGGATTATTTATTTATTGGTGTTTAATGTCACATATTTCTGCACATTGGTTTACCATGACCAGGACAGTTTTACGGGCGGAGAAAGCCAGAGTACCTGGGGAGAACCTCCGGGCAACAGCGAGCAACTATCAGATTCTCCACATACTAACTCCACACAAGCAGGGTTAGCATTGGTTGAATACAGGTGCACCATCGATGTGCAGTACGCTTTAGTACACATCGCCACCATGCACCCACGTGGGCAATGGGGTGAAGTGTCTTGCCCAAGGACAGAGTGAGGACGCTCGACTTGCAGCCTGCACCTCTGCCAACTCAGCCACTGCGCCCCCATTTAACCCTTTACCCAACGGAGACGATAGCAAAATTTATTATTTCAAATATCATTTTTTTTCAAATTTTCCAAACAATTTCAACAAAACCATATCATGGGACCCCTCGTTGGAACTAATATTTTTTCAACTTCTCAATTTGCATATTACGCGGGCGGATGTGGCCGATTCGTTGGGTAAAGGTTTTTTTTATTTTTATTGGTGTTTTAAGGTCACATATTTCTGCACAATGGCTAACCATGACCGTGACAGTTTTACGGGTGGAGGAAGCCGGAGTACCCGGAGAGAACCACCGAGCAACGGCGAGCAACTGTCAGCTCCCCAACATACCAACTCCACACAAGCAGGGTTAGCATTGGTTGAAGACAGGTGCACCATCGACGTACAGTACGCCTTAGTACACATCGTCACCGTGCCCCCACGTGGGCAATGGGGGTGAAGTGTCTTGCCCAAGGACACAACGCGGTTGCCGCAGGTGGGATTCGAACCGAGGACCTCTCGGCTTTCAGCCTGAGCCTCTACCATCTGGGTAAAGGGTTAAAGGATTAAAATGGAATATTTAAAGCGAATATTTTAATCCTCTGAAAATCTTAATATGGGAGCACGGTCGGTGGCGCTGTGTACTAAAGCGTACTGCACTTCGATGGTGCACCTCTCTTCGAAGAAATCATTGAGAATAATGAAAACCATTTCCATTCTCACAGTGTTGTTCTGAACACACATGGATATAGATGGGACCTCGGTATTTTGACAATGCCAAAAAGTCTTCAGACAGGCTCTTGGGGGTCTTCAAGGCCTTTCAACGTCTACATTCCAACATTACTGAACCTTTTTACTTGCAATATATTTTCCAGAGGTACCATGCATCACTTCATCATTGCCTTGCTAATATGGACATTTGCCATCATCTACAAATATGGCAGATCCTTAGTTGGTGGAGCCAATATTTATAAAGTAGTTTGTGCTCATACTTCAGGTTTAGTATGACCTATAGTAATGGTACCAACACCAAATGAGTTGAAACTTGCTGGAGGTTCAAAATGTGGTCCACCTCCATACGGTCAAGAGAGGTCATTAAATGCATACCTTTTCTTCCTATTGGGAATTTCATTTTATACCAGTTAATGCAGTTCTCAAATAAATGGTAGCGGCAGTAATGTCCATTTCTGATTCCTTGATCGAACCCTATATATGGTGTGCACATATATGCCTTTTCGGGTTTCTTAGAAAAATTGTTCTGATTCCTGTATGAATATTTTCTCCATGAAAGAATTTCACAAAAAGCAGTGGGGAGAAAGCTGTGACTGTCACATACAATAACATGATCTATTTATTTAATCTCATTGTACAGAATTAATTCCCAAACCAAGTTAATATAAAAACAAACAACTTGATAATGAAGAATTCCAGTGTACATGTAATTGTAAAACTACACTGGAGATTTGTTATTTAAACCTATCACAATACTGTCAGGATGCCGGTAAAAGATGCAATACTGACATAGTTGAATGTTCTGTTAACTGTGTTAGTGCTATGACTGTTTAAAATTAATTTATTAGAGAAGTTCTAGTTTTATGTATGCCTTGTTTAGGTCACTAGATGCTATTTTAACAGCAGGCTTTCAAATGAGCTCTTGGGTTTTTTTAAGGTTTTTATGACAATATCTCCGGCATAGAGTCTATGCACCCTTTGTCAGCGCGACAACTCAAATACGGACCGTCCTATCTCTATGCATTTTGGCATACTGGTTAACAATAACCAGTTTGCACTCATCTATGTTTTTTTCACCCGTTCGATCTGAATGTCAAATGACAGATCTGAAGTTGGTGGAGCTATTATTTCAAAGTGGGTTGCGCTCATTCTTCAGTGTAGATGTGGACATGGGACTACACCGACTGAGTTAAACATTGCTGGAGATTCAATATATGGTCCACCTGAATGAGGTCATCAAGTGCATATTATTCAGAAAGACTGGGAAATGCATTTACACCTTAATGTATTTCTAAAGTTTATGAATGTATTTCATCACTCAAATTCGTGGGCAGAGCCAAAATTGTCCATTTCTGATTCGTGTATCGAACCCTTTAAATGCTGGTCACATATATGCCTTTTCTGGTTTCTTATAAAAATTGTTCTGATTCCTGTATGAATATCTGTAAATACTGTTAACGAAAAACCCATTTCTGATTTGTTAAAAAATATTTTACACCAGAAGATAAGCCTCCATAAATTCTCTTTCTGTAGAGTTTATTCCTGATACTTTAACCCTTTTCACACAGGTTTGAATTTACTGGATGCAGTAAATTCTGTTTCTCTAGTTTAATGTGAGTTTGTCGGAAGACATAAGCTGGTCTCCATCTAGAAGGACTCTTTTTATCTTTCTCAACTTTACATTCGCGCCCACGAAATAAGCAATCAACCAAGAAGTTGAAAGTGCTGACGTCTGAACGTCTGGTGATTTTCTTAGGTGGTCCGTCGTGAACTTCCTCATTTGCACCACGCTTTTGCTTAGCTCGTGCCACGTTTCGTGGGTGTATGTATTTATCGATACATTGTCTGTGAGCATCGAGCGTGGTATCATTGTCGGCCTCGAACCTTGGACGCAAATCAAGACATAGACCGTCGCCATAGATCTCACTATTCGCAATGACCTTCCGTATTCTTGTAGCCAATACTTTGACAAAGCGTTTCTCGCTCGAATCAGAGCACTTATAAATATCTGAAAAATAGCACCTTTGAGACATAATATTCTGACAATTTACTGTCAAGCTTCAAAGAACAAATTAACCGGGGAACTTCACTCGGCCAACAGCGGGTTACAATGTCAACAATAAAGAAACAATAAACGAATTGAATAATTTCAATTGAACAAAATGTGAATAAAAGTGGTAATCTATTATTAATTTCAGCCAGTAAGCACGATCGAAACTGATACGAAAACCCAACAATGAATGGAAGCGAAAGTACGTCTTCACATGTTGAGTGATCAGATATCTGTAGTAAAGAGCGCTGTTTGCTGCGAACGACGCTCTTTATTCGTGTTGTTCAGGAATTTACTGCCTGAGACATCGAAAGAACACCTATCCCGAGTAGTGTGTATGTGATTCCATGACAAAACTCGATCCTCCGTCCGTAACTATTATATATATGACCGTTGGTACAGCTACCAGAAATGTATTGAAATTTTAGCTTCCGCCTGGTTATAGTGTCATTCGGTGAAAGCGCTATATCGATCGAAGTATTCAACACATGGTGCCCATTTTGGTATCATCATGAGCACAAATAGATGCTCCATGATGGCAGAGCATGAACTGGCAAAATTAAGATACAATTTTGTTTCACAGAATAAACGATTTATGGTGCAACTGAGAAAAAAAGTTAAAATTTCGACATGACGATCCGACACGGCGGCCATATTGGATTTTTGTGTGTCGATATAATTTTGAATTCTGGAGTATATGATACTACAAACCATGCCAAGTGTACAAATAGTAAGGTTTATCGATAAATTTCATGTTAGTAATGAGAATTTACAGAATATTCAAATATAGGTGTTTTCACATTTGGTATTAAATTCGGGGTAGGGTATATACCTTTTCAAGACTCTATAAAAAAAATTGCTGAAGGCTGACAGATGGTCAGCCGATTGAATATTGTTCTCAAATGTCTAAATTTGCAAAATCCATCGAGAAATAAACTTTATACGCCAAAACAAGCATTCGTGATTTTCGGGGGTTTGGCGACCAGACTATTAGTACAAAACGTCAACGTCTGGCCTAAGTAAGGTCCCAAGCCGCGGGACGTGGAGCACTGCCAGTGGAATTGTGCATACCCCCTCCCCACCAAAAACAAAATAGACAAAGAAAAACCCCAAACAAACAAACAAAAAAAGAACAAAACTCACAAGAAAGAATTGAATCAACACTATACAGTGTTTGCTTTCGAAAAGAAGTGAGTATATTAGGTGACGCAGGTCTGTTTCCGATGACGGGTAAGATTCCAGTTATGGAACAACCTAAGACAGGGACAGCTGACACCATTAAGTGAACACCATACAGTGTCCACTTTAAAAAATAAGTGAGTCTATTAGGTGACGCAGGTCTGTTTACGATGACGGTTAAGATTCCAATTATGGAAAAACCTAAGACATGGACAGCTGGCACCATTAACTGATTACTACACAGTGTTCCCATTATAAAAAAGAAGTGCGTACGGTATGCATGACAAAAGAACAGACAGTTTTAAACCAGTCAAGTCGACATGTATGACTTGCAGGTCCAAAGCCCTGGTAAATGGTGGTAAATTTAAAGTCTATGTGATGGGAATTATTTATTAGTCTGTGTGAAACGCACAGACTATTGTTTTTGTACGGTTTCTTTTTCTTCTTTTTTTAATCATCTTCTTCTCCTGTCTTCTGTCTTCTAACCACTCTTTTGTCCGCAAAAGAACTCGAAAACGAATTGCTCGATCTTGTTGATTTTTGGCATACTGACAGAGAGTCACAAGTTCTCTGCACCTAATATTTTTCAGATTCCCGGGGCATTAGGGGTCTCCGTGGGGGGTGTTTTGAAAGTGGGTCACGCCCATATCTCAGGCGTGGTATGACCCATGGACCTGGGACCAACACTAAATGAGACGGCACTCGATGGAGGTTCAAAATATGGGCCAAGGTCACGGAGGCCACCTAGGGATCAATGAGTGCATTTTTCAGAATTGCTGAAAATCACATTTTTCGACCCCCTAAAGCATTCCTGAAGTCCATACATGCATTTTTACATAAAAATGGGCTTGGCCAACATTTTTGAAAGTGGGTCACGCTCATATCTCAAGCATGGTATGGCGAATGGACCTGGGACTAACACCAAATGAGTCGACACTCGATAGAAGTTCAAAAATGGGTCAAGGTCACGGAGGTCACCAAGGGGTCATTGAGTGCATTTTTCAGAATTGCTGGATATCACATTTTTTGACCCCCTAAAGCACTCATGAAGTCCATACACGCATGTTTACGTAAAAAGTGGGCGTGGCCAACATTTTTGAAAGTGGGTCACGCTCATATCTCAAGCATGGTATGGCGAATGGACCTGGGACTAACACCAATTAGTCGACACTCGATGGAGGTTCAAAATATGGGTCAAGGTCACGGAGGTCACCGAGGGGACATTGAGTGATTTTTTTCAGAATTGCAGGAAATCACATGTTTTGACCCCCTTAATGCATTCCCAAAGTTCATACATGCAATATTTTACACGAAAAAAAGTGGGCGTGGTCAAAATTTTTGAAAGTGGGTCACGCTCATATCTCAAGCATGGTATAATGCATAGACCTGGGACAACACCAAATGAGTCGACACTCGATAGAGGTTCAAAATATGGGTCAAGGTCACCTGGCGATCATTGACTGCATTTTTCAGAATTGCTGGAAATCACATTTTTGACCCCCCTGAAGCATTCCTGAAGCCCATAGATACATTTTTACGAAAAAAGTGGGCGTGAACAAAATTTTTGAATGTGGGTCCTGCTCATATCTCAAGAATTGTATGACGAATGGACCTGGGCCTAACAACAAATGAGTCGACACTCGATAGTGGTTCAAAATATGGGTCAAGGTCACGGAGGTCACCTAGGGGTCATTGGGTGCAATTTTCGAAACTGATGGGAATCACCTTTTCGAACCCCCTTAATGCATTCCCAAAGTCCATACATGCATTTTTGCGTGAAAAAATTGGGTGTTGCTTAACATCTAGGCAATACGAATATTTGCTATCATCTACAAATATGGCAGATCCGGAGTTGTTGGAGCCGATTTTTTAAAAGTGTTTTATGCTTATACTTCAGGCTTGGCTTTGTGTGGCGTATAGACATGGAACGTACACTGAATGAGTTGAAATTTGCTGGAGGTTCAAAATGTGGTCCACCTCAATGTGGTCAACGCAGGTGATTAAGTGCATAGTTTTCAGAACCTTTGGGAATTGAATTTTATAACAACTGATGCAATTCTGAAGATTACAAACATATACCTCTTCATTTAAATAAGTGGCAGAGTCAGTCATGTCATGCTTGCACTTCATCATTGCCTTGCTAATATGGACATTTGCCATCATCTACAAATATGGCAGATCCTTAGTTGGTGGAGCCAATATTTATAAAGTAGTTTGTGCTCATACTTCAGGTTTAGTATGACCTATAGTAATGGTACCTACACCAAATGAGTTGAAACTTGCTGGAGGTTCAAAATGTGGTCCACCTCTATACGGTCAAGAGAGGTCATTAAATGCATACTTTTTCTTCCTATTGGGAATTTCATTTTATACCAATTAATGCAGTTCTGAAGTTTATACATGTATCTCATCATTCAAATAAATGGTAGCGGCAGTAATGTCCATTTCTGATTCCTTGATCGAACCCTTTAAATGGTGTGCACATATATGCCTTTTCTGATTTCTTAGAAAAATTGTTCTGATTCTTTATGAATACCTGTAAATACTGTTAACAAAAATTCATTTCTGATTTGTTTAAAAAACATTTTACACCTGAAAATAAGCCTCCATAAATTCTCTTTCTATATAGCTTTTTCCTGATACTTTAACCCTTTTCACACAGACTTGAATTTACTGGTGGCAGTAAATTCTGTTTCTCCAGTTAATTTTGTATTTACACCGAGAACAGACTACTTACCGAGAACAAATGAAACTACAGGCAGTCAGTGTTAATTAACAGTCACAATCTTGTTCTCGGCGAGTAGTCTCTTCTCGGTTTGGCGGCGAATACGAAACTGATAAATAATCCCCATCACCACAGACTGGGTCGGTCTAAAAGCCCAAAATTTGACTTTTTTTATTTTTTTATACAACATATAGTGCCTTTCTGCTAACAATTAATATTTATTTTTGCCCTTATGTATTATTTTAATTAGTCTCGGTAAGTAATCTAAGAGGTGCCCCCTGCAATGCTTTAGCACTGCATGGCCATATAGTCCACCGGGAAAAATCCTGGTGGGCGCCCTATTGGGGGTCCCTCTGGGACCCCAAAATTGATGCAGCCCAACACGTGTTGGTGCTAGAAATTTTGTGAAAATGACCAACAGGCGAAATGTATCTGATTGCATAGACCGCCGCCGGTACACCGAAATGTTCGATATACCAGCAGTCTAGTCTGCATTTGATTGCTCAGATGCAAGGAAACAGCCTTCTGTCAGTTTGAACATTCAAAATTTTCTCCCACTGGGTCGAACTATGGTCGGTTCGATGGGTCTGAGACCTCCCGGTTCAACCATTTTTCCGAATGAACGACGAAGATAATATAAACTAGAGAAACAGAATTTACTGCATCCAGTAAATTCAAGCCTGTGTGAAAAGGGTTAAAGTATCAGGAATAAACTCTACAGAAAGAGAATTTATGGAGGCTTATCTTCTGGTGTAAAATATTTTTTAACAAATCAGAAATGGGTTTTTCGTTAACAGTATTTACAGATGTTCATACAGGAATCAGAACAAGTTTTATAAGAAACCAGAAAAGGCATACATGTGACCAGCATTTAAAGGGTTCGATACACGAATCAGAAATGGACAATTTTGGCTCTGACCACGAATTTGAGTGATGAAATACATTCATA
Organism: Pictodentalium vernedei; assembly: GCA_031216915.1. NCBI lineage: Eukaryota > Metazoa > Mollusca > Scaphopoda > Dentaliida > Dentaliidae > Pictodentalium > Pictodentalium vernedei. The sequence continues at coordinate 248,868,048 of CM062289.1, forward strand.
AACTTTAGAAATACATTAAGGTGTAAATGCATTTCCCAGTCTTTCTGAATAATATGCACTTGATGACCTCATCCAGGTGGACCATATATTGAATCTCCAGCAATGTTTAACTCAGTCGGTGTAGTCCCATGTCCACATCTACATTGAAGAATGAGCGCAACCCACTTTGAAATAATAGCTCCACCAACTTCAGATCTGTCATCTGACATTCTGATCGAACGGGTGAAAAAAACATAGATGGGTGCAAACTGGTTATTGTTAACCAGCATGCCAAAATGCATAGAGATAGGACGGTCCGTATTTGAGTTGTCGCGCTGACAAAGGGTGCATAGACTCTATGTTGGAGATATTGTCATAAAAACCTTTAAAAACCCCAAGAGCTCATTTGAAAGCCTGCTCTTAAAATAGCATCTAGTGTCGACTCATTTGGTGTTGGTCCCAGGACCATACGTCATACCATGCTTGAGATATGAGCGTGACCCACTTTCAAAAATTTTGGCCACGCCCACTTTTTTTACTTCAAAATACATGTGTGTATGTCAGGAATGCTTTAGGGGGTCAAAAAATGTGATTTCTAGCAATTATGAAAAATGCACTTAATGACCCTAGGTGACCTCTGTGACCTTGACCCATATTTTGAATCTCCATCGAATGTCGACTCATTTGGTGTTGGTCCCAGGTCCATACGTCATACCATTCTTGAGATATGAGCGTGACCCACTTTCAAAAATTTTGTCCACGCCCACTTTTTTACGTCAAAATGCATGTGTGTATGTCAGGAATGCTTTAGGGGGGTCAAAAAATGTGATTTCTAGCAATTCTGAAAAATGCACTTAATGACCCCTAGGTGACCTCCATGACCTTGACCCATATTTTGAATCTTCATCGAGTGTCGACTCATTTGGTGTTGGTCCCAGGTCCATATGTCATACCACGCTTGAGATATGAGCGTGACCCACTTTCAAAAATTTTGGCCACGCCCACTTTTTTTACGTCGAAAATGCATGTGTGTACGTCAGGAATACTTTAGGGGGTCAAAAAATGTGATTTCCAGCAATTCTGAAAAATGCACTCAATGACCCCTAGATGACCTCCGTGACCTTGACCCATATTTTGAACCTCCGTCGAATGTCGACTCATTTGGTGTTGGTCCCAGGTCTGTAGGTCATACCACGCCTGAGATATGGGCGTGACCCACTTTCAAAACACCCCTACAGACACCCCTGATAGCCCAGGAATCTGAAAAACATAGGTGGCCGAGAACTTGTGGCTGTCTATCAGCATGCCAAAAATCAACGAGATAGGGCAATTCGTTTTCGAGTTATCTTGCGGACAAAAAAGTGATGAGAAGACAGAAGACAGGAGAAGAAGAAGAAGAAGAAGAAGAAGAAGAAGAAGAAGAAGAAAAAAAAGAAAAAAAAAAGAAAAGAAAAGAAAAGAAAAGAAAAGAAAAAGAAACCGTGCAAAAACAATAGTCTGTGTGTTTCACACAGACTAATAAGCCGTTGATATGTCCTTTTTGTGGACTGCAATTGATCGCTCAGATGCAGGGTAGCAGCGTTTTGTCATATCGAAAAATCAAAATTTTCTCCAGGTACCCTGGTGCATTTCCCGGAAACTTTTTTTTGGCCCAGCCCGCCCCTGTTCAGATGGAGCCTTGTTGCACGCGCGGGGCGAATATACTGTTGGTGTTATACTGTTGATGGTTTGAGGCTTTCTCTAATTATTGAAAATTTTACGAGAATTGGGAGGGTTGAGACCCACGAACCCCCTCCCACTCCCGTCGCCAGGTTCCTGTATGGGTGAAACATGGAGAATTCATTGTATTGTTCCATATGTATTGAACGCAGCAGCCTCGAGGAATCTGTCCTGTCGTGTGCGGGACGTTATGAAAAGCACTGTGAAAGTATTCGATCGACCTACTTGAAGTTGAATGCCACGACAGAATGTTTACACCAAAGTTCTTGGCAACTGTAAACAATAAAATGAAATTGCCATTCAGATATATATCGGTATATACAATGAAGTGTGCTTTGTTACGCTTGCCTGAATCATCGATTTGTATGCGCACTGACTTATCCGGTATACTGAAGTTTAAGTAAAATCCTCGATTAATGTTGGACAATTGGTTAATTAATGTTAACTGTTTCAAAATTTAAAATGAATAGCATGTTTTCTTTAAATGAAATCACGGTTTCATATAGCGGACTGTAACAGTGACCTATGTGTTAGCTGAGGACGTATCTCCACAAATAGTCATGTTGAAAATATTCTCAAAAGGTATGTTGTGCCACTTGTTGTTTATTCAGTTAATACTCCTATGAAATGGGGTATACAGAAAAGGAATAATAGTATAAATTCATATCTTCGGGTAGACTTGCTGAAGATTTTACTCTAGCCAGGATAAATCTACAAATACTAGAAGTATAAAAATATGCATGTTTGATTGATGGTATTTAGCTCGCTGTACCCGTTTATAAAGGTGGGTGGTAGGGTGTGTGACGCATGATTTCCCCAACAAAGGAACCAGTGCTCTCCGACGAGTGGCTAGGGTAAATCCCGACAAGCCCAAAATAAGAGAGGCAGTTTCCCAGACGAGGGGGGTTAGACGTTCACGTCAGGGGCCTGTAGTCGCCAGAGGCACCGAAAGCCCTTCAGGGCGGGGGTGCAGACCCCCGGAAAAGAGCATTTACTGGCAAAAGCAGCTTCGCCATGACATGTCGAAGCATGCATGTCTCGAATCCCCGAAATGGAGAGTTTGAGAGGAGTTGACCTCCCAAACTCCCCCATTGAATTTTCAAAGCGCCCAGAACGGATTTGGGATGCATTTTAGCTTTACTTCGAGAACAAATCATTGAAAAAATTGAGTGGCGAACCTGGGAGGGGCAGCTGCCCCCTCTACACACGTGCTTCAGGCGTCCTTGGTAGTCTCATCTAACCTCCATGGCACCACCCCTGGTGTGCGTGTGTGTGTGTGCTCGCGCGCGCATTTACACACCTCTAGTGCATGTGTTGGGTTGCATGTGTTGTTCATGGCAGTCTTGAAAACGCTGCATGAGTGACGATATGTCAAGTCAACTCAGTTTGGAAAATTTACCAAAAAGACTGGAGACATGCCTAAATCAGGCAGAGCGCATCGCCCCGTTCTGTTAGCATCACATGCTAAGATTTGAAAGAGACACATTCATGAAGAGTTCGGGGAGGGTACCGTGGGGATGGGAGTAAGAAAGAGAGATCTTCGTGGGTTCATTCATTGCGGGCATCATATTTTTAGCTCACCTGGGCGAAGCTCAAGGGAAGCTTTACTAATCACTTTCTGTCTGGCGTCTGACGTTAACTTTACATTATCGACTTCTTCGCACGAACTACTCGACCAAATTGAACCAAATCTGGTCTGCATGTTCCCTAACATATGTCAATTCAAATTTGTTCAAATCAAGTTGCCCTGCCTCTCAGTATGGCACGGCCCAAAAAGTGTACCTAAATCTTAAAAAATCTTCGTCCCATGAATCAGCAGTAGCAGAGACTTGATATTTGGTGTGCAGCTTCCTTTTGAGGTGAAGACACAGATTTGTTCAAGAGAAGTTCGGGGGGCTATATTTGCCGTCGTTATGAGAGGGGCAAGAATTTTTGCCCCGCCCAACATTTCTATTTTCCAAACTGAGAGGCTGATTTGAACCAAATTTGTTATGGGGCGTATTGGGTCATAAGTAGTTAATTTATGCCAAAACAAATTTTCCAGTCGCCCCATGGGAACTGCAGGCGCTAAAAATAGAAAACAATTAAAACGCCCATATCTCCAAAACTACACGGCACTGAGATTTTTTATTTGGTGTGAGGCTTCCTTAGGTCCAACAGAATGGAACGGTCCAAAAAAATTGCTATTGGTTTTATCACAGGGTACTTTTAAAGTGCTGAGTCAGCATTTTTTTAACACTGTGGGTAATGGGGAAAACATTAAAGAATCTTCTTCTCCCGAACTACCGCTCCAAAAGCTTTCATATTTCACATATAACATCTTTGGAAGATTGATTCACATATTTGTTGAAATCAATTCCCTAGGTCCATATTTGGGTACTCTATGGGGGCCCAAATGTTCAAATTAGTGCAATATGAGGAATATTCTTTAAACGTCTTCTTCTTTGAACAGATCAATCAGACTCGTTTGATTTTTGGTATGCAATATCCTTAGGTTCAAGTTTGTTCTAGCCAAGTCCCTGGGTTCATATTTGGGCTCCGTGTGGGAGCCCGAATTATAACTTATTTCAATATGAGAAATATTCTTCAAAAATCTTCTTCACATCCACAAGTCAGAATCTTTTGATATTTGGTATACAGTATCCTTTGGGAGGTGAGATATAAGTTTGTTAAAGCCATGTCCCTGGGTTCATATTTGGGCTTCCTGTGGGAGCCCGAATTCTACCAAAATTTCTATTTTCCGATTGGAACCAGATTTGATATGAGGGCTTATTGGGTCGTAAGTACCTAATTTATGCCAAACAAATTTTCCCGTCGCTCCATGGGAACCGCAGGAGATAAAAATAGAAACAAATTTAAAACGCCCGTATCTCCAAAACTACACGGCACTGAGAATTGTTATTTTGTGTGAAGCTCCCTTAGGAACAGTAGAAAGGAATGGTCCAAAAAAAAATTGTCATCGGTTTTATCATAGGGTACTTTTCCAGGACTTTGAAAAAATGCCGAGTCATCATTTTTTAACACTGTGAGTAATGGGGAAAACATTAAAGAATCGTCTTCTCCCATACCACTGCTCCAAAGGCTTTTATATTTCACATATAACATCTTTGGAAGATTCATTCACATATTTGTTGAAATCAAATCCCTGGGTCCATATTTGGGCTCTCTATGGGAGCCCAAATGTTCATATAAGTGCAATATGAGGAATATTCTTTAAAAATATTCTTTAAAAATCTTCTTCCGATCGACCAATCAGAATCTTTTGATATTTGGTATGCAGCATCCATAGGGGTTGAGATTCAAGTTTGTTCAATTTAAGTCCGTGGCTTTTAAAGAGTTATTATTATATTATTACACAAAAACATTCATTTACAGGGACAAAAATGGAGTTTTATTTGTCAACCGCGACAAATCAGCGACTGGCCAAAGTGTTATTATATTATTACTATTTGGGCTTTCTATAGGTGGGGTAAGGGGGTGGCAGGGGGGGGGGTCCATGTTAGGTTCAGGTTTGTTCAAATCCATTCCTTAGTGTTTTTCCATAAAATGTGCCTTCATTCCTTTGTAGTGTTGATGAACCATGTCTAACTGAATGTGACCCCAAATACTTCTTTGAACCACTTTGGCAGGTGAGCGATTAAGGCCACTTGGGGCCTCTTGTTTTATGTGCGAAAGGGTAATATTTGTGTGTGTTTGCATGTGTGTGGAGAGTAAAACCTATTTTCTGTCGGCAAACTCTCCAGCAGCACTGCCACCGAGTGTAAGTGTCACAATAGTGTAGAGGGACACCACTGACCGGCTGCTGCTGGGTGGGGATGAAGGAGGATGCCCTTCTACCAGCTTAAAGATACTGATTAACAAAATATGTAGGTTGTATTTCCCTATTCTGTGTTTTCGGCTTCCAAGTGATAAATCAACCACATACACAGATGGGAAGTGGACAGCATATCAAATTCAACCAAGCCGTGTACCTTATCATCAAATCACCTTGCTCCTTGTTTATAGGGGTGGTAGAAGATCGGTGAAAGTGGCGGGATGGAAGGTTCTCCATTAGGAGAGAAAATTTATAAAATTGACCCACAGAAATGTCATTTACTTGATTCCCAGATCTCGACGAGTTCCGACTAAAGGGGCTGAAAGTGTGGTGGACTGACACCAACAAACGAATTACATTTCTATACTTCTCCTGTGTATGCCGTTATTTGGACCAATGCTATAAAACTTTTACAATTGTATTTTCTAGAATTGTATTTTCTATTGGAATTTCAATCGAGGGACTATTTGTGATTTGAAAATTTTGATAAAATGGAGCGACCTCAGTTATCTAATGCATCGTACTCTTCGTGGCTTCACAACCTAGAGTACAATGTATCGGGGGGTAAGTTATTTTAAAACATAATTGTTCTCGTTTGCATGTTGTATTTTGTGAAACACATGGGAACTACTGAGCTTATTGCTGTTTAATTTCTTCCAGAATCATACAGTAACAAAATTACATATTTAGGTATAATATATTTATTACATGCCTGTTCTGTGTAATCCTCCATCTACAGCAACACTAAACCACATGGAAAATGAAAATCTGTTCCGCACATATGTGCACAAATCGTTGACGGACTACTTTTAAATAGAAGCGAAATTTTCTACAAATCGTGCAACGCAATTACCATTTGAATCGCTAGAGATAGCTGAAAATCGTCCCCTGAGTTCCAATGTATTTTATGTGCCTACCGCACATAGAACACATTGGAACTCAGAACACATTGGAACTCAGGGGACGAAATAGTAACACTGGTTCCCCTCGCAAATTTGGTTGCGATAAAATGTGTTGTTTTTATGGATAGTTGTCAAATGAATTGCTGAGTGTCCTAATAATTGTTTTTATAGACGTGAGGGCGTGTAATAAACACAGAACGACAAACGCGCATGAATGGATTAATCGATATGACACTTGTGCCATCGCGGAAGGATAAAACTCGAGGCCTGCGGCCTCTCGTTTTATCCTTCCGCGCTGGCACTCGTGCCATATCGATTACCCCATTCACACGCGTGTGTCGTTCAGTGTATATCTGAAAAAAAATATGCCTATCAACTTTATGGATCTAATTTGTACGTATGTTTCACATGCAGTAGAGCAGAAGTGCTTATCTTTTAGATCCTAAATTTCACATAATATTTCTCACGTGGCTGCCACCGAGTTCCATTTGATACTCGTTTTTAAAAAAAAAATTCTCAATCGGAGTGAACCATAGTCGACCTGAGGGAACCGGTGATCGTCGCTCACCATTTAGAGCACCTCCCCGACAAAATTCCTGGCTACACGCAGAATGATCCCATCGGAAGGACCTCGTTCGAACGAGGGCGTATAATCTACACTTTAAAGGCAAGAAATGTTCGGTTATCGAAACTGTTTCTTTATTAGCTCAACTTGACAACGTCAAGTACGAGCTATTGGGATGGGTTGCGGTCCGTACGTTCCTCCGACCGAGAACAATTCCTTTAGCGCAACCTACATACCACAGCTCTCACCCGATCAGTTCCAAATTCCATACGCAGCTTTGGGGCAATGTCCAGATGAGAGCTATCGCACTTTCCGCGTTTAAAAACATGGCCACCAGCGGCCATCTTAGATTTGGCATATAAATGGTCAATAATTCCATTAGCACACCCTACAGGCCGTATCTCTCACCCGATCATTTTCAAATTTCATGTAGGTTTGGGTGATGTCTAGATGGGAGCTATCGAATTTTCCTGAACTTTGTTGAAAAACATGGCCGACAGCAGCCATCTTGCATTTGGATATAAATCGTCAACAATTTCATTTTCACACTCTACAGGCCACATCTCTGACCTGATCTTCTTCGATTTTTATATATAGCTTTGGTGTGAAGTCTAGATGGGAGCTATCGATTTTTTCTGAATTTCGTTAAAAAACATGGCCACCAGTGGCCATCTTGGATGTGGCATATAAATTGTCAACAATTCCATTAGAACATCCAACAGGCCTCACTTCTCCCCTATCTCTTTAAAATTTTATGCTTGGTACGATGTCTAGATGTGAGTTATCAAATATTTATGAATTTTGTTGAAAAGCATGGCCACCTGTGGCCATCTTGGATTTGGCATATAAATTGTCAATAATTCCTTTAGTAATCCCAACAGACCGCATCCCTCACCTGATCTTTTTCAGATTTCATATGTAACTTTGGTGTGATGTCTTTTCTGTAGAAACTTGAGCTTATTTTTCAATTAAACGTCCAGTCTTGAGCATACAAGGCAATGTGGGGAAATGTTTAATCGTCGTCGCAAAAACTTGGTGGTCACATTAATTGGGAGGACCAGGGCTATGAGAATGTTATCGAACTTCGTATGCAGCGAAATAAAAGTAGAGAAGGTCCGAAAAGTGGTCTCGAAATTAGCCCTTTACCTAAGATGAAAAGCAGACGACACTTGCAAAAAAATTGTCGAATAACTAATTTGTTTCATTTTTTGTCTCAAAACATAGGTTATGACCCCTAGTCGGGACGAGCTCGTTTCAACGAGGGATCATAACCTACACTCTAAATCGGTTGGGTTAAAAATCAACCCAAATCGACTGGGTTGAGTGAATATGAACCCAATTTGGGTTCATATTCACTCAACCCAGTCGATTTGGGTTGATTTTTAACCCAACCGATTTTAGAGTGTATGTTTTTGAGACAAAAAAATTTAAAAATAATGAAAATTGATTGGAGATTTTTGAGAATAGCGCCGGCCGGTTTTGGCCGTTACGTTGGGTAAAGGGTTAAGGAATGGAAAAACGGAAGGTACGGATTAAATTTGTAACGAGTTCTGACGAGTTCCTAAAATTTGGGGAGAGGAACTATGTGGAAGCCAAACGGCACTATCAACAAACTGATAAAAAATTACACTCAGATGCGGAAAGTTACCACAACTGATAATTGGTGTTGTGTACTAATATATAACAATCACTGTCATTAAAACTTTGAGTAAGGGTCGTCCCTAGGCTCTAGCTTTTTATAGAAACCGCAGAACGAAACATTTCTTTTCTTTGTTGGTTATCACTGCTTTAGTGGAGATATTTAAAAGTAGCTTACACCTGTTATCCGTTATTCAACATAAAATTCAGATAATAAAGACGTTCCGATGAGAGGTCACAAGCCGTATGTTTTGGAGGCCAAAATTGGAAATTTTCAGTTATTCTAGAATTCTTTTTCGTGAGGGTTGTCTTCTTGTTGTGTTAGGCAAGGCTAAAACTATATCTCTATGGCTGTGGTTCAGGTGTCCCGACTGACCTTAATTTTCATCCCGGCCCTTTTTATGAGCTCTTGAAAAAAAAGTTATATCCATTTGAAACGATATCTGAATTACATACAAGCCAGGTTTTAAATATATATACACCCACGGGGGAGGAACAGTTCCATGAAAGAGACTCCTGTTCCGACTTTTTAACCAGTTCTTTACCGATTTGTTAAAGTTCGCTAGCGAATGAATTTCTAACAGAAAGTTGAACAATGAAAGTTTGCAGGTACATATTAACATCATTTGAGTCAAATAAGTTTCGTTTTATATAAAACTATATCTCCGCTGTCCACGTGAAGGACAAGATGAAACAAAGGGGACAAATTGTAAAGTTGCCATGCATTTTAACAGAAGCTGTATTTTGTACAGAAATCCCATTGTCAACACAGTAATTTTGTAAGCCTCGTTTTCTTCCATATAAATATTTTCTCAATGAAATCTGGGGTATCCGGCAAGATATAATCACTCTCAGCATATTTTAAGTTCGACAGCAACCCAAGGGATCCGGACGACCGAGATTGTGAGCTCTGAACATTCATGCAAAACGCGCCAGTTCACTACTGATCAGATCGGTTCGCTTTGTTTTTAAATGGACATTGATGTCACCGGAATCACAAGAGCTTCCAAGATTTAATGGATCTCATATGCCCCTTGCCTGCTCCCACTTAATATATACTGTAGCCCAAACAAAAATCCAATATATTATAATATATAAAAGCTACATATATAGCAACTTGTATTATATGACTCTAAATTTATCCCATAAAATCCTATGGAAACTAAAAGGTCATAAAATCTAATTGTCTGCCTAATCCCCAATTTGTTTCTACAAAAGTACTTTAGCGAGGCTATCACGTGAACTGTACTGCCGAGGCCATATTCATGAAATGTTTGCTGCTTAATTTTGAGATTGACACGAGGATTTATCCACCTTTAAAAGCTGATGAATCTTCGTCTCAAACTGAAAACCATGCAACGTAAGTTACGTAACATGTATAGTATCACACGGCTTGTTGCAAAATTGGTAAGCAGGCCAGCAAAGACTAGTGTAATACATATTGGATGGAGAAAACGATTGTTTGAGCAGGCACATTGCGACATTGTGAATTATGAAGTAGAAATAAAATTACACTCAGTAGTTTAATGTCACAAAATTATTGCAAAACGTGCCCACAGCGGTCCTGGTCGCTTATATGACAATTTTAAACAAAATGTGGTAGTGCACGGGCGAATCAACACAATATTGCTCACAATATCGAATTTAAAATCGTCAATTATGCTGCCAAGATAAATGGACGATTTTCGGTGAAGTGAACTGGAGCCTGTGCGTTTTCTTATTGAGCGAACTAGATCTTCACTTTTAGCGAACTGGAGCTTACACGAGGTTCAACTTGATAGCATTGTAGAGGATTACATTTCGAATGTTCATTCTAAATTTGCATACAATATTAAAACTAGGTATGTTTGTACCTGTTCAACTCTGTAACCTCAAGTGGTCTCTAAAATGTCAGCGTATCACAAGTCTTTAATTTTTTTTTCGGTGAAAATCTAGTGATCGTGGACATTTTTACTGTGTAAACTTAAATAATGATCTATAGCTTACGACAACGTGACATGGTGTACCTTTTTACCTGCCGGAGAAACGACCTTCCATTCAAGAAACCTTATACCTATAGAATACTCACCATATTTTCTTCATCTGTCGATGAAAAAAGGCCAAAGTCGGTAACGAACTGGAGATTTAATCGCAAGCGAACCGTCCGTGAAGTCGGAACAGGAGTCTCTTTCGTGGAACAGTTCCTCCCTCGTGTATACACCGCGAATATTGGCCATATACTTTTGACCTAGACAAAATAGCTGACTTCACTTGAAAGAATTTTTTAATGACTAAAAATAAAAAAAAAATTTTGCCTCAAAAATAGCTTATGACCCCTCATTGGAACAAGCTTGTTTCAGTGAGGGGTCATAAGGTATGCTTCGGAAACAAAAAGGAAAAATGATTAATTTAAATTACGATTTTTTTGTACGTTGTTCTGTTTTGACGATGTATTGGGTAATGGGTCGAAGGACTGCATATGAGAAATTAAAATATTAAAAATAAAAAAGTCATGGCCGATTGACCTCTTTTTTTCTACCGCATATAACTTGAACCAAACCATTTATTTATTTCGCCTAAAATGAATACGAAGATAACTGAAATGGCCAGTAATCTTTTTTATTCTGTATTTCAGAAGCAACGTCGGCAGGCTAACTACCGTAATGTCTAGCACACCAAGACGCTCGGTGGAGGGGCTATTGGGGCCTGGCAAAAGACCTCAACGGAAACTATCCTTAGCTGTCACTGCAGGTCAAGCTGCAGAGGACGGAGATTATGTGGCACTGCGAAGTATTCGAGAGGTGATTATGAACTAATATCATACAAGGTGTCTACCCGTCAAAATTCAACGGGTCACGGTATTTTTTGCCAATAGCAAGAAAGACCTTGGGAGACAACCGATTTTTTTTTCTGAACATCATCCTTTGCGCACAAGGTCCGTTGGTCCGAAAGAAAGAAATATGATTGCATCAAATTTCACGGGTCAGTGAAGTGCGAAGTCAACAGAGGAAGGAGACATGAACTTGAATTTTGCAAAAAAGAAAAAAAAAGGAAATGGCTTGAAGTAGGTTGACAATTTAAACAACCCATTGGTATGGAGCATACTTGGGATGGGCTGAAATGGTCGGAATAGAAAACAAATCTGGATCGACTTTGACTGTGTAATGGAAAATGGAAAAAAATCCTTATATTCTCCCAAACCATCGCTCCAAAAGCTTTCATATTTAACATATTCAAAAGGATGATTCACAGATTTGCTCAAACAAAGCCCCGGGTCAAGTTTTGGTGTCTTACGGGACCAGGGCGGGTGAGAGGAAATGCGGGCCCAGGGTTAATTCTGCGACGCCATTTCAAAGGTGTTAGTATGTTGATGCAGATGCCAAAGGGGGCTAGTCCAAACATGGCCTGAAAGTCCGTATTTTAATTTTTTGGTTTGGTACGTCCTTTGAAAAAAAAAATAAAATACAGTCTTTCAGGCTATGTTTGGATTGAGGGGGTGTGTGTGGGGAGGGGGGGGGGGGCAAGAATCCTGTACTTCTGGGACACTGTAATTATTCTTAGTTGCGGTATAAAATAAAATATTTAACAATGCAACTTCATGGACTTATTCCAGTCTATACGACAAGTGAATTTACACCCCCGAATGAACGCTATCTCTTTTACTAAACGTATCATTCAGAAAGGAATTACTTTTGTATGAGCATTAAAATTCAAGCTTTCTACAAAAAATATCGGCAGTCTCCTCTACTGGAACAAACATTAGATACTGTTGAAGGTTTTAGTGAAGCAAAGGTGCTTGTCATCCACTCCCCCCCCCCCCACCCCACCCCCATGAAATTATCAAACGAGTACTGGATTTATGGAAGTGTCAAAAAGAAAATAGGCAAAAGCATATATTTCTTGAATCCAGAATAAATTGTATTTTTTTAATCCAGAATCAATTGTATTTTTTTGAATCCAGAGAACATATTTTTGCCACATTGCAAAATTGTTATACATGCTTGTTTCCTGGTTTCATACGTTCGTTTTGTGAGCATCATTAAATTTGTTGGGTGAAGTTTTCTTCTGGTTACAAGACACAATGTGGGCTGAAATGCTCCCTAGCGGTTTTTACCTCACAATTTAATGGAGCATAAAATGTAGATTAGCTGAATGGCAGTGGCGGAGCCAGGATTTCAAATTTGGGGGGGGGGGGGGGGGGGGGGATAGCAAATTTCAAAGTCATAACACGATATGCCGAAGCATATCCCGAAGGCTTGAATAGGGGAGGATATAGAAGGGGTGTGCCCCTCGTATAGGCGGGGGAGGTCACCCGCAGCAAAATATTCAAAATTTTGATGCATTGAGAGTGATTCTGAGACTATTTCTCGCCTGCTGAAAAGATTTTTGAAGGAAATAAATAACGTGTATTCTAATTTTGATAACTGGCTAATCCGTATGGTGAGGATTTGTCACTGTGTATGTTCGGTTAGATCTATAGTAAAGATCTTCCTGTCTGATGCTGAGATAACAAATGATAAATGGCCTCCAGAAAATGCCATGGGACGGGGTCTCTCTTGCGGGAACGGGATGTCACGTTTGTTTGCATTGAAGTAATAAATCATCTTATTGGTGGTGAATCGCGTTGCACGTCGTCGAAATCCTGCCGTCCGCGGCGAGTTGGCAAGATGGCATTTGATACCAAGCGGCCACAGTTTGATATCGATATCAGGTGGTTCATATGTTACAAAAGGATTATCCGAAGAGTTTGCTATCAGGCCATACCTTATCTCTGATGGCATTTATACCCTTACCACCCCAGATGTTTATTTAATTAAATGTTCGTCATTTAAAGTTTTAAAGAATTAGTTATTTCGAAGATGTTTTGGGCAGAATTGGACGCAGATATATAGTCCTGTGCATGCATTTGCCAACACAATCTTCATACAATTTTTACGGGGGTGGGCACAATAACCCCCCCCCCCCCCCCCCCCCTAGCCCCGCCACTGCTGATTGGTGTAATATTTTTTTTACTTTAGAATCGTCAGTAAAAGTGTTAAAGTGTCTGTTTTGGAAAAGACTTAAAATATTTGCACAAGCTGTCCATTCAAAATTGTGAAAGTTAAAAACAAAGTTATGGGGACAGGTTAAAATATGACTTCAAATGAATGCGAAACTGAACGGTAGTAGAGAAATCCCTGAATTTGAATAAGAAAACACACGGCAGCATATATATTTTTCCAGTTCATTTTTTAATGAGAAGATATACTTGTCGAGTGTTTCCCATCAAAGTGAGCTCGATGAGCCGCCCAGACTGCAAATTGTTAACACTTTTTTAGTGCATTGGAATCTTCCACTGAACGAGTCAAAGCAAACTCCTAGCAGTTCTCTCCCTTCATGAGCCTCGAAAGATTCTTAAAGTCATACCAAGGGAGACAACTGCTTGGTTCTTATAGTTCTCGGCGAAATCCCAAAATTCCGAAGCCAAAAAACAAACTGTGTTTGGGGATTCATTAGAAATATTCAGTGAGCTGGTTTTAATGTGGAACCCCGACCTGTGATCTGGACGAAGAATGTGGGAACACAAAATTTGAGTGTCGGTTCTGAATAACACAATTTGTTAAGAAAACAACTAATCTTGCGTGGAATGAAAATTTTTCTGAAGTGACCTGCAGACTGATATCATTGCCCGAAAATAATTAGTTTGTCTGAATTTAATGGATGGACGTTCAACTATTTACCGCTTCATTTAACAAGAAATACAGAGGACATTTGCTATATTTTCTCGTCAATGAATAAAGTTTTGATTTTTTTTCTTCAATTTAATCACTGCACACGCCCCTCATCATTTTAGCGTACGTGTGAGCACGCCGCAATACACCCTGTATTCCCTACCTCCCCTGTTGGTGGGAGTAGGCAGGGAGTTTCGGGAACATGTTTTCTTGTCTGAAAGAAAAGTTGAAACGAACACGAGGCTGCATACACACTGTTCACCCAGACCACACATGGCTACGAACTTCCGTTGCACTCGACTTTCTATGAAACTCGGAATGACAACGAAGATCCGCTTCTGACCACAAATAAATTTACAGGAGATACCAGCCGAAAAGCTTAACCTATTGAAACATTGGTTTGAGTTTTAACTTCATAAGAATTAAATTTTATTTAAAAAAGTAAAACAAGACGTAACCCTTAGAAAGTGACGCAGTGGGGGGTGGAGGGGGGGGGGGGCGCCAATTCTAGTCTGTATCGCCTCCCCAACATTTTCTAATCATGGTCTCCTTACAAGCCCTATTCAACACGTAATTTCACGTGTTTCGTCATTTTTGTCAGGAGTGCCGCTGGGTAACGCGTATTTTCCATCCCAAGTGCCGTTCAAGGATCAATCGGTTTTCGTGGTCGGGCCGGGTTGTGGTTTTTTGATCAGAACGGCAAATCTCTGAATCGATCTCGTAAACATAAGGTCCTCAAAACATTCAGGCCCTATCAAAATTCAGTCACGCCAGAGGTAGCGGAAGCTCCAGGTTGGGTTTTCTTCGGGGGTGAGGGGGGGGGGGGGTGTCAATGGTGGCGGTGTATGCAAAATATATGAATTTATATACGCTACCCCTCACACTTGGTCCCACCTTATTTAAGATACTAACATCGGCGACCTCAGCCTCAACCAAACCACAACCTTATTTTCATTATTTTGCGATATTGGATATTGGCCAGTCAATATTGAATCATGAGGCATCAGCTGTCTTTGTTTGGCGTCGGCTGTCTTCGGTTGTTACCACAGATTAGGGAAGTGGTAGCGGATTTCATTTTTTCGTTTTGATTAAACAGTAGCATTCGTCGTTATGTATCTCACCTTTTGGAACACACTACAACTAATATGGCGTCCACCCAATTCGCATATATTGGATTAACCCTTTACCTAACCTGAAAAGCAGACGACACTTGCAAAAATAATTCTTGAATAACTAATTTTTTTCATTTTTTGTCTCAAAAACATAGGTTATGACCCCTCGTTGGAACGAGCTCGACGAGCTCGTTCCAACAAGGGGTCATAACCTATGTTTTTGAGACAAAAAATGAAAAGATAATGAAAATTAATTGGCGATTTTTGAGAATAGCGCTGGCCGGTTTTGGCCGTTACGTTAGGTAAAGGGTTAAACTGAATTGAACTAGTTCTTTGCCATTGAATACAAATTTATATTTTGCAAAATCACAGGATAAAAGTGAACGAGAAAAGAAATATGGTACATATGAATCGAATGAGAATTGACGAGAAAGAAATGAGAAATTATTGTGGTTATATGTATGCATTTATACGGGTTGAATTGCACCAGTACGAATATAGAGATGCCGTTCGGGTACCTATAATTGGTGAAAAAAAGTGTGTGTGTGTGGGGTGGGGGTACATGTACCCCCTGTGCCCTTCCGGCTGCGCCGCGCCCAAGTCACGCACACGTGGTACTTTCATTGTTGGTGAAGCGCGAAACTCAGGAAAAACTTCTCGTATGTCGTAAAAACTGTGTTTCCTTTGTTGTAAATTAGCTCAATTTGAGTGCGAAGAAGGCCTCAGATTGAACTCAGATTGAAGCTCAGGGGGTTAAAAATTGAAAACATTTCCCGGACCCCCATCTTTGAGAGGAGATGCCCGACTCAAACTCTCCCACTTCCCTACGGCAGGTCATCTTAGGACTCCCCCCTTAGTGGGACGTGCCCCCCTCCCCTCCCAGATTGAAAATCCTGGTTACGCCCCTGCTCTTACAACACAACATACAGTACATAGAGTACAATATCACTAAAACACCCAATAAGTAGATTGGTAATGAGAGAAGAAGTTTCATATCCTTTGATAAAGGAAGAGGGACATAAAAGTTCCATCTTATGAACCTGCGGTTTCAACCCGGTTGACCACTGGCGAAAGCTTTGAGTGTTACCTGAGGTTTTTTATTTACAGAACATTGAGTTTTTGTCTACTGACTTTATACCCCAGAGTCTTTAACCCTCTGTACGCTGATGATCCAGGATTCTGGGATTGAGGGGCTCCAGACTTCAATCATGTGACATGATGCGAAGAATCATTCCACGCGCGAGCGGAGGCGAGTACGAGGCGAGTACGAAACTTATACCCCCCTCTCGCCAGTCGGTCGAGGGGAACTGCGCGGGGAATAACTTGAAAAATGGAAGGTCAGTTTGGCCTTCCAGATTCTCCTTTGTTTACACCACACTGTTTTAAATCAAACTATTCCCGAAATTTATTTAGACTCATTCAAAATTTGAAAAGGGAAAACAAACTGATAACGGCCCACAACAAACCTGCGCAGATGTGGTATTCTGTATGCACTGGGTACAATGCATTATCCGCGATAACACATTGGCCATGTGTTATCGCGGATAATACCGTAACACCTTCAGGCTGATCTCGGTGCTCGTGAAAAAAGGTCCAAAAACATAGACGTGCACGTCGCCCGGGAGCCTCCCCAGCCCTCTTGGCCCGCCCATCAAAAGAACGATATTTTAAGGACCAAAATCCTCATAATGCAAGTAGGAATTTAACAAATCCAATCGTGTTTGAATTGGTTAAATATCTAGTTACAATTTGGGAAACCTCTGTAGGCTGTAATTTTGATATGGCGACATCAGTGCGCAGAAAGTTAAGTGATAATCCAACTTCGCGGGCAAATGTGGTTCAGATTCAGTTTATTTCACAACATACAAATACAGGTAAAACAAACATTACGGCGGCGTGGAAGCGACACTCCATGTTTCCCTACTATCTTGTTTAAACGAGATAGCTAAGTCGTTTAAACGAGATAGCTAAGTCGTTTAAACGAGATAGCTTAGTCGTTAAGTCGTTTAAACGAGATACCTAAGTTGTTTAAGCGAGATAGCTAATTAAACGAGATAGCTAAGTTGTTTAAACGAGATAGCTAAGTCGTTTAAACGAGATAGCTAAGTTGTTTAAACGAGATAGCTAAGTCGTTTAAACGAGATAGCTGAGTTGTTTAAACGAGATAGCTAAGTCGTTTAAACGAGATAGCTAAGTCGTTTAAACGAGATAGCTAAGTCGTTAAGTCGTTTAAACGAGATAGCTAAGTTGTTTAAACGAGATAGCTAATTAAACGAGATAGCTAAGTTGTTTAAACGAGATAGCTAATTCGTTTAAACGAGATAGCTAAGTTGTTTAAACGCGATAGCTAAGTCGTTTAAACGAGATAGCTGTGTTGTTTAAACGAGATAGCTAAGTTGTTTAAACGAGATAGCTAAGTCGTTTAAACGAGATAGCTAAGTCGTTTAAACGAGATAGCTAAATCGTTTAAACGAGATAGCTATGTTGTTTAAACGAGATAGCTAAGTTGTTTAAACGAGATAGCTAAGTCGTTTAAACGAGATAGCTAAGTCGTTTAAACGAGATAGCTAAGTCGTTTAAACGAGATAACTAAGTCGTTTAAACGAGATAGCTAAGTCGTTTAAACGAGATAGCTAAGTTGTTTAAACGAGATAACTAAGTCTTTTAAACGAGATAGCTATGTTGTTTAAACGAGATAACTATTGACAAATCAAATTCATTTTGACACGGGCACAACTTTTGAACTGACGGACGACAGCAGTGTTGAGTCAACTACAAGCACAAAAGTGCTTCCGTACGGCGGCGTGGAAGCGACACTCTATGTTTTCCTACTATCTTGTTTAAACGAGATAGCTAAGTCGTTTAAACGAGATAGCTAAGTCGTTTAAACGAGATAGCTAAGTCGTTTAAACGAGATAGCTAAGTTGTTTAAACGAGATAGCTAAGTCGTTTAAACGAGATAGCTAAGTCGTTTAAACGAGACAGCTAAGTCATTTAAACGAGATAGCTAAGTCGTTTAAACGAGATAGCTAAGTCGTTTAAACGAGATAGCTAAGTCGTTTAAACGAGATAGCTAAGTCGTTTAAACGAGATAGCTAAGTTGTTTAAACGAGATAGCTATTGACCAATCAAATTCATTTTGACACGGGCACAACTTGTGAACTGACGAACGACAGCAGTGTTGAGTCAACTACAAGCCGAAAAGTGCATCCGTCCGTGGAAGGTGAATGTAATGTACACTTAGGGCAAATAAACGGTGGCCCATACCTGACATGCACTATAATTTTTTTTCAAATTTTCACCTTGGTGCAAATTACTTTTCACCATGGTGCAAATTACTTTTCACCATGGTGCAAATTACTTTTCACCATGGTATGGGGGGGGGGGGGGGTGCATAGTAGCCACTAGGTTCGCTCTCAAGCTTCGGGTGCGGTCATCTAACAGAGGTACGAGATGGGGAGGGCCGTGGTAGCCCCATCCCTATAAGCCCGGCCACTCCCGGGGGGGGGGGGGGGCGTTGTTGCTTGGTGATATGATCTGGATTTGAAGAGAGCACCATCAGTTCGTGTCAAGACCAATCACGGAGTGCCATGTTCATAATACCGTCGTATTACACTGCTGGAACCCCCACTTGGGGGAGGGGTGGGGGCGCCCGGTTGCGTATAATCTCATATATCCCGTGTTTATGAAAGGTGGTGTGGAAACGGGATTAGGCTATCAATATGTGGTCACTGTAGATGGACCCTAGGTTGACCCGAGGTTAAGGGCTCAGGATTGGAAATATAGCCTGCTGCGTTGCGCAGGGGTGCGGTCTTAACACAGTGGCACGCATATAGAGGAATGAGTATTGGTGTTCTCATTTGGTTGTGCGCCAGGTTAAGCGGTTCGGGTGAGAACTTAACTCCCGTATAGGTTATTTTTTGTTCTATGCTCCTTCGAGGGAGCTTGTTTTTTTATAAATATGAAGGCAGTGAGTATGTATAGGTATCACTGTTTCTAATATTGTGGGTTGCCCTGAAAAGGGCCATTAATTAGCGTAGTGTAGGGTCTACAGCCAGGATTCTTCCTTGTTGGTGGACGTGGATTCATCCGGTTTGTCCATCGTCTGTGGGCCAGTAGCTTTAGGTGCTGCTTGCAGCAGTTGTTTGGCTACGAGCAGTGAAATGTTGGCAGCCATGTCCACAATCTTCTGATCGTCACTACTGCCAGTGTGCAGGTTAACAGGGTGTTTGGCAGCCCACTGGTTAAGGTGGTTCACAATGGTGTCTTTGACCGCCTGTTTATACTTCTCCACCTGATCAAACAACTGTGCGACAAGCGCCTGTTGGTCAGGAATGTACGCGGTGGATGGAGATCGAGTGTCGCAGGTCCAGTCAGATGATTGGACATGTTTAATCCAATCGAGGGCGTGTCTCGTTCTCTGTTCTCTCAAAGCTTCCTCCCCAGGCTTGGTATGATCTAGTGGCGGCATAATGATTCCAGTATGCCTAGGTGGAGGCTGGTACGGTCGTGCCGACGTTCTGTGCTGGTTGTTCGATCTACGAGTTGTTCTAATTGGTCGCATGGTTGGAAGCAGAAGTAGTTACGAAAGCCGTTCGGTTGACCGGGTATAAATCAATCCGTGGCGGACGTAATAGAGATAGCGCCGTTATAGGTATTGGTGTCAAGGTCAGAGGACGCGGAGATGGGTAGATGCTCATTCAAGACGCTCTATCCTCGAAGGAGGATGCGTGTGGTGGGTAGCAGCTGGTATGATCATGCGTTCCGATAGTTAATTGCCTGTAGTAAATGTGCTCATCGAGCCACAGCCCCATGTGTGTGTGTGGGGGTTGGGGGGGGGGGGAGGGGAGTAGACCGTAGGTTGGTACCGGTTAATTGTGGTGGGTTGTAATGCCAGTGGGAGACCGGATGGTCGGTGGGTGGGTCTCTCCGACACTATGCCTTGTAGGTGGCAGTTGGGCACATACTAGGGTGTCATTAAGGTTTGTGCCGCGTTTGAAAGCCAGAATTGGAGGCTCCGGGAATATTCTACGCAGTGTGGTACTACTGGATATGAGTTCCCAATATTTTAGGAGTGCCTTCTTGATGTTAGAAATGTACGGGTTGAAGGTCGTAGTGAAGACCAGAAGTGGCTCCATATAAGCTTTATTTTTCCGACCCCGATTCGTGTTTGTAAGCAGCGTGGGTCGATACGTGAAGTTGACAGTGGTGAGTACAGGTGTTCAATTTCCTGCATGGTGTAACCCCGTGGTAGGCGTTTATTCACAAACTGTTCTTTGTGGTGTGTATAGCGTGTTTCAGATGAGTTGTTGCGTATAAAGCGCGCCAGTTCACCCTTGATGGAACCCCTGAAAATGGCAGGGGGTTGAGCGGATTGTCGGTGGAGGTATTGGAATGTCTCCGTTGGTTTGATGTGGAAACGCATATCCAGAACGCCGGTGGCTTGGAACCGATCACCTTTGTAAATCTCGGTATCAAGGAACGCGACCTCGGTGGTCGAGGCTTCATAAACAAAGCGAAATGTCGGGTGTGATTGGTTAGCTCTTTCCATGAAGCTATGCAGATTCGCTTCGGATCTCGTCCAGATGATAAAGGTATTATCACGATATCGGAGCCATTTGTGGATTTTGCTCTGGCCCATTGAAAGTAGTGTGGTCTCCCAGGGATGGGCCGTGATATCGGCTATTTCAGAACTGGCCTTACTGGCTTACTGCCCATGGCAGCTCCCAATGTTTGGATATAGGACTGTCCATCAAACTGGAAGCAGTTGCGCTCAAGTATAAGCTTAAGGAGCGTTAGTAGTGAAGTAGTCGATGGTCTGGGTATGAGATATGGTAAATTATGGTTCTCAATCTTAACCCGTTCGACAGATGCCATAGCTTCCTCGTGCGATATGTTGGTGTTCATATTGGCAATGTCGGCAAAAACGAGGATGGAATCAGGAGGGATATGTGCCTCCTCAATGAGTTGGATGGAGTGTCCATACGTATGTTGTTTCTTCACAATGGGAACCAGGAAAAAATCGAGTAGACCGGATATAGAGGTAGTTGGGCTGCTGCAACCCGCAATGATCGGTCTACCCGTTGTAGGCGGGTCCTTGTGTATCTTTGGTAGAAGGTAGAGGGCAGGCTGTTTGGTCGTGTCCAATTTAGGTTGAAGCTATGTATGCATGGGGGAACGGTTTATAGCGGAGGGTCGAGGTAAGTTGACGAAGGCCCTCAGCAACATGGGTGGTGCGGTTGATTAGAACAGTTGATTTGCCTTTATCCGACTGTTTGATGTCAATGTCGCGGTTCCGCCGGAGGCTATTTGTCGCAATTCGCTCCGCCTTGGTCATATTATTGCGGCAGATGCGAAGGCGCGAGGGGTTAAGACACCGTAGGAGTTCTATTTTCGTCTTAGATAGGTATGTTTCCACTGCAACATTGTGACAAGTGGTTGGAGCGGTATTGGTCCTCTTGTGGAAGGGGTTAATGAAGCCCCTGTTGGTCAGCATGTATAACTCTCAGTCGCATTCTATTATGAAGCAATTGGATATCCTCATTGAAGAAAGATTTGATAGGTTTTGGAGGCGTTGGTATAAATTTAAGGCCCTTGCCCAGTACAGTCTTCTTAGGTATATTGAGGGTGTAATTCGATAGATTGGTGATGTGTTTGCTAGTTAGTGTGGAGTGTCGTTCCATTCGACGTCGTGTACGCTGATTCTGGTTATGTTTGACACGAGAAGCCACGTGGAAATTGCGCGCGCGGCAGTAGCGCTTAGGTCTATGGTAGCCTCTAAAAGAGTGAACATCACTGATATGAGCGTAATGGCCTGTTAACCTGCACACTGGCAGTAGTGACGATCAGAAGATTGCGGACATGGCTGCCAACATTTCCCTGCTCGTAGCCAAACAACTGCTGCAAGCAGCACCTAAAGCAGCTACTGACCCACAGACTATGGACAAACCGGATGAATCCACGTCCACCAACAAGGAAGAATCCTGGCTGTAGACCCTACACTACGCTAATTAATGACCCTTTTCAGGGCAACCCACAATATTAGAAACAGTGATACCTATACATAGTCACTGCCTTCACATTTACAAAACACAAGCTCCCTCGAAGGAGCATAGAACAAACCATAACCTATACGGGAGTTGAGTTCTCACCCGAACCGCTTAACCTGGCGCACAACAGCCAAATGAGAACACTAATACTCATTCCTCTATATGCGTGTCACTATGTAGAGACCGCACCCATGCGCAACGCACCAGGCTATATTTCCAATCCTGAGCCCTTAACCTCGGGCCAACCTAGGGTCCATCTAGGGTGACCACATATCGATAGCCTAATCCCGTTTCCACACCACCTTTCATAAACACGGGATATAAGAAATTATACGCAACCGGGCGCCCCCCCCCCCCCCAAGTGGGGGTCCCAGCAGTGTAATACGACGGTATTATGAACATGACACTCCGTGATCAATCTTGACACGAACTGATGGTGCTCTCTTCAAATCTAGATCATATCACCAAGCAACAACGCCCCCCCCCCCCCCCCAGGGGGCCGGGCTTATAGGGATGGGCTACCACGGCCCTCCCCATCTCGCACCTCTGTTAGATGACCGCACCCGATGCTTGAGAGCGAACCTAGTGGGTACTATGCCCCCCCCCCCCCCATACCATGGTGAAAAGTAATTTGCACCGCCGTACATTTTCCCTAAGTGTACATTAAATTCAGCTTCCACGGACGGATACACTTTTCTGCTTGTAGTTGACTCAACACTGCTGTCATTCGTCAGTTCACAAGTTGTGCCAGAGTCAAAATGAATTTGATTGGTCAATAGCTATCTCGTTTAAACAACTTAGCTATCTCGTTTAAACGACTTAGCTATCTCGTTTAAACGACTTAGCTATCTCGTTTAAACAACTTAGCTACCTCGTTTAAACAACTTTGCTATCTTGTTTAAACGACTTAGCTATCTCGTTTAAACAACTTAGCTATCTCGTTTAAACGACTTAGCTCTCTCGTTTAAACAACTTAGCTATCTCGTTTAAACAAGATAGTAGGAAAACATAGAGTGTCGCTTCCACGCCGCCGTACATTACAAATTCATAGATTGATGTATAAATGTGCACTGTGGGGAAAGGCATAATCTTGTTTGTGACTGTCAATCAATTAGATTATTGCATAAAATAGAATGACAATTCGTCCCCTGAGTTCCAATGTGTTCTATGTGCCAGTAGGCACACAGAACACCATGGAATTCAGTGAACGAATTGGCAAACATTATATTTGAGGAAAATCAATCTCGACAGCAGGAAGTTGCTGTGTTTGTGTTAACATTACATTGATAGGAATTGAGTACTGTTTTATCATCTTGAATCAAATTCCCAATGTTCTAACTCTTAGTTGATTTGACCTGTTGATTAACCAAATTTCCGAGTAGATGGAATAACTAGTTTTCTATTAAGTAAAACCGTGCAAATGACCGTATGGTAATAGGGTTGATGTATAATAGGGAAACCGCAAATAGCAGGGCAAGCTCTTCATGAGCTTGTGGGAAAAAAAGAAGGAGATAACAACTTGAGAGTCCTCACTAGGTGAGATAGGCGGGGAATCTTGGGTTGGAATAGCCAATATTGTGCGCTATAGTGTTTAGAAATTGATTGATTAACGTTTTTTAACCCTTTACCCAACGTAACGGCCAAAAACAGCCAGCGCTATTCTCAAAAATCGCAAATTATTTTTCATTATATTTTCATTTTTTTGTCTCAAAAACATAGGTTATGACCCGTCTTTGGAACGAGCGCGTCGAGATCGTTCCAATGAGGGGTCATAACCTATGTTTTTGAGACAAAAATTAGTTATTCAAGAATTGTGTTTGCAAGTGTCGTCTTCTTTTCATGTTAGGTAAAGGGTTAAATGAATTATGTTGTTTCTAAGTTGTTCCACAGTTTAGGAAAAGAAAAATATGTAAGAGCAGCTGAGAAGTGGGTTCGGGGTTTATGTGTGTTTAGGTTTCCACATTGCCTTGTATTCATGCCGGAGGGGGTTTGAGTACAATTGGAACGTATCATCAAACCTGAGGTTGTTTTTAGACCAGTCGTAGATGAATAGGAGAGAATGGAACTTGAACAAATCATTAGATTTAAGAACTTTCAAACGTTTGAAAATGGGGTCCGTCTGTGAGTTGAACTTTTGTTCGCTACGATGCGCACAGCCTTTTTTGAAGATTCAGAATTTGTTTAGTACGGTAGCTGATGCGTTGCACCACTTTTGACTCCCATAAATTAAGTGGCTTTGACACAGGGTAAAGTAGAGTATACGTAATGTGTCGAGTGGTAATTGTTTTTACCCTATTCAGGACATAGACTGCCCTGGATATGTAACGGCACTGATCTACCCCCGCCTAGACCCTTCCTCTGAGCCGACGCTCTCGGCCCAAACTCACAAGAAGTGAGTTCCAGCAGACAGCCTCGCACAGAAGTCAAACAAGATCTGGCCGTACACAAATTTGTTGTCTGGGGTTTCTGCAGGTTCGTTCCTAAATAGTGATTAGTTTCCTTTCTCAGTCACCTAGGACTGTCACAAACGTTTAACGCTGCCTTGGCACCCCTCTTGCGCCGTTGCCCTCGGCTCGAACCCACTTATAAGAAATGAGTTCTAGCCGACAGCCCCGTCGCAAAAGCCAACCAAGGGTAATCATACACATAGGTGAATTTAAAGGGCATGTTTCAAATCCATTATTGAACCGCGTTTAATGATAAAAAAATAATAATATCCGGTCAAGGGCTCATTGAAAGGGCAAAAAGCTGAAAAAAACAAACAACAACAAATGGCGAAAGATTTAAATATATATTAATTTAACGTTTATTACAATTCCCCCTATTACTATTTCAACTTCGGAGGAAGTCACATGGAATTTTGGATTTTCATTTTTCATATTTCAATTGGCATGTACAACTACATCTCCACTCTATAGGTGGAAACAAATTTATTCTACCGTCTATTAGATATTCACTTTTCAGGCCATAACCACTGTTTCGATCACCAAGTCCCACTTCCCCGGCAAAATAGTTACATACCAAACATCGATGATTTTTATAAATATTACGGCTGCTACCACCCTTGGCTAAAGAAGGGGAGCGCTCATAAGTCGGAATCCAGGTTCCAACGTCCAAAACTCTCCCTCATCAGAAGAATTGCACATCAGAGTGCGGATACATGGTGGTTAAATTTAAGGTTCTCGTCCATGTTAATTCCTAGGAATTTTATGGATTTGTTCTGACGTTTATTACCTGCTATTTTTAAATTTGAGTTATTTAATAAAATTTGGGTCTGTACGTTGTTGTAATTGTAACTGTCATTTTGAGGGTGGAGAAGTATGACTTTTATATTATTAGCATTTAGTAATAACTTGTTTGCTAAACACCAGTCTTTAATTTTCGATAATTTATTTTTTGTCGTACCCGATAGAAGGTTGAGGTCGTTTCCTGGTGTGTAGGCTGTTGGGTCATCCGCAAAGGATAGACTATTTATGTCAGTTGACTAATGGATGTCGTTGATAAAGAGCACAAACAAAATGGGACCAAGTACAGAGACCTGTGGTACACCCGTGGTAACATTTAGTAAATCCGAAGATTCATTCGTGAATTGCACATATTGGGATCTCCCAGAGAAATAGTTTGAAACCAAGTTCTGTAACTTATTGTCACCAGGTAGATTATTTTTAAATTCTGTCCGGGTAAAGCATTTTCTTTTTCAATTATGAAAATTTTACTTGTGCAGCATACTGAAATTCACGTTTTACTGACACGCTAACAAACAATATTTTAAAATGAATTTTTCTAATTGTAGAAACGTCCCAAAGTTACAACGCCTAGAAGAGCTACAGAAGATATTGGTGAATCGGAGAACGATGGAGCTGAAAAGTCGCCAGTGGCAGGATACGAGGAGAGGAAAAGAAAAGCTGATGCGAGGAGACACTTCGTGTTCGACGCTATCAAATCGAACTCGGTAGAAACATTCAAAGATGTTATTCAAAATGTGGATTTGCTGGACCCAGCTTTGTGTGAGCCGGGTTCAAATAAAAATATGTTACATTATGCCTTGGACAATGGGTGTACCAGGGTAGCTGAACATCTTATTGAGACATTACCAGAAGAGTTGTTATGTGCTGATATGTATATAACATATCTTGGCGTACCTGCTAAGAAGAATGCTTTACAACAAATCACGTGGCTAAAAAATGTAACACTTGCATCACTACTGCTTAAGCGGGTAACGGACCCCCAAAAGAGGAGACATCTCATTGTTCAGGAGACACCTGTTGAAATAAAAGGCCAGAGACCAAGGACTTTTTCAGCATTGCATATGGCAGCTTTTCGTGGATGTACTCATATTATACAGTTGTTCCTTGACTATAAAATAGATGTCAATCTGTGGAATGCCAAACGCGACACTCCCATTTTGTGGGCATCGCGTTGGGGTCATGAAGACACAGTACGAATGCTCCTTGAAAACGGGGCTAATCCAAACCAAGAAAATGATAAGGGTTCGACAGCCCTCTATTGGGCAGTCAGGTATGGGCATTATTTTACGGCTAAGCTTCTAATAACAAGAGGCGGTGCTGATGTAAACAAAACAAGAGAAATTGGTCTAGTTGCACCGATAATCCTAGCCTCTGCTTTGGGTGACAACGATATGGTCAATTTACTTCTTGACAATGGTGCCGATCCAAATCATGCAATACGCGCTCAAGAACGACCCCTTCATCACGCAGCACGAGAAGGACACCTTGACGTAGTTGAGACATTACTAAAGAGAAAAGCGGACATAAACACTCAAAATGAGAGAGGCGAAACAGCTCTGTTAGAGGCAGCCATCAAGGACCAAGACGCAGTTGTAGATTACCTTTTAAACTGCGGGGCTGATATGACGCAGAAAAATCACGAAGGTGTTGATGCTTGGACGGCAGCCATAGAAAGTCCCGGGGATAAGGTTTTGAAAGTTTTATCAGAATATATGAAAATCCATGATGTGACAGGAAAAATTAATCCACCTCTCTGTATTGCAGCAAATGCTGGCACCATTGACAAAGTAGAAGCAATACTGGAACTTGGTTTGAACCCACAAGATACGGACGCAGAAGGCAATAACTTTCTTCACTATGCAGCTATAAATAACTACTGCGATATTATAGACAAATTCCACCAGAAAGTGGATGTTAATGCAACAAATAAATCTGGTGATACAGCTTTACATCTTGCATGTTTTCATGGACACCACGAGTCCATTGAGTCTCTTTCAAACGCAAAAGCAAAAGCTGACATTCAAAATTCTAGGGGTGAAACAGCCTTACATGTCTCTGCTAAATCAAAAGCCATAGCCCCAATTTCTGTCGAGATTCTCGTTAAACACATAATTAAGACACATACGTGGATGAGTTTACACTTGATGGATTTGGATGGGCATAATGCATTGCACATTGCTGGACAGCATGCAAGTCCGACTGTCATGTGGGAGTTTAGGTTTATTCGATTGAAAGACCACGATAAGCACGGTGATACCCCGTTACATGATGCAGTGAGACCAGGCGAACCAGAGGCATTGGACACCATGCTAAATATATATGACACAATGAAGAGAGACGCCGACATTAATACCCAAAACTCCTCAAAGCGTACTGTGTTGCACTTAGCTGCGCTAGAAGGATTCGACTCGGCCATTCGCCGTTTGATTCTTTATGGTGCAGATCTAAGTCGGCAAGATGACAAAGGTGATACCGTATTGCATCTTCTCACCAAAGCCTCGGTAAAGGATACCCAGCACAGTGAAAGACATATAAATACAATCCGAATTATTTTAAAACAAGTTGTTCGTTGGTATTGCATCAGGAAGAAAATAGCTTACCCTGAAGTAAATGAAGATTTGTATTACAAGTATAAGAGGGAAGCAGTTCTCTATCTCATACATGACTTAATGAATCATCAGCATCTATCTGTAATTAGTTTAGCATTCCAGGTGGGAGCTCATTCTGTCGTGCATGATCTTTTGACGATCACGAGGGTTACGAAGTTTATGAACGACGATGGCTCGATAATGTTTGATGTTAGCAGAATAACACCCAAAACAAGTCACTCTTCGGGTGGCTGCTGTG
The DNA here is from genome assembly GCA_031216915.1 of Pictodentalium vernedei. Taxonomy (NCBI): domain Eukaryota; kingdom Metazoa; phylum Mollusca; class Scaphopoda; order Dentaliida; family Dentaliidae; genus Pictodentalium; species Pictodentalium vernedei. The sequence goes on from CM062289.1 coordinate 248,896,611, forward strand.
GTCGCGGGAAAGTGAAACCCAATCTGTCAAGTTTAGAATATATTGTGCATAGTGACGCTCCTCTAAGAGCGGCAGATGTGTTGGACATTCCACCAATAAGAGAAATTGAACATATGTACGAGTCAGTATGTAGAAGGACATTTGCATTTCTAATGATTTTGCACATAATATACATGAGTATATTCACATACGTAGGAATAACACTGCAGGACAAACAACGTATCACCAAGGAATACAGCATTGATACACCGACATTGCTTATGTTTATCATAATCCCAATCGAACCATTTATTCTAACTGTCTATCTAATTTATGGACTAGTGACGAACGTGATCAGCTATGGATATAGCTTTCAACGTATGGTTTCATCATCGAGTACAGGAGATATTATTTTAACAGTACTTGGGATAGTTGCGACAATCGTTTACTGTGTACTTGTCATAGTGTGGATAATAATGTACTCAACCTCTGCCAAATACCAAGATAATATTCTAGCTGTTGACTTGCTGATGGGATGGATAGCCTCCATCTTTCTCACCAGAGGATTCAAAGGTATCAACTATTTCTGGAAGATGTTACAGAATATTATTGTGCGAGACATATACCGTTTCCTGTTTGTCTACTTCTTCGTAGTTCTGGCGTTTTCTTTCGCACTACATGTTCTTTTTCAAATTTCTGAGACCATTGTGGCCGTATATCCAACAGCGGGTGATACCTTTTTCTTAGTGTTTAATTTAATGGTTGGAATGGGAGAACTTTTCGATGGTACAATCGACACTGGTTTGTCTGCGGAGGGTAGATCGCCATCATTTATAAAAGTTATCTACCTCATTTATATAATACTTTCAACTGTGATATTGTTGAATCTTCTTATTGCCATGATGAACGATTCCTACTCCAGTATTCTCTCCTCTCACAGAGTTTCTTGGCGTCTAGATTCAGTGCGTTTGGGAATGATGATAGATAAACTGTTTCCTTTCATAACAAATGTACTGGGGTCATCCAAATTCGCGGTGAGATATGAAAAGGACTCCGAGGATGTCGAGCAACTGCGTTACTATATCATCATTAAACAGCAGAGACTTGACAAACTTGAAAGCCATCGTGATAAACACGGCACTGATGCACTGGCAACAATAAAACCTCAGATGGATGCTATTGAAGAGCGCGTTCATCAAACGGAAAAACGAATGACAGAAGAAGTTTCTGATCTTAAATCTCAGCTTTATGATATATCACAATTACTGCATGGTATAACAATCGAATTGAAGAAAAAAGAGAAAAAGAAAGAGAAAAAAAGAAATAAGCCAGAAAGCGGTTCCTCTCATACCACATAGCCAGCGGCGGTACCATGGAGGGAGTGGCGGTGGTGGTGGGGGGATGTCGGATGACTGGGGTGCTTTCTTTTCACCCCACATTTTTTCTGAAGAATGTCTACCTTATATACCATTAAGGCCCGAAATTCCTGTCACAGTTTTTGTACTCGCGCCCTAGTATTTCTTCTGTCATTTTGTTATAGTTTGGGGACCACTGTGGCTCATTGGTAACGATTTGGATTTCACATCAAAAGGACCACGGTTCGATCCCCGCCAGGGGTTAGTGCATTATGTCCTTGGGCAAGGTACTTCGTCCCGATTGCCCATGTGTGGCGCTGTGTACTAAGGCGTTCTGCACGTCGATGGTGCACTTGTCTTCAACCAATGCTCACCCTGCTTGTACGGAGTGAGTACTTTGGGGAGTCTTGCAGTTGCTCGCCGTTGCTCGGTGGTTCTCGGGTAATCCGGCTTTCTCCAACCGTAAAACTGTCCGACACGAGTTGACCCCGGCTCTCGAAAGTGTCGTTAAACCCCAATAAATAAATAAATATTTGTTATAGTTATGGCTTCACGACCTATGCAACTAAGCAATACAAAAGTGCGCTTTGCGTGCTCTAATAGGCATAAAAAGTTGAAAATAATTACACTATCAACCCAATACGAGGTAAAATGAAGTGGGAGGGAAATATTTTGTACCGCCAGTCCCATTTAGCCAAGCTACGCCACTACTCTACTAGAAATTCGATGCTGTTATGGCCTGGAACCAGTCTAGGCTTTAAATAGTCCAATGCCAATGGATGTTAATATTAACTTGTCTGGAATATTTCATTAAGTCGGAAAGGTGAACCCACGGTTTGCCTTTTCGACCAAATGAAATATTTCAAACGACTAATCCTAAACAAATACCATAAACATTTCTCGAAAGGTCCACGATTAGATCCTTACCAGCGATAACTGTGTTGTGTCCCACGCGGGGCCACGGTGGCGCTGTGTACTAAGGCGTACCTCATATCGATAGTGCAATAGTCTTTAGCAAATCCTAACCCTGCTTGCGCGGAGTTAGTGCGTTGGGAGTCTGAAAGTTGCTAGCCACTGCTCGGTGGTTCTCTCCGGGTACTCCGGCTTCTCCAATCTGTAAAACTGTCCGACACAAGGTGACTCTGGCTGTCTAAAGTGTTTTTAAACTCTAATACATAAACAGCGCTAAATGAGTTGCTGGTAATAACCCCCCCCCCCCCCCCCCCCGGGAAATAAACTACCGAAATTCAGCTGAATTCTGTGTTTCTCATCACTTGCACTTCCAGTGGGATGTATATCAGAGTCACCGTATTTCTCATGTACTTAAAAACCCGACACGATGTAACCATGGTTGTTGAAACCACAAACATAACAAAGAAAACATGACTAAAAAATCTGAAAAAGATGACCAGAAAAATTGGTTACATGATGAAATTAAATGAAACTGGTATTTTCAATATAATCGAACGATTTATCAGAGAACCTTTTCAAAGCAATCTTTCAGACGACATTTCTCAGGTTTTCCCCCGAAGGCTGGTAACGCAAAATTTGTTATAAAACTACCAGTGGAAAGGACTCAAGGAAACCTCGCATACGTTACTCACGTGCCACTGAGACTCTGCATCAGATCATTCCTGGTTGCCTGCTGACCGCGATCAATCGTTCATCGAGTTTCACGCACAAATTATTCAACGGTATAGGGTGAATATTAAAATAACTAATACTAACGCCACAGCAATTAAGCAGTATGAGATATGATGGGAGGTACCCAGGCAGAAAATCCTCATTTTCTTCAGACCGATACCAGGGAACACGGTATTATCTGCGACCAGAGACGGCAAGTTCGATAAAAGTGGAGAGGCGCAAATTTTCAAGGCTACCATGGTTCGTGTCAGTAGGAGAAAAAGTTACAAATCGTACCAAATATACCATGACACACTATAGTCTCTCGTTTAGATAAGCATGCCGCGGTGTGGTCACTGTCCTGTCCATTTCTTCTACTTCAATTATCTTCCAACACGAAGGCTGGCCTTCGGGTTGGAAGATGGTCGAAGTAGAAGAAACGGACCGAAGCAACCGAAGATGGGATTCCATGGCCAACATGGCCAAATGTTGTTTGGATTTGCAAATAATATATTACAGGAATGCCTGTATTTTGACACGTTGCATGCGCGCATTTCAGCTCATTGTGTAACCACGCAACATGTCTGTGGAAAAAAAATGGAGGGACACATGTCCCCTGTGCCCCCCCCCCCCCCCCAGGTTCCAACGCCTCTGGCTGCGACAACACATGGCCATCCACTACCTCCGGTAGGGGATCTCCATGTGTTGTCGCAGATGAACCCTGCTGACGAGAGGAGAGGGGGAGAGTGCTCACCCTAAACTCGCGCGACAGATAATGCCTCACGTCATTACCCAGGACTGAAATGTGGTGCCCCCCCCCCCCCCAGCCAACTACAAACATAGAAACGGGGTAAAAAAGTACTTTGGTGAACTTCCGGTAGTGAACCCTCTTACTCTTGTGTTTCTTTTTCACATATTGGAAACGTCCATTGGTTGGAAAATTTGCTATGGTGTTGCAATCTTAATCATAACACATACTCGATATGTTGAACTAACGTCTCTATTATCACAACGGATGGTAACTTAACTAAAAAATACATACTTTTTCACAACTCGAGAAAGCTTCGCTGCATTTTGTGACATACCTTTCCATGCACAGTGTTTCCGCTGGGAGGCAGAAGGTCCGCTTAGCGGCCCCATTGCCAAGATCAACTTTTTCGCTATTACGTAGCTACCTAACAGCAAGACCTATAACAAGACTAGCTTTTAATTTAGTAATGGCTATTGTTTTCCGGGACGAACAGAGAAATTGCAGAAGTATTAATACGTCTTCCCGATGACAATGTTTTGCTGGTGCAAAACATTGCCTGCGGGAAGACGTATTTATATCTAGAGGTTCTTCGAGAGAAAGCTCAAGGTTTGCTGATATGGTAGCCAAGGAAGTACACTGAGAGATGATTTTATTCAGTGAGAACAGCTAACTAATACAAGCTCTCATGAATGATGAGGCCATTTGTTAAAACACAGTTTAAAATGACTCTCGTGTGAGAGAGCTGAGTTAACCTGGGCACATTCTATAATAGTATTCTCTTTTGCAAGCCATGCATGGTAATGGAGTTGCTCTTGCATTTTCATTTCCTCAACGGCCTCATCGTTTTTGACCTACACTGCAAAAAATAAAGGTTCTTTTTAAAACCCAAACTGGTTCTATCTTGTCCCTGAGATGGAACCAGTTTTGTTTAAACAGCATTTATTTCAAATCAAATACATTTACCAAGATTAGCATTCAGTTTTAACAGAATAATACATGAACTGAAGTAGATTCAGCAGTAAACTTGGAGCTTATTCAACGCAGTCGCCAAACATTTGAAACAAAGCGAATATAAATACCTGGTATATTGGTTCTGTACAGAACCAAAACTGGTTCGATATGCGAACAGTTCATATCTCCTTTGCTTAATAATGATTTGAGACAACCTCGTAAAAGTTCTAAACTTACGGCTGAAACCCCCTCAATTTATGTTTAATTTTGTTAATGTTTAATGTTAATCTTTATAAATTCATTTGATTTGAAATAAATACTGTTTAAACAGAACTGGTTCCATCTCGGGGACAAGATTAGAACCAGTTTTGGTTCAAAAGAGAACCTATATTTTTTGCAGTGTAGCGGAAACACTGCACACGGGCCTGAGTGCTCATGAAATTTCAAACAGAGGAAGAACCCCGAAATAATTGTGTGAACTTTCCTGTATTGTAGCGCATCATCTATCACTGAAAACAAGAATGTTTGTTAACCCTTTACCCAACGTAACGTCAAAAAACCCGGCCAGCGCTATTCTCAAAAATCGCCAATTAATTTTCATTATTTTTACCTTTTTTGTCTCAAAAACATAGGTTATGACCCCTCGATGGAACGAGCTCGTTGAGCTCTTTCCAGCGAGGGGTCATAACCTATGTTTTTGAGACAAAAATTAAAAAAATTAGTTATTCAAGAATATTTTTTGCAAGTATCGTCTGCTTTTCATATTAGGTAAAGAGTTAAAAGTATTTTTGATATTTCAATAGAGTATTTCTAAAGGTCGCGCTGCGAAATTCGCATGGTCGCAACGGCCCGTATGCAACGGGTTGAGTGTAATGAAAATGAGAGCGGAGATTTAGGAAGTTATCAGAGCTGACAAGCAATCTTTTCCGGCCATAAAACAGACCAAATATATTTCGAATGTTTTTTTCTGAATGATCTTCAAACATTTAATTTTCTATATTTTTCTCCATTTTATAATATATATATATATTTTATGAATTGTTTTACATGTTCATTTACAGCTGTTGATATATTAAACAAGAACTGCTGGCGATATTTTGTTAGTTGCATGTTCTATTTCCAGACATGGGGTAGCGTTCAGTGGTGTCTGCCAAAATATTTTATACGTGTTGTGTGTATGTGTGTGTGTGTGTGTGTAAGAGAGTGTGTTTGAGGGTGGGACTAAGTGTGTTCGTGTGTGTGCATCGAGGACTGTGCGCTTAGTGTTTACGGGATGATGAGTGTATAATGAGGGTCTGTGCATGCAAAATATGTGTGGTGGCAGGTAGTTGTTCATTTACAGCTGTTGATATATTAAACAAGAACTGCTGGCGTTATTTTGTTAATTGCATGTTCTGTTTCCAGACATGGGGTACCATCCAGTGCTGTCTGCCAAAGTATTTATCAAGATTTGTGTTTGCGTGTGTGTGTGTGTGTGTGTGTGTGTTTTTTTCAAATGACACAGTCATGTTTTAGAGGAATTTTGAATGTTGGTTTCTGATCCCCCGCCGGGATTCGAACCCTCGGCAACACCGCCTGGCAATCAGGAGTCCAGCGTCTAAACCACCAGACCATTGCACACCGTCAATAAAACGATGGCTGGAATCTAGCTTTTTAGATGAAGTCCTCATGATTACTTGGTTCATCTTCCTTTCGGCAGCAGCATGAAAGTGTGGAACGCGCTGGCTACAGTACGACGAAAGTGCTGTAGATGGCCTCAGACGAAGACTGGCACGGGCTTGTGTGTGTTTTTTCAAATGACACAATCATGTTTTAGAGGAATTTTGAATGTTGGTTTCTGATCCCCCGCCGGGATTCGAACCCTCGGCAACACCGCCTGGCAATCAGGAGTCCAGCGTCTAAACCACCAGACCATTGCACACCGTCAATAAAACGATGGTGTGTGTGTGAGAGCGAGAGCGAGCGAGCGAGCGAGCGAGCGAGTGAGAGTCTGCACTGTTTTACTAATATATTTTTACACGAAAAAACCACAACCAGAGAATTTGGGATCCAATATAGTCACCCGAATCTTGTATTTCTCTCTTGGGTTCCCGTCATTGTAATCTTATTCAAATTAGCAGGAAGGGGTGCATAGACGATTTACTTTAATGATGTGACCGAAGATTCCCTCGTATGATTTAGTTCTTCTGCGGCGTTTAAAGTAGAGAAAGTGCACATTTTTGGCTCCATATTTAACAAACTACACCACCGAGCCGATACAATGTTTTGGCACGCTGGGGACGTTTCTTACATTGGAGCAAAAAATACGAAGCAAAAATATGCCTTTGTTACAACGAAGGGATGCGTTAGTTCCAATCCTGGCTTCGTGCATTGTATTCCTACTATGTCAATGAGGCACATGAGCCACTACGGACAAATATTTACAGTGGCAGCAGGGGGGGGGGGGGGGGGGGGGGGGGTCTGGAAAAAAAAAGTCCCATACACGAGGCTGAAAAAAATTTTTTCCGCCCCAACACCACCCACCACCCCATTTTGAGGATGAAAATTTTTTTTTTCCTTTTCTGAGAGGGGACCCACCCCCTAGTATCACCAAAAACCCGCGTTTTACACAACTTTTTCCTGGGTTTCACATGTAATTATACTTCCATTTAATTAACCTGATACATTCCCTGTAGCTGCTTGTTTAAATCAGCTTTAACCCTTTAACCAAGACAGGAATAAAATGATACTTTCAAATACCAAGGATTTTTTCATTTTTTGTCTTAAAAAGATAGCTTATGATCCCTCATTGTAACAAGCTTGACAAGCTAGTTTCAATAGGACTGATAAGCTATGTTTTTGAGACACAAAACTGCACATAAAAGGAAATGTAAAAAAAATCTGGATTTTCTTTGTATATAGCTTTGGCCGCTTATGATTGATAGTTTGAGTAACCATAACCATCTCAATGTTTGGATGGAGCAAATTTGTTGAAATTTGTTTCTTCAAAATATTGATATGTCAATGTGGGTGAGCTGATTATTTCATTGACAGTTGTTGCTGTGTTCAATGTAGCAATCCAGTATGTTTGCTAGGGTGAGCTTCTCGTTGTCTAACTTATCATTATGATAAAACATTTAGTTGAAACTGACAAAAATCCTGGTCAAGCCGACTCGTGTTCTTATTCATGAAAATTGCCATTATTGAACAATATTTGTGTTTCAACACATATACATGTAGGGTAGTTATTAGGCCACCCACCCTCCCCTTGATTTCCATTTATGAGGTTATTGCTCTGGCTGCCCCTCTGCATATAGTATAAGTGTCAAATATTGTTTTATATCAAATTTAAAATACAAAATAAGCATTATTTCATTGCAAGGAAAAAAGTCACTTTTTTCTCAGGCAGACCACCCACCCACCCCGGCCTCGTGTATAGGAAATTTTCCAAGACCCCCCCCCCCCCCCCCCCTCCCCCCTGGTGGCAGTGTGAAAATATTACCGTCAAAATTACGACAAGAGAAGTCGTAACCAGTTGCTGTTACTTTAACCGAATATTTTACGGTAATGACTGTAAATGCTCAAAGTTTTATCAAATGGAAACCAATAGAGGAGTGCTCACATACAGTGGAGAAGTCTTTTCTGAGAACGAACACATTCAATTCTTTTTAAGTCCTGCTTTAGCAAAGTGGCGTCATCACGAAAGATGCCTTGTTTTAGAAGACTCAATTTTTCACTTATACTAATTAATATCTTTAACCCTTTATCCAACGTAACGGCCAAAACAGGCCAGCGCTATTCTCAAAAATCGCCAATTAATTTTCATTATATTTTCATTTTTTGTCTCAAAAACATAGGTTATGACCCCTCTTTGGAACGAGCTCGTCGAGCTCGTTCCAATGAGGGGGTCATAACCTGTGCTTTTGAGACAAAAAAATGAAACAAATTAGTTATTCAAGAATTTTGTTTGCAAGTGTCGTCTGCTTTTCATGTTAGGTAAAGGGTTAACCTGCAGCCACATGGATTCAGGTTAAATATATTAAGTGATCTACTGAGTATGACACACGCAACAGTCTTCTCGCGTAATGGTGTGTGCGAAATATAAGTTCTACCATTTTTGCTCAGGCTCGAACAAAGGAAGGTTAGATTTGCCAAACGTAGTTAAATACGGTATTTTCACCGTAATATTTTACGGTAGAAGTACCGTAAACTGAATTGCCCGTACTTTTTATCGTATTTTTAACGGTGATTTCTTTTACAGTGTGTGGATGCCATTCTATCAGGGTACCTTTCCCACACCCCGAGTTCTAAATCCTTCCTACGCCCTGTCAAAGAGTTAATACAAAGAATTTATCCTTCAACTTCACTATTGATGCATGCTAACTGTAAGATGGGTGCGGCGTTTTTTCCATACTTCAGCGAATATTAAGCTTCCAATTGACCTGTAACCTGGTATGTTCCGCTATTCAAAATCACCAACTATGGTTATGTATAAGTTGTACACACATCAAATGTAGTTGCGTTTAACAGAACATTATACAAACCTTCAAATCAAATTATATGGAATGAATTTAGATTCTCGTTTCGGGACATACATGGGTGTCAGTGGGACGGGAGGGATAGGAATAAAATTCCACCAAACAGGAATATCCAACAGTACCTTGCTTTGTGCAGTGAACACTTACCCTCTCGTTGAACGATTTAACGGCAATGATGTAGAAAGCAATGTGAACTTCATCAAAGGAAGTTTGCAAACGATCTTAACCCTTTGAGCATGTCATGCAGCGAATGCATGAAGTTTCTCACAAACAGAAATCTGACATTCAACACCGATGCAACACAACAAATGCAAAATTTCAGGGAGGATCAGTAATAACTGAAGGCTATAGCCAGGGGCACCGCGAAGATGACGATGGGGGAGGAGGGGAGGTTAAACCCTATTTGTCCGGACTGTCATGACTCGAGTCACGACTGATGTAATATTCCAACTACATCAACAAGGCATGCCTTCTTCGAAGAAGAAGGCATGCCCTGATGTTGTAGTTGGAATATTTGTCAACGAGAACTACGGTTGGGGGAGCGGTGGCTCAGTAGATAGAGGTGCAGGCTGCAAGCCGAGAGGTCTTCGGTTCGAATCCCACCTGCCGCAAACTTGTCGTGTCCTTGGGCAAGACACTTCACCCCCATTGCCCACGTGGTGGCACGGTGGTGTTGTGTACTAAGGCATACTGCACGTCGATGGTGCACCTGTCTTCAACCAATGCTAACCCTGCTTGTGTGGAGTAGGTATGTTGGGGAGCTGACAGTTGCTCGCCGTAGCTCTGTGGTTCTCTTCGGGTACTCCGGCTTTCTCCACCCGTAAAACTGCCGTGGTCATACTTAGCCATTGTGCAGAAATATGTAACCTTAAACACCAGTAAATAAATAAATAACTGCAGTTGGATAAATACATGTGATAGTCCTGTTGCTTCACAACGTTTATGTAATTAGCGCGTACCGGACTCCAATCTGGTCATGCCTAGAACCCTAATATCCCCAGTCAGCTACAAACCTCCGTTTGCATGAGACCGATTGCGTGTGTGGCGAAAGTCCAAGAAGCAAATCTTGTCCCGTAAGAAAGTACATGATTACCAGCAAGAGTGAATCGATATGTATAAGACCCCAGTCCTGATGAAAATATCCCGACGGGAAAATTATTGAGAGGAAAGGGGGCGTGTCACCCCGTCGATACGCCCCTGACTATATCCAGGTAACGGTAAGACATTTTAGGCAAAACTTCATGATTATGAAATTCGACGAATCTTTCAATAACACATGCATATTATACATCAAAACAAAAGTTGTGTTGCATAGGACCATATCCACAACTAACCCGGCAGAAGCGGGTTGCACGAATTCATATCCACAACTAACCCGACAGAAGAAGGAAGGTACCGGTGATTCCTGAAAGTCAGCAGCCGCATTCAGTGACAGCTGTGAACGGAAGAAAGTTATATAAAAACTTTACCTCGGATATCAAAAAAAACAAGACCAGGACATCAGACAAGTCGAGTTGGCAGAACAAAGCATTCAAATTGTTTTGATTTTTGCTAAAGGAAAACGCATTATTGCCTCTTGTCATATTTTGAGGACATGTGTGGTACTGATTTTGGACAATCCACAGACCTGCAGAATCCAAGGACAAACATACTCATTCAAAAATCGAAACATGAAATCGCAGAAGAGATCATTAAGTATAACGTTAACTATAATGTAACAAAGGATCTAGAAAATGTTCACCAAATGAAATTGTCATTTTTGTGATATTTTGGGAGGATTTTATACTTATAGTTGAGATATTATTTGATATGGCCTAGTGGTGTTTTGAATATTTCATGTTCCAGCCATTTTCAAAGTGCAGAAAGCATGGAAATATATGTGTTTGTAGTCGTATTAACTGCCAACACATGTACTTCGTTAGTAATGGTTTGCATCCCCGTATCTCAACGAACCGGTTGTTGCGTTCTAAAACAGGTGACAAAGAAACAGACACCTGTTTTCCCGAATTCATAAAAGTTACGGAAATGCAACTGTAAATTCATTAACCCTTTACCCAACGTAACGGCCAAAACCGGCCAGCGCTATTCACAAAAATCGCCAATTAATTAATAAACTCTGCCATATTATTGTAATTGACAGCCTGTAGAGCAATAATTTCAGGAACTCAACGTTGAAATATTTCATCTGGAAATAGAAAACGCAGAAAACGCAGAATAGAGATGCTAGGTTCTGGTTCGGTCAGGGCTGGATGCTTCAAAGGTTAAAATGTGCATTTTTGGAATGAGTGTTACTGGACAGATGTTCCCCTTTCAAAACTATCGATTTTGTTTATAGTTTGTCTTAATTTGGCACATTTAATGATTTAATCTGACCCTGGGGTTTCAAAGTTACGAGAACATTTCTCCACAGAAAAAGGTGCTTAGAAAACGCAAAATAGAGATGCTTGGTTTTGCCTAGGTTCTGGAATGATTGTTACTGCAGAAATGTTCCCCTTTGAAAACTATCAATTCTGTTTGTTTTAATTTGGCATATTTAATGATTTCATCTGATCCTGGGTTTTTCAAAGCTACGAGAACATTCTCCGCAGAAGAAGGTGCTCGAAATCAAACATACATCTTCGTTTACAGGCGATAGCGAGATCCTATATTTCCTGTAAAATGCCCGTTTTTGTGACGTGCCTATAAACCATACCATATTTTTGACTGACAATATCCCCTTCCTCTCCTCTTCACTTCCTCAAAAGGCAGATTAGCACCCTCCATCTTAATAACGTATGCACCCCCTCACGCGGCCTTTGTTTCCAAGACCTTGTCCGAAATGGCGAACGTGAAATCGACTCAAAGTTAAATGAATTGAGTTTGGTATATTAAGCGCTAGAGCTTTTGTGTAAATTAAACTTTTTATAGTAAGTATCTATTGTAATAATAAATATGGTAAATCTGAGTTCAAAACTTTATGTAGAGGACACATTGAAATGTGACTCGCTCGTCTCTCCATTTTGTTTAATGTGTGTTTATTCTTTTTAAAATAAAGGTCACGCATAGGGCACAGGTTCTCAGCACAAGCTGTGAAATCGAAAGAAAAAATGATATTTGATAGCATCTTTGAATCGATGCTGACGTGCCCCTATAATGGTATATAAATATTAACAAGGTACACAACTCGCTTTTCGAAAACGATATCACTCATCTTCGTTATACACCTTTATCAATTAATCTCAGATCCACATTTATTCATTTCTGGCAATCACATTTGCCGCTTATACAATTTTTAACCTTTTCTTGGAAACTCACGAAGAATACGGCGGACACAGAAGCGAAGATGCTGACAAAAACATCCCATTGGCCACCATTTAAAACAAACCAATGGGAGAATGAGGAAAATTCGCCGTATCTATAGACGCGAAAAACCTTCATTAGATTTGAAGTGACGGCTAAAAAGTGCACAAACGGTAAATGTGATCGCCAGAAATGAATAAATGTGGATCCGAGATTTGTCATTGATAAAGGTATACGGTTAATGTTGAATCTGCCCTCCATAGACAATGGGACCTCGAATTACTTATAATAAATCTGATAATTGTCGCTCGTAACCCACTTTGCACTGTACACTATCTTGTCCGACTAAATGTTTTTTGGCCTTTTCTGCGAATTCTCCCAGCTATCACGAACAACCCAAGAACACCCAACGGTCGAGTAATTCACCACTGTGAAGCCTATCCATTCCCCTTTCCGCTGACGCTGGGTACTGCTGGATACGTTATGTGAATCAAATTTGAGGGGGTGGGGGGGGGTGGGGGGGGGGTATAACGAAGATGAGTGCTACCGTTTTCGAAAAGCGAGTTGTGTACCTTGTTAATATTTATATACCATTATGGGGGACACGTCAGCATCGATTCAAAAATGCTATCAAATATAAGTTTTCTTTCGATTTCACAGCTTGTGCCGAGTACCTGTTGTATAGGGCCCTGCGAATCACATATTTTCGATTCGAATCGATCGAGTTTATTATTAGTATTATTCTAAATCGAGTCGAAACTCGAATCGAATAAGGCGACTTGAAGTGCCGACTGATAAAATATTCCAACTAGATCATCAAGGCATGCCTTCGTCGACTTGATGATGTAGTTGGAATATTATCCAGCAAGGATTTTTGTTCACAAACAGAAACGAGTGTTGTACTGGGCACTGCATGGAGCTAGCCTATAGCCACTGTGAGCGCATCGTCGATACTGCTTGGGAACTTTAAATTTGCTTCCAAAATTGGTAGTGACTAGTGAAACTGGAATTAGCATTTGGGATGGCATGGCTACAGATGCTTTTTACGTTAATATAGCGGAAATTACACTTAGTCTTTACTTTCGACAATATTAGTAGTATGTCAGGTACATTTGAGGTGCAGGTGCAGGGCCTCGGAAGTGACGTCATGTCACGTGGCCTAGTGGCGCCATGTTGTGTTGTCATGGTAACCCGCGTGAGCGGCCATGTTGTGACGTCATCTCCATAGTGATACGTGATGTGAGTGCGCATGCGCAGCGCGTGTTGTTAGGGTGATACGTGTTTCCGTCGTCTATTTTGTATACTGGAGGCCGCCATCTTGGTTTCTATGGTAGCACGTGATTGCTATGTTACCCAATTGTTCTGCAATAAGACGGGTATGTTTTGAGGGTATGTTCGATTGTAGAAGAGTAAATCTAATTACCACAAACAACCCGACAATCCCTCCAAATCACCAAAATCCACCCGAAATCACCGAAATTGACTTTATTTCCCCATTGTATCGGTTTAGCACGTAGTGCTATAGTACTAAGGGGTACAAGGGGTGCATTCGACCGAAGTGGAGTAATGTTCTGGCTTAGAATTCTCCCAGAATACTTTTTTGGATCATTATCCCGTGACGTTTTTCCCAATAAGAATAGCACGTAGTGCTATAGGGCAAATTTACCCAGAATTCTCTGCTTCTATCTATATATGCAATAGTTTATGTCTACCTAGGCATGTTTCTTTGTTCTGGAGTATACTCCAGTAGCGTAGAAGAGCCTATTATTTGGAACAGTTTATCTTATTATTACTATATTTAGCAATTTCTGGCCTATTCTTGTTAGTTCTGAACCTATTCCAAGTACTCTTGTTGTTTCATATATCTAAATTATAATTAACCAATCAGATTGCTTGATTTCCCATAATCTGTGTGCAGAGTTATCTCCCTTCTGTATAGTAAAAGACTATATCCAATGGCCATATCCCATGGAATCCCATTTTTGGGAAACACCCGTGGCTATGGAATCCCTTTTTTGTCGTATGAGGCCATGAGGGCTATGTAAAAGCCCTCAATGAGTCTTCATTTATTATCCCTCATAGCCTCATTGAATTTTGAGGTTATGAGGACCATTAAAAATCCCTCAATGAGGTATAATTTACTACGACTCTTAGCCTCATTTCAGTATTTGAGGATACCTATGGCCTGGCATTGTATTATTCGAGGATACCTATCGAGGATACATTTAGGAGAATCCCTTTTTTGTCGTATGAGGCCATGAGGGCTATGTAAAAGCCCTCAATGAGTCCTCATTTATTATCCCTCATAGCCCCATTGAATTTTGAGGTTATGAGGACCATTAAAAATCCCTCAATGAGGTATAATTTACTAGGACTCTTAGCCTCATTTCAGTATTTGAGGATACCTATGGCCTGGTATTGTATTATTCGAGGATACCTATCGAGGATACCTTTAGGAGAATCCCTTTTTGTCGTATGAGGCCATGAGGGCTATGTAAAAGCCCTCAATGAGTCCTAATTTATTATCCCTCATAGCCTCATTGAATTTTGAGGTTATGAGGACCATTAAAAATCCCTCAATGAGGGATTTTTAATACGACTCTTATCCTCATTTCAGTATTTGAGGATACATATGGCCTGGTATTGTATTATTTGAGGATCCCTATTGAGGATACCTATCGAAGATACCTTCTGGAAAATCCCTTTTGTGTCGCATTAGGCTATGTAAAAGCCCTCAATGGGTCTAATGTAGTCTTACCAACCACTTCCATCTTGTCGCCAAAGCTCCAAGGCCATTACAGGTCTATGGCCTATCTGTCCTATCCTTAGCTTCTATAGCAGTCTTGTTCCATTGCGGCCTTGTACCAGTACTATTGGCTTCTGTTAGTCTGCCCCATATCTCATCCATTACTTCCTAGCTATACCTATCTCAGTCTCGACTATAACATTGATCAAGGTTGAATCAGATTTCCCCTGAATATATATAAGGCATTCCGTTATTGAGATTCCTAGCCGAGTCCGTAAAATTAGGATTCTGTGTTTTAACATCGACACTCGAGGGTATGGAAAGGGGCTAATAAAGCCTAATTCATCAACTACAACAAGAACCCGAACATATACAACTGACAACCAAGATCGAAGGGAACACAACATAAACTATGATTTAATCTTAACGCCCAACATATGCAATACAATTTTTAACCTGAATGAATTGTAATCCTTAAATATAACCCAATGTTAACCCCCTTGAATTGAACAAACCTGAATGAACCCTTTGAACTGAACAAAGTTTAGAACTATAACCCCTAAATATAACCCTTTGAACTGAATGAATAAACTATAACCCTAATGAATGTATAAATAGTTAACCCCTTTGAACTGAATGAATTTTTGAACTATATATAATATAAATAAATATTAACACCCTTTGAACTGAATGAATTTTAAACTTAATGAAAATATAACGAAAGGTGATCTGAATTTTAACTCGAGAATACAATCCAGTGAACTGAATTCTTCTAATAGGGGAGGGAAATACCCTCGAGTGCCGATGTTAAAACACGGAATCCTAATTTTACGGACTCGGCTAGGAATCTCAATAACGGAATGCCTTATATGTATACAGGGGAAATCTGATTCAACCTTGATCAATGTTATAGTCGAGACTGAGATAGGGATAGCTAGGAAGTAATGGATGAGATATGGGGCAGAATAACAGAAACCAATAGTACTGGTACAAGGCCGCAATGGAACAAGACTGCTGTAGAAGCTAATGATAGGACAGATAGGCCATAGACCTGTAATGGCCTTGGAGCTTTGGCGACAAGATGGAAGTGGTTGGTAAGACTACATTAGACCCATTGAGGGCTTTTACATAGCCTAATGCGACACAAAAGGGATTTTCCAGAAGGTATCTTCGATAGGTATCCTCAATAGGTATCCTCAAATAATACAATACCAGGCCATATGTATCCTCAAATACTGAAATGAGGATAAGAGTCGTATTAAAAATCCCTCATTGGGGGATTTTTAATGGTCCTCATAACCTCAAAATTCAATGACGCTATGAGGGATAATAAATTAGGACTCATTGAGGGCTTTTACATAGCCCTCATGGCCTCATACGACAAAAAGGGATTCTCCTAAAGGTATCCTCGATAGGTATCCTCGAATAATACAATACCAGGCCATAGGTATCCTCAAATACTGAAATGAGGCTAAGAGTCCTAGTAAATTATACCTCATTGAGGGATTTTTAATGGTCCTCATAACCTCAAAATTCAATGAGGCTATGAGGGATAATAAATGAGGACTCATTGAGGGCTTTTACATAGCCCTCATGGCCTCATACGACAAAAAAGGGATTCTCCTAAATGTATCCTCGATAGGTATCCTCGAATAATACAATACCAGGCCATAGGTATCCTCAAATACTGAAATGAGGCTAAGAGACCTAGTAAATTATACCTCATTGAGGGATTTTTAATGGTCCTCATAACCTCAAAATTCAATGAGGCTATGAGGGATAATAAATGAGGACTCATTGAGGGCTTTTACATAGCCCTCATGGCCTCATACGACCAAAAAGGGATTCTCCTAAATGTATCCTCGATAGGTATCCTCGAATAATACAATACCAGGCCATAGGTATCCTCAAATACTGAAATGAGGCTAAGAGTCCTAGTAAATTATACCTCATTGATGGATTTTTAATGGTCCTCATAACCTCAAAATTCAATGAGGCTATGAGGGATAATAAATGAGGACTCGTTGAGGGCTTTTACATAGCCCTCATGGCCTCATACGACAAAAAAGGGATTCCATAGCCACGGGTGTTTCCCAAAAATGGGATTCCATGGGATATGGCCATTGGATATAGTCTTTTATTATATAGAAGGGAGATAACTCTGCATACAGATTATGGGAAATCAAGCAATCTGATTGGTTAATTATAATTTAGATATATGAAACAACAAGAGTACTTGGAATAGGGTCAGAACTAACAAGAATAGGCCAGAAATTGCTAAATATAGTAATAATAAGATAAACTGTTCCAAATAATGGGCTCTTCTACGCTTCTGGAGTATACTCCAGAACAAAGAAACATGCCTAGGTAGACATAAACTATTGCATATATAGATAGAAGCAGAGAATTCTGGGTAAATTTGCCCTATAGCACTACGTGCTATTCTTATTGGGAAAAACGTCACGGGATAATGATCCAAAAAAGTATTCTGGGAGAATTCTAAGCCAGAACATTACTCCACTTCGGTCGAATGCACCCCTTGTACCCCTTAGTACTATAGCACTACGTGCTAAACCGATAAAATGGGGAAATAAAGTCAATTTCGGTGATTTCGGGTGGATTTTGGTGATTTGGAGGGATTGTCGGGTTGTTTATTGTAATTAGATTTACTCTTCTACAATCGAACATACCCTCAAAACATACCCCGTCTTATTGCAGAACAATTGGGTAACATAGCAATCACGTGCTACCATAGAAACCAAGATGGCGGCCTCCAGTATACAAAATAGACGACGGAAACACGTATCACCCTAACAACACGCGCTGCGCATGCGCACTCACATCACGTATCACTATGGAGATGACGTCACAACATGGCCGCTCACGCGGGTTACCATGACAACACAACATGGCGCCACTAGGTCACGTGACATGACGTCACTTCCGAGGTCCTGCACCGAGGGCCTGCAACCTGCACCTCAAATGTACCTGACATACTACTAATATTTATGTACAATTTCTATCTAGCTATACGTTTTGGGAGACGACAAAGATGATTGGTGCTAAGCGAAATTCCAGTGAAAAGATTTGAAGGAAAACGAATCAGACAGTTGATTTCGAATCCAACCGAATACCAACTTAAGATTCGAAATCGAATCAAATCTCGAAGCTTCGCAGGGCCCTAGTCACGTATGGGGACACACGCCATTAATATGGAAGCTGCTGCTGATAAAGTCTTTTGGGGCGTAAATTCGGGAGCGGAGATCTCGCATTTTTCTCGTCGAGCAGTGGTCGGACAGAGTACTTTTGCCCATTGCATTTAGCCCAAGCGACTGGATTTTGGTACTTGAGTCTATTGCACACAAACCCGAAGTTATAACACATTGTCATAGACAGCAGCATTGAAAGTCCAGCTGCCGATGGTACCACCATGATTAACCCTTTAATCAACATGAAAAGCAGACGACGCTTGCAAAACAAATTCTTGAATTACTAATTTTTTTCATTTTTTTTGTCTCAAAAACATAGGTTATGGCCCCTCGTTGGAACGAGCTCGACGAGCTCGTTCGAACGAGAGCTCATAAACTATGTTTTTGAGACAAAAAATGAATTCATGAAAATTAATTGGCGATTTTTGAGAAAAGGGCTGGCCGGGTTTGGCCGTTACGTTGGGTAAAGGGTTAAAGAGTGTGGCAACGTGACTCAGAGGTGGACTGGCCGAAGGGTCCACCAGGAAATTTCCGGTGGGCCTTCTATTGGGAGCTCCCTGCCCACCCCCCCCCCCCCCAAAACAAAAAATAAATAAAAAAAATGTTTACGCAGCACAACACCTGTTGGGGCATGAAATTTCGTGAACATGACCAAAAGGCGAAATGGATCTGATTGCAGAGACTGTCGGTTTATCGAAATGCCATCTATGTGGACTGTCACTGGCGGTCCAATACAGGGGATTTCGATATACCAGCAGTCTAGTCTGCCATTGATCGGTCAGATGCTAGAAAACATCGTTCTTTCGGTTCCAAAAATCGAAATTTTTTCCACATTAGGTTGAATTGTGGTCGGCCAAATGAGTTCGGGGGCCCGTTTGCTTCAACAATTTTTGCCAAATGAGCGACAAAGATGATACAAACATGCCGTCAAAATGCCCCCTCTGTGGACTGTCATTGATCCCTCGGACGCATGGAAGCAGCGTTCTTTTGGTTCGAAAAATCAAAATTTTGTTCCGGTCCGGGACCCCCTTGGTACGTTTCCTGACAATTTTTTGGGGCCCAGTCCGCCCCTGACTTGATTTGTTCCAACATGTTCATTTAGGCATAAAACTGTCACGGACAGTTGCTATTTAGGTGACATGTAAATGGGCCAGACTGTCCTCGAATTTAGCTGTAACAAACGGCAATGTCGTGCTAAAAGTTGTGGCAGTCTGCTGCGACTTCCCCGACGACAATACCAATTGACGTCACTAATTTTAGTAAGTGAAGACTCCTTGCATCCTTGCATGAATATCTCATTAAAAAGAAAAAGAACAGTCAAGCAACATCATGATAAGTTCAGGCACACACGGGTCACACCCACATAATATCCGAAGATAATTACTCGTCTGTTCTCCATGTATCTTGAAAAACAACCTGCCCACTGATACTTAACTGTTAACGTGTCCCTGAAGTTACGAAATTTAGAACTTGGTTGACGTATGATACATTTTATTCGTTTGAACACTTAACTGACATTTTTAACCCATTTGGTCCTGGTGGTATATTCTGTGTGAATTCGTCATCGTCAATTAGAAGAGTATACATTCTCTGTTTAGGGGAGAGCAATTCAAATTTAATGCACCTTGAAAATATTGATTGGACTATCCAACAAATTCACCCAGTAAGCATGTACTTTACACAGAGAGAGTTTGTTTGTTGACTGGGGTTTAACGACACATTCAACAGCAAGGGTCATAAAGTGTAGGAAGTTTTACAAGCGGAAAAAGTCCGAGTACCCAGAGAGAACCCCGAGCAGAGATGTGCAACTGTCAGACTTTTCGACTCACTAAGCTGGAAAAACCCGAGTTAGTTGCGTTCGAAGGACAGTGCACCACCAACGTGCACTACGCCACCGTATCCCAACGTGTCAACCAGACTGAGTGTCACGCCCAAGGACACAGTCTAGATACCAAGGACACAGTCTAGATGGTGCTGGACAGGAGCGAACCATTGTCATTTCGGTGTAAAGTCCAATGCTCTGATCAATGAGCCATCTAACGCCCACAAAACTGACCTGGAGCCAATACTATAATACTTTTACAAATTGTATTTTCTAGAATTGTATTTTCTGCCTATTAATACAACTGACTAAAATGAATCATTAACATTTTAAAAGATATCTTTGAAAATGATAATATTTCATTTCAACCCATTTATAGTCATAACTTGAAAATACAATTCTAGAAAATACAATTGTAATGGTTTTATAGTATTGGCCCCGGGTACGTTTTGTAGACTGTACCTCCCTATACTTTGTAAAGAATCACACGTCACATAAACAAAGAATTACTTACTTGTATGGGTAAATATTACATTTCGTCAAAAAACGTGTACTTTGCACCTGGGGTGTCTAGTGTGCAATATAATTTGCGATATCACCGTTTCCTTTGCGTATGAACATTGCTGACCTGTCAACACCAACGGAGTCTCATTCTGTGAATTGGGATTGGTTAAAATTTAGGCATGGTGGATACCCTGGAACACTTTCTTCTAGAATGTCTAAAATACTAGTCTAATAGAATAAGTGAATAAGATTCACTGGGAGTATAATGGGAAAGTGGGATAGGAGAATGAAGGACATGTGGTTTATTGGGTGACACAAATGAGAGGGTTATTATGCTTATTGGAGAGCTTGGGGAGAATAGTGATGTCATCAAGCAGTTCGTCTCCGAGTGTTGGGAGGAGGGCAGAAGCGTGGGAATAGCAAGGCAGTCGGGAGCACAGGGGTAACCAAGGCCTTCTCACCTGAGAACCGTGACAAATCAGCGGCGGGCGAAAAGTGTTATTATTATTACGTCGATAGGTCCATTCCCAACTAAATTTATACTGAAAAGTGTGTTCCCAATTTTATTTTGGGAGTTCTATTAACTAATCCGGTAAATTTGCCCTTTAATTATGGTGTTTTGTTGGTAGAAAATTGATAAATTATCAATAAACTGCAAGATTTGACACGAAATATCACAAAAGTTCAACTGTTTCTGTGAGATAAAAACAGTTTAGGTCTGTAACACACTGCAATGTCTCCCCTTGTAATAGTTTAGAATATGTGCGAAATAATTGACGATCACTCTTGCTGAAGGAATCCTTACATCCTGTTTGTGATACAGGTGTTCGACATGTGCCGAAGATCATGAACAATTGTGTATTTGAAGGTCTTTTGACAAATTCTTTATTTTGTTTTAACGTTTAAAAGTTTTTAATTATTCAAGTGGTAGACCAACGTAAAGCTTAATATCTTAACTGTTGGATGACATCAATATCTGGACTACAAATTGCGTGTTTTTTTTGTGGTTTTTCTGCCGTGAGTTTGAATAAGGCGGGGTATATTCCAAGCCAGCAAGTTCAGTACCATGTCCCTCGTTTAATACTAAATCATAGTAAAATGCATAATGTGTTAAAAAAAACCATGAAATACACCATTTTTCATGATCTTTGGCACATGTCGAACACCTGTGGTTTGTGAAAACGTCATTTTTCCACAGGAAAGAAACAAAATTTGCAAGACGGCTCGAAACAAAAAACTTAGTAAATGTCTTTAATTTAACGCGTATTTAATAATCATTGTGTTGAAATCACAAAATTACATATGCGGTTCAATGAAGAAGTGTTTGTTTACTTGTAATTTCCACATTTCCGGGATAATTCATTAATGGACAATGGCAGGTAGGCCAGTATTTCCTTCCCATAACCGTCCGTATTGTAACAGCAAAAATCACAACAACAATATCAAATTGATAAAGAATGACAATGTTCACTTTGCTGCGAATAAAAAGTTTAATCTCCCTTTTCAAATATTTCGCTGTAATTAGTCTGCATGAAACACACATACTATTGTTATTGTACGGTTTCTTTTTCTTTTTTTTTCCTTCTTCTTTTTCTTTTGATGTCTTCTGTCTTCTAAGCACTTCCTTTGTCCACACGATAACTCAAAAATGAATTGTCCTATCTAGTTGATTTTTGGCATACTGACAGATATTCACAAGTTCTCGGCACTCTTTGTTTTTCAGGTCGCTAGAGCCCTTGAGTATGGCCCAGTCGGTCACAGGGTTTTCACAGTCTCCAATTTCCTGATACAGTAAATTATCACCAAGCAATACGATGTTATGTTATTCACACTGAAGACAATGGAAACATCAGTGAAGTTAGTTGTCAAACATTAAATGTAATCTTATTATAACCAGATATCAGTTCCTCGAACTAAGTTGAGAGAAACCCTTTGCTTTGCAAGGAAATAAAGTATAAATTATTCAATTAAATGCTTTTAACCCTCTTAAAACTTCAATGTGAATTCCGAAGATTTTATTTCAGTGAGAATAATGTTAACCCTTTCCATACTCACAGTACTGCTCTAAACATCATTCAAATAAGTGGCAGAGCAAAAAATGTGCATTTTTGATTCCTTGGTGGAACCCTTTTAATACTGTGCACATGGGTTTTTTGTGGTTTCTTGAAAAAAATTATCTCATTCCTGTATGGATAGCTTTAAATACTATTTACGAAAACCTATTTCTGATTTCTTTAAAAATGTTTCACCCCCCAAAATAAGTCTCCATAAATTCTCTTTCTATTTTGTTTATTTCTGATGCTTTAACCACTTTCACATGGACTTGAATTTACTGGATGCAGTAAATTCTGTTTCTCTAGTTAATAATGTTTTGGCTTGTTTTGTTGGGACACTGCATCGAATTGAGTTTTTTGTAACACGAGATACACGTGTTATGACTCAGACCTAACCTTGGTAGATAATCAACTTACAAACTCTGCACAAGCAGAATTTGTTGCAGTTGAAGACAAGTGCGCCGCCGACGTGAAGTACGCATTGGAACATAACACCACTGTGCTCCCACATTAACAATTGGGATTAAGTGGCTTGCAGAACTGAGGACACAACGCGGTTACCTCTGGTAGGGACGTGGCGACAGGGGGTGGGGGTAGGTGGTGTGTCACCAATCCTGGACTAAATTTCCCATAGTTGGAAATTCGGAGGGCAAGTCATGAGTAGTTGGAAATTACATCTATCTGGATTTTAGAGCTTCTTTAGTGATGCTGA